>CM066324.1:49292881-50492881 GCA_033807775.1 Saussurea involucrata
AGACGCGTCACTGTTGTCTATAAATGGATGTGTTTCATGGGTAGGTCCTTCCGGTTCTGGATAGACCATAGAAACAATTTAAGTCCTAACACTCATTTTCATGCATCGAGTAGAACCGTTTAGTAAAGAGTGAAGAACGAGTTCTAAACTAAAGTGTTTAGATGTCAAAGCGTTTAAGAACAAGTTCTGATCTGAGATGATTAGAAGTCATTAAAGCGAAGTCCGAGTTCTGATCGGAGGTAATCAGAAGTCATTGTTGAAATACCAGAATTTCAAGAAACAAAATCAAGCGCTAAACGGAATGACTTAGTAAGCACATTATGTTCAAAAATGAAACAATGATTAGAAAGTTTAATTGTGAAGAACAAGTCACAATTAATATATCAGAAAAGAATTGAATCATTTACAAGAAATAGCGAACTTGGAAAACAACTAGGAAATCAAGCGAGTGTATTTCCATTGAAAAATCAACGAATATGTGAGACATGGAAATAACTAAGTCAAGGAAACATAACACGTGGCAATCATGGAAGTTAAAATTGGAGAATAACAAACACAAGTTAGTTATTCAGAATGAATTACCACGGTCTTTGAATTCAGTTAAAGTTCACTTACCTTTCATACAATAGTACCCCCCCTAAAAAATGAAGTAACCGGATGATAAGGTTACCGGATAAAATAAGTGGACTTACCGGAAGGATTGTGTCCGGATATGGATCTGGGAGTGAAACTTACCGGGTAAAATGCATCCGAAAAGATGGAGTGTCCGAACAGGATGTATCCGGGAACAGGTACTACCGGGAAGTAGGCTTTACCGAATAGAAACGTTCGGATACAACTGTAGTTCGGATAGTTATCCGAAAACTGAAGTCGTCCAGAAACCTACTGGATAGCTTTGTCCGGAAAGTGATTGGAATATGGAAACTTACCTGGAAACGAAAAGAATGTCCGGACACGGCGGCTGTGTTCAATAAATGGACTCGGATGCGATTAGGGTTGCTAAAGATTACTCCTGAAATATTAGAAAACCAACAAAACAACAATACCCTAATCGATTTCTAAGCCAAAAACCATGATTTTGATGAAAACATTCTTGCTTTAGATAAGAACAGAGACAAAACTTTTAGATGAAATTTTGCTCAAAAAAACTATTCAAACGATCAAATCAGACTCTGAAACTTTGCAGAAACACTTATGATAACAATACTTGTTATCCCAGATACAAGTATTATAATCAAGAACTAGAATGCAATCAATCCATCTCTCATTGATCTTCCGAATATGAATTACAAAGTAGAGAGAGTTTACAATGGAATGATATTGGAATTGTAAGTGTTATGTTAGATCTGGGTTTTGTCAATAAACCAAGTGTTAAAGATCTGATGAGAAGGTTCAGATGTTCTGATATGAAGGGTCAGAGGTCTGACTAGGAAGACTCAGAAGTATTACACGGAAAGTTACTAAAGAGAAGTCAGAAGTTCTGATATGCCTAATCAGATGAATGTTTAGAAGTTCTGAACAACCTGTTTAGAACTTATAACTAGATACTTTACTTTGTATTTAGTTAACTAATTAGGACACGTGTATTGTTCCTATTAGTCTTTCTTATATGTACAGTAGCTTTAGTATTTCCGTTTCAGTATATATAGTGGTTAGCACTGTTACGCTAACTAACTTTTCCCGCATATTCTTGTATTCATATTTTGTAATCTTTGAGATACGCTCTCTCTAAGATCTGTAAATCTGTTCTTCATTGAATACAAGTGTTCTTGATCAAATTACTTCTCGATTACTACTCTACTCATTGTTATATTGATTGTAAGAGTGGATCCTAAACTATCAATTGGTATCAGAGCTAATCAACAAACAAATTCGATCGAGATCGCGTTCTTGAGGGTTTCCTGTTTGTGTTCTTGAAGATTTCTTGATCAATTCGAAAATTGATTCCGCTGCCACTCATTGTTCTTGAATTCTTAGCAATTCTTGAATTAATTGTTGTTTTTCGATCAAGGAATTTGAATTTGTCTTTCTGTTGAAGCTTTCTTACAATCAAGTCTTCTAAAGAGTATCTAGCCATGGGATCTGAAACCAAACCACCTGTTCTTATACCTGAAGAGTATCAGCAATGGAAAATCCGTATGATCCAGTTCTTGGATAACATAGATGAAAATCTTATGGTTTCTATCCGAGAAGGTCCTATCGAAGTGTATGTCGATGTCGCTGCAACTCCTGAAACAGAGACAACTCCAGAAATTCCAGCTACAAGGGTGAAGAAGAGTTTTTCTCAGTATACAGCAGAACAGAAAAAACAGACATGCTATAGACAAAAGAGCAATTACGTTGATGACTTTGGCTGTCCCAAATGAAGTTCTTAACAGGATTGATGGTGGATCATCTGCTAAGGAAATGTGGGATGAACTGGAAAGACAGATGTTAGGAACTGTGAGGTCTATTCAAGCAAAGTTAAATCAGAGCATAAATGCCTATGAAAGGTTCAAGGCTAAAGAGTCAGAAAGTTTGACTCAGACGTACAGTAAATTTTGTACTATTCTGAATGATTTGAGAAGAAACGGGCTGAAGAAAACGAAGTCAGAAATAAATTACAAATTTCTGAACAGCCTAAACTCAGAATGCTCATCATTTGCTATAAGTCTTCAAATGAATAAAGATATGTGTGAAGAAGACCTCAATAATCTGTTCTGTGTTCTTAATCAACATGAAGACTCTGTCAAGTTAGTCGTGGAAGAAAAGAAAAATGTTGCTGATCAATTAGCATTTTTAACAAAGTCCAAAGTTATCAAAGCACCCAAGAAGACTGCATATCTATCTGAGATACCAAAGCTGGAAGAATCTGACAAGGAAGAAGGATCAGAGGATGATGAAGATATCAAGATAATGGCTGAGAAACTAGCCTTGTTGACAAATACTTTCAACAAGAGGTATGGGAAGGGTAGATTTCAGGGAAATTACAAGAGAGAACAGGGGAGTTCAGATTATAAGAAAAGAGAAGACAGAGGAGAAAATAAGTTTGAGAAGAAAGTAGAGAGAAGTGAAGAAAAGAAAGAAGAGAAGGAAGAGAGAAAAGAAAACAATTTGTGTTTCAAGTGTGGAAAATCTGGCCACTATGCTAAGGACTGCAGAGTAAAGATTGTGAAAGATTATGAGTACTATACCAAGAAGGCTCAACTTGCAAAGAAGAGAGATGATGAGATTGCTATGTTGGCTGAACAGGAGAATTGGCTGTACTACACTTCAGATGAAGATGATCATATCAATTTTCCACAGATGCAAAGTTACATGGCCAAAATGAAGAATGATGATGATTCTGACTATGAGGATGCTGATTCTGAGTCATCTACTGAGGTACATTCTGCACTTGAAATAGACTTAATGACAAAGATTGGTGACATGAAAACTGAATTTGTTAATCTTAGAAAACAGATAAAAGGTGAAAGAAGTCTGGTTAACAAATTCAGAATTGAAAAAGAAGTAATAAGAGAACAATATGAGGAATCTGAGGCTGAGAAACAGAAAGTTAAAAATGAAAATTCTGAATTGTTAAAAAAGCTTTCTGAACTAAAAAATGAATTTTCAAAGATTAAGGATGAAAAGGGTGATTTACAAATAAAATTTGATATGCTATTTGAGGAAAGAAAGAATTTATACGCCAAAATCAAAGAATTAGAAGATCTAAATTTGAAAAGAGGTCAGACTCAGCAAACGTTAAATCTTCTAACAAGTAATGTTAAAGATACAAGATTTTACAATCCAAAGAAGGGATTGGGATTGGAAGAAAATGTTGTTTTAAGAAGAGCTCCAGTCAACTTGTATGATTTTGAAAACCTTCAAGTTCCTAAGGCAAAAATCCCAGAAATTGTTGAAGTTTTTATCAGACCTACAAGTTCTATAACAAGTTCTGACAATTTGCAGAAACCAAGCTCTAAAAAGACAGAGATAGTTTCTGATTCAAAAATAGAAAAGTCAGTTGTTTCAAAAGATAAGGTTAAGAAAGAAATTCCTAAACCAACAGATGAGAAACCAAAATACAATGACATTAAATTCAAGTATGATTCTTTAAATGTCAGTTACAAAAATAAACAACCAAGTTTTTCACATCATGACATTGAGAGCATATTTGATACAAGTAAGGTTTCTGAAACAGTTAATTAGAAGTCTGAAGCTTCTAGTCAGAACTATGATTCTTGGAGTCAGAACTCTGAGTCTGAAGGTCAGACATCTGAGTCTGTTAATCAGAATTCTGATTCAGGTAGTCAGAAGTCTGAGTCAACTGGATTTTCTGAAACAAAGTCAGTAGACTTTTCAGAGCTTGAAAAGAGGTTTAATCTTGTAAGTCAAGAACTTGAGGACTTGAGGAAATCTTTTGATGAACTTGAAAATGATTACTGTGATGTGGATGTTAAACTTGATGAAGCTTTAAAAGAAAAGAACATCTTTATTCAGAAAATAACCGAGCTTGAGAAACTGAAGACTGAGTATGATCTTTTTAAAATTAATGCTCTAAAAGATAATGATAAATTCTTTAATGAATCAAGTACATATGAAAAAAGTGAATCATCTACTTCTTCTTCTAACAAAAAGGGATTGAATTTTTCAGAAAAAGAGGAAAGCAAAAGGAAAGATGGTGTGAAAAGAGTTTCTGAGATGAATGGATTGGTTCCTGCAACTGTACCAAAAGCACAGAGTTATTGTGATAAATGTACTTGTACTTTGAAAACCAGCAATAAAAACGAAAAGGCTTATGGTACAGATCTGTTGTTACTTGCAAAGAAAAATCTTATTTATGTTCAATGTGAAAGTGATTCATTCCAATATTCTCAGAAATGTCCAATCACAATAACCTCTGTTTCCTATATAAGAAATGACATTCAGAATACAGAAAAGAAAAATGTTTCTGTTCCTCAAACTCAGAGAAGAGAAATAATAAAAGAAGTGAAGCCTCAAATTAAAATCATAGGAAAGAATGAAAAAGGTGTAATGTGAAAGAAAAGAAAGTTGAAACTTCTTCAACATCTAAATTTAAAACTTTCAAGAAGAAATTGAACAATTTTGTGAACGGAAAATGTTCTGACTTCATAAAAGTTCAAGGAAAGTAGTGTTTGAAGAAAGACTTTGAATGGAAAGTCAAAGGTACTTTTGTTAAATCAGATAACAAGGCTAACAAAGAAGGACCCATTCCAAAATGGGTACCTAAATCTAACTGATTGTTATTGCAGGGCTGTCATGTGTGGTTTTTAGATTCAGGAGCTTCAAGACACATGACAGGTCAGAAGTCTTTTCTATCAAATTTCATAGAAAAGGCTGGAGGAGCAGTAAACTTTGGAAATAACAGCAAAGGTCAAAGGTTATGGGGATTTAACAAAAGGAGATCTGACAATTCAAAAAGTTTTCTATGTTGAAGGATTACAACATAATCTTTTCAGCATAAGTCAGTTTTTAGACAGTCTTTGTCAAATCAAGTTCAAAATAACAGGTTGCATGATTTTAACTGAGAATGATCTTAAAGTCTTCTGGGCCAAAAGACACATGGACTTATTTGTGGTTAATTTTTCAAAAATACAAACATTAAATCCTGTTTGTCTTTTATCAAACTCAATTGCAAATGAATGCTGGTTGTGGCACATAAGATGTTCTCATTTAAACTTCAAAGATCTGAATAATCTTGTTGCAAAACATCTGGTTAAAGGATTACCAAATATTAAATTTGAAAAGGAATCATTATGCTCAGCTTGTGAAATGGGCAAGATGAAAAAGAGTTCTCACAAATTAAAAATTGACTCATCTTGCAAAGCACCATTGGAAATGATTCATACTGATCTTTGTGGTCCTATTTCAGTTCAGTCTATGGGAGGAAAGAAGTATATGCTTGTAATTGTTGATGAATATTCCAGATACACATGGGTTGAACTCCTAAGAGCTAAGTCAGAAGCTATTACTACATTGATAAACTTTATCAAAAGGATTCAAGTTCTCTTACAACTTCCAGTCCAGAAAATCATAAGTGATAATGGAACAGAGTTCAGAAATGAGACTCTTCAGAAGTTTTTAGAAAGTTATGGGATTTGTTGAAAGGAAAAACAGGACTCTAGTTGAAGCTGCAAGAACCATGCTAGCTTATTCAAATCTTCCAACTTTCTTATGGGCTGAAGCAATTGCAACTGCTTGTTTTACACAGAACAGAACTTTAATCAATAAAAGATTAAATAAGACTGCTTATGAACTGATAAATAAAAGAAAACCATTAATCAAATTCTTTCATGTTTTTGGTTGCAGATGCTATGTTCTTAAAGACAGAGAAAATCTTGGTAAGTTTGATAAAAAGGCAGATGAAGGATACTTTGTCGGTTATTCACTAACTTCCAAAGCATTCAGAATCTACAATAGAAGAACCAAGATGATGATGGAAAGCATCAATGTAACATTTGATGAAGCCAGAATGAAGACTTCTGAACAAGACAGTTCAGAACTCATGCAGAACAGGACAAAAATGACTTCTGATACAAACTCTAATCCTATTTGTTAAGAACTCAATTCACTGTTTAAGGATGCTTTTCTTGAACTGACTTCTGATTCTTATGCAGATTTTGAAAACCCAAAGATGATCAATGAGATGAAAAGAAGAACTTCAGAAGTGGTTCAAACAACTGTAATTTATGATAAAGGTCCATCTGAGGAATGTCCAACTCTGATAAATACAAGTGATGAAAATTCTGACCCTAATACTCAGAATTCTGAACCTTGTATTCAGACTTCTGAACCTCGTATTCAGAACTCTGAACAAGTCACTCAGAACTCTGACTTCATTGTTCAGAATTTAAACTCAAATTTATCAGAACAAGGGGACAGTTCAGAATTACAAGCTATCATTGATGAGAATGATACAAACAACAATTATTCAGAGATTGATGTGCTTCCTAGTGCAAACAAATGGACTAAAGATCATCCCATTCATCAAGTGATTGGTGATCTATCAGCAGGAGTAAAAACCAGATCAGCTACTGCAAATGAAGCAATGTTTGCAGGTTTCAGCAATGCAGTGATTGGTGATCTATCAGCAGAAGTGTTATTGAACCTAAGAAAGCTAATGAAGCCCTAGAGGATCCAGATTGGATTTCAGCAATGCAAGAGGAATTGCTTCAATTTGAAAGGAACAAAGTCTGGAGACTCATTCCAAGGCCTGAAGGTAAATCTATCATTGGAACTAAATGGGTATTCAGAAATAAAAAGGATGAGTCAGGTGTTGTCATCAGAAACAAGGCAAGATTGGTTGCTAAGGGATATTGTCAACAAGAAGGAATTGACTATGATGAGACATTTGCACCAGTGGCAAGAATAGAGGCCATCAGGATATTTTTGGCCTATGCTGCACACAAGAATTTCAAAGTATATCAGATGGATGTCAAATCAGCATTTCTGAATGGTATACATAATGAAGAGGTGTATGTACATCAACCTGAAGGCTTTGTTGATTCAGAATTTCCTGACCATGTCTATATTTTAGATAAAGCTTTATATGGTCTAAAACAAGCACCAAGAGCCTGGTATGACACTCTTACTAAACACTTGTTAGGTCCAGGTTACAAGAAAGGTAAGATTGACACAACTTTGTTTTTAAAGAAACATGATATGGATTTGATTCTTGTTCAAATTTATGTTGATGACATAATATTTGGCTCTACCAGTGCAAAAATGTGTGATGATTTTTCTAAAATCATGAAATCTGAATTTGAAATGAGCATGATGGGTGAAATTAATTTTTTCCTTGGACTTCAAGTCAAACAATTACCAAATGGTATTTTTATAAATCAAGGAAAATATGTAAGGAACATCCTGAAAAAGTTCAAAATGTCTGATTGTGCTTCTATGAGAACTCCTATGGCAACAAACATAAAGTTAGATGCTGATCTCAAAGGAGTTTCAGTAGATAACAAACTTTATAGAGGCATGATTGGATCATTACTATATTTGACTGCAAGTAGGCCAGACATCATGTTTTCTACCTGTTTTTGTGCAAGATTTCAATCCAATCCCAAAGAATCACATATGTTGGCTGTCAAAAGGATTCTCAGATATCTCAAAGGAACACCTGATCTTGGTTTATGGTATCAAAAGGAAACTGACTTTAAACTAACAGCTTTCACTGATGCTGATCATGCAGGAAGTAGAATGGACAGAAAGAGTACATCTGGTGCTTGTCACTTTCTAGAGGATAAAATAGTAAGTTGGGCATCAAAGAAGCAGAATTGTGTGTCCACATCAACGACTGAGGCAGAGTATGTTGCTGCTGCTGCTTCATGTTCTCAAACCTTGTGGATGAGAACACAACTCATGGATTATGGGTATCAGCTCAACAAAATTCCTATCTATTGTGATTCAGAAAGTGCAATAGCCATTACTCAGAACCATGTTCAACATTCAAAGACTAAACACATAGATGTGAGGTATCATTTTATAGAAGACTACGTGGAAAAGGGAACAATAGAGATGCACTTTGTGCATAAAAAGTATCAATTGGCTGACTTTTTCACAAAGCCTCTTGATCACAAA
Organism: Saussurea involucrata; assembly: GCA_033807775.1. Taxonomy (NCBI): domain Eukaryota; kingdom Viridiplantae; phylum Streptophyta; class Magnoliopsida; order Asterales; family Asteraceae; genus Saussurea; species Saussurea involucrata. The sequence goes on from CM066324.1 coordinate 49,301,447, forward strand.
AGGTTCTCATTTCTCATATGTAAAATAGGAATGCTTAATCTGACTAATTGATCTGAATTGTTATTTGATTTTCAGAAATGTTAAATCCTGCTAAGTAAGATTTTCTGAGTAGTGTACTCAGAACTCTGAGTCTTGTAATCAGAATTCTGACTCTTGAGTTCAGACTTCTGAGTCTTGGGTTCAGCTTTTTTGAGTCAATACTTCAGAAATCCAACTTTCAAGATTTCATTTCTGAGAATTACAAGTACTTCAATTTTTGTGGATTATTTTCATTCTATTATTTTTTCTATATCATCTTTATCTCTCATATATGGTCAAGTACATGCTAAAGTCAAGGGGGAGCATTAACATCTTTTGGAAATTGTTTCATGATGATTAAAAGGTTTGTTTTCATTTCTTATCTCTGATCATTCTAAGAAGAACAAGCTTTTAATGATAAATTTGTTTTCTCACTTGTTCAAACTTTATCTGAATCTCAAAATTTTCTTATTCAGATATAAGATTTTAAATGAGTTTCACAAATCATCACTATTTGAACAGAATTCTGATGATAAAATGATTTTCTATCTGTTCAAACCTCTTCTGAATAATTAAAGTTTTTACATTTGTCAGAAGTTGATTTTAAATAAAGTTTGGTTACAAGGCAAATTCTTCTGAATCACGGACTCAGAACTCTGAGTAGAATAATCAGATCTCTGATAAAGGAACGACAATCATCTGAGCGTGTTATTCAGATCTTTGACTTGTGTCAATATTCTATCCAATAACACGTGTCAGCTTCATATTTGGTTGATTATGCCACGCATTTCATTTAAATCCTCTGTGGCATTTCAAATGTGTTGACTCCGTTATAACTTTGACCTCGTTTTTCCGTCAAACCTTTCAACTTTGCGGATTTTAAATAGGTCTTAAAATCCCACTTTCAAATTCTTTCAAATTTCAGAGCGAAAAGTGAGATACGAATCAATCCAGAGTTCTTTGAGTTTGTTTTCTTCTTAAATCATGTCTGGATTTCGAAGAAGTAGTCATATATCTCTGCATAGTACTAAGTCTTTAATGGAGGAATCTGATTCAGAAAATGATGAAGTTCAAAATAGACCTATTGAAGAAGGAGCAATAGGAAACGATGAAATAAATGCAGGAGATGAAGAAATGGCTGAATCTGAGGGGAATGCAGATGAGGGAAATATGAATGTCGAACATGAACAAAGTGTTGCAGGGTCAATGATGTCAAGAAGACCAACTTTAGTGGAAAGAATTGTTCCTGAAAGAGAATGGTTGAAGTTGTCAGAAAATAATTGTATGTTATTGTTTGAGGAAAGTAGATTTAAGCCTGAACACAGGATCATAATGGAGTTATTCAAATATCATCCCTACAAGAAATGGTTTACAAGACACAAATCTGTTCCTATTCAGTATATTCAACAATGGTGGAAACATCTTAGGTTAGAAGAAAATAAATTTGTATCTGAAATTGGAGGAGTAACAATCACTTTATCAATCCCTGCACTGAGGGAAATGCTCAATTTACCAGAAAAAGATGATGTACAACAAAGGACAGACTTTTAAGACGCACCTTTAACAGAAGAATTGATTGCAGAGTTTATGAGGATAGGATACAATGAGGGGTTAAGGACTCTTAGTGGTTTCAGAAGGAACAAATTGCCACCAATTTGGGCATGTTTCTTTCATGTAATTAATAAATGTTTGTCAGGGAAGAATAGTTCTGCGGATCAGGGTTCAAAACAGATTCTTCAAAATTTTCAAGGTTTAGTGAAGAATAGGCATTATGACTATACTGCTATACTTTGGGAAGACATGAAGAATACATTTGAGAAAAATCAGAAGGCTATTCAGAGGAAAACAAAGGATACACCCCTGTCATATATACCTTACATAAGGTATTGGCAACTTGTGATTTGGTATGCAATGCAAGAAAGCAGAACCATTCCAAGAAGATCAGATGAGCAGCATGGTCCCATTTTCTATTTGGGTTAGATGTCTTCTGTTACTAATATTCAAAATTATCCTAATCACAAACTCTTTCCAAAATCACTTAGGAATTACATTCCAAGGGAGAGTGAGATTTTAAAAGCTTATTGCGCCTCCATGGGAATTGAAGAACCTCAAATCCCTACCCATGAGGACCAACCTGAGAAGAGAGGTGAGGGGTCTAGTCAAGTTATAGAGGGGGAGGATGTTCAAATGGGTGAACATTCTGAGAGAAATGAGGGGCAAAATTCTGAGAGCTCGGTTAGAATATGTGAAGAAAAACAGAATGAGGGTGATGAGGATGAGAGATTGTCACCAGAGGTTCAAACAGAAAGAGATGCCTCTGTACTAGCTAATCTTAACCAGGTAACCACATCTGCTATTGAGACACACCTCTTGGTGTCCAATATTGAAGAAATCACCATGGACCTAGTGGTGGATCTTGAACAACCCATCTATACCCACTCAGAAGCAGTTCAACATGCTACTGTTTCACAAAAATCAGGGGAAGCATCCCAAACTCATTTGGAGGGAGGTGATAAATCCCAACCTATTTTTCATCACATTGAGTCTGGATATCACAGTCCTATCCATATTGAGCCTGAAATTCCTTCTAACACTTGCACAAATCAGGAATTTCGTATTCCAGACAAAACATTCATAGACACTCCTAATTTTGGATGTCAAGGATTGGATGGAAGTCCTGGTGAGGTGAACATTACAAAAGCTTCATTAAAATGTGCATCTGTTGTCAAGATGACTTAGTGTTATCTACAGGCCATGAGTCCTCTAGACACATGAAAACTGGACCATCTGTTGGTTCAGGTTCACAGTTAGACTCTTCTGAATTTGTAAAGATTCAGAAACAAAACACGGTGATGGGGGAAAAAGTAGAAAAATTGGAGGAAAATGTGGATGAATTGAATGATGAGATGAAGGAATTAAAAAACACATTGGAAGGAAAAATGAAGTCTGTTGAGACTAAGGTGGATGATATGAAGATATCCTTGGAATCTCATAAAAAGGAGATCAAGGATATTATTTCTGAATTTCAGAAGGATCTGAAGATACAAATGAAGAGTATGCAAGAATCTATATTTCAAGTAATAAGTACTTCTTTGGCTACAACTTCAAAACCATTTGCAACTATTCCACTTGCAGAAGCTGAACCTGAGGTTAGTAATGTTCAGAACTCTAAGAGGAAGTTTGATGATGATGATTCTCATGATCATCAAAAGGGGGAGAAAAGGCAAAAGATGAGTTCTGATAATGATATATGTGTAGAAGATTTTGAAATGGCAGATATGCAGTTGGTTCAGACAGAGGCAAATATTCAGAAAGTGGATACTCAGATTGTTCAGATTACAAGCTCAGATACAGAGGAAATGGAGATGGAATGTATGGATGGAAATGATTCTGATAAAACAGAGGAATTGAACTTAGATGCAGAAATGGAAGTTAATTCTGATGAAACTGAAGCCATTGAGGAACCTGTTTTGGGGTCAGAGGAAATTGATGAAAGATTAGTGGTTGTGAACACGTGTACATATATTGTCCCATATGTCAGAGTTGGTTTGTTGAATTCTGAACTGGAAGAAAGGAGATTGAATGAGATTTTGATCAGAAGGATGCACAGTGAGTTAGTCAGAGCACTCAATGTTCAGAAAATTCAAAGGGCTGTGAAGGTGGTAAGACCTATTGATCTGATGGGTGAAGAAGATAGTACTGTTGGCTATTCTCAGAAATTTCAAGCGGATTTTTATTTCAACTATGTGGATGACATTGCTGATGTTGAAGAAAAATATGAAAAAGTTAAAGAATACTTCATGCCTTCAGAATATCTATTCAGAAAGCCAATTGAGATCCCTAAGATTGACTTGCCAATGTTACAAGAGCCTGTATGTGACTTTGTTATGGAAATGAGTGATGTACCTCTTACTAGACAATTTCATGATGACATTTTTCCAGAGGAAACATATGAGAATCTTTATCACACAGAGGAAGACTATGAAGTTGTGGAAAACAATGTTGATTGTTGATCCAAACCCTCAGTGATTTGATAATGACCCTCTCTTATATACATAGTGAAAATTGTAAGTAAACAATATGTATCAGAGTTTCACTATCGCTGATAAGTACTAAGATCTTCCAGTACCGCTGATAGGAACTCTCGCTCTTTTAAGTTAAACATTCAGCGAAACTGTTCACCATAAATGCTCTGATTCTGTTCAGTCATTATGGTGATCGCTGATAAGTTAGTTGTTTACTTATGATCCCTGAAGACAAGTTTCACGTCAACAAAGGTTCTACGCTGAAGTCGAAGATCAATCTCAAGAACCAGCGACAAGTCTCCTAATGAACTGATGCGGATCAGCGAAGACTCAGATTTGTCCACTCAACGTGAAGTATCAAGTACAAGACTTCAGCTATCGCTAAACTTTATCATCTGCTGAATAGTAAATGATAATCGCTGAATCAACGAAAGCTGATCATGAAGTCCTCCGTACAAAGTACTTTTGTCTTAACCACCCTTGCACGCCTCCGTACGAAATGTCAGAAAAGAACCTCCGAAAATCTGAAATCGTACAACCACTCTGATACTACACTATTCATCCATACGGCTACTAAGGTTGTCAACCAAGGTCAATGACATACAACCAACCAGCTGATGACATGTGTAAAGTATATACTGACTTGCATTAAATGCATGCATTATATAAAGAGATGAACTCACTTCTTTTGAAGTAACTTGCTAACTCTGGACAAGTTCAATCTCTTATCTCAAGATAGGTTATTATTAGTAATTTCCTTATCTCTCTTAGTGCAAGAAACCTTAGTGTTCCAACTTGTTTAGATTTAGGTTTATCCTTAATCTTGTCTCCGCAACAAGCTGTAAATTGTTAATGATTTATCAATAAACAATTTAGAAAAGTAAAATTTGTGTGTTTGTATTCAACCCCCCTTCTACAAACTTGTATAGGCCTTCGGGACCAACAAGTGGTATCAGAGCAGATTTGTTTAATCTCATAAACAAGATCTAATCTAAGATATTTCTCTTCCTTGCTATTATCTGAAAATGGACACCAACACAAACACAAATTATATAGACAATGGTTCTCTTGCAAAACCCCCTAGATTTTCCAGAGATAACTTCAACTTATGGAAAAATAGGATGATACTCTTCTTAGAAGGTGTAGACCCTACTATGCCTTACTATCTTGAGAATGGTCCATTCATCCCTGTAACAATTGATCCTGCAGTTCCAGCCACTGCGAATAGACCTGCTATTCCAGAAAGGCTGATTCCTAAGGAAATCTTTCAGTGGACCGATGAAGATAAGAAGAAAGTGGCTATAGATACAAAAGCCAGATCCATACTATCCATGGCTCTTCCTGACGAAGTCTACCATTCCGTCATGAACCTGAAAACATCAAAAGCCATGTGGGACACAATATGTGTTCAGTATGAAGGAACGTCTGAAGTCCAGGACTCAAGAAAGGTCAACCTGGTAAGACAATACGAAAGCTTCATTTCTGGTAAGAATGAAACTCTCTCTAAAGTTCACCAACGTTTTAATTGCTTAATTATAGATTTAAAAACTGTTGGTAAGGAATATTCTAACTTTGAAGTGCTGACAAAGTTTCTAGAATGTTTACCTGAAAGTTGGGACAATTATTCCATGTGTCTCAAGCTGTCAAAGGATCTAAAATCAATGACCCTTGCTACCTTATATGGTACATTGCTGAATCATGAGCAATCTAGCCATCTTAAGAAGAATCTTGTAAAAGATTCCAAAAGCACCCCTGTTGCTTTAATCTCAGAGGAACCTTCTACTCAGCGACCTTCGGTCACTATCACTGAGTTAGAAAGTAACTCTGAAAGGTCATCAGATTCTGATTCTTCAGATGATGATGAATCTTTGGCTCTCCTAACTAAGAAGTTCAGGAGATTTGCCAAAAAGAAAATGTTTAGAAAGAACAAACCTCTTTCCATAACTGACAAGCCTAAATCATCAGCTTTTGTTGATAAGGCTACTGCTACTTGTTTTAACTGCGAAAAAGTAGGACATTTTGCTAATGAGTGCAGGTCTAAGAAAGTTTCTAGACCCTCAGCTTTTACAAAAAATCCTTTGTTCCAAGGAATAAAGATGACAAATACTCAAAGCTGAAAGAAAAATATGCGAAGCTGAAAAGCTTTAAGAAGAAAGGCAAAGGCCTGATGGCTGACTATGATTGGGCTGCTTCTGATGAAGAAGCATCATCATCTGACTCTGAAGATGATGAAGCAAATCAATGTCTCATGGCCAAGATTGAAGAAGAGGAAGAAAGCTCAGACATTCCCTCCACTTCAACATCTGCCATTCAGGTATCACCTTCTTTCTTTACCAATATTGCAAATATTGATGAAGCTGATAGTCTCCGCAAAATCGATCGATTGACTAGAAGTTTATACGAAGCCATGAACGGAAAAACTGTGGTTGAAAACCAAAACCTTGATCTCGCTGAACAACTGAAAAACTGTCACCTTCAAATAGAAAAGCTTTCTAAAATTGAAGATGATTTTAAAGATCAAGTCTATTTAAATCAGCTAGTCAAAATCGAACGAGCAGAAGCTATCGCTGCATTAAAAGCTGAAAAAGCTACTGTTGAAGGATGGTGTAATTCTTCAACAAAGATCACTGAGATAATTAAGGCTCAGATTCCTCTAAGTGATAAACGTGGTCTGGGTTATAAATATGATACTTCAAAACCAACCACTGAGCGTTCAATGCTTAAATTTGGAACGTTCGTATCCTCAGTCGCTGATACTTCATCTTCTCAGTGCTCCTCGTCCATTACACCAATCCCTGAGGAAACTCCTACCTCCTCAAAAGGTAAGGAGAAAATGGTTTATTCAAAACCTACCTCTGTCTCTAAAGACAAAGGTAAAGGAATTGTTATTTATCAAAATCCTCAGAAGGGTACCTTAGTACCAAAGCTGAATGCTTCTAAAGCCTCAGTGACCTACCCCTCTGGATCTAGAAAGCAAATATCTGGATTTATTCAGCAATCTACTCCTAGACTCAGATTGGATGTCCTTGGTAAGAAATCTGAAGAACTGAATGTTCGTCCCATTTCTAAAGCCAATAGTTTACTTGGTGCTGGCACTTCTAATTCTAAATTAAAAGCTCAGCATACAAGTGGTCCTAGAACTACTTTTAGTTATAGGAAATGTTATCACCGTGGACTTACCGATCATATTGCTAGTAAGTGCCTCACAGCCACCAAAGCTGAAAAGATAGCTAAGGTGAAGATTGCCCCCAAGGCAAAGAAGACCAACCCTGGTGCAAATCAGGTCAAGGTGAATTCTACCACTGAGGATAAGAAATTAACCAAAGTGAAGAAAGACAAAGCTGAATCTTCAAATGCTGCGAAGACTGCTGAACCTTCCATTCCAACTACTTCCACTGACAAACATGTATACATGGTTAAGTGGGTACCCAAGAAAAACTAATCTTCCTTTGTATTACAGGTTAAGAAGGGTATCTGGTATCTCGATAGCGGATGCTCTAGACACATGACTGGAAAGAAAAACCTGCTCGCTGAATACAAGGAAGAGAAGGGTCCCTCTGTGACTTTCGGTGGAAATGGAAAAGGACACACCCGAGGGTATGGTGTACTTTCAAATGGTAAAACCTCCTTCAGAAGAGTCGCATATGTTGAAGGGCTGAAGCATAATCTTCTAAGCATCAGTCAGCTCTGCGACATGGATAACAAAGTGATTTTCACTAAGGAATCCTGCTTTGTCACTGACAAAAAGGAGAAGATAGCTCTTAGCGGTTATCGTTTGGAAAATGTTTATGTAATAAACATGGACTCAACAACCACTGAGAACTCCTGTTTCTTCTCAAAGGCATCTTCTGATGTTAACTGGCTATGGCACAAGAGGCTCTCGCATCTAAATTTCAATACACTGAATACTCTTTCCTCCAAAGAGTTAGTCACTGGTCTACCTCAGCATTCATACGCCAAAGAGTCTTTATGTTCAGCGTGTGAAAAAGGGAAGCAGACCAAGGCAAGCTTCAAGTCAAAGCAAGTCTCCTCAGTGTCATCTCCTCTACAACTACTCCATATGGATTTGTTTGGCCCTGTTAACAAACAATCCATCGCTGGAAAGAAATATACGCTGGTCATAGTTGATGAATTCTCTCGCTTCACATGGGTAATGTTTCTCCGTTCTAAGAGTGACACCCCTGAAGAACTCATCACCTTTGTTCGGAAGATGGAAACCCTGAACAATCTGACCGTTCGCTCAATAAGGAGTGATCATGGGACTGAATTCAAAAACAGTTCTCTTGATTCCTTCTTTGAGAGTAAGGGTATTTCTCACAACTTTTCGTCAGTGAGAACACCGCAACAAAATGGAGTCGCTGAAAGAAGAAATAGAACAATTATTGAAGCTGCACGTTCAATGCTCAGCGATTCTCTCCTGCCTACTCAGTTTTGGGCAGAAGCTGTCAACACTGCTTGTTTTACGCAAAACAGGTCGCTGATAGTTAAAAGATTCAAAAAGACATCCTATGAACTCTTTCATGGGAGAAAGCCTTCAATCAGCTTTCTTCACATCTTTGGATGTCAGTGTTTCATACTGAACAACAGAGATGCCCTTGGAAAGTTTGATCCTAAGGCTGATGATAGAATCTTTCTTGGATACTCCTCAGTCTCCAAAGCCTTCAGAGTCTTCAACCGTAGAAGACAAACTATAGAAGAAACTATTCACGTCACGTTTGACGAATCCCGTTCAGTGAACTCTAAACCGTCCGCTGATACTGAAGAACTGAATCAATGGATGTTTTCTCATCTTGGTGATTCAGAAGAAGTTCCCACTCCTCATGCTCACACAGTAGAAAATGATGGTCCTACTATCATTCCAGATATGCAGAATAGTGAAGCTGAAACATCTTGGCTCTCAACTGTTCCTATAAACACTATACCTGCAGTTGATCCAAATGTCTCAGAAATTCCATCTATTTCTCAGCAATTAGTGAATGAAGTGACAAATGCGAACATTCCTCTCTTAGCTGATAATCCAGAAGTAGCTGAAGCCTCATCTTCAATTTCTCCACTTCAGACTGAGTCAGCGACGTATGCTCCGGCTCAGCGATGGACTGTAAATCACCCAATCGATCAAATTCTTGGTGATCCAAACGCTGGTATTCAGACTCGTAGAAGTGCAGGTAATATTTGTTTATTTGTTAACTTTATTTCTCTAACTGAACCAAAGAAAATAGATGATGCCCTCAGAGATCCAAACTGGGTCAGCGCTATGCAAGAAGAGCTGACTGAATTCGAAAGAAACAAAGTTTGGAAACTCGTTCGTAGACCAACTGACAAAACGGTGATAGGCACTAAATGGGTCTATCGAAACAAGTTGGACGAACATGGTACTGTAACTCGCAACAAAGCTCGTCTTGTTGCTCAGGGATACAGACAAGAGGAAGGCATAGATTATGACGAAACATTTGCTCCAGTAGCAAGACTTGAATCTATTCGTCTTTTCTTAGCATATGCTGTACACAAAAACTTCAAAGTACATCAGATGGATGTTAAGTCAGCGTTTCTGAATGGAAAGCTGAATGAAGAAGTTTATGTGGAACAACCTCTAGGATTCTCAGATCCTAAGCGTCCAGGTTATGTTTATAAACTGGACAAGGCACTTTATGGCTTAAAGCATGCTCCTCGTGCATGGTATGATACTCTCTCTACTTATCTCCATATTGAACAATTTGAGAGAGGTAAGATTGACAAAACTCTATTTTTTAGAAAAGTGAAAGGTCATATCATTTTAGTTCAAATATATGTTGATGACATTATATTTGGTTCTACTAACCATGAGCTTTGTACTCGTTTCGCTGATAGAATGAAAGATGAGTATAAAATGAGCATGATGGGTGAACTAACATATTTCCTTGGTCTTCAGATTAAGCAAATTTAAAAAGGAACTTTCATTAATCAGGGAAAATATGTTAAAGATATGCTGAAGAAATTCGACTTAATTGAAAGTTCAGCTATGAAAACCCCTATGGCACCACCGCTGACACTTGATAAGGACACAAAGGGTGTTCCTGTCAATGTCACGCTGTACCGTGGGATGATCGGCTCAGTATTGTATCTTACAGCTAGCCGACCCGATATTATGTTTGCAACATGTCTGTGTGCACGATATCAAGCTGAACCTAAGATATCTCATATGAAAGCTGTAAAGCGAATCTTTCGATATCTTAAGGGTACAACGAATCTAGGCCTTTGGTATCCCAAAGACTCAGGATTCAATCTAACCGCCTATTCAGACAGTGATTTTGCAGGTTGCAAAATGGATAGGAAAAGCACCACAGGAGGATGTCAGCTCCTGGGTGGAAACTTGGTAAGTTGGACAAGTAAGAAGCAAAACTTAGTGTCCACTTCCACAGCTGAAGCTGAATATGTAGCCGCTGGAAACTGTTGTTCTCAAGTCTTGTGGATGAGAAATCAGCTACTAGACTATGATCTTCAGCTCTCCAACATTCCAATCTATTGCGACAGCACTAGTGCCATCGCTATAGCAAACAATCCAGTGCTACACTCAAAGACAAAACACATAGAAATCAGATATCATTTTATCAGAGATCATGTGATGAATGGTGATATAGAACTTCATTTTATCCAAACTGATTATCAGTTAGCTGATTTATTTACCAAACCTCTTGATGAGACAAGATTCAACTTTCTCATCAGCGAGCTTGGAATGCTGAACTTTGAAGGGTAAAATCTGCAGTGGTTCACATTAATCAGCGATAGGATAAAATCAACTCGTATAACCTATTCAATCATCTTCTCTCTGAATAAACTTGGTTAAACTGATATCCAGGTATGTTTTCTCTCTCTGACAAACGCATGAAAATGCAAGATTTCAAAACAAATGCATCGCTGAATATCTCTTCCTTAACAGCGATATTTTGAAAGTTCTTAAAACCTTCACTGCTATTTTCTATTCAGTGCTTCATGTTTTTCAAAAGAGTCCCTGAGCTTTCAAAACCTCAGAGACATCCTAAAAGAATGTGAAAGGACAGTTGTGACGTCATTGCAACGGATAACACTAGGCACGATTTCTTTATGACACACGTTTGCACGTTTCGTTCAAACTTCCAATCAAATGCAAACACGTGTCCGTGTCATGATGAAAACCTTTTCCCTCTCAAGGTTTTCTCTCTCTAAAACTCCCTATATAAACAAACTCTTGGTTTTTATATTTGTCTTTTACGCGATCAAATCTTCCTCCGCAAGAAAGAATCCTCTGCTGCATTTGTACTCTCAAAAACCTCAAGAACTGTTCATCATCTTCTTCATCAAAACATCAAGGTTAATATGTTCATTTTTTTTAAATGCAGATAACTTGTTTCTGATCTTATCATTGTTTTAAACAAGATCAAACAAAAGAACTTCTTAAAAATAAAATCATTTCTTTCATGGTTTTATGAACACAACCATTTCATGGTTGTTCTTCAAGTTTTAAATCTTAATCTTAAACTTGTTCTTCATTCGTATCCAGATTTCTTTTAGAAACTGGAATACAAGACTTTATGGGTTTTACATTTCGTTTCAAAAATCATGAAAAACCCTAATCTTCATTAAGACATTTATGTCTGAATGAAATGGACAAAATTCGAATCATCTTAATGGAAATTCTTTCCATATCAAGACAATTCTTATTTGTAAACATCTTTGGTTGAACTGATAATACAGAGAAATGGCAACTTCAAAGATCAATGTAACCGCTGAGAACATCTCCGCTGACTCTGAGGAAGTGGAAATCATCAAAGCCCCTCAGGTTAAGTTCAAGCTGGATCAACTAGATTGGACCAAGGTCAACAACCTCTCTGCGCTTCTCGAGTTTCCTCCTCGAAAGCAAGTCACACATCTGGATGATGTTGTGAATTTCCTGAAAAACTGCTGCATTTCAACAGCCCTGACCATCACACCTCCTGCAAGTCAGCTACTACTATCTCAGTTCTGGTACTCTGCCAGACACACTCAGCTACCCTCCGCCAAAGATGCATCCAAAACCATCGATTGCATACTCAGCGATACTGAGTATGGCACAATTAAGATAACCCCCGCAATCATTCGAAAAGCCCTGAACTTTCCCAATGCAAACAAAGAAAAACCGTTTGTTCCATTCCCTGACCATAAGAAGCATGCTGACAGAGAAGAAATCATTGCTTTCCTCGACGCAATGGGTTACATCTGGGAAACTGGAAGGGACAAGAAGCCCGAGAAGAAACTGACGCTGATAAAGAAGTCTAAAATGCCCAGCGAGATGAATTTCATCTTCGCACACCTGATCAGCTGCATGACAGCGAAGACCGGCTCCTCTGATCAAGCCGCTCAACCTCAGTAGCCTATGGGATACGCACTGCTGAAAGGTCTACATATTGACTGGGCATCTATCATTTATGATGACCTAGTACAAAGAGTAGATTCTGCTGCTGACAGACCTGCATGGGTTCCCTACCCCCGTTTCATCAGCGCCATCTTCCAATATGGCCTGAAGGACAGCTATCCTCAAGAGGGTGACCTGAAACTTTCTCAGGTTGGCCCTAAGGTGCTCGATTTCAAACCTGTCGACAATGAGGTACGTCTCTCTACCCTTCTCTCTTTTCTTAACCCTAATTCTTCGACTTCTGTGGCTCCTTCAGCGACAATACCCATCGCTGATGCCCCGGCCACACAATCCTCTCCTTCTAAGAAAAGGAAACACTCTCACACCCCACTTGATTCCAAAAGGATCAAGAAAACCAAGGAGCAACCCCAGCAATCCCATGCTGAAGACTCCTCAGCTCATTCTGAAGAGCTGAAGGAAAGTTCCGTGGTACGCTCTGCCACACCCATTCAAGCCATCCCTTCAATCCCGGCTTCAGCGTCTCCAAACGCTGAGGTTAGAAACTTGGAACCTACCCAACCTCCCTCAGTCTCTCAAAAGACTGATGAAGTGATTGTCAGCGATTCCAACGCTGAACTCAGTACCCGAACCCCATTCTTATCCTTCACTTCTCCCTCCACTCACTTGGACACTCCTCCAAAGAACACTGGAGATGCCATCATTCCAGAAGCCACCGCTGACGCTTCTCAACGAATGATGAAGACAGGACCTGCAGAGATCACCATACCTCACCGTACTTTTGAGGAAGATATGGAACATTTTTCAGGAATCCGCAACTTTGACGAGTTCGTCAATCCTCCTGCAGGTACAAATCAACCCATATACACTGTAACTAAACCTGAAACTTCTGAGCTTTCCTTTGTTCACAAGTACTTATGTGTTACAGGTCCTAATTTGGGAGACATCAACGCTTCTCTGAAGTCCGTGGAAACAAAGCTGACAAATCTCACCACCACACTCTCCAACAACTCTACAGCTGTAACCACCGCTGGAGAAGATTTGATAAAGCTGACAACGGTGGTGGAGAAGAAGGCTTCCGCATATGACTTGAAGCAAGTTGATAAGACTCTCAGCGATTTCGCTAAGGTGCTCGCTGATATCTACACAGACTACACCTCACTCAAACAATCAGTTTCCTCCATGTCCGGCGAAGTAACAACGCTGAAGACATCGGTTGGAGCACTAGAGGGTGATATGTCTGCTATGAAGACAAATGTTCAAACTCTGACGACTGACTTAGGCTCTGTAAAGACCGACGTTGGTTCGATGAAAACAATGATTGAAGAGCTGCTCAACAAGGCGAGAACTCCTGCTCCTGAACCTGCCCCTGCCCCTGTATTGGAAACTTTCACAGCGGCGGATCGCAAAGAGCTGGAAAAGATCAATCCTGCTATAACTGGCCTAGAAGTCAGATTAGCAAAGATTGAAAGCTGTGTGGGTATCTCTGGCCAAGAAGACAGAGAGCCTCCCACAGCTGAAGAGTCTGCCCATTCCTCCCCCAGTCATCATGAAAAAGAGGGGGAGAAGAGCGCTGAACATCCCGGGGAGAAGAGCGCTGAAAGCCTTTCCCATGATGAATCTATCAGGGGAGAGAAGAACGAAGACCTCACCTTCGCTGAAGAGGGTGAGAAGACTATTGAAGCGGAAGCAGCCGCTGGACCTCAGGGAGATGAAAACCCTGAGGGAACCGAGAAGCTCGCCTATGTATCTGAGGGGGAGAAACTCGAAGAAGACGCTGAAGAATCCGAAGCAGAAGATGATGAAGCCGTCGACATCCCTGATGATGAACCATCTGCTTCTCCAAAGAATGATGATGATGATGACGAGGATGACGATGATTTCTTTATCGTCAAACCTGCCCCAAGGATCAAAGCTCTTAAGGGAATCTCGATAAATGAACCTTCAGGGGAGCGTACAAAGACAAAGCCCTCAGCCTCTGGAGCTGAGAAAGGCAAAGGCAAAAGCGTCGCTGAAGATGACAATCTGACGATCTTGCTTGAAAAGCCGGTTTGTCAGGTACACTAAACATCTCTTACTCCATCCCTCCTCTATCATACACTATCAGTTCCTCTACCCAAGCCTATACACTTAAACCAATTCTCTCTATTTGTTTCTACCCAAGTTCTTACTTGTAAGATCGCTGTGTTTCAGCTAGTCCTCTCCCCTGTTTGAGGATATCGCTGAAGGCTCCACAACTGCGACTTCACCAATAATTCCAACTGCCGCTGAAGAAATAATCCCAGTCTTGGATTTGATCTCTGAGACTAATGAACCTGAAGAACAGACTCTCTCACACAGACACAGACCTTCCTTAGCTCCTCAAAAGCTAAGAGAAGAAGAACAAAAGAGAAGAGAGGAAATAATAAAGCGATTCGAGGATCAGCGAATCATCATAAGGCGTGATCAACTTCCTTCAGTTCCTCCAAAGTTCAAAATCTCCAAAGCTGAATACCAGGAACACCTTAGAGCTGAACGCCTTATTGCTGAAAGGAAGGAAGCTGAAGAGAAAGACAGAGAATACGCCATCAAGCTTACTCAACGATCAATCAAAGACCCCAAGCTGAAAAGAGTTCCCATTGATGTTCAACGTCAGCTCTGGGATGATGCTCAAGAAATCGTTAGAGAAAAGACAAAGGTCTCTGATACAACTTTGGAATGGGCTAAACAAATGCTGACCTATCGATCAAGACCATCCAAAATAATCAAAGCCAACATCAGAGGAAAAATGTACGCTGATGTTCCTGTTGTTGAAGTGGATGTCTACAGAGATGACAAAACCAAGCAAACCCTCTATGCTGCTTCATTAGAAAAGTTTGGTCTCTCTGAATGGTTAGAAACGAAATTAGCCATTCAGGGAACACGCTCAAAATTCAAAAGCCATGTTGAGATGATCTTAAACAAACAGATCGACTTGCTTTCATCTACTGTGGATATTCCTCCTACTCTTCCTCAACCGAAGAAAGCCTCTGCTAAGAAGAAGAAAGTTTCTGATTCAGGTCCAATCATTCGAAATGAAACAGGTATTGGTTTCTCTCGTGCTGAAGTTCTTGGCCCTGATGCTGATCTTTCAATGCTTGACACCTCCCTACCACCTGGAGAAACCTTCATCCCTGGCACAGTGGTAAGTGATCCATATGGTATATTCTTCTTAGACTATGATGGAAATCCTCACTTTCAACGTGTCTCTGAGCTCCACATCGCTCCCATCGAACAACTCAGAGATCTCGTACACTGGTGTGAAGTCAGACGCGACATCAAAGCTAGACACCTGAAGCCCTTGATTTTTGAAGCTGCTCTGAAGTTAAAGAATCAAGGAGTAAATGTCCCTGACTGGATGATCCCCACTAAAAAGACCCTTGAGGAACTTCTCATTAAGGAAGAACCCTTTGAAAACTGATATAATCTCCTTTTTCTCTATTGTATCATTTATCCTTCTGTACTTGTAAATTATTTCGCTCGTACTTGTAATCTTTCTGTTCTTCATTGTAACCTGATTCAAAGTTTTAAAGAAAGATTTCAGCGAATGTACTTTACTCCATCAGTACAGAAAAGATCCCAGAAAACAGTAAAAGGGACAAGTATTTTATGAGTTCTTTTTATCCTTATGTTTTCATTAAATAGCAATTTTCTTTGTTGCTATGTCATAATCAAATAGGGGGAGATTGTTGATCCAAACCCTCAGTGATTTGATAATGACCCTCTCTTATATACTTAGTGAAAATTGTAAGTAAACAATATGTATCAGAGTTTCACTATCGCTGATAAGTACTAAGATCTTCTAGTACCGCTGATAGGAACTCTCGCACTTTTAAGTTAAACATTCAGCGAAACTGTTCACCATAAATGCTCTGATTCTGTTCAGTCATTATGGTGATCGCTGATAAGTTAGTTGTTTACTTATGATCCCTGAAGACAAGTTTCACGTCAACAAAGGTTCTACGCTGAAGTCGAAGATCAAGCTCAAGAACCAGCGACAAGTCTCCTAATGAACTGATGCGGATCAGCGAAGACTCAGATTTGTCCACTCAACGTGAAGTATCAAGTACAAGACTTCAGCTATCGCTGAACTTTATCATCTGCTGAATAGTAAATGATAATCGCTGAATCAACGAAAGCTGATCATGAAGTCCTCCGTACAAAGTACTTTTGTCTTAACCACCCTTGCACGCCTCCGTACGAAATGTCAGAAAAGAACCTCCGAAAATCTGAAATCGTACAACCACTCTGATACTACACTATTCATCCATACGGCTACTAAGGTTGTCAACCAAGGTCAATGACATGCAACCAACCAGCTGATGACACGTGTAAAGTATATACTGACTTGCATTAAATGCATGCAGTATATAAAGAGATGAACTCACTTCTTTTGAAGTAACTTGCTAACTCTGGACAAGTTCAATCTCTTATCTCAAGATAGGTTATTATTAGTAATTTCCTTATCTCTCTTAGTGCAAGAAACCTTAGTGTTCCAACTTGTTTAGATTTAGGTTTATCCATAATCTTGTCTCCGCAACAAGCTGTAAATTGTTAATGATTTATCAAAAAACAATTTAGAAAAGTAAAATTTGTGTGTTTGTATTCAACCCCCCCCCCCCCCCCTTCTACAAACTTGTATAGGCCTTCGGGACCAACATTGATGGTTTCATGGATGGGAGATCTCAGATGATTTATGCAGAAGCCTCAAACAGATTCAGAATTCCTGATTCAAGATTGCACATTCAGAAAAAGATTGAGAAAGTACTGATGTTTCAAACAGAAGAGTTTGATGGTCTGAAATATGTAAGATTGGAAGTTCTGAAAGAAATGTAAAAGTGTTCATGTCTAGCTTTGATTTCCACAGATTAATACTTGATGATCAAATCTTCCTAGTAAAATTATTTGCCAGTACTGAAGAGGCCTGGATAGAGATTGAATGCAGGAGACTTCTGGGCATCTATGTCAGGAACATGTACTTGTATGATTTTCAACTGGCCATTGAAGGAAGAAAAGAGAAATGCAACTTAAGCTGTCCAGTGATGGTTCCAGGGATTGGTGTAAATAAGCCATGATTTATAAATGAAGGAATGGAATCAGAAGGATTTGCATATACAGTTCATGAAAGACTTGAACTATTCAGATTAAAGGATTTGGTGAAATATAGTAATGCAACTTTGAGTTGGTTACTAAATGAAATGAAATGGTATTCTGGTAATGAAAGAGAAAATATTAAGAGAAGATGTGTGAAGTCTGTGAAAAGAAGAATGAGTCTCAGAAATAAGATCAAAAACTGTGGTGAATGGTTATTATCAGAAGTTAATCCTAAAAGAATGTTGCATAGTGATTTTGTGTTTCCAGCAGAATATGAGGTGAATGAGGTCCTTTCAGAAGAAATTGAAGAAGAAATTCAAGAGTCAACTTCTCAGAGTGCTCAAATGACAAGTATTGATTAACCTGAACAGTTAGAACCAAAAGAAGATGAAAGATCTGTAGATGTGAATGGGTATTTTCTGGAGTTTGATCTGCCAAACTTTTTTAATCCAAGTGAAGTAAACTTTCTAAGTGTATATCATGACAAACCAAAAGAGACTCAGATCTGGTTGGCTGAGAAATCAAGATGTCATGGAAAACCAAAGAAAGATGTTTATTCAGATTTTCTAATCACTGGGATCAGAGAACTAAAGATCAAGCAGTTCAGAAAGCAAGAATACTTATCCTTTGAAGTATTGAGAGAAGATGGAAAGGTGTACTATTTTACTGATGTAGACTTTGAAAAGCTATCAGTAATGGATTTCTACAGACTACACAGTATGTTGTGCTTCAAAGAATCAAGCAAAGATAAGAATGAAAGAAAGGCAAGGAGTGTAGTGATTGAAGCTATGTTTTACATCCTAAGATGGCATTGTTATACAGATTTTCAAATAGCTCTGTATTTACGAAGACCATGTGTCTATCTTTCAAGACCCATCACAGATCATGATCAAAAGCAAGTATTAAGAACTGGAAGTGTGTCCAGACATCCAGAATTGGGAGTCTTTTTGGAAAACAAGAGTGAAAAGATCTTTTTCAGAGCAAAGGAGACTACAAAATACTGCTCTGGAACTTTGAGGTTCATCAAGCACAATTTGGAGAAAAAGATGTTGAAAACAAAGCAATCCAACATAACTCAGGAAGTGATGACTCAGCAGGTTGAAACTATTCAGGAAATTATTGATAGAATTTACAAGAGACTTACTCAGAGGAATGTGCTGTTACAAAAAATTGTTCCTGCATTGAAAGAGCTTGATGATACAAAGTACACGTTTATTTGACAAAAAGGGGGAGATTGTTAGATCTGGGTTTTGTAAATAAACCAAGTGTTAAAGATCTGATGAGAAGGTTCAGATGTTCTGATATGAAGGGTCAGAGGTCTGACTAAGAAGACTCAGAAGTATTACACGGAAAGTTACTAAAGAGAAGTCAGAAGTTCTGATATGCCTAATCAGATGAATGTTCAGAAGTTCTAAACAACCTGTTCAGAACTTATAACTAGATACTTTACTTTGTATTTAGTTAACTACTTAGGACACGTGTATTGTTCCTATTAGTCTTTCTTATATGTACAGTAGCTTTAGTATTTCCGTTTCAGTATATATAGTGGTTAGCACTGTTACGCTAACTATCTTTTCCCGCATATTCTTGTATTCATATTTTGTAATCTTTGAGATACGTTCTCTCTAAGATCTGTAAATCTGTTGTTCATTGAATACAAGTGTTCTTGATCAAATTACTTCTCGATTACTACTCTACTCATTGTTATATTGATTGTAAGAGTGGATCCTAAACTATCATGTTAACTTGAAATGTAAGCAAATCTAAGCTATTTATACTTAGATTGAAAAGTTACAAAATGAGTCCCTCAACTTGAATACAACATACAATTTGAACACTAACATTCTCCCCCTTTGTATTCAAGTGAGCCAAATAAACTTCATCTTCTGAGTTGCTCCAGTGGAATGTACCTTTTTCTGATTCCAAATATGATTTCAAATCTCCTGAGTGCATGCCTGTATTCCAGTCTATCTTCAATTGCTTTCAGTGCTTTGTTGATCATTACTTTCTTTTTTTCTTTCAAAATTACCAACTTCTGATCATCCAGTCTGATTCTTTCATCCAGCCTTATCTTGATCATTTTGAGTGTGCCATCACAATACTTGTTCACTTCAATGAATCTAAGGAACTTCTTTTTCTTTTGACTATTGTGATAGACAACACCAAATTCTGGATTTTCTAACACAGTATAGAGTGGAATACCTTGTATATCTGGAAATTTTCTGTTTGGTCTTCTAGTATTCACTCTTATCTGATTTCCTTCCAATGCCATTTGAAAATCTGTTAGACCAAGTTTTTCATGAATCTTTTGACTGCTTGATAAGCCTCAGAGTAGGTAATATTCTTGTTTGGTCTTCTAGTTTGACCAAGTTTTTCATGAATCTTTTGACTGCTTGATAAGCCTTAGAGTATGTAATATTCTTGTTTGGCATTCGTGCAAGAATATCATATAACCGGAAGAAATCTTCACAGGTTAATGATTTGAAGTCGGCTTCACTGAAGTTCCATTCCTTTCCATCAGTTCTGAAAACATAGAATCTTGGATAGAAAACATTTAGAATCTTTTCAGATTCTGTCTTGTTGATCTTCACTATTTCTTTATCTGTTCTCACACATTCAAGTTCGCGATATTTGTTGCCCATCATGTGTAGATATTCAATCTGGTGAGGTCTGGAAAGCTTATTAATGGAATACAGTTTTATCTTATCAATTGGCTGAATCACTTTCACGAATAGATCACTCCAGATATCTTCTTGAAATTGAGTAATAATACCGATTATGTGTCCTCTTCTTTCAATCAAGGCCTCTCTATCAACCAACATTTGAAGATTTCTCATTTCAGCCTCAGACATTGGATCTTTTATTTTTCCTTCAGGCAAATCAGGAATCACGGGTACGTCAATTACTGAATCAGGCAATTGAGCAGCATTCTCATTTTCATTCTCTGAATCTGAACCCGGTTGCAAATTTACCCCACCAAACACATCATCCAATTCTTCTTTGATCTTTACAATTGTTACCTCCGGGTCATCTACAGAGTCAACATATACAACATCTTGAATAAAATCATCTGCCATTCTTTCCTCAAACATTCTGTTGTCACATCCATCAGGCTTTTCAACCGAAGGATTAACAACATCCAGGAATCCTAAATCCTCACTCTCATTTACTTGAGTACCACCAACATTACCAGTACCCGTTTCAACATTAGTTTCCACATTTTCAGGCATTTGAGTACCCGAACCACTAGCTTCACCAACTCGTTGTCTCTTACTCATCTCCCCCTCATGGTGACCATGATCGGGATCTTGATCATCATGCTTGCATTTATCAGAGTTGGTCTGACCTTTACAAGTATCCTCCAATGCCTTGATCCTATCAGAAAAAGCTTTGAAACCAAAAGAAATAGCACCTGTCAAGTTTGTCATTGACTTTTGTAGAGTCTGAAAATCGGCTTGGGATGGTAAGGTAGATTGTTGTTCGGTTTGCCTTCTATGTAGACCAAGTAGATCCACTTCCTCTTGTGTGTTGTTATCTCCTTGTTCTAGTAACCTGGTAAGCATTTGAGATTTGAGTTCATGTAAAGGTAAAGTTGGATATACCTTTGGGTTAGGTTGAGATTCTGGTTGAGTTTCAGATGGTGTGGAAGAAGATTAGGCTACAGATTTCCCTTTGATCACTTTATGAACATCGTCAGATAATTTCACAATAACATCCTTCAATTCTGCTATTTGAGATTTGTAACTGTTGTTGGGAGACTGAATGGCTACTTCGAGCAGTTTCACAGATACATAGTTATGGGGAGGAGGACCCATCAGAGCACGTAAATTCGGAGCACGGGAACTAACACCCAAACCACATAGGTTACTGGTTGACATTGCAGCCATAGAGACTGAATGGCATGTGTTCAATGCTGGCATAGTGTTAACATTGACAAGACTTCCGCCTAATCCTCACACAGTACCAACGAATGGGGGCTGCACTCGGGGCGTTCCGGTTGGTTCACGAAGAACTCCAACGGTTTGTGTCACCATTGATGATGTGACTAGCGGCCTTTGTGTCATAGGAAATGAAGTATATCCAAAAGGTTCTAGACTCGATGTGCATACAAGCGAAGTCGATGGCCGGGGCAGTTGCCTATCTGTTTCAATACCAGCGAACACCGATTCTATTGCCGATAGTGTATGTGCTAATCCCCTGTGTTAAAATGAAACACCAACTTGTTGAGAAGTTGATGAGTGGCTTAAGGAGATTGTGCACTGCGTAGCTGGGTCCACTACGACTTCTTCAATGTCTTGTGGCGACGAACGCACACTGACAGTAGATGTGGTTACCCGGCTAGACACGGTGTGGGGAGAATCTGTAGTTAAAACTTTTTCAGATTCTTTCTCACTCTCACCATATTTTTTTCCTTCCATTTCACACATCCTCGCATCATTTTCTGTTTCAACTAATGCTCCCTCATTTCCCCGTATATATCCTCGAGCACCAGAATCAGTAACGACTTTTTCAACCACAAAGTCAAGATTATCCATATTTTGATCATTATTGTTATCATCATCGTCTGAACAGGCATCCTCTCGTTCATCATCTTCATTATAATCATCAGAACTTGAACTTGCAGTATAAACAAGATTTGTTGGATCATCAATGTCAGCATTAATATCATCTGTGTCTTCCTCAGTGTCTTGTAAACCAAGAATCTCTTCATCGTCATCAAAAATCTGTGACGCCTGACCAAGGGCACCCCCATCTCCTTTTTACATCATTTTTACCGCTCAACACACCCTGTTCACGTACCCCCAGTATCCTGAACTCTCGTACTAACTACTGGACCCTCACCACTCTCACCTAGTTGGTTGGCACTTTAGGTAGGCCCTACCGGATCTGGCTGGGCCAGAAGTGCATTCTCTTCTCTTTACTCACTCAAGAATGGCGACTCTTGGTCAGCGTACGCGAGAAGTGCTTCAGGTAAAATCATTATAGTGGGAAAATGTAGACCTTTAGGAATTCAGAGATACTTCATGTAATTGGTTGGACCAAGGAGAGCTCCATCACGTCTCGGTATCTCTTGGTTGGCCTCCATAATGTAAGTAATAATGATCTGAAGATATCTCAGAAACGGTACAAACGATCTGGCTTTTGATGGCTTTGACTTGTCGGTGACAACCTCTATGAGTTCATTCCATACTAGCACAGCAAAATCAATCTTGCGGTCGAATACAATTGCATGGAACATTCGTAGAACTGAGATACTGGCAGTGTCAACACCCGTGTGTTTAGAAGTCGTGCATCTATTAACAACACTGAAAAGAGTGTAATAGATTGGCGGTAGATAGTTCCTCTTGAATTTCGATGCACGTGTTAGAACTCCAAGATTTGGATCATTATATCCCATGAGCAT
The DNA here is from genome assembly GCA_033807775.1 of Saussurea involucrata. Classification (NCBI taxonomy): domain Eukaryota; kingdom Viridiplantae; phylum Streptophyta; class Magnoliopsida; order Asterales; family Asteraceae; genus Saussurea; species Saussurea involucrata. Next base: position 49,324,371 of record CM066324.1, read on the forward strand.
AATATCCCGGCACACATCCTCTTCAGATACCATCTCTTCAAATTTAGCAGAATACGGTAGATCTAGAACAGTCTGCAACCTTTTCAAAGTAATTTTGGCATCAAAGTGATCAACTTTCAGAGTAAAGAACTGGTTAGTCTCTTATCTTGGTACAAACTGAATGGTACGCCACACTTGTTGTAAATATATCTTCGGTACTTGTTGTGTATTTTCAAGAGCAGTTCGAAGCAGGTGACCTTTGAGTATTTCCACAATCAGATGACAATCCATTCAAACATTTGAATCAAAAGTGTAGTTGTTTGGCTTTAGATCCAATTTATCTCGTGAAAGAATCAGTACATCGTCTAGATTCCACGCGTTCACCGAAGGATGTGATGAACGATGTGATGGAATCACAGTATTCTCATCAGAAGAATTTCCATCACCATGCTCTAGAATGTGTGCCACGATCTATGTTTGAAAGAATTTGACCATTAGGATATGAGTTGCAAGTCACCAAGATTTTCCAAAAAATTCCTAAGTGTGGGTTACTGTGGACAAAACATCGAGTCGTAGTCGTAGGATACAAGTTGTCGTACAAAGCTTGTATGACCAAAAAGTTGTCGGACAGGCTTTGTACGACAATTATGAGTCTTAATGATGTACGACAGTTTTAAAGATTTGAATACAAGGTTTTGTACGGCAGTTTTGAACACTTCAAACAAACTTGAAGTTCCAAACCCAGTTCTAAGAATTTCAAAATAAAGGCATGTAACAAAGTGTCCTAGTTGCTATTTACTAACAGAATGCCTATCCTACCATCTTTTCACGCAAAAACTAATACAATGAGTGATTCAGACTCAGAATGCGAAAGGTTTTCTAAAAACCCTTTTATGAACTAAATTGAAAATCGAAATGACTAACAATGAAAGGATGAATAAATTGAAAATCGAAATGACTAACAATTAAAGGATGAATCATAACAAGAATGATGAAAACACTTACCTCAATCGAATATGAGTGCAAATGAACAAAGAATAGCAACAATCCACACAAACACGAAAATCAGTTCGAGAGAGAATATGGGTTTCCAAGAAAGTCAGACAAAATGAAATGTTTGAAAAAACCGCTCTATATACATCTCAAGTTTGAGTGACACGTGGCACAAGATGGTTGGTCCAAACGTTTGACTGCCACGAGTCAACTAGTCATACGAAAGAATGTACTAGTAGTTCATCTTAGTCGGACGAAGAGGTGTACGACAAAGGATTCAAAGAAGTCGGACAAGAATTGTACGACTTGGCATTATGTACAGTAACTGTCGGATGAAGCTTGTACGACTAACATTGTAGTCGGACATAGCTTATACGACTTGGAGAAGTTGTCGGTCAAAGCTTGTACGACTAAGCTTTGTAGTCGGACAAAGCTTGTACGACAACTCCCATAACTTGAACATTTTCAAAGAAATTTATGTTTGTCAAAAATTTGAATTTTGCAAGTTAAAAGATGTTCAACTTTTAACTCATAGTTTCACAGTGATTTTTGCAAATCATTTTGCTCCCCCTACAAAGATGCTTAAAATTTGACAAAATAATTTTCCATCAAGTAGGGTTTGCACAAATCATTTGAGGTAGAACACTTACCTTTTCTTCAAGGACTATAGACTTGTTGATCAAACACATTAACAATGTGTTTATGCTCCCCCTTAACAAATGCTATAATTACTTTATTACTCCCCCTAAACACATGAGCACACACATCAAACTGCACAAAGAGTATAGACTGATAAACTTGAAGTACATACGGTAAAAAGAATAAAATTGAAATAAACTTTGTAAAATACTGAAAGATATTTAAATTTGAACAAATCATAATGAATATTCAATACTATGAAAATAAGTATTCTTCACTCAAATTTATAAAATTTGAATGACTAATAATTATTTTCAAAATATTGAATGAAAATTATGATTAATAAAACCTTCAGGTTTAACATGCCTTGCTTTAAAACCAGAAACGTGAATCGTTTCTCATCCAAAGCCTTGGTAAACAAGTCGGCAAGTTGAAATTCAGTAGATACAAAATAAAGTTCAATTGTACCTTTTTCGACGTGGTCTTTAATAAAGTGATACCGTATGTCGATGTGCTTTGTTTTTGTGTGTTGAACCGGATTGACAGATATAGCGATTGCAGAGTTACTATCACAATATATTGGGATCTTTTCATACCGACATCCGAAGTCCATCTGTTGAGTTTTCATCCAAATGACTTATGAGCAACAACTCGCAGCAGCGACGTATTCTGCCTCCACCGTAGAAGTTGAGACACAATTATGTTTCTTTGACGCCCAACTCACCAATTTGTCTCCCAAAAATTGTATATGTCCGGTTGTGATCTTCCGATCCAATAAGCTTCCACTATGATCCGTGTCAGAGTAAGCCGTTAGCTCGTATCCCGTGCCTTTCGGATACCATAGACCAAGGTAGGTGGTTCCTTTGAGATAACGAAAGATACGCTTGACAGCTCCGAGATGAGATTCCTTAGGATTCGCCTGAAATCTTGCACAAAGACATGTAGCAAACATAATATCCGGGCGACTAGAAGTTAAGTACATTAAAGATCCGATCATACCTCGATAGTTTCGTATATCTATTGGCTTACCATCAGGATCCGGACCGATTTTCGAACCTGGTGCCATAGGCGTTCCGATTGAAGTACATTTTTCCATTTTGAATTTCTTCAAAATGTCAAATATATACTTTGACTGATTGATGAAGATTCCAACAAAGAAGTTAATCTCTCCCATCATGCTCATCTGAAATCTAGCAATCATCAGATCAGAAAACCATGTACATAAACCAGAGTTAGACGCACCAAAGATAATATCATCTACATAAATTTGTACAAGAATCATCTCACCATCTTCGCGTTTGACAAACAAAGTCGTATCGATTTTACCTTTTTCAAAGCCAGAGACGAGTAGAAATTGTGACAGAACGTCATACCATGCTCGAGGGGCTTGTTTCAATCCATACAAGGCTTTATCCAAGATATAAACGTGGTTTGGATGTTCCTTGTCGACGAAACCTTCTGGTTGAGAGACGTATACCTCCTCTTTGAGAATACCATTTAGAAATGTTGTCTTCACATCCATTTGATAGACCGTGAGGTTCTTGTAAGCCGCGTATGCCAGAAATAACCTGATTGCTTCAATGCATGCGACTGGAGCGTATGTCTCGTCATAATCTATCCCCTCTTGTTGTCGGTAACCTTTCGCTACAAGTCTCGCCTTGTTACGAACTATGATGCCATCTTCATCTTTCTTATTTTTTAACACCCACTTTGTGCCTATGATACTTTTATCAACAGGACGTGGAACAAGCCTCCAGACTTCCAACGCTTCGAATTGATTTAGCTCTTCTTGCATAGCTAAAATCCAATCCGGATCATTTAACGCTTCCTTACCAGAGAGTGGTTCAATATTGCTCTAAAACATTGAAAACAAACACTCATTTACTGTAGCAATCAAAGCTGACGAGCGAGTTTGAACTGGCGAATTTGGATCACCTATTATTTGATGAATAGGATGAGCCTTCGTCCACTTTGTTGTATGAGAGTGAGGAGCATAGGATTCTTGAACATTATCAAGAGTAGCATGTGTGCCTTCTTCGGTTAGAGGAACATTTGGTTCAGCACTTGGAATTTCTGAAGGAATATCAGAGGATTCCGGTTGTTGCTAAGAAATGTTTGGCTCATTAACCGAAGAACTAGCATGATGTGTTGATCATTCCTCATTAATTGTAGTCTCTTATTGTGTATGAGCAACTTCTGGTACTGAGATATATTGAACAGGAATGGAAACATCAACCGATGTTGAATTAGAAGCACCATCTTGAGTATTAGTCGCAACGGAAATTGTTGTAGGTGCTTGTCCCATTCTGTTAAAATCAGCAGATTTATTGTAAGTACCATAAAACTCATCATAAAATTCATCAAATAATAAATCAAGATCAGTTAAATGAGATATAGAGGTTGAAGGTTGATCCTGATTAGGTTTTGGAACAGGTTCTGAACTGAGATGTTCAGAAGCTAAAATTCTGGTTATGACGGGTTCTCAACTGTTTTGAACAGAAACCACGTCGTGATGTTCGTCGAATTTGACATTAACACTTTCAATGATTGATCTGGATTGCTTCAGGTATATTCGGTATGAAGCCGTTGAGAAAGAATATCTAACGAAGATACCATCAATTGCCTTTGGACTGAACTTGTTCCATTGATCTTTATCGTTCAAGACATAACACCTACATCCAAAAACACGAAAATGTTTTATATTAGGTTTCCGGTTGTTCATAATTTCATACGGGGTTTTACCAAATCGGCGGTGGATGACTGAACGGTTTTGAGTATAACATGCGGTTGCCACGGCCTCGGCCAATAAGAAGACAGGTAGACTTGAATAAGCCAGCATAGTTCACGCAGATTCGACTAACGTTCTGTTACGTCGTTCTACAACACCGTTTTGTTCGGGAGTTCTGGCGGCAGAAAGTTGTTGAATAATCCTATTTGACTCATAGAAGTCACCGAGGACTCTATTCTTGAATTTTGTACCATTATCCGAACGGACGATTTTAACTGATATCTGCATATTGTTCTGAGCTGACTTTATAACACTAATCAAAAGTTCAGAAGTTTCATCCTTCAAGCAAAGAAACTTAACCCATGTGTATCTTGAAAAATCATCAACTATTACCAAGACATACTTCCTCCCACTTATGCTTTCGGTTTTCATTGGACCGCACAAATCCACATGTAAAAGTTTAAGTATGTTCTTCGTTGTGGGTTCAGGTTTAGGTTTATGAGTAACCCTCTTCATCTTCCCTTTCTCACACGCATCACATAAAATTTCAGCATTAAATTTCAAAGTTGGAAGACCCCGAACTAATTCCCCTAAAACCAGCTTCTGAATATATCGAAAATTCAGATGCGATAAACGTCGGTGCCTAAACCAACTTTGTTGTTCCGAAGCCTTCGATAGGAGACACACTTCATTATTCGGCTTAACAGTAGATAAGTTGATTGTCTAACGATTCGACTTTCAAGTGTGAACAAGAAGTTCTATTCCCTCTTCAGTCTTGACACAACATCTTTTCTTTTTAAAATTCACCTCCAAATCTTTATCACAAAACTGTCCTATACTGAATAAGTTGTGTTCCAGTCCTTCAACGTAGTTGACTTTCTTTATTGTGAGATTATCTTATATGATGTCTATAAAACCCTTAATTGGAGCAACTTGATTATTTCCAAATCTCACCCGGCCAAGATCTTTTTCAACAAAATTAGATAACATGTCTCTTTGGCCTGTCATATGCTTCGAACATCCCGAATCTAAGTACCATAACTTATTTTTCTGCATCAACCAGATTTAAACATTTTTAGGTACCCACTTAAAATTGGGTCCTTTTTGGTTAGTTTGCGAAGACACTGTTTTAGAATTTAGTGACTTTTTCTTTTTCTGCAAATTTGACTTCTTAGGAACATTTGAAACAAAATAAGAATTGTCCCAACAACAAGAACCAGGCATAGCAAACACACTGTCACAACCACAAACAGAACAAAAACATTCACCATTTTTAAAACTTAACAACTGGTCTTTAGAGTAACTCTTGTAAGATTTTACAAAAGAGTGTTTGTTACTCGCACCAAATTGTTTATTCTTTGTAAAACTACTGTTTTTAACATTCTGTTTGGTCGATTCGGACTTTGTTTGCTTTACCCGCCATTCTTGCACTTTCTCCTTTCCATTCACAAGATTATCTGAAACACCAGAAGATTTAGAATTAGAACCTTTAGAACTTTGAACTTGAGTTATCTTTGACTTTTTACTCTTCTTTCTTTTCTCTAAAGGTGGTTTCTTAGTGTTTGAACACTCACCTTTACAAAAAATACTTGAAGGTTTTTCATTTGTAAAAATAAAATCTGTTTGGTTCGGAAGCTTCTTTGAGAAATCAAATGAACAAGCTTTTCCTTTGGCTTTGACTTGGTTTGGAAAACATTATTTTTAGGCACAAAATGACAATCAGAATCAGAATCGACATTGTGAACTTCAAAATTCATTTTAGAATCAGATGTAGACCATGTTTTAAAAGCATATTCTCTTCGTTCTTTTGCCAATTCTTTTTCTAAATCAGTCACTTCTTGAGAAAGCTAAATTATTTTCTCTTCAAATGACTGTCTGTCAATTTCAAATACAGCTTTCTCATTTTCAAATTGTTCGCATTCAAGATTTAAAACTTTCTCAATATCAGATATTTTTCTTTTATCATTGAAAGAATTTCTTTCCTTTTATAATTCAGTTTCTAATATCATGATATTTTGAGAGAGTTCACAAATCTTTTCCTCGAAACAATTGGTTTCATTTATGAAATTGACCTTTTCACTTTCAAATTGAGTATGCTTAGAGAAAAGAATATTCTCAAGAACCACCACTTTCTTAGAAAGTTGGAGACATTTTTGATCAATATTCTGTTTAGCATCAAAAGTGGCTTTTGATGAAACATAAAACTTTTTAATCAAAGATTTTTCAATAATAACAGTCTTCTTTTCCACCTCATCTTTGAAACTAGAAGGAAGTTCCTTAAAGCTATTTGAATAAACAGCTGAAAGGAAGTCCTTTTCAAGTTCAAATTTCATTCTTTGTTCTAGAATGGAGAGTTCAAGTTCACAAATTCTCCCTTCAAGAACCAACGGTGGAACATATCTTTTAGCTTCATAAACTTGTTCGGTGTTTGGATTTGTAGCATAGATATCAAAATAATTGTTTGAAAGTGTTCCATTTGGATTGTTTAGAGTTTTCTCAGTCTCTCGAGTATAACAAAATGGAATTTGTATACTTTTTGTTGCTGACCTTTTTATCGATTCCTCTTCTAAAATTTACTTTTCATTTGTCCAAGGAATTTCAAACTCGGGCCAATATCTAGCTTATCTTAGACATTTGAAATCATACAATGTTGGTAATGTAAAGATTGCATTGGCCAAATGTTTGGGGTTTTCGTAACCAAGTCCCCAGTACTTATATTGACAGAACTTACAAGTCTTGATTTGTTCAAATGAATTGTTTGATCAGTTTGGCCACTCAAATACAGCTTCTTTTCCAAATCTTCAATTTTGTTCAAAAACTCTGTATTTTGATTTGAAAGATTTGTCAAAGAGAATTCACTTTCTTTATTCCTTGCTTCTAACTCTTTGATTTGTTTGTTCAATTAAGATAATTGAGAATCACGGATTGTCTTTTCTGTTTCAAATTGATTATGTTGAACCTTGAGAGTTTTAATTTCTGAACATTTTTCTTCTTTCTCAAGTTCAACATCATCAATCTTTTGCTTTAAGTCGTTATTTTTCTTCTTTTCTTGTTCTAGATTTTCTCTTAATGCTTGAACACCTGGTACCATGTTCTTCGATTTCACGTAATAAACTAGCATTTTCATTTTCTGAAAAAACTAATTTATTTCGTAAATCAGATAATTCACTACGCAAAGTAGTTACTTCATGATCTTCCGGTTCAGGTAAGGGAAAAGAATTTACATGTGTTGTAGTGTCAGAATTATCCTCATCATCAGAATTAAATTCTGCTTGACACTTGTTGGCCTGTTCTACCTTTTCGGCCTCATCATCTATCTGGTCAAGCCAATATTCTTCTTCAACCAGAAGTGCTATTCCATCTACCTTCTGTTTGGCCAACAACATCTTCTGCTTGTAATAATCAAAATTCCTGATGACTTTCTTCCGGCAATCCTTAGCATAGTGACCGGGCATTCCACAGTTATAACAATTTTGAGCCTCAACCAACTTCTTTTCTTCAAACCTTTTCTCCGCTTTCTCAAACACCTTCTTTCCCTCAGCTTTCTCTGATCTCTTATCCACATTCTCAAACCTTTGTTCTCCAAAAGGTTTCCTCTCATAACTGTTATTCTCAATCCTTCTTGAACCAGAAGTGTATCTTAGGTTGTTTGAAGAAGGATTTTTGTAGAACCTTTTCGGAAAATGCCTAGTCAATAATATCATCGCTTGCTCTAATTCGGCACCATCATCAGAAACATTACCCTTGTAACACGTGTCAAATATCCCCGAATCATCAGACATAAAACTGCTTGTTTGCATCTCAACTTGAAGTGCAATTGGTTCTGGAGAGATCTCTTTCTTCTTCTTCTTACTCTTTTTTCTCTTTCTTCTCTTCTATCTCCTCTTCATCTTGTTGCATGGTCTCATATAGTTCGTGTAACGGCAGGGTAGAAATTCTAGGATTTTGTTTCATTTTCCTAGAAACACTCTTCCACTCTGGTTGTAAGATGCTAAGAAACTTGACATTTATTTCTATCAAATCCTTGTTGATCTTGTTCTTGCTAAGATCATTGAGTAAAATTATGAATCTGTCATAAGTCTGATAAAGTGTCTCATCCTCCTTAGCTCTAAACTCTTCATATCTGTTTATACACAAAGTGGTTTTCATTTGATTGCCGATCTGAGACCCTTGCAACATTTTCTCCAACTGATCCCACATACTTGTTGCATTATCTTTAAAGCTATCGATCTTGTTGAAAACTTCATTCGGTATCCCCATGATTAGATAGGATCTATCCTTTTTATCTGCATCATATCTAGCCTTCTGTTCAATGGTCTACTCAGATATAGGAATCAATTTAGGAGCTGCGTTTTGTGTATTCGGAGCTTGAACAATTTCATACACAGGTTTCATCGGACCATTTCTTAGCGAATCTAACAAATACAACCCATTTTGTTGTCGCTCTAGAAAATCCTCAAATCTTTCCTTCCACTGCTCATATTCTCTTTCAGTTAACATTGGAGGTCTCGAATCTGTTCCCAAAGAATTCATGATATCATTTCTCATCATCTTGAAAAGCTACTTATTTGATCTTTAAACAGATAAGCAAAATGTGAAGACTGTCAACTTGTCGGGCAGAGAGTAATCGGACAACTGTCGGATGTAAAATGTACGACTAGCAGTGTGAACAGTAGTAGTAGGACAAACTGTGTACTACTAGAAATGTGTACAGTAACTGTCAGACAATATGGTGTACGACTTTGACCAACTGTCGTATGAAGCCTATATGACTTGAGCTTATGAACAGTAACTGTCTGACGCGTCTTATCCGACAAAAATGTGTAGTCGGTCAAAAGTTGTACGACAATTATGAGTGCTAGTTTTGTACGACAGTTATGAACACAAGAACACAACTTCGTACCACAGTTATGAATGTCGAATATCAAAAATCTTCTAAGTACCCTAACTCACTCAAATCAAATTCGAATGACTTGAAACTTCGTAGGTAAGTTCGCATACTCAATCTGAACACCTTTTGTTCAGGAAGAATCACCAAGAAAACACCAGAAATGCCAATTTCGATCTGAACCAGTAAACTTTGAAAAACACGTAATCTAATCCATTTTTCTTGCACAAACTGATTCAGATCACTAAATCGAACAGGTCTGTGATAGATTCTTCAGCCAAAATACTCTCAAATTTACAGAATGATGTGAAGTCCGAAAGTTTCCAAAAATACCCAAATTTCTTCAAAATTTTCTTCACAAATCGCTGAATCTGCTTGCTCTGATACCACTTGTGATCCCAGATACAAGTAATATAATCAAGAACTAGAATGCAATCAATCCATCTCTCATTGATCTTCCAAATATGAATTACAAAGTAGAGAGAGTTTACAATGGAATGATATTGGAATTGTAAGTGTTAACTTGAAATGTAAGCAAATCTAAGCTATTTATACTTAGATTGAAAAGTTACAAAATGAGTCCCTCAACTTGAATACAACATAGAATTTGAACACTAACAATACTAATTGATTTTGATAAAAGCAATTTATCAGAACTCAAAAGATGAAATTCTTAAACCCAAGAACACAGTCGACAAAACTAACTAGAAAACTTACCAGAAACTTTGAATCAACCAATATGTATGCTCTGATAGCAATTGTGGATCCCAGATTAGTGCAATGTAGAAGAAATCAATAGAATAATTCAACAATCAATATGATTTCCATTTGTCATCCATATAACATTCATAAACCTTTTCAGAGTGTTTACAATGTATTTTGCAATTGAATAATGACGATTTAGGATCTCTTACCTAAACAAGGTTTAAATCTAACTATATATACCAAGGGCTTAAGCTTCAAGCCTATGGCCCATTAAGCTATGCTAAGCCCATTAAACAAGTAATACAATTAAATTCTTTTCTAATCTTTTCTTTATATCACTTTCTACATTTATTGGACATTTATGGTCCTAACACTTACCGTACATATAAACATATTGCGATGACGGGAACATACCCGATTCCATGAATATGACTAACACTCAGTAAGTCATATCACCACATTCGAGAGCCTACTACGAATCATCACAGATTCTAGATCATTGCTCATGTCCAAGAAATTACAATTACTTTATGCCTATTTCTTGGAGTGTAAGTAGAGATTACAATTTACATTATGCCTATCTCTTACCTTCCCATATAAATCATGAATTACGATTAACTCTCTCCTATTGCTAGATTTCTCATCACAATACGAAATGGGAATTACAATTTACTTTATGCCTATTCCTCATTTCACGTCAACGGGAATTACAATTTACTTTATGCCTATTCCACATTTCACATCACATTACGAAATGGGAATTACAATTTACTTTTTGCCTATTCCTCATTTCTCATCACCATACGAAATGGGAATTACAATTTACTTTATGCCTATTCCTCATTTCCAGTCAACGGGAATTACAATTTACTTTATGCCTATTCCACGTTTCAATTAATGCCAATGTCTATGGATCCATTACACTTACTAGTATACGTGCACATTTACTCGAACGCACAAAACATGTCATATCATATTCTCAAAGCTAAGAATCCCAAATAATCTATCACATCCGGAAACTATATCCGGAAAAATCCCTTATCAGGAACCCAAATCCAGAACTATCCGAAAAACTCATCCGGAAAAGCCAAATCCGGACTATCATCCGGAATCTGGTAATATTTGGAAAAGTATTCCGGACTCAAAGTCCGGAACCATCCGGTAAACAGATACGATATTCAATCCGGATAACATCCGGAATCCGATACATTCCGGTATCCGGTACAATCCGAACAATCATCCGAAATCCGGTAACAACAATCTGGTACTAATCCGAAATCCGATACCAATCTGGATTACTCATCTTCCGGATTTCACCAATTTTACCCAAGTTCTACTATCTTTCATTCAATACTCAAAAATTCAATTTGTATTCATTTATACCAATATCATTATCTTCACAAAACGCATTCAGTTCAACTTATCAATTCTATTAAGACAAAATTTTAAAGGATGAACTCACCTGGGCTTAATCCGAAATCGATAGAGACTCAAATCAACTTTTCTTCACCACAGAATCAGGAACCTATTCAAAATCAGTTTAATCTGATTATTCCTTCCTAAAAGATTGATTTGAATACTAAAATCGAACACTTACCGGAACATTTTTGGATTCAACTTTCTCTGCATCTTTGAAACCGATTTCAGTAAGGCAATTGAGATATTTCTCAATCAAAGCCGACTTCGACTTTAAATATCAGAAACATAGTTTCAATATTCACCCTCAACTTATTCAAAACCTAGAATTTAATTCCAACTATGACCAATTACAATTTGATCCCTTAACTTCAAACTCTTAACTTATCCAAATTCAAATTACAAAGACAATGGGATTTTCGAGGTGTTACAAATCTCCCCAACTTGGAAATAATTTCGTCCCCGAAAACAAAGTTAGGTAAATAGATGAGGATATATATTCTTTATATCCTCTTCAGCTTCCCACGTCTCGTTAGCACCTCTGTGATGTTTCCATTGTACATTCACCATGACCACTTCCTTATGTCGTAACCGCTTAGTCGTTCTATCTAGAATTGCCTCCGGTTCTTCCACGCAACGACTCTTCTCATCCACTCTCACTTCAGAAAGCGGTATAACATTTTCTTCTTCGGCCAAATATTTCTGAAGATAACAGACATGAAAGGTATTGTGGATTCCTTCCAATTCAGGTGGAAGATCCACTTGATAAGCTTGAAGTCCAACTCTCTTAGTTATAGTGAAAGGTCCTAGAAAACGAGGACTCAGCTTTCCACGTTTTCCAAACCTTATCACACTCTTCCACGAGGATACCTTAAGCATCACACGCTCCCCAACTTGGAATTCTTTTGGCCTTTTTTCGGATCGGCGTAACTCTTTTGTCGATCTTGAGCCGCCTTCATGTGCTTCCGAATCTCTTTCACTTTATCGGCCGTTTATTGTACAATTTCAGGACCAGCAAATTGTTTTTCTCCAGCTTCTAACCAACACACTGGAGTTCTACATTTCCGTCCATATAGGGCTTCGAAAGGTGATCTCCCAATACTGGAATGATAACTATTATTGTACGCTGTAACACCCTCAAAATTGAAAGAGCAACTAAATAAAAACTTCGATTAAATAGACAAAAGGGGATGAAATTCTTACTACGAACCATCCAAGAAATCACCTCAGAATTTTAAACGTCACATTTCCAACATTATTCATAATCTAACTCTTACAATGAGACCAAATAAAGACGGGTGTTAGTTAACACAAATACAAATTGCTATTCCCATAATACACGTGGAAGACTTAACTAAGCACTTCACTCCATGAGTACACTAATAGCACTCATCTCTTCACGATGTCACTAGAATTAATCCCGACCTGAACCCGTTGCACATGCAGGACAAATAAAAAGGTTAAGCTAACGCCTAGTGAGTTCAAGAGTTTTATCATGATTGCGTAAATCAATAAACGAGGAGGATGTAGCTTGAAAACATAATTTTCCCAAAAGAATTTATAACAGTTATGTAAATAACTCATTTTCCCAGCACACACAAATCTTGAGCCGAAAGCTTTCATACGAAACATTTTCAAAAAATAAGCATACTCCACAACTCACTCAAAATGTGTTTGACGTTAAATATCCCAATGTAATATAAACGTGAATAAAACTCCAATATTCAAAACAACCAATAAGAATGAGGCACAGTACTCCGCCCGTAAACCATGAAAACAATTCATGTAAATAAAATGCGTCACCGAAAATATGGATAAAAGTAAGTACCCAAAAACAACACCTTCCAGTGACGGGGGAGACCCGGTTCCATCGAACGTGACGGGCACACAAAGTTAGGTCACGTATGATGTTATTGGATTACATCTCAAGTCCCGTTGTTAGTTCCCATGCCATAAAGACATCATAACCTCAAAAAATATACATGCCTTTATTGCCTACTCCGCCGAGTTACACCTCAAGGACTTATGGGACCATATTGCCTATCCAATCTAGACGAGTTACACCTCAAGGAATTCAATGTCCCCCATTGCCTACTCGCTAGTGGACCCAAACGGCCTACCGCATATAGCCATGCGTTCCAATAGTCCACTCCTAGTGCACAAAGAGATAGACACCAAAATAACTCATAATCCCGGAATACAACCCATAACGGTTCCTTTTCACAAAAAGGAACGAGACATCAACAACGCTAGTTCGGCATAAGCCCCAAAGTGAGAATATCAGGACCTGTCACTATTAAATATGGATGACTTACATGCCTATGGATCCAATGCATTACAGTCTAAAACGTTACATGACTCAAAACGAATGAACTAATGCATTCAAAACATGTAACTTCCAAATATGATGCAATGAATGCGTAACACAACCAAAGTTCCATCTCGAGCTATTAAAACTGGGCAAGTGGCCCGAGACTTATTTGAGTATGGTTCAACCCTAGAAAGGCAAAACAACGTTTGGCTAACTACACGTGTCACACCCCGCTAAAGCGAAAGTACGGGATGTCACAGTTCAAGGTTTCAATGCGTAAGGTAGAAGACAACACACAATCATCACATTACAAAAGTTTACAAAAGTACATCATGTTTTAAAATACAAATTGTCCAAAAACGGAAAATGACATGATAAGGAAAAACATTGGATGCCGCTACTTGTGGTGTCTTCTAAAGTTCAACCTTACTTGATATTTCCTGAAAAGCATGTAAATGAGAGTGTCAACTATAAAATAGTTGGTGAGTTCACAGGTTTTCGGTATGCATAACAGTTTTAATGCAAGTTTGTAAATCCGCACGGTAGATTGAGTATTCGGTTGTAGTATAACACATTTTTGTAAATCCACACAATGGATTAAGAGTTCGTTTGTCAACATGCGCAAGGTATGATATCATATGCAATATGTCAAGCAATGAGCCCACTACCCAAACCTAATTACTGAATTCCCCAAACTGCATGTTCCATCGCCAACATGCTTACGGAATTACGGAAGATAGTAATTATGTACTCGCGAGGTGAGTGGGGTGTCAACCAAATAACGTTATCCATAATATACCAAGCGGCTCGCACAATGAGCTAATGGGTAATGTAGTTCGTACCGGGGACTTTCAAATAAATGTGAAACTCAGAATCAACTAACATAAGCATATATACCATAGCGCATAAAAGTTCGTAGTAATGTAAATCAGTTTGAGTAAATGATACAACCGATGCGTAAGTAATTTGTAACATGCTTTTCACCCCAAAATGTATAAAATAGTAAAAAGGGGATGTGAAAACTCACGGTGGTAAGCGAAGATATTCCCAAGAGGTGCGTAATGCAATCCGTCACACGATCCTACTTCGATCCTACGAACGTAAGGACACTAGTAAGATTCTATGTTCTAAACCTTAGTCCTTGATTTCGCTTAGTTATCCAAATCATCATAAAATGCCTTTGTTAAGGTTAAGTTTGTACGTTATAAAAATTTACCGATATTAGTAATCAATATTTAATATATTACATATGATAGAATTAGGTTACCGCAATTTCGTCATGATGAGTGACGAAAAGGGTCTAAAGTTAGGAGTTATATATATATAGTATATATAAAGTTAGAAGTCATATATAGTACATATATGCATATACCGCAATTTCATCATAAAGATGATGAAAAGGGTTCAAAATGAAAGGTTAGAATATATATAAAATGCGTATACATATAGTATGTAAGTTATATTAGTATGAACATGTTAGTATCACCATAATTTCATCACAAGAAGTGATGAAAAGGGTCTAAGAATTGGTTTTTAACCAAGGCAGAAAGTTAATCTTGCTGTGCAGAATTTGTCGTCACTTTCGGTTCGTTTTTGGATATCTTCCAGAGACATTTAAGTTATGATATTTCATGTCCAGATAACTCTATGTGTTAGGAAACTTTTGACATAATATTCATAATTTTTAGAGGAGTTTAAGTACATAAAATAATACCTGACGTAAACTGCTACAGGAAACGTTGCTGTTCGCGCACTGTTTTTGTGAAACATGTTTGAAGGTCGAAATCCTAATATTTTACAATGATTCCAGTTGGGTTGGAATCCTATATTTTAAGAATAAATTCCTGAAAATGAATCACCTCATTTGGAGTATTATTGATTGAGATATGACTTTTTGAAGAGAGAGGTAAAATCTGACAGCATGCTGTCAAAACTAAACTTTATGCATGTGCAACCCTTTTGTCTTTTTATCAATATTCTTATTTTTCTTGCATGCAATCCGACTTGACACATCCCCATACAGATATTTTCAGTTTAAAAACATATTTTTAAGTCATTTAAACTACATGCATGTTATCTATAAAACTCATCTTTGGTAAAACTTGAAAATGTTCTTTTTGAAGATTTCTTAGGTGTTTATGCCAAGATCTTCTCCATGCAACTTTAAATTAGTATATTTTAAGTTCATGCATGTTGGTTCAAACATATTTTTAGTGGATTCAAAGAGCTATTCATGAAATATTTGGACTCAAAAGTATAGTTCTTCAAGAAAATTACATGCATGCTATTAAGAGCTCTTATTTGATCTTAACATGGGTTTGATCATGGATTCATCACCTTTTTAATAACATGCAAAATGTTATGGTGATGAACCTACAAACATTAAGATGTTCAAAGAAGTTCTTCTAGCAAAACAAGTATAAAATTAACACTAGTAAAAGAAAACTTCAAAGAAAAGAAGATTAAGAAGAAAAGGGTGTAGGATTGGCTCTACATGAAATTTTACCTTGGGATGTCTTGAATACTTGGAGTTCTTGAGGTAAAATGGCTGAATATTTGAGTGGGTTTAGTGAGAAAGAAGAGAGAATTGAGAGTGTTTTTCTTAGAGAAAAACTAGAGAGAGAGAGATGAAAGTGAAGAATGACTTGAAGTGGTTTAAAATGAGAGAGGATGAGAGGTTTTAAGGGGGGGGGGGGGGGGGTTGGGAAGGGAGAGAGAGAGAGTGAGATGGAGTGTGGTATTGGGTTTGAATTATTGACAAATTTTGATTTTTGATTTTTGATTTATTTTTATTTTCTTTTTAATTTGTTAATTAATACTAGTTTATATAAATAAAGGTACTTGTTTTATTTACGAGCATTTACAATGCAAGGTATATATAATGATACAAATATATTTAAGGTATTTTATAATGGCATTTTATGAGATTTATGGATAATTCCCTAGTTTGAGGGGTTTTAGGCAAAAATCCTCAGATATTTCCTACTGTACTGGGTTTATTGTTAAAATTGAACTGTGTGACCTATAATGTGAATAACTGAAACATTCAGTGCAGTTCTAACCTGAAACACAAAATTGACGGTTGTCACAGTCTCCCCAGGTTAAAAGAATTTCGTCCCGAAATTCAAGAACTTCCGTCCTTAACCGGTTTGTTAGCAAAGAGGTGAGGATACTTATGTTTCATGTAATCCTCTTGTTCCCACGTGTACTCAGGCCCACGTCTTGTGTTCCAATGGACTTTTACTATCGGAATCTTGCTTCGCTTAAGACGCTTGACCTCCCTGTCAAGTATCTCGATTGGTTTCTCCACGATGTGCAGCTTATCATTGATTTGGACTTCTTCCAAAGGCACGGTTATCGCCTCGTCGGCTAGACATTTCTTCAAGTTTGACACATGAAACGTGTCATGGATAACACTTAACTCCTTTGGCAAATCCAGCCTGTATGCCACTGGTCCAATTCTTTCCGTGATCTTAAATGGTCCAATATATCGAGGGCTCAACTTTTCTCGTTTTCCAAACCGGACTATTCCTTTCCAAGGGGATACCTTTAGAAAAACTCTATCTCCAATCTGAAATTCTAAAGGCTTCCTACGATTGTCCGCATAGCTCTTCTGACGATCTTGAGCTGCTTTAAGCCCATCTCTGATGATTGCAATCTTGTCGGTGGTTTCTTGTACAATATCTGGACTAGATAGTTGTCTATCTCCAATCTCCAATCAACAAAGAGGTGATCGACACTTGCGTCCGTATAGGGCTTCATATGGTGCACACTTGATACTGGTGTGATAGATATTGTTGTAGGAAAACTTAACTAACGGCAAGTGGTTATCCCAACTTCCTCCAAAGTCTATTACACATGCCCGAATCATGTCCTCCAACGTCTGAATGGTTCGCTCACTTTGGCCATCCGTTTGAGGGTGGTAGGCAGTACTCAAGTTCAATTGCGTACCCAACGCTCTTTGAAGTGACTGCCAAAACCGAGATGTGAAACGGCTCTCTCTATCTGATATGATGGAAATTGGGACTCCATGACGTGTAACAATTTCCTTGATGTAGATCTGAGCAAGCTTTTCCATCTTATAATATTCCCTAATCGGTAGGAAATGTGCAGATTTCGTGAATCGGTCTACTATAACCCAAATCGAGTCGTGCCCTTTGGAAGTTCTCGGGAGTTTGGTTATAAAATCCATGGTTATTTGTTCCCATTTCCACTGGGGAATCTCTGGTTGTTGCAGCAAACCAGATGGTTTCTGATATACAGCTTTGACCTTTGAGCAAGTTAAGCATTTCCTACGTATACGGCAACATCTTTCTTCATTCCTGGCCACCAATAATATTCCCTTAAATCCTTATACATCTTATCCGCACCAGGATGAATTGAATAACGAGACTTGTGGGCTTCATCCAAAACTGTCTCCCGTACGTTGTTAGATTTTGGAATCCAAACTCTGTTCTTGAAGTAACGTACTCCATCGTTCTTAGTTTCAAATCTGCTTTCTAGACCGTGAAGGGTCTCGTCCTTCAAGTTTTCCGTTTTCGTTGCCTCGATCTGAGCTTCAAGGATTCGAGTCTTTAAACTTGTTTGTACAAGCGCCCCCATTGCTCATACACGTGAAGGTTTTACCCTTTCCTTTCTACTCAGGGCATCGGCCACTACATTGGCCTTACCTGGGTGATAACGAATTTCATAATCGTAATCGCTGAGTAGTTCTACCAATCTCCTTTGTCTCATGTTGAGCATTTTCTAGTCTAGGATATGCTGAAGACACTTATGATCGGTGAAGATAGTGCATTTAGTGCCATACAAATAATGTCTCCAAATCTTTAAAGCGAATACCACAGCTCCGAGTTCCAAGTCGTGTGTGGTATAGTTCTTCTCATGAACTTTTAGTTGTCACGAGGCGTATGCTATAACCTTGTCCTTTTGCATCAATACATAACCCAAACCTTGATGCGACGCGTCACAATATACCACAAAATTATCTGTTCCTTCCGGTAACGCTAGAATTGGTGCATTGCACAACTTTTTCTTCAATAGCTGGAACGCCTCCTCTTGCGGTTCTCTCCAAATGAATTTCCTATCCTTTTGGGTCAGTGTTGTAAGTGGTTTAGCAATTCTTGAGAAGTTCTCGATAAATCGCCTATAATAACACGCCAAACCCATAAATTGACAAATTTCTGTTGGGGTTTTTGGAACTTCCCACTTCTTAACCGCTTCCACTTTAGCCGGATCCACGTGAATTCCTTTTCTCCAATCACGTGACCAAGAAAGTGTACTTCTCTAATCCAAAATTCGCACTTTGAGAATTTGGCGTACAATTTCTGTTCCTTAAGAAGTTCTAGAATTTCTCTCAGATGCTGCTCGTGATCATCCTTACTTCGAGAGTAGATCAAAATGTCATCTATAAACACGATCACAAACTTGTCAAGGTATGGTCTGCATACCCTGTTTATTAAATCCATGAACACAGCGGGTGATTTCGTTAACCCGAAAGGCATAACTAAAAACTCATAGTGACCATATCGAGTCCTAAAAGCTGTCTTAGGAATGTCCTCCTCGCGGACTCTTAACTGGTGATAACCTGATCGAAGATCAATATTTGACAAATAAGTTGCACCTTGCAATTGGTCAAACAAATCATCTATTCGAGGAAGAGGATATCGATTCTTGATCGTAAGCTTGTACAGCTCCCTATAATCGATGCACATTCGAAACGATCCATCCTTTTTCTTGACGAACAGGACTGGAGCTCCCCAAGGTGAGGAACTTGGCCTAATAAAGTCCTTGTCCAGAAGTTCTTGGAGTTGGCTTGACAACTCTTGCATTTCGGCAGGTGCTAAGCGGTACGGTGCCTTAGCTACAGGTGCTGCTCCAGGTATGAGGTCAATTTGAAATTCCACTTGTCTAAGCGGGGGAAGTCCAGGCAAATCGTCGGGGAACACCTCCGGGTGATCCTTCACCACAGGAATGTCTTGGATTCGCCTTTCCTCGGACTTCTTCTCAACTATGTGAGCCAAAAACGCAACGCACTTCTTCCTCAAATACTTATGAATCTTCTCACTTGACACTACTTCTAGGCTCCTTCCAACTTTGTTTCCTTGTATAACAAGGGTTTCTCCGTCTTGCAAAGGTACTCTAATCGTCTTATCAAAACAACAAATCTCCGCTCGATTCTTAGATAACCAATCCATGCCCATTACTATATCAAAACTCCCCAATTCAATAGGAATAAGATCAACGCTAAACAATTTATTGGCTAGATTCAAGGTACAATCTAGAATTACATCCTTAGCCTCAAATTTATGACCATTAGCAACCTCAATAATATAAGCATCCGACATTCTCCAAGTTTCCAAGTTAATTAGTGGCCTAAATTCCAATGAAACAAAACTTATATCCGCTCCAGTGTCAAATAATAATAATGCATAGTGGTTGTTTAGAAGAAACGTACATGTCACCACATTAGGGTCGCGACGTGCTTCGTCAGCTCCAATGACAAATGCCCGTCCTCGAGCTTGACATCCTTGATTTCCTTGATTGGCTTGTCTTGCCTGGTTCCCATTATTGTTATAGTTTGGCCTCCTACCAAATCTCGGGCACATATTCCGGAAGTGATCCGGACTTTCGCACTCGAAGTATGCCCTTCTCCCGTAATTTAGGCCCTTCTCCATTCTACAGAACTTGGTGAGATGACCTGGCCGCTTACAATTGTCACAAACGGGACAGGCTCCTTCATGATGAAGGTTGCAATTGTTGCATTTTGGGAATGGACCCTTGTATTGTCCAGGGTCGTGAGTCTTTACCCCAAAGTTTCTCACTACCTTCCTATTCGTGCTCCAGATAACATCAAGATAAAAATCCATTCCTATTTTTAGATAATGCTACTAATACCAAAATTTTGAGGCTCATCCTACATCAATACCAAAGTTTTTTGATCTAATACAACCAATCACTTAAAATTACCTAAAATACTTAGTTCATAATAACCACAAGAAAATGTTTTCCTTTGAACCCAAAAGTCTTATCAAAAGCTGCCAAACTATCAATCATCCTAATCAAAACCATCCCAAATACACAACTATCAAGATCATCAACACAAGCATAGCTAGCACTACTCCTCCAATCACGCATGTGATCTCCGCCCTCAAAGCGGTTCTTTTAGCCGCTCTTGCACCTTGTAGAGCTTGAGTCGAAACGATGGTCAGTTGGTGTGCTAGCTCCACCAGTTCTGTTAAGACCTGGCCTTGATGAGTCACCCTTTCTTGACCATCGTGCAACTCGGTTGTCATCGCCCTTATTTGTTGATCCCTTGCCCAAGTTAACTCGGACATTTTCCTGATTGGCATGCCGGTGGCCATACGTTGTGGTTCCGGTTCCTCCGGACGTGTTGATGTTAGTGTGAACCTTCGTGGGATTGGGACACTTTTCCTCGCCGTTTTCCTAACGCGAGGCCCTCCAAGATGTGGTTGTACAATTACCGGAGTGGGTCGTGGTAGCACCGGGGTCGGTGACCCACTCGGTTCGTCGTAGGGGTCTCGTTCGCTTGATACTTCTTGCTCTGATTCCGTGCTACTAGAATCTTCATCTTCCCAGATGTTTGGTGGGTTGACTCGAGGTCGACCATTGACGTAACTCGACACATCGGTCGAGTAAGAATCGGGAGTGTAGGATGGTGACGATGATGACATAGTGAAACTGAAGCAAAAGTGTACTTAGTTACTAATCGCATAAATGGCATGTCTATCCTATGCAATGTCTACGCACTAAGCATGCTCCTAGAGAGTGCAAGTAAAAATCGACATACTCTTACTATAACCAATTCTAGTCTCGCATTAACTTTCCTTAATCGAACATAGGTGATCAAGCTATGTTTAATTAAAGTCCGTCAATACCATTCTAGACTTAGTTATACTCGTAGTAGGTCCAGTTATTTTCATGTCAGTTTTGGACTTTTGGTTATCGTTGGGTTTTTCCAATGAAAGACCGGTATCTCTATAACCTTCGGCTCTGATACCATTTATGTCACACCCCGGTAAAGCGGAAGTACGGGATGTCACAGTTCAAGGTTTCAATGCGTAAGGTAGAAGACAACACACAATCATCACATTACAAAAGTTTACAAAAGTTTACAAAAGTACATCATGTTTTAAAATACAAATTGTCCAAAAATAGTTGGTGAGTTCACAGGTTTTCGGTATGCATAACAGTTTTAATGCAAGTTTGTAAATCCGCACCGTGGATTGAGTATTCGGTTGTAGTATAACACATTTTTGTAAATCCACACAATGGATTAAGAGTTCGTTTGTCAACATGCGCAAGGTATGATATCATATGCAATATGTCAAGAAATGAGCCGACTACCCAAACCTAATTACTGAATGCCCCAAACCGCATGTTCCATCGCTTACGGAATTACGGAATTATGGAAGGTAGTAATTATGCACTCGCGAGGTGAGTGAGGTGTCAACCAAATAACGTTATCCATAATATACCAAGCGGCTCGCACAATGAGCTAATGGGTAATGTAGTTCGTAACAGGGACTTTCAAATAAATGTGAAACTCAGAATCAACTAACATAAGCATATATACCATAACGCATAAAAGTTCGTAGTAATGTAAATCGGCTTGAGTAAATGATACAACCAATGCGTAAGTAATTTGTAACATGCTTTTCACCCCAAAATGTACAAAATAGTAAAAAGGGGCTGTGAAAACTCACGGTGGTAAGCGAAGATATTCCCAAGGGGTGCGTAATGCAATCCGTCACACGATCCTACTTCGATCCTACGAACGTAAGGACACTAGTAAGATTCTATGTTCTAAACCTTAGTCCTTGATTTCGCTTAGTTATCCAAATCATCATAAAATGCCTTTGTTGAGGTTAAGTTTGTACGTTATAAAAATTTACCGATATTAGTAATTAATATTTAATACATTACATATGATAGAACGAGGTTACCGCAATTTCGTCATGATGAGTGACGAAAAGGGTCTAAAGTTAGGAGTTATATATATAGTATATATAAAGTTAGAAGTCATATATAGTACATATATGCATATACCGCAATTTCATCATAAAGATGATGAAAAGGGTTCAAAATGAAAGGTTAGATGAAATAACAGGATCTAATCTTACAATCAATATAGAAAGCAGTAATTGAGAAGTTGTATGATCAAGCCCAATTGTATTCAATGATGAACAGGATTACAAATCTAAGAGAGGGAGAATCTCAAAGATTACAAAGAATGAATACAAAGATATATGGGAAAATCAATCAGTTAGCAATGTATTGCTAACCAATCTATTTATACTGCAACGGAAATATTAAAGCTACAGTACAAATAAGAAAGACTAATAAGAACATAACACGTGTCCTAATTAGTTTGCAAATTACTAAGTAAAGTATCTCGTCATAAGTTCTGAACAGGTAGTTTAGAACTTCTGAACATTCTTCTGATAACGCTTCTCAGATCTTCTGACTCCTTAACTCAGACATCTGACTTCTCTTCCCAGACTTCTGATTTCTCTTATCAATACTTCTGAGCTTTCACAGTCAGACCTCTGACTTCTCTACTCAGAATATCTGAGTCTTCTTATCAGATATTCAACACTTGGTTTATTGACAAAACTTCAGATCTAACAATCTCCCCCTTTTTGTCAAATAAACTTAAACTTTGCATCATCCAGTTCTTTCAGAGCAGGAACAATTTTCTGAAGTAGCACATTTCTCAGATTAAGCCTCTTATCAATTTTGTCAATGATTTCTTGAATAATTTCAACTTGCTGATTGATTAATTCTTGAGTCATGTTTGCTTCCTTCACTTTCAGCATCTTTTTCTCCAAATTATGCTTTATGATTCTTAAAGTTCCAGAACAGTATTTTGCAGTTTCCTTTGCTCTGAAGAAGATCTTTCCACTTTTGTTTTTCAAAAATACTCCCAAATCTGGATATTTGTGAACACTTCCAGTCTTTAACACCTTTTTCTGTTCATGATCTGTGTTGGGATTTGCCAGATAAACACATGACTTTTGTAAGTACAAAGCTATTTGAAAATCTGTATAACAGTGCCACCTTAAGATGTAGAACATGGCCTCAATTACCACACTTCTTGCCTTCCTTTCATTTCTGTCTTTGCTCGACTCTTTGAAGCATAGAAAGCTGTGTAATCTGTAGAAGTCAACCACTAATAGTTTCTCAAAATCTGCATCAGTAAAGTAATAAACCTTGCCATATTCTCTCAGAACTTCAAAAGATAAGTACTCCATCTTTCTGAATTTCTTAACCCTCAATTCTCTGATTCCAGTAATTAAAAAATCTGAGTAAACGGCTTGCTTTGTTTTGCCAAGACATCTTGATTTTTCAGCCAACCAGATCTGAGTCTCCTTAGGTCTATCATAATACACATCCAAGAATTGTACTTCTTTTGGTTTGAAGAACTCAGGCAAATCAAATTCAAGAAAGTATCCATTTAGATCAATGGATATTTCATCTTCTTTGGGTTCAGACTGTTCAGCTTGATCAAAACTAGTTATCTGCACATTATGAGATGTTGTGTTCTGCACTTCTTCAACTTCATCTGACAGAATTTCATTCACTTCATACTCAGCAGGAAACACAAAATCATTATGTAGAATCTTTTTGGGATTCACCTCAGATAGCAACCATTCACTACTGTTTCTGATTTTTCTTCTAAGATCCAACCTCCTCTTCACACAGTTTATACATCTCTTCTTTAAACTCTCTCTTTCAGTTTCCACACTTACTTCCATTTTAATCAATAACCAATTCAGAGTTGCATCACTGTACTTCACCAACTCTTTTAATCTGAACAATTCAAGCCTTTCGTGAACTATATATGTGAACCCTTCTGTCTCCATTCCTTCATTCACAAATCCCTTCAAATGCAAACCAATTTCTGTTTTCTTTGTGGGAGAACTCAGATTACACTTCTCTTTTCTTTCTTCAATAGCTAATTGGAAGTCATACAAGTATATATTTCTGACATAGATACCCAGAAGTCTTCTGCATTCAATTTCTATCAAGGCTTCTTCAGTGCTGGCAAAGAACTTGACTAGAAATATCTGATCACCAAGAGTCAATCTGTGAAAATCAAAAGTAGACATGGAAACCTTTGTATTTCTTTCTTTCAGTACTTCCATTCTAACAAACATTAAACCATTGAATTCATCTTGTTGAAACATCAGAACTTTCTCAATTCTTTTCTGAATATGCAGTTTTGAGTCAGGAATTCTGAACCTGTTAGAAGCTTCTGAGTAGACCATCTGAGCTCTGTCATCCATAAAACCATCAATGTTACTTTCCAAAGGCTCATACTCTCCTTCTGTGTAGTAGAGATTATCATATATTTCCTCAGGAAAAATATCATCATGAAATTGTCTGGCTAATGGCACATCACTTAACTCTAGAATGAAATCACATACAGGTTCTTCTAGTCTTTGCAAGTTAATCTTTGGGATCTCAATTGGTTTTCTGAATACATACTCAGAAGGCATAAAGAAGTCTTTCACTTTCACATACTCTTCTTCTGTATTTAACTCATCACAAAAGTTAAATATAAAATCATCTTCAAAATCCTGAGTATAATTCACAGTTCTGTCTTCTTCTCCCATTAGATCAATAGGTCTTACCATTTTTATTCCTTGCTGAACTTTTTGAACATTCAAAGCTCTGACTAAATTATTATGCATCCTTCTGATCAACTCTTCACTTAACCTCCTTTCTTCTAATTCAGAATTCGTCATATTTTCTTTGTTATACACCACAATATCTGTACACATGTTGACCACTTCACTTTCCACTGTCTTTTCTGATCTCAATACATATTCCTCAATAGCTTCAGTTTCATCTGAGTTTCCTTCCTTTTCTATGTCTAAGTTCAATTCCTCTGTTTTATCTGAATCACCACCATCTGTACTTTCCAACTCCATTTCCTCTGTATCTGAGCTATCAATCTGATCTATCTGAGTTATTGCCTTTAAACTTTCCTGTGTCTGATCTTCTGAACTTTTTGTACTAGCTAATTGCATATCTGCTATCTCAAAATCTTCTATGCCAATATCATCATCAGAACTTAACCTTTGTCTTTTTTCCCCTTTTTGATGATCATGAGGTTCATTATCATCAAACTTTCTCTTCAAGTTCTGATTAGAAGTACCTTCAGGTTCAGTTTCTGCAGTAGGAACAAGATCAAGAGGCGTTGAAGTAGAAGCCAATGATACACTCAGTGCTTTCAGTATAGATTCTTGCATCCCTTGCATTTGTTTTAACATATCTTTTTGAAAACCAGACATTATATCCATGATCTCCTTTTTGTGAGAATCCAAGGATTTCTTTACATCATCTACTTTGGTTTCAACAGAAATCAACTTTTTCTCCAACACAACTTTCAAATCTGATATCTCATCATTCAAATCCTCCACCTTCTTCTCCAAATTTTCTACTTTTTCCCCCATCTCCTTGTTTTGTTTCTGAATCTTTTCAAATTCAGAAGTTTCTAACAGTGAACCTAAACCAACAGATGGTCCAGTTTTCATGTGCCCAGAGGGCTCATGGCCTGTAGATAACACACAGTCATCTTGTACAACAGATGTACTTTTGAATGAGGCTTTTGTAATGTTCACCTCACCAGGACTTCCATCCAATCCTCGACACCCAACATTAGGTATGTCTATGAATGTTGTTTCAGGAATACGAAATTCCTGATTTGTGCAAGTGTCAGAAGGAATTTCAGGCTCAATATGAATAGGACTGTGATATTCAGACTCAATGTGTTGAAAAATAGATTGGGATTTATCACCTCCCTCCAAATGAGTTTGGGATGGTTCCCCGGATTTGTGTGAAACAGTAGCATGTTGAAATGCTTCTGAGTGGATATGGATGGGTTGTTCAAGATCCACCACTAGGTCCATGGTGTTTGTTTCAATATTGGACACCAAGAGATGTGAACCAATAGCATTTGTGGTTACCTGGTCAAGATTAGTTGGTTCAGAGGCATCTCTTTCTGTTTGAACCTCTGTTGACAATCTCTCATCCTCATCACTCTCATTCTGTTTTTCCTCACCAAATCTAACCAAGCTCTCAGAATTTTCCCTCTCAAGTCTCTCAGAATGTTCACCCATCTGAACATCCTCCCCCTCTCTAATTCGACTAGACCCCTCACCTCTCTTCTCAGGTTGGTCCTCTTGGGTAGGAATTTGAGGTAATTCAATTCCCATAGAGGTGCAATAAGCTTTTAAAATCTCACTCTCCCTTGGAATATAATTCCTAAGTGATTTTGGCAACAGTTTATGATTGGGATAGTTTTCAAGTCTTGTTACCGAGGTCATCTTACCCAAATAAAATGTAGGACCATGCTCTTCATTTGTTCTTCTTGAGATTGTTCTGTTTTCCTGCATGGCATACCAAATAACAATTTGCCAGTACCTTATATAAGGAATGTATGTCAGTGGAGCATCCTTTGTTTTCTTCTGAATTGCTTTCTGATTCTTCTCAAATGTATTCTTCATGTCTTCCCAAAGTATTAAAGTATAGTCATAATGCCTATTCTTCACTAAACCCTGAAAGATCTGAAGAATTTGTTTAGAACCTTGATCAGCAGAACTATTCTTCCCTGACACACATTTATTTACCACATGAAAGAAGCAAGCCCAAATAGGTGGTAATTTGTTTCTTCTGAACAAACTGAGAGTCCTCAATCCTTCATTGTATCCCAACTTCATAAACTCTGCTATTAATTCCTCTGTTAAGGGTGAGTCCTCAAAATCTGTCCTTCTTTGTACATCATCTTTCTCTGGTAAATTCAGCATTTCTCTTAGTGCAGAGATAGATAAGGCAAATGTCACTCCTCCAATTTCAGACACCAACTTATTATCTTCTAACCTAAGATGTTTCCACCATTGTTGTATGTACTGAACAGGCACATTTTTACTTCGTGTAAACCATTTTCTGTACGGATGGTGTTTGAATAACTCCATGATAATTCTGTGTTCAGGCTTAAAACGGCTTTCCTCAAATAATATAACACAGTTATTTTCAGATAATTTCAGCCATTCACTCTCAGGAACAATTCTTTCCACTAAAATAGGTCTATCTGACATAATAGAACCTGCAGCACTCTGTTCATGTTCAATATTAACATTTACCTCATCCGCATTTCCTTCAGATTCATCCATTTGTTCATCTTCTCCATCATTTCTTATTGCTTCTTCCTCTACAGCTCTATTCTGTACTTCATCATTATCCGAATCAGATGAATCCATTATCGATTTTGTAGAGTGTAGCGAAATTTGACTACTCCTTCGTATTCCAGACATGATTTAAGAAGAAAACAAACTCAAAGAACTCTGGATTTGATTCGTATCTCACTTTTCGCTCTGGAATTTGAAAAGATTTGAAATAGGGATTTTAAGACCTATTTAAACTCCGCGAAGTTGAAAGGTTTAACGGAAAAGCGAAATCAATGTTATAACAGAGTCAACACATTTGAAATGCCACAGAGGATTTAAATGAAATGTGTGGCATAATCAAACAAATATGAAGCTGACACGTGTTAGTGGATAGAATTTTGACTCAAGTCAAAGATCTGAATAACACGCTCAGATGTTTTGACTTTTCTTTATCAGATATCTGATTGTTCTTCTCAGAAGAATTTTACCTTGTAACCAAAATGTCATTTAAAATCAACTTCTGATCAATATAAAACATTTTGATTATTCAGAAGAAGTTTGAACAGATAGAAAACACTTTTTATCATCAAAATTCTGTTCATATTATGATGAATTAAAAAATCATTTAAAATCTTATATCTGAATATGAAAATTTTTTAATTCAGATATAGTTTGAATAACAACAAAATTTATCATGAAAAGCTTGTTCTTCTTAGAATAATCAGAGATAGAAAATGAAAGAAAATCTTTTAAGCATCACAAAATGATTTCCAAAGGAATTTTGATGCTCCCCCTTGACTTGAGCATGCATTTGACTATTAATGATACATAAAGATGAGATGAAAAGATAATAGAAGAAGCATAATCCACACAGTTAAAGTATTTTTATTTCTCAAAAATAAATTTTTGAAAGCTAGATTGCTGATGTATTGACTTAGAATCTCTGACCGTAAGATTCAGAGGTTCTGATCTCAAGACTCAGAAGTTCTGACCTCAAGACTCAGAAGTTCTGAACTCAAGACTTAGAAGTTATGATCTTAAGACTCAGAAGTTCTGAACTCAAGACTCAGAGTTATGAGTACACTACTCAGACAATTTTACTTAGAAAAATTTAGCATTTTTAAGAAAAAAATATTTTCAATTAGGCAGATTAAGCATTCCTATTTTACATATGAGAAAAGAAAACCTTTTGTGATCAAGAGGCTTTGTGAACAAGTCAGCCAATTGATACTTTGTATGCACAAAGTGCATCTCTATAGTTCCTTTTTCCACATAGTCCTTTATAAAATGATACCTCACATCTATATGTTTAGTCTTCGAATGTTGAACAGGGTTCTGAGTAATGGCAATTGCACTTTCTGAGTCACAATAGATGGGAATCTTGTTAAGCTGATATCCATAGTCCATGAGTTGTGTTCTCATCCACAATGTTTGAGAGCATGAAGCAGCAGCAGCAACATACTCTGCTTCAGCAGTTGAAGTGGACACACAATTCTGCTTCTTTGATGCCCAACTCACTATTTTATCTCCCAAAAAGTGACAAGCACCATATGTACTCTTTCTGTCCAACCTACTTCCTGCATGATCAGCATCAGTGAAAGCAGTCAATTTGAAGTCAGTTTCTTTTGGATACCATAAACCTAGATCAGGTGTTCCTTTGAGATATCTTAAAATCCTTTTGACAGCCAACATATGTGATTCTTTCGGGTTAGATTGAAATCTAGCACAGAAACAGGTAGAAAACATGATATCTGGTCTACTTGCAGTCAAATAAAGTAATGACCCAATCATGCCTCTATAGAGTTTGATATCTGCTGAAACACCTTTGAGATCAGCATCTAACTTTATGTTAGTTGCCATAGGTGTTCTCATAGAAGCACAATCAGACATTTTGAACTTTTTCAGAATATCTCTGACATATTTTCCTTGATTTATAAAAATACCTTTTGGTAATTGTTTGACTTGAAGACCAAGGAAAAAATTCAGCTCACCCATCATGCTCATTTCAAATTCAGATGACATGATTTTTGAAAAATTATCACATAATTCTGGACTGGTAGAACCAAATATTATGTCATCAACATAAATCTGAATCAGAATCAAATCATCACCCTGTTTCTTTAAAAACAAAGTTGTGTCAATCTTACCTTTCTTGAATCCTGAACCTAACAAGTGTTTAGTAAGAGTGTCATACCAGGCTCGTGGTGCTTGTTTTAGACCATATAAAGATTTGTCTAAAATATAAACATGATCAGGGAATTCTGGATCAACAAAACCTTCAGGTTGATGGATATACACCTCTTCATTAAGTTTGCCATTTAGAAAGGCTGATTTGACATCCATTTGATACACCTTGAAGTTTTTATGTGCAGCATAGGCCAAAAATATTCTGATTGCCTCTATTCTTGCCACTGGTGCAAATGTCTCATCATAATCAATTCCCTCTTGTTGACAGTATCCCTTAGCAACCAATATTGCCTTGTTTCTGATGACAACACCTGATTCATCTTTTTTGTTTCTGAACACCCATTTAGTTCCAATAATAGATTTACCTTCAGGCTTTGGAATGAGTCTCCAAACTTTATTTCTTTCAAATTGAAGCAATTCCTCTTGCATTGCTGAAATCCAGTCTGGATCCTCTAGGGCTTCATTAGCTTTCTTTGGTTCAATCACACTCAAGAAACCAGCAAACATTGCTTCATTTGTTGTAGCTGATCTGGTTTTTACTCCTGCTGAAGGATCACCTATTACTTGATGAATAGGATGATTTTTAGTCCATTTATTTGCACTAGGGAGTACATCAATCTCTGAATAATTGTTGTTTGCATCATTCTCATCAATGATTGCTTGTAATTCTGAACTGTCCCCTTGTTCTGATGTATGAATAGGAGTCATATCCAAGTTTGGGTTCTGATTAATGAAGTCAGAATTTTGAGTGACTTGTTCAGAGTTCTGAGTACAAGAATCAGAATTCTGATTACAAGGTTCAGAATTTTCACCACTTGTATTTATTAAATTTGGACATTCCTCTGATGGACCTTTGTCAGAAATTACAGTTGATTGAACTATTTCTGGAGTCTTATTTTTCATCTCTTTGACCATCTTTGGGTTTTCATATTCTGCATAAGAATCAGAAATTAGTTCACTAAAAGCATCCTTAAACAGTAAATTGAGTTCTGAACAAATAGGATTAGAATTTGTATCAGAAGTCATTTTTGTCTTGTTCAGCATGAGTTCTGAACTGTCTTGTTCAGAAGTCCGCATTCTGGCTTCATCAAAAGTTACATTTATGCTCTCCATCATCCTCTTGGTTCTTCTATTGTAGATTCTGAATGCTTTGGAAGTTAAAGAATAACCCACAAAGTATCCTTCATCTGCCTTTTTATCGAATTTGGCAAGATTTTCTCTGTCTCTAAGAACATAGCACCTGCAACCAAAAACATGAAAGAATTTGATTAATGGTTTTCTTTTATTTATCAGTTCATAAGCAGTCTTATTTAAGTTCTATTCTGTGTAAAACAAGCAGTTGCAATTGCTTCAGCCCATAGGAAAGTAGGAAGATTTGCATAAGCCAGCATTGTTCTCGCAGCTTCAACTAGAGTTCTATTCTTCCTTTCAACAACACCATTTTGTTGAGGAGTTCTGACAGCAGAATAATTGTGTGAAATACCAGAACTTTCTAAAAAATTCTGAAGAATCTCATTTCTGAACTTTGTTCCATTATCACTTCTGATTTTCTGAACTGGAAGTTGTAAGAGAACTTGAATCCTTTTGATAAAATTTATCAATGTAGTAGCAGCTTCTGACTTAGCTCTTAGGAACTCAACCCATGTGTATCTGGAGAATTCATCAACAATCACAAGCATATATTTCTTTCCTCCCATAGATTGAACTGAAATTGGACCACAAAGATCAGTATGAATCATTTCTAATGGTGCTTTGCAAGATGAGTCCATTTTTAATTTGTGAGGACTCTTTTTCATCTTGCCCATTTCACAAGCTGAGCATAATGATTCTTTTTCAAATTTAAGCTTTGGTAAGCCTTTAACCAGATGTTTTGCAACGAGATTATTAAGATCTTTGAAATTCAGATGAGAACATCTTTTGTGCCAAAGCCAGCATTCATTTGCAGTTGATTTTGATAAAAGACAAACTGTATTTAATGTTTTCAATTTTGAAAAATTAACTACAAATAAGTCCATATGTCTTTTGGCCCAGAAGACTTTAACATCATTTTCAGTTAAAATCATGCAACCTGTTATTTGAAACTTAATTTGACAAAGACTGTCTAAAAACTGACTTATGCTGAAAAGATTATGCTGTAATCCTTCAACATAGAAAACTTTTTGGATAGTCAGATCCCCTTTAGTTAAATCCCCATAACCTTTGACTTGTCCTTTGCTGTTATTTCCAAAGTTTACTGCTCCTCCAGCCTTTTCTGTGAAGTTTGATAGAAAAGACTTCTGACCTGTCATGTGTCTTGAAGCTCCTGAATCTAAAAACCACACATGACAGCCCTGCAAAAGGATCAGTTAGGTTTAGGTACCCATTTTGGAATGGGTCCATCTTTGTTAGCTTTGTCATTGGATTTAACATTAGTACCTTTTACTCTCCACTCAAAATCTTTCTTCAAACACCACTTTCCTTGAACTTTTATGAAGTCGGAACATTTTCTGCTTACAAGCTTGTTCAAATTCTTTTTGAGATTTGTAACTTTTGGTTTTGCTATATTTTCAACTTTATTTTCTTTTATCTTTTCTTTCTTCTGAGTCTGAGGAACAGAAATTTTCTTCTTTTCTGTATTTTGAGGAACAGAAATTTTCAGAATATCTTTTCTTATGTATGAAACAGAAGTTATTTTGACTTGACATTTATGAGAATATTGGAATGAATCATTTTTACATCTAACACAAACAAGATTTTTCTTTGCAAGTGACAATAAATCTGAAACATAGATCATTTCATTTTTATTGATATTGTTCAGAGTACAATTGCCCTTATTACAGGAATTTCTAGCTTTGAGTTCAGAAGTAGATTTCATTCTAAGCTTCTCAAGATCCCTTTTCAGATCATTCAACTTTGCAAGATCATCTTTCCTTTTGCTTTCTTCTTTTTCTGAAAAATTCAAGTTCTTTTTGTTAGAAGAATTAGATGATTCACCTTTTTCATATGTACTTGATTCATTAAAGAATTTATCATTTTCTCTTGAAGCATTAATTTTAAAAAGATCATACTCAGTCTTCAGTTTTTCAAGCTCTGTTATTTTCTGAATAAAAATATTCTTTTCTTTCAAAGCTTCTTCAAGTTTAATATCCACCTCACAGAAATCATTTTCAAGTTCATCATAAGCTTTCCTTAAGTCCTCAAGTTCTTGACTCACAAGATTAAATCTCTTTTCAAGTTGCAAAAATTCATCTGATTTTGTTTCAGAAAATCCAGTTGAATCAGACTTCTGACTACCTAAGTCAGAGTTCTGATTTACAGACTCAGATGTCTGATCTTTAGACTCAGAATTCTGACTACAAAGTTCAGAATCCTGACTAGAAGTTTCAGACTTCTGATTGACTGTTTCAGAATTTTTACTTGTGTCAAATATGCTCTCAATGTCATGATATGAAAAACTTGGTTGTTTATTTTTGTAGCTGACATTTAAAGAATCATACTTGAATTTAGTATCATTGTATCTTGGCTTCTCATCTGTTGGTTTAGAAACTTCTTTCTTAACCTTTTCTTCTGAACCAACTGACTTTTCTGTTTTAGACTCAGAAATTTTCTCATCTGAATATCTCGATTTCAGCGATTGAAACTTTGAGGGTTGATTTTCCAGTGATATGTACCTTGTTGATTCTGGCAGGTCGATATCTGAAGTGTACCTTTTCTTTGCACCAGGTTAAAGTAGATTGAGACACGGTTCTCTTTTCTTCTACGACCTTCTTGGCGTCTTCCCATAGCTGACGTTGGACTTGAATGGGAATTCGTTTCAGCTTGGGGTCTTCGACTGATTCTTGAGTAAGGTGGATGGCGAGTTCTCTGTCTTTTTCTTCAGCTTCTCTTCTTTCAGCGAGTAGACGTTCAGCTTTGAGATGATCCTTGTATTCCTTTTGTGAAAGTCTGAACTTTGGAGGAATAGAAGGAAGTTGATCACGCTTCAGGATGATTCGCTGATCTACGAATCTCTTGATCATTGCATCTCTCTTTTTATGATCCTCTTCACTCAGCTTTTGAGGAGCCAAGGAAGGTCTGTTTTTGTGAGAGAGTAGCTGTTCTTCAGGTTCATCAGTCTCAGAGATCAAATCCAAGACCGGAATTATTTCATCAGCGTTGGGAGTTAGGATTATTGTTGTTGAAGTCGCAGCTGTAGAAACTTCAGCGATATCCTCAAACAGGGGAGAGGAATAGCTGAAACACAGCGATCGTACGAATAAGAACTTGGGTAGAACAGAGAAAAGAAATGGGTTTAAGTGTATAGGCTTTGTGGAGAGTAGAGCTGATAATGTGTATAGATAGAGGAGGGATGCAGTGTAAGGAAGTAATATGTAGTGTACCTGACAAACTGGCTTTGGAAGCAAGATCATCAGATTTTCATCGTTTTTAGCGACACTTTTTCCTTTGCCCTTGTCAGCTTCAGACGCTGAAGGCTTTGTCTTGGTCCGCTCCCCTGAAGGTTCGTTTATCACGATCCCTTTAAGAGTTGTAGTCTTCTGAGAAGGCTTGACGATAAAGGAGTCGTCATCATCATCATCGTCATTATCATCCTTATCACGGGATGATGGTTCATCGTCAAAGATGTCGACGGCTTCTTCATCTTCAGCTTCAGATTCTTCAGCAGCTTCTTCGAGTTGCTCCCCCTCAGATACAGAGGTAAGCTTCTCGGTTCCCTTAGGGTTTTCATCTCCCTGAGGTCCAGCATTTGTTTCTTCAGTTGTCTTCTCACCCTCTTCAGTAAGGGTAAGGTTTTCAGTCTTCTCCCCCTCGATAGATTCATCATGGGGAAGGTCTTCAGAGTTCTTCTCCCCGCCCTTCCTCATGATGAGTGGGGGAGGAATGTGATGACTCAACAGATGGTGTTGGTTCCCTGTCTTCTTGACCAGTGATCCCCATATAATTTTCAATCGCTGCTACTCTGCTGCATCATTGTCTTCACTGAACTTACGTCAGTCTTTACAGCAGACATATCTCCCTGAAGATCTCCAACCGATGTCCTCAGCGTTGTGAACTCGCTGGACATGGTTTGAACTATTGTTTTGAGAGAGGTGTAGTCTGTGTAGATGTCAGCAAGAACTTTGGCAAAGTCACCAAGAGTACCATCAACCTTCTCTAAATCATCTTTGGAGGCTTTCTGTTCCACCACTTTTGTCAGCTTGTTGAGATTCTCTCCAGCGTTTGTTACAGCTGAAGATTTGTCTGAGAGAGTAGTGGTGAGACCTGTCAGCTTTGTATCCAGGTTCTTCAGAGAGGCGTTGATGTCTCCCAAATTAGGACCTGTAACAGATAAGTACTTGTGAACAAAGGAAAGCTCAGAAGTTTCGGGCTTAGTTACAGTGTATATGGGTTGGTGTATACCTGCAGGAGGGTTGGTGAATTCGTCAAAACCTATGTGTCCTGAGAAAAGTTCCATGTCGTCAGCTAGAGTGCGTGTACGCATAGACATTCCTGCAGGTCCTACATCCATCATTCCTTGAAAAGTATCAGCTTTAGCTTCTGGAAAAATGACGGGTGCTCCAGTGATCGTGGTGAAAATTGGATTAGAGTCGAATGGAGTAGAGAGAGAAACGAAGGTTGAGAAAGTTGGTTGTGGAGCTGATTCAGTGTTGGATCCACTGAGAATCACTTCTTCAGTCTGTAGAGAGACTGAAGGAGGTTGGGTAGTTTCCAAGTTTATAACTTCAGCGTTTAGAGATGCTGAAGCTGGGATGGAATGGGTGGCTTGTTCAGCTGTGGCAGAGCGTACCACTGAACTTTCCTTCAGCTCTTCAAGATGAGCTGAGGAGTCTTCAGAATGAGATTGCTGGGGTTGCTCCTTGGTTTTCTTAGTTCTTTTGGAACCAAGTTGGGTAGTAGAGTGTTTCCTTTTTCTAGAAGGAGTGGAGGTTGCAGCTTGGGTATCAGCGGTGGGTTTGTCCACTGAGTGAGCTGCAGAAGTAGAAGAAGGAGGATTGAGAATAGTTAAAAGGGTAGAGAGACGTACCTCGTTTTCCACTGGCTTGAAGTCGAGTACCTTAGGGCCAACCTGAGAGAGTTTCAGGTCTCCTACTTGGGGGTAGTTGTCCTTCAGGCCTGTTTGGAAGACGGCGCTGATGAATCTTGGATATGGAACCCATGGTGGTCGGTCAGCGGCAGAGTCTACTCTGAGTATAAGATCATCGATGCCCAGTCATCATGAAGACCTTTCAGCAATGCGTAGCCCATTGCTTGCTGAGGTTGAGCGTCTTGATCAGAGGAGTCGGTCTTTGTAGTCATGCAGCTTATCAAGTGTGTGAAGATGAAGTTCATCTCGCTGGGCATTTTTGATTTCTTAATGAGGGTCAGCTTCTTCTCAGGCTTCTTGTCCCTCCCAGTTTCCCATACATAACCCATTGCATCAAAGAATGCAGTGATGGCTTCCCTATCAGCATGTTTCTTGTGGTCAAGGAGAGGAACAAAAGGTATTTCTTTTGTGGCGATGGGAAGGCTCAGTGCTTTTCGAATAATGGCAGGGGTGATTTTTATGGTTCCAAAATCAGTGTAACAGAGGATGCAATCGATTTTCTTCGATGGGTCTTTGGTCGATGGTAGCTGAGAGTGTCTGGCAGAATACCAGAACTGAGATAGTAGTAGCTGATGTGCAGGGGGTGTTATGGTCAGGGCTGTAGAGAGGCAACAGGTTTTGAGGAATTTCACAGCATCATTCAGATGTGTGACTTGCTTTCGAGGAGGAAACTCGAAAAGCGCATAGAGGTTGTTTGTTTTTGTCCAATCCAGTTCCTCAAGCGTGAACTTGACCTGAGGAGCCTTGGTGATTTCCAGTTCTCAGCAGTAGGAATATCAGTAGATGCCATTGCTGTATTATCAGTTCAACCAAAGATATAACAAATAAGAATAATCTTAATGTGGAAATATTTTCCAATAAGATGGTTCGAATTTTGTCCATTTCATTCAGACAAAAATGTCTTAATGAAGATTTGGGTTTTCTTGGTTTTGAAAAAGAATTGCAAACCCAATCAAAAGTCTTGTTTTCCAGTTTCCTTTGAGGATTAGGATTCTGGAAAAACGTATGAAGAACAAGTTTAAGATAATTGCGATTAAACTTGAATTACAACCATGAAAGGTTGTGTTCATAAAACCATGAAAGAAATGATTTCATTTTTGAAAAAGTGCTTTTGTTTGATCTTGTAAAAACAATGAGAAGATCATTAACAAGTTTAAGAAACAGGTAAATAAAAGAAATATTAACCTGGTTCGTTGAAGAAGAAGAAGATGAACAATTCTTGAAAACTTGAGAGCACAAATGCAACAGTAGTTTTCTTGCTTGGAGGAGAAGTTTTTCGCGTAAAGGAAAAATATAAACCCAAAATGTGTTTATATAGTGAGATTAGAGAGAGAGAAAAACTCGAGCGGGAAAGTTTTTCATCATGACACGGACACGTGTTTACATTTGATTGGAAGGTAAACGAAACGTGCAAACGTGTGTCAGAAAAAGAACGTGTCGGGGCTTATCCGTTGCGATGACGTCACAACCGTCCTTTCATATTTTAGGTTGTCTCTGAGGTTTTGAAAGCTCAGGGACACTTTTGAAAACATGAAGCACTGAATAGAAATATCAGTGTTGGTTTTAGAAATTTCAAAGTATCGCTGATTAAGGAAGAGATATTCAGCGATGCAATTTGATAGTCAGCGAGAGAAAACATACCTTGATATCAGCGAATCAAGTTCATTCAGAGAGAAAATGATAGAATGGGTTATACAAGTTGATTTTATCCTATCGCTGATCAAATGTGAACCGCTGAAGATTTTACTCTTCAAAGTTCAGCATTCCAAGCTCGC
This sequence comes from Saussurea involucrata, assembly GCA_033807775.1. NCBI lineage: Eukaryota > Viridiplantae > Streptophyta > Magnoliopsida > Asterales > Asteraceae > Saussurea > Saussurea involucrata. Next base: position 49,362,245 of record CM066324.1, read on the forward strand.
TGATGAGAAAGTTGAATCTTCTCTCATCAAGAGGTTTGGTGAACAGATCAGCTAACTGATAATCAGTTAGGATAAAGTGAAGTTCTATATTACCATTCATCACATGATCTCTGATAAAATGATACCTGATTTCGATGTGTTTTGTCTTTGAGTGTAGCACTGGATTGTTGGCTGTAGCTATGGCACTTGTGCTGTCCCAATAGATTGGAATTTTCGAGAGCTGAAGGTCATAGTCTAGTAGTTGATTTCTCATCCACAAGACCTGAGAACAATAGCTTCCAGCAACTACATATTCGACTTCAGTTGTGGAGGTGGACACTGAGTTTTTCTTTTTACTTGTCCAACTCACCAACTTTCGACCCAGGAGCTGACAGCCTCCTGTGGTGCTTTTCCTATCCAATTTGCAACCTGCAAAATCACTATCTAAATAGGCGATTAGATCGAACCCTGAGTCTTTGGGATACCAAAGACCTAGGTTAAGGGTATCGAAAAATTCGCTTTACAGCGATCATAGGAGATTCCTTAGGTTCAGCTTGATATCGTGCACACAAACAGGTTGCATACATAATATCGGGTCGACTAGGTGTAAGATACAAGAGAGAGCCGATCATCCCACGGTACAGCGTGACATTAACAGGCATTCCACTTGAATCCTTGTTTAGTGTCAGCGGTGGTGCCATTGGGGTTTTCATAGCTGAACTCTGAGTTAAATCGAATTTCTTCAACATATCCTTAACTTACTTTCCCTGATTAATGAAAGTTCCTTTTTCATTTTGCTTTATCTGAAGACCAAGGAAATATGTTAGCTCGCCCATCATGCTCATTTTATACTCATCTTTCATTCTATCAGCGAAACGAGTACAAAGATCAGGGTTAGTAGAACCAAATATATTGTCATCAACATATATCTGAACAAGAATAATATGACCTTTCACTATTCTGAAAAACAGAGTTTTATCGATTTTACCACGCTCAAAATTTTCAATATGGAAATAAGTAGAGAGAGTGTCATACCATGCACGAGGAGCTTGCTTTAAGCCATAAAGTGCCTTATCCAGTTTATAAACATAACCTGGACGCTTAGGATCTGAGAATCCTGGAGGTTGTTCCACATAGACTTCTTCATTCAGCTTTCCATTTAGGAACACTGACTTAAAATCCATCTGATATAATTTGAAGTCTTTGTGTACAACGTATGCTAAGAATAGACGAATAGATTCTAGTCTTGCTACTGGAGCAAATGTTTCGTCGTAATCTATGCCTTCCTCTTGTCTGTATCCCTGAGCAACAAGTCGAGCCTTGTTGCGGGTTACAGTTCCATGTTCGTCCAACTTGTTTCGATAGACCCATTTAGTGCCTATCACTGTTTTGTCAGTTGGTCTTCGAACAAGTTTCCAAACTTTGTTTCTTTCGAATTTAGTCAGCTCTTCTTGCATGGCGCTGACCCAGTTTGGATCTTTGAGGGCATCATCTATTTTCTTTGGTTCAATAAGAGAAATAAAGTTAACAAATAAACAAATATTACCTGCACTTCGTCGAGTCTGAACACCAGCGTTTGGATCACCACGAATTTGATCAATTGGGTGATTTACAGTCCATCGTTGAGCAGGAGCATAAGACGCTGACTCAACCTGAACTGGAGGAGCTGAAGATGAGGCTTCAGCAGCTTCTGGTGTATCAGCTAAGAGTGGAGTAGGTGCTGTTAGCTTCAATCTTCCTAATCATAGAAATACTTAGAAGTAGTGAAAAATAGGCTAAGTATAGAAAAGCCTCTCACAGAGGCTCTGCCACTTCTTCCAGAAGATCAAGTTCAGAAAGCCACAGAAGCTACAGAGGTAATCACAGAACCTCTGTAGTGCGCAAGAAGAAGATCAACTCGGAAACAAGTGGACTGCTCCACAGAAGGTCAGACCACAGAACCTCTGTAATGCCTTACAGAGCCTCTGTGGTCTGCTATGAAGACTTGGAAGATATTACTGGATACGTTCATCAACTTGCATGGAAAAGTACTGTCAAAACACGTGTCAAGCTCTGAGTGGACTCAATAGGGCATGGTACAAAATAGACGTCTGCGCCATTTAATGCATTTACCAATAGTACATCTGCTCCATTAAATGCGCATGGCTCAAACAACTGCTCACACCATCCAGTCCACTGTTCACACCATCCAGTTTACTATTCATGCCGTAAAAGGAACAGTGACCAACTTCATAGTCTTCTAAGAGTAGTATAAAAGGAAGTCTCATGTTGAGATCTTCCTAACGACGAATACACAAGGAATCACTAATACTCTCAAGCTTTATTGTCAAATATCTGAGTGTTATATTCACACACACACCAACAGTTCTTAATCTGTTCTTCGTTGTTCTTATTATATATAGAAAAACAGTAACTGTTCAAGAAATCCTTTTTATTCCTTACTGTTTTCTTTATATATGTGCGTTTTAATATCTATCAAACATATCTGTTAGTTTAATACGCTTCCGCATCAAACTCTAAACTCCACTAACAGATTGTTAATCTTGATTAAGTGTATCTGGGTTCCAACAATTGGTATCAGAGCCATCCTTGATTTTCAATATCAAGTGATCCACTTATCAAGACTCTTGATAGATATTATTGAGATTTAAAATTGTGTCTGGAAACTGCTTAAACCCAGGAAATCTTCAAGCTCATCGAAGTAACTCTTTAATCATACTTTCTTTCTAAAATCTTCAAATGACAAATACAAATAATTTCTTTACTACTGGTTCTCTCACTAAACCTCCTACTCTCCTTCGAGATGAGTATCCTCAGTGGAAAATAAGACTGGTCCATTTTTTCGAGGGCACTGAAAAAAATCAAGTACAATATCTATACAATCCTCCTCCTATTCCCATGACAGTAGTGCCTCGTATACCTGCTACTGCTGAATCTACCGAAATCCCCGAACATCAAAAACCAAAGCCAAAAGGGGAGTGGTCAACCGAAGATAAAGCAGAAGATGAAGTTGCTCAGAAAACCAAGAGGACATTAATAATGGCAATACCCAACGAACTCTTTCAATCCTTGGATTCATGTGAAACAGCGCATGATCTGTGGAAAGAACTGGAAAGACAGTTGGAAGGAGGTGCTAAAACACAAAAAAACCGAAGAGCACAGTACATCAATGAATATCATGCATTCAAAGCCTCTGCAACAGAATCTCTGCAAACAACATACGACAGATTCAACTCTCTAATCAACCAGTGCAGAAAATCAGGCATTGACAGAACTTCTGAAGAAAACAATGTCATGTTTTTAAAAAGTCTAAATGAAGAATGGCTCCAGCTGTCTATGTCCCAACAGACAAATCAGGATCTAGACACCTGGACTCTCTCTGATCTTTACGGAACATTAGCCGCACAAGAACCTCAGATAGCACAGGCTAAAACACTAACCATTGCACCATATGCATTGGTTAGTAAAACTAAAGAGGATGCACAGAGACCAAGAAATGATAAAGCCACAGAGGAGAAGAAGAAGGAGAAGAAGAAGATGGTGATAATTGACAGTGAAGAAGAAGAGCAAGCAGAAAAGGAAATAACTCTTGCGTCACTAGCTAAATCTTTAGCTCTATTGACAAAAGAGTTCAGAGGAAACAGAAGAGGTTCCGGAAATGAAAGATATGATAGAGAAAACCAGGATGACAGAAGAGACAACAGAAGAGGAGAAGAATCAAGTGGCCGACAGAGGTCAAACGATAGAAATTACAGAGGGAATGACCGACAGAGGTCAGATGACTCGGTAAGCCACACGCAGCAAGAATGCTACAAATGCGGCAAACCTGGTCACTATGCAAATGAATGTAGATCAGAGAAAGGCGGAGACCTACAGAAGTCCAATGATCGAACAGAAAACACTCATCAAGGATGTTTTAACTGCGGCAAACCAGGCCATTTTGCGAATGAATGCAGAAGCAGATCAAATCGCCCACAGAGGGACTCTGCTTTCTACAAAAAGAAAGCCGAATATTATGCTCAAAAATCCTTAATGGCAAAAGGACATTCTGAGGAGAACACAGAAGACTTCCAGTCAGACTCTACTTCTGACGATGAACATACCGCTAATGCCCTCTTCTGTGGCATGGCAGAAGTCGACTCCTGCACTGACTCTGAGGTATCTACTTCAAATTCCAACTCTTGTATCACCTCTGTAGATGATAATACACTTAGAATTAACATTGAATTAATAGAACTGAAAGAGATAAATCAAAGTATTCAGAAAAGACTCACTTTCAATGAGAGAGAAGTACGGCTTCTCACTCAAGAAAAAGCAAAGATTTTTGAGGAAAAAGAGAGAATAGAAAAGAATTGGAACAAAACTCTAGATCCTTTAAAAAACAAATTTCTGAATTAACCAATACTTTAAAAGATAAAACAAAAGAACTTTCAGTTTCAAGGAGCGAAACTACTGACATAAGAGCTCTTAAAGAATACTTTCAAAGAGAAAGAGAGGTATTATGGCAAGATTTACTCAGAAGAGAAGTTTTGCTTAAAAACTATAAAGATGCACAGAAAGTTTATGAAAAAATAAACTCACAAATAGGGAGACGAGGTATATGGTATGATGATATCACCCTAGGTGTTGAAGGCAAAAGAAACAAACCTCTGTCCTCGTTATTTGTGATTGGAAAAACAAACAAACCAGATTTTCCAAATCTAATCTCTGTAAGCAAACGGGCGAAAATCTCTGTGGATCCTTACTTGAAGAAACATAAGAAGATGATTAACGTGTGGTTTGAAAACACAGACTCATCATCTTCAACCTCTGTCAATAGAGGTATCAAACCAAAGAAATATCTGAAAACACAAGATCAGATTGGTATCTTCAAGTTTTGTAAACCAGAGACCCAAACACAGGTTGCTTTTGTCTGTTTGATAAACGTTGAAAAGAAATTATCAGCAGAAGCTCCTGAGTTTAAACCCATTTTTTCAGAAGAAAACTTTAAAAATTTAATTGAAAAAGAAATTTTGGAAATATGGAAATCAAGCGTTTTAGAAAATTTCTGTACATCTTCTATAGATAAAACTCTCACTAAAGAAATCTTATTAGAAACCTCTGCAATCTATGAAAACTATTCTACAGAGGAAGAAAGCTCGTACGATACATGCTCAGAAAATCCAGCCTCTATTGAAAGAATTGACTCAACCTCTGTATACGAGGACGATTCATCCTCTGACAACTCAGAGACTGATTTCAAATCAGGGATAATTCACTGTGACACAGAGGATATCAAATTCTCCTCTGAAGTTCCTCACAGAACTATTTCTCCAAAAGAGAAACTCACAGAGATTCCAATCTGCCAAGATTTTCTAAAATTGAATCTACATATCAAAACCTCTGCTGAGCTTAAAATGTTACAGAAGACCTCTATAGATCCTATAAGTTCTAGATTTTCAAAACCCAAGGTTAATAAATCTTTTTCTTCTGTGACAGTGATGAAAGAAGTTCACCACAGAAGCAACCCACAGAAGGCAGGTCCTAAACAGAGCTTTTGCAAACAACATTCGAGTATTCATAGATCTTCTAGTAATAGGAAATCTAATGTAAAGAAAGAATGTAATGCCTCTGTGGCTGAGTTCAAAAAGTTCAATGAAAAGTTCAAGCAAATTACATCTCATATTCAATACTGTCATTGCTTTGATCTTATGTCTAAACTTAATAATCATTTATCAAGTCAAGTCTGTTTACTCTCTACGACAATTCAAAAGTCAAATCCCACAAAGAAACAATCTGACTCTTCTGCAGAGAACAAAATGTATTTCAAGAATGCCAAGGCAAACTTGAAAAACTCTAACAATATTGGACCCATATGGATATGGGTACCTAAATCTCTGTGATTGTCCTGCAGAAGAAGTATGTGCCAATCTGGTATCTAGACTCTGGATGCTCAAGGCACATGACTGGCGACAGAAGTGCACTATCCACGTACAAAGAAACACAAGATGGTGGATCTGTGACTTTTGGAGACAACAAGAAAGGGCACATAAAAGGCTATGGAGTCATAAGGAAAGAAGACGTTTCTGTATACAAAGTTGCATATGTGGATGGCCTTAAGCACAACCTACTCAGTGTAAGTCAACTTTGTGATACAGGATTCAATGTGTTGTTCAAAAGAACTTTCTGCTCTCTACAAAGTGAAGAAACAAGTATGGAACTTCTGCGAGCTGAAAGAATAGGTGATCTATATCTAATGAACTTCAACTCAAAGAACAAAGACAAAGTTTGCCTTGTTGCCTGCAAAAGTGAAGAAGCCTGGTTATGGCACAACATGTTCTGTCACTTAAATTTTCACACATTGGAAAAACTGGTCAAACTTGATTTAGTTAAAGGTTTGCCAAATGTTAAATTCAATAAGGATCATTTATGTTCTGCCTGTGAGATGGGAAAACTCAAAAGAGCTTCCCACAAAGGCAAAACAGATGTATCTTGCACTAGACCTCTGTACATGCTTCATGTCGACCTCTGCGGTCCCATTGCCATACAGAGCCTAGGTGGCAAGAAATACATACTTGTCCTAATTGATGAGTATTCGCGTTTCACATGGGTTGAATTCGTTAGAAAGAAATCAGATGTTCCAATTATATTGATAAATCTAATGAAAAGAATCCAAGTTCTTTATAATTGCAGAATACAGAAGTTAAGAAGTGACAATGGCACAGAATTTAAAAACTCTGTCATTGAAGCCTATCTTTCAACAGAAGGAATATCACAGAACTTCTCTGCAGCTCGCACCCCACAACAGAACGGTGTTGTCGAAAGAAAAAAATCGAACACTTGTGGAAGCCGCAAGAACTATGATGTCAGCATGCGGATTATCAATGAACTTTTGGGCAGAAACAATTTCTACTGCGTGTTATACTCAAAATCGATCAACCATTGTGAAAAGACACCTCAAGACGCCTTACGAATTGCTTAACAAACGGCGGCCAAACATCAAATTTTTCCATGTATTCGGATGCAAATGCTTCGTCTTAAACGACAGAGATTCAAGAGGAAAGTTTGATGTAAAAGCAGATGAAGGCAAATTCATTGGATACTCTGCCACTTCCAAAGCCTACAGAACATTCCTTACAAAGTCTCACAAGATTGTAGAAAGCATCAATGTTTCTTTTGATGATTCATTCCAAATGACTTCTGAACAAATCAGTTCAGAACTCGGAACTAAAGGGAAATCCTCTGTAATCTCACGAGCAAAAGAAGACTTGGATCTTCTATTTTTAGAGATGCTCAACGAAAACATTGATCCTTCTGTTGGAACAATCAGGGTTTCTGAAGAACCATCCTCTGTCGGACAAAATCCTACAGGTTTGTCTCTAACTGGTCCTAATAATGCTTCATCTTCTTCTGTACATACTACAGATGCAATTGCCGAAGCAGAAGATGAAACATCAAGGAAAACGACCACAGAAGCTGCACAAACCACAGAAGAACCAATTACAGAGGAAATCGAGGACCAAGATTATACGTCCTCAGAGGAACAAACTCCACCACCACTCATACCAATCATTCCACAAACGGTAGAATCAACTACCAAGGCACGAAGAACAACAGAGGCTACACAAGAAGAAACACAAGAAGTCTCTAAAGAAAGTCTGAATGACATTGATGATCATCTCCCACGCACAACTCAATGGACAAAAAGCCATCCTCCAAGCCAAATAATCGGAGAACCTTCTGACGCAGTAAAAACAAGGTCTGCCACTGCTAACTTTTGTTTCTTTACAAATTTTATTAGTGTGATAGAACCAAAGAAGATTTCTGAAGCCCTAGATGACCCAAACTGGGTAGACGCCATGCAAGAAGAACTTTTGCAATTTGAGCGTAACAGAGTATGGACTCTAGTACCTCTGCCAAGAGGAAAACAGGCCATTGGGACTAAATGGGTCTACAGAAACAAGAAGGATGAAGATGGAGTGGTCATCAGAAACAAAGCAAGATTAGTAGCAAAGGGATATAGACAAGCAGAAGGCATAGACTACGATGAAACTTTTGCCCCTGTCGCACGGCTCGAAGCAATAAGAATATTCTTAGCCTTCGCAGCCCACAGAGGTTTTAAAGTCTATCAGATGGACGTAAAATCAGCTTTTCTCAACGGTGAAATCCAAGAAGAGGTCTACGTTAATCAGCCACCAATATTTGAAAGCTCAAAGTTTCCAAGGCATGTATACTACCTTGAAAAAGCTCTATATGGACTGAAACAGGCTCCACGAGCATGGTATGAACGACTTTCTACCTTTCTTCTAGTCAATGGTTACAACAGAGGTACAACAGATACTACCTTATTCTATAAACGCAAAAGTAGTGAGATAATGCTTGTACAAATATACGTAGATGACATAATTTTTGGGTCTACTAATTCAGAAGAGTGTAAAAGATTTGAAAAACTCATGCAGAGTGAGTTTGAAATGAGTATGATGGGAGAATTAACTTTCTTCCTCGGACTCCAAGTCAAACAATCATCGGAGGGAATTTTTATAAATCAAGCTAAATATGTCTCTGACATTCTTTCCAAGTATAGCCTCTCTGATACCTCTGCAATGAAAACTCCAATGGCCACTGGAAACAAGTTATTCTTAGATTCAGATGGCATCTCTGTAGAATGCACTCTCTACAGAGGCATGATTGGATCTCTGTTATACTTAACAGCAAACAGACCTGACATTATGCATGCCACATGTCTCTGTGCACGCTATCAAGCTAATCCAAAGAAATCACATTATGATGCCGTAAAGAGAATCTTTAGATACCTAAAAGGGACCAAAAATCTTGGTCTCTGGTATCCACAGAACTCTGGTTTTGGTCTTAAAGCTTATACAGATTCAGACTATGGAGGATGCATGCTCGACAGAAAGAGTACCTCTAGGAGTTGTCAATTCCTAGGTGGTAAACTAGTCAGTTGGACCTCCAAGAAGCAGAATTGTGTTTCCACATCCACTGCAGAAGCTGAATACGTTGCTGCCGCTAGCTGTTGTTCTCAGGTTCTATGGATGAAGACTCAGCTAAAAGACTACGGCCACATTCTGTTCAAAATACCCATCTTCTGCGATTCCAAAAGTGCTATTGCTATCTCTGCCAACCCTGTGCAACACTCAAAAACCAAGCATATCGATATAAGGTATCACTTCTTGAAACATCATGTTGAATACGGTACAATCGAAATGCATTTTGTGCCCACAGAATATCAACTCGCTGACTTATTCACCAAAGCACTAGACGAGAAAAGATTCAACTTCTTGGTAGGTAAGATAGGAATGATTAACATGGTGTGAAAATCCTCAGTAAGTATAGTTTTATATTCTGTAAATAATAAGTAAAATACATTGCTTAATTTATTGCTTTGATCGATTCTACTTCTGTATATAAATTCTTAAAACCTTAAATAGTTCTTAAAATCACAGAGCTTCTGTAAGTCAACTAAGAACCTCTGACGACCCCTACAGAACCTCTGAAAGACCATGACCTATGTTCTATGCAAAACTTATCATTCTTTGATCCAAGCATAGGTCAAGGGGGAGCAAAAGGAAATTCCTTGATCTACAGAGGTGATTAGGTCAAGGGGGAGCAAAAGGAAATTACTTGATCTACAGAGGTGATTAGATCAAGGGGGAGCAAAAGGAAAATTCTTGATCTACAGAAGAGATTAGATCAAGGGGGAGCAAGAGGAAGGGGCCCTGAGATGATCTACAGAGGTAAATCTCTCAAAGGAAAGCCGAAGAAGAATGTCGATAATTCTCCATCGACAGAAGAAAGACAAAACTGCCGAGAACAGAAGAACCAAAAGGTATGTCTCTCGCACAAAAGGTTTTTGGAAAACAATTTTCTAGGACAAGAATTGTCAAATATGTCCTAAATATACTGTGAATAACATCTCAAAAATCAAAAGCTCAAAAAGTTTCACAAAATTCGAATTAGGAGAAATTTAAGGTCATAGAGCTTCTGCTGAGCTCAACAGAGCTTCTGCAGGAAATATGCTCTGTGATCTCAAATTAACCTTCTGTCGATCTTTTGGAATGTTATCTCGGAAACCGAAAGAGCAGACCATGACCTTCTCGAACAAACCGTTTTTTTAAACAGTTTTCTCGGACACAAACTTTCAAATATGTCCGAAAAACATCTCTTAAAACAAATCAAAAATTGGATGATCAAAAATACGAATAAAATTCTTTTTATGAGATTTTTTCTCTCATAGAGCTTCAGCTGGCCCTGACAGAACTTCTGCAAGTTCCAACAGAGCCACAAAACCTCTGCGAAGCAAATTTCTTCACAAAAATCCGATTTTATCCTCTCCAATGCTTTTACAAATATTTTGGTTAAAGAAGAACCCCACAGAAGTCATGATAACAATGAGATATATGAAAAAGGGATAAACATCAAAGATTTTCAAGATCACAGAGCCTCTGTAAACTACAGAAGCTCTGTCAATCTGATTACTTGGGCATCTCTGTAGTATTAACGGTTACTTTTTCTGCGAGTGAAACTCATATGGCTAAGAACAACTCCACGCGCCTAGCATTAATGGGCCGCGCACGACGTCCTGTCATTTTCTGACATGGCCTACGTGTCCCATTTTCATTGGGCAAACATGGAACGTTTTTTTTGGTAAAAACAAACCTTACCCTCTCATAAAACCTTTTACAAACTCTCATCTTCTTCTCCGGCGATACCCTGCAAAACACTTGCAAATGGCTTCATCTTCTCGAGCTACATCCTCTGAACTCTCTCCGGCGAACTCAACGGAAAACTCCCCTGCTCATTCAGAACATTCTGAAAACCCTAGCCTTGCAAGAGATATTGAACAACAAGATTCCGGGGATTCCGCATACTTTGCTCCGACAACACACTTGCAAAACTTCATAGCTAAGGATCATTTCGAAGCCACTCTTCCTATTAAATCCAACAACTGCTATTTGGTCCCCTCACCCACTACTTTCGGCGAAGCCCATGCCATACTTCTGAACATCATGGAAAACCATATCCTTTTCCCTCTACTATCAAGAACCCCTAACAGAATACCAGTTCGTTATTTGAACCAATTTTGGCAAAGCTGCCGATTTGATAAAGACGATTCTCTTATCAAAGGGTACATTTCAAGACCTGATAAAACTGAGCATCTTGAAATCAAGTTCAACAGAACAATGTTCTCACTTGAATTCAACCTACCAACAAGGGGTCTTCTGGGATTGAAAAGTTATGCAGAGCAACCAACAGACGAAGAGCTCTGTAGATTCGTGGAAATGCTTGGGTACAACACCCAACTACGGAAGAGAAATGACTTCCGCAGAGGCCGATTACCACCTCTGTGGAACACTTTGTTCTCTATTCTTAACAGATGCTTGACAGGAAAGATAGGGAGTATTGACCAGAGCTCACATCAAATCTTGAGCATCATGTATGGGGTTTACTATGATCTTCCACTAGATTATGCGACCATAATGATGCAAGAGATCATAAACACCATCGACAGAAAGAACAACTCAAAAAGGGTCAAAGAGAATGATCCCAACTTTCTACCACCTCTGCAATTCCAAAGAATATTGGGAGTACTGTTCGAACCTCTGCTGCTAATCCAAAATTGGCCAATGGAAGGGCCAACTCCCAAACAGTTCCCAATGAACAAAAATACCCCTACTGATCATGCTGATGGCTACTCACACTGCAGACCTCTGTCAAAGAAACTTCTGCGCTACGCATCGAACATATCCCTTAAGAAAGAGTATATACGCGATCATAGAACTCCAAAACCGAGTCCTATGACACCCCCGCGTTTAGGTGTTCCCCTAGGAACAATGATAGCAAAACCTCTTACCACTCAAGCAGAAAAGGATAAAAAGTTAGCAAAACACATGGCTATTCAGCTCAGCTTCATAGCCAAACGCGCAGAAATAATGGGAAAGAAATCTTCAGCAAAGATCTCTGCTTCTACTCCAAAAGCTAAGAAGAGAAAAATTGCAGAAGGCACATCAACAAGCACTGCAGAAGATAGACCTTCACCTCCCCATGCCACAGAGATTGGCTCCTCTGCACCTCCCCTTTTCACAAAACAGAAAAAGAAGAGATCCAAATCAACAGAGGAAGGGGCACCAAAACCAAAAAGGAGGAAAACCAAAAAGAAGCATGGTAAAACACTTAAAAAGTTGTTTACCATTGCAGAAGAGGAAATCATAGAGGGAGAGACTGCAGAAGAAGAAGATGCAGAAGTAGGAATGACAGAAGAAGGATATCAATCACCATATCAATCTCCAGATAGATTTGCTCACCAAGGAGACCTGAATGATTTCCTACAGAACCCCGAAATTGCAAACACCCTTAATACAGCAGGGTGGACGACACAACCTCTCGACCACCACACTCCAGAAGAACAAGATTTCTTCATTTCTGGCATTGACACACATCTACACGAAGATGACACAACACCCAGAAATCAACCAGCCGAAACCCCTGTGATTTTACAAAACCCTTTCATTCAAGGATTGGACGTCCACAGAAGAAGTCCAAACCAAGCTTCAGAAGAAACAGAACAAATCGAAGCTGAGTGGAATACAACTAAAGTTACAGAGGCAACGGTTGTAGAAGAAACCACAGAAAAAGGGATAGAAATCTCAGATGTAGATTCAGATGAAGAAGAGGCTATCTGGATACGAAAAGGTCTCTATCATCCGCATGTCATGGGATTATACGGATCTCATCACATGTATGACTCATTGTGCACAGAACCAGGAACTTCCACAGAACCAGAAGAAGAAACAAGAAAAGATGCCGAAGTTGAAGAAGGCACACATCAATCACCCCTCCCAGTGCAACCCACATTTCTAACTCCGCAGGTCTAGCTGCAGAAGGAGTTATTGAAAAAGAGCAGCACAGCTCGATCCCAACCCAACCCATCCAGCCAGAGGTTACTCTTTCAACCTCTGTGCCCACAGAAACCGGGGAATCCATTCCTAGGGAGTCTCCTCAAAGAGACTCACCTAATGTTCGTGATCAATCGCCCCAGATCACACAAGAACACCCTACAGAGGAATTTGTTTCCTCTGACACGCACTTATTAAGACCCACACTTCTTTCAGAGAGAAGTAGAGAGCACAAAGACAAAGAGACTCTAGACAAGTCTCCTAGTCAACAGAAGGATATTCCAATACCCACCTCTGGAGTGGATTTGGACAATGTTCTTCTCAGAACTTCTGTAGGGATTGAAACTCATGTTTCTTCTCAATGATCAGAAGGAAATCCTTCCATTCTCAACATACAAACAGGAATGAAAGAAGGTATCCCAGGAACAGGGATTCACTCTGGAGACGAATGTGTTCCTCCAGAGGTTACCACCGGAACACAAGTCACAAGGGATGAGTTCCAAACCCTTGAGACCTCTGTGAACCAAACCTTGAAAGAGTTGCAAAGCTCTTTCAAATCTTTTGCAGAGACAACATCACTGGCACTACTAAACCTGAACACCAAAATGGACAACCTGTCCACAGAGGTGAAAACTGCCATCTCACAGATCAAGTCTGCTGCTACCGCATCCACCACTTCTGCCGCAACAACTACTCCTTCTTCGATTGAGAACTCCATCAACAAGTTTCTTGATCAATTGAACAAACAGACTTCAGTGTCAACGGGCATCACTCCTGCAGATCTACAGAAGGCCCTACAAAAAGTTCAAGAAGAAGCCATGCGAAATACCATGCTGATGCAACCCAAAGACTACATGACAAGAGCACAGCTGACAGAACTTGGGCAGAACATGATTAATCAAGTAACAGAAGTCATCCTTTCCTTCACCACTGCAAATGCTAATTTCGTCAAAGATTTCAGAGAAAGTGTAGGAAGGATGAGATTCAAAACAGAGGCAGAGCTAGCAACTCTTCTTGGCCTCTGTGATGATGTCTGCGCGAAACTGATCGCTGCTGGAGCCAAAATGCCAATGAAACCTGATGCTTCCTGCAGAGCAGAGGGTACATCAGACAAGGGTCAGGATGACTCTGATGATGATGACCATCCTGGTCCATCAGATCATCCTGAGGGGGAGAAAACTACAGAGAAAACTGCAAGCAGAGAACTTACAGGTCCACCAATAGCCGCAGAACCTCTGAGTCAAGCACCTCCAGAACAGACCCGACAACAACAAACTCAACAAACCACAGAGAATACACCCATCTCTGTGGATTCAACCTCTGAAGAACCCAACACTACAGAAGCAGATAAGCAAACCTCAGAGGCAACAACCGCCCCTGAGGTAATCATTTTAGAAGAAACAGATGAACCAACCACAGAGAAAACACCCACCTCTGTGGAAACACCCCAAACCATACCCAGAAGAAAGTCGATTGCCACCAAACCAAAAAGAGCAACGACCTCTGCTTCTGACATTCTGAAAAGGATGCACACAACAATAAGTGATCGAATGGTGAAGAGAGAAGAAGAAAGGCACAGGTTCACCTTAGCCTTCAGAATGGCAAGAAGATTCAATGAAAACACTTCATCAACAGAAACTGAGCTCACAGAAGAAGTCACCAAACAACCTCCAACAGAGGTTACAGAGCAAGTCAAGCCAACAGAACCATCGCCACAAAAGTCCTCTAAATCACAATCGTCAAAATCCACAGAGGCAACCTCCATCAACCTACAGAAGTACAAACCTCAAATCCCACAGAAGCAACAGGTTATGCCACGACAACAAAAGATAAAGGCAAAGGGATACTGACAGAGGAACCTAAGAAGAAGAAAACATTGTCAAAGCCAACAGAGAAACTGATGAAAAGTGCGTTTGACGCCTTTCAAACCCCAAAACCCGAAGAAGTTGACTGGGCACATGGATTGAAGCCTCTGTCAGAAACTCCCTTAACTGGTAGAGCTGCAGAAGTTGTTCAACATATGGAGAGTCTCAGAAGACAAATTCCACGACCTGGTCCAACACATGAAGAAATGGAAGAAGTGGTATACAAATACCTCTACAAACAATCCTTTCAGACAAACTATCCAATAGATCATGTGACAGATCCAAGGATCAGAGAAGAATTTGAGAACATCTTCACAAGAACAAAGCCAAGAGCCAAAGCAGACGTCTTCTCAATTCACAAAATCAAAAAAGTGATCTTCTGCAAATTCTCCTTCACAAGAACCTATCCAAGGGTCAGGTACAATCTTTACAAAGTCAGAAGAGAGAACAATTCAGAGTCTACCTTCGCTGATGCTGACTTAAGAAACTTCAATCCATACGATCTACCTGACCTTCTGCAATGGACAAAGGAAAACTAAAACACAGAAGCAAACACCAGAGCCTATCAAGTATTGAGAAAAGCGATGAGGGAAAAGCTTCTGCTGTACAGCATGATAGATTTTCAGCTGGGAAAAGATCTTGGTCTCAAACATCTAGATCTACGACCACTAGAAGATCGCTGCCCACCAGACGCTGTGCCAAACTCAATCATCAGAAAACCAAGATTTGGGTTAGTATTTCAAAACCCACAACACCAGGTTAAACTTTTTGTACTCATGGATTGTCAGAAGTACGCAACCAGTACTCTGAGAAAATTCAGAGCAAGCCTTGTGAAATACAGAGGTACAGAGAAAATGGATAGAGATGATGCAGATACTTTCATCAGAGAAATAGACTCAACAATCCGCCTAAGAGAACTCTGCATCAGATTCTACAAAGAGATCAGAAAAGTCGGCAGAGACAACAGAAGCTACAATGATTTCAAAGATGCCAAAATCTGATTCTCAGACCTCCAATCTCTGCAAACAAAAGTTTATCTTTCATCGTACTCAAATGTAAAATGCCTCTGGCATATTTCTAAATGAAAGAAATTTCGAGGTATTGTTTAACCTTTGTCTTGTCTAACTTAGCCTAACTAAACACAAAGTCAAATTTTTATTTTTCACTACTTAGGGGGAGATTGTTAGCTTCAATCTTCCTAATCATAGAAATACTTAGAAGTAGTGAAAAATAGGCTAAGTATAGAAAAGCCTCTCACAGAGGCTCTGCCACTTCTTCCAGAAGATCAAGTTCAGAAAGCCACAGAAGCTACAGAGGTAATCACAGAACCTCTGTAGTGCGCAAGAAGAAGATCAACTCGGAAACAAGTGGACTGCTCCACAGAAGGTCAGACCACAGAACCTCTGTAATGCCTTACAGAGCCTCTGTGGTCTGCTATGAAGACTTGGAAGATATTACTGGATACGTTCATCAACTTGCATGGAAAAGTACTGTCAAAACACGTGTCAAGCTCTGAGTGGACTCAATAGGGCATGGTACAAAATAGACGTCTGTGCCATTTAATGCATTTACCAATAGTACATCTGCTCCATTAAATGCGCATGGCTCAAACAACTGCTCACACCATCCAGTCCACTGTTCACACCATCCAGTTTACTATTCATGCCGTAAAAGGAACAGTGACCAACTTCATAGTCTTCTAAGAGTAGTATAAAAGGAAGTCTCATGTTGAGATCTTCCTAACGACGAATACACAAGGAATCACTAATACTCTCAAGCTTTATTGTCAAATATCTGAGTGTTATATTCACACACACACCAACAGTTCTTAATCTGTTCTTCGTTGTTCTTATTATATATAGAAAAACATTAACTGTTCAAGAAATCCTTTTTATTCCTTACTGTTTTCTTTATATATGTGCGTTCTTATATCTATCAAACATATCTGTTAGTTTAATACGCTTCCGCATCAAACTCTAAACTCCACTAACAGATTGTTAATCTTGATTAAGTGTATCTGGGTTCCAACAGGTGCATATGTAATTATATTCACTGATTGCTGAGAAGTAGATAGAGTGTCTGAGACATTTGGTTCAGAAGCAGGTATAGTGTTTAAAGGAACAGATGAGAGCCATGATGTTTCAGCTTCACTATTCTGCATGTTTGGAATGATAGTAGGACTATCATCTTCAAGATGAGAAAACATCCATTGATTCAGTTCTTCAGTATCAGCGGACGGTTTATAGTTCACTGAACGGGATTCGTCAAACGTGACGTGAATAGTTTCTTCAACAGTTTGTCTTCTTCGATTGAAGACTCTGAAGGCTTTGGAGATTGAAGAATATCCAAGAAAGATTCCATCATCAGCCTTAGGATCAAACTTTCCAAAGGCATCTCTGTTGTTCAATATGAAACACTGACATCCAAATATGTGAAGAAAGCTAATTGAAGGCTTTCTCCCATGAAAAAGTTCATAGGCTGTCTTATTGAATCTGTTGACTATCAGCGACCTGTTTTGCGTAAAACAAGCAGTGTTGACAGCTTCTGCCCAAAACTGAGTAGTCAGATGAGAATCGCTGAGCATTGAACGTGCAGCTTCAATAATTGTTCTATTTCTTCTTTCAGCGACTCTGTTTTGTTGTGGTGTTCTCACTAAAGAAAAGTTGTGAGAAATACCCTTACTCTCAAAAAAGGAATCAAGATAACTGTTTTTGAATTCAGTCCCATGATCACTCCTTATTGAGCGAACGGTCGAGTTGTTCAGGGTTTCCATCTTCCGAACAAAGGTGATGAGTTCTTCAGGGGTGTCACTCTTAGAACGGAGAAACATTACCCATGTATAGTGAGAGAAATCATCAACTATGACCAACGTATATTTCTTTCCAGCGATGGATTGTTTGTTAACAGGGCCAAACAAATCCATATGGAGAAGTTGTAGAGGAGATGACACTGAGGAGACTTGCTTTGACTTAAAGCATGCTTTGGTCTGCTTTCCTTTCTCACACGCTGAACATAAACACTCTTTGGCGTATGAGTGCTGAGGTAGACCAGTGACTAACTATTTTGAAGAAAGTGTGTTCAGTGTCTTGAAGTTTACATGAGAGAGCCTCTTATGCCATAGCTAGTTGACATCAGATGAGGCTTTTGAGAAGAAACAGGAGTTCTCAGTGGTTGTTGAGTCCATGTTTATTACATAAACATTTTCCAAACGATAACCGTTGATAGCTATCTTCTCCTTTTTGTCAGCGACAAATCAGGATTCCTTGGTAAACATTACCTTGTTATCCATGTCGTAAAGCTGACTGATGCTTAGAAGATTATGCTTCAGCCCTTCAACATATGCGACTCTTCTGAAGGTTGTTGTACCATTTGAGAGTACACCAAACCCTCGGGTATGTCCTTTTCCATTTCCACCGAAAGTCACAGAGGGGCCATTCTCTTCCTTGTATTCAGCGAGCAGGCTTTTCTTTCCAGTCATATGTCTAGAGCATCCGCTATCGAGATACCAGATACCCTTCTTAACCTGCATTACAAAGGAAGATTAGTTTTTCTTGGGTACCCACATAACCATGTGTACACTCTTGTCAGTGGAAGTAGTTGGAATGGAAGGTTCAGCAGTCTTCGCAGCATTTGAAGATTCGGCTTTGTCAGTCTTCACTTTGGTTAATTTCTTAACCTCAGTGGTCTTCTTTCCTTGGGGGCAATGATCTTCACCTTAGCTATCTTTTCAGCTTTGGTGGCTGTGGGGCACTTACTAGCAATATGATCAGTAAGTCCACAGTGATAACATTTCCTATAACTAAAAATAGTTCTAGGACCATTTGAATGCTGATCTTTTGATTTTAAATTAGAAGGACCAGTACCAAATAAGCTATTGGCTTTTGAAATGGGAGGAACATTTAGTTCTTCGGATTTCTTACCAAAGACCTCCACTCTGATTCTAGGAGTAGATCGCTGAATAGATCCACGCCGAGTATATCCAGAGATCTGATTCCTTGATCTAGAGGGATAGGTCACTGAAGCTTTAGAAGCATTTAGCTTAGGTATACAGATACCCTTCTGAGGATTTTGGTTAAAAGCAATTCCTTTACCTTTATCTTTAGAGACAGAGTTAGGTTTTGGATAAACCATTTTCTCTTTACCTTTTGAAGAGGTAGAAACTTCCTCAGGGTTTTGAAGTTGAGAAGAGGAACACTGAGAGGATGAAGTATCAGCGACCGAGGATACGAAAGTTCCAAATAAGAGCATGGAACGATCAATGGTTGGTTCTAGAGTATCAGCTTTGTAACTAAGACCACGTTTATCACTCAAGGAATCTGAGACTTAATTATCTCAGTGATCTTTGTTGAGGAATTATAACATCCATCAACAGTAGCTTTTTCAGCTTTCAATGCAGCGATAGCTTCTTCGCGCTCGATTTTGACTAGCTGATTTAGGTGAACTTGATCTTTAAAATCTTCTTCAATTTTAGAAAGATTTTCTATTTGAAGGTGACAGTTTTTAAGTTGTTCAGTGAGATCAAGGTTTTGATTTTCAACTACAGTTTTGCCATTCATGGCTTCATATAAACTTCTAGTCAAGAGATCGATCTTACGAAGACTATCAGCTTCATCAATATTTGCAATATTGGTAAAGAAGGAAGGTGATACCTGAGTTGCAGAGGTTGAAGTAGAGGGAATGTTAGAATTGTCTTCCTTATCTTCAAGTTTGGCCATAAGACAGAGATTGGCTTCATCATCTTCAGAGTCAGATGTTTCTTCCTCATCAGAGTCAGCCCAATCATAGTCAGCCATTAGGTCTTTGCCTTTCTTCTTAAAGCTTTTCAGCTTCGCATACTTTTCTTTCAGCTTGGTGTATTTGTCATCTCTATTCCTGGGAATAAAGGATTTCTTGGGAAACGCTGAGTTTCTCGAAACTTTCTTTGACCTGCACTCGTTAGCGAAATGTGCTATCTTTGCACAGTTAAAACAAGTAGCAGTAGCCTTATCAACAGGTGCTGATGATCTTAGCTTGTCAGTAATGGAAAGAGGTTTATTCTTTCTTAACATTTTCTTTTTGGCGAATCTCCTGAACTTTTTAGTGAGGAGAGCCAAAGATTCATCATCATCTGAAGAGTCAGAATCTGATGATCTTTCAGAGTTACTCTCCAACTCAGTGATAGTGACCGAGGGTCGCTGAGTGGAAGGTTCCTTTGAGATTAAAGCAACAGGGGTGCTTTTGGAATCCTTTACAAGATTCTTCTTAAGATGACTCGATTGCTCATGATTCAGCATCGTGCCATATAAGGTAGAAAGGGTCATTGATTTTAGATCCTTTGACAGCTTGAGACACATAGAATAACTGTCCCAGCTTTCAGGTAAACATTCTAAGAACTTTGTCAGCACTTCAAAGTTAGAATATTCCTTACCAACAGTTTTTAGATCTATTATTTAACAGTTAAAATGTTGGTGTACTTCAGAGAGAGTTTCATTCTTACCACAAATGAAGCTTTCGTACTGTCTTACCAGGTTGATCTTTCGAGGGTCCTGGACTTCAAAAGTACCTTCATATTGAACACAAATTGTGTCCCACATAGCTTTTGAGGTTTTCAGGTTCGTAACGGAATGGTAGACTTCGTCAGGAAGAGCCATGGAGAGTATAGATCTGGCTTTGGTGTCGACAGCCACTTTCTTCTTATCTTCATCAGTCCACATATGAATTTCTTTAGGAATCAACCTTTCTGGAATAGAAGGTCTATTCTCAGCGGATGGAACTGTAGCATCAATTCTTACAGGAATATATGGGACGTTTTCAAGATAATAAGGCATAGTAGGGTCTACACCTTCTAAGAAGAGAATCATCCTATTTTTCCATAGATTAAAATTATCTCTGGAGAATCTAGGGGGTTTTGCAAGAGAACCATTGTCAATATAGTTTGTGTTTGTGTTGGTAGCCACTTTCAGAAATAGCAAGGAAGAGAAATCTTAGTATAGATTAGATCTTGTTTATGAGATTAAACAAATCTGCTCTGATACCACTTGTTGGTCCCGAAGGGCTATACAAGTTTGTAGAAAGGGGGGGGGGTTGAATACAAACACACAGATTTTACTTTCCTAAATTGTTTATTGATGAATCATTAACAATTTACAGCTTGTTGCGGAACAAGATTAAGGATAAACCTACATCTAAACAAGTTGGAACACTAAGTTTTCTTACACTAAGAAAGAGAAGGAAATTACTAATAATAACCTATCTCAAGATAAGAAGGATTACTTGACCAGAGTTAGCAAGTGACTCGTCCAGAGTGGTTGTTACTAATAATAACCTACCTCTAAAATGAAGCTGGAGTTCTTCTTATATACTGCATGCATTTAATGCATGGCAGTTTACACTTTACACGGGGCAGCAGCTCATTGGTTGTATGTCATTGACCTTTGTAGACAACCTTAGTAGCCGCATGTTTGAACAGTGTAGCATCAGAGTGGTTGTACGATTTCAGACAATAAGGAGGTTCTTTTCTGACATATCCTACGGAGTCGTGCAAAGGTGGTTAAGACAAAAGTACTTTGTATGGGGGCCTTCATGATCAACTTTCGTTGATTCAGCGCTTTATCATTGTTTATCAGCGAATGATAAAATTCAGCGATAGATGAAGTCTTGTACTTGATACTTCACGTTGAGTGGACAAATCTGAGTCTTCGCTGATCCGCATCAGTTCATTAGGAGACTTGTCGCTGGTTCTTGAGCTTGATCTTCGACTTCAGCGTAGAACCTATGTTGACGTGAAACTTGTGTTTAGGGATCATAAGTAAACAACTAACTTATCAGCGATCACCATAAGGACTGAACAGGCTCAGAGCATTATGATGAACAGTGTTCGCTGAATGTTGTTTACTTACAATTTTCACTAAGTATTTAAGAGAGGGTCATTATCAAATCACTGAGGGTTTGGCTCAACATTTATTATTCTTGTCATTTACATTCCAAGTCATTTACATTTATGCAATTTAATTTATGTCATTTATTTATTTCTTTACTTTCCGTTATGAGTAGCTAACTTTATTAATTCGGGTGTTAAACGGAAAGGTGGGATTTTAAACCAAAGAAAGGTGGACGTTGTTTCGCAATAACGATGTTCCATTATTTCATTCAAGTTTTATAAAAACCAATGACATTTTTTGACGAATTGATCACTTGCTAAAGTGTTAAAGTGCCATGGACTTAGAGATAAGCCATTGAATGCACGTCAGTTGAATGGTATGGGAAGTACACTTGAGAGAGTTACTGATAAAGTGCAGTTATCATCCATGTTTTTCTGAACTGATTTATTCTCGACAACTTGGTCATGAATCAGAAGTGTTAAAGTGTAGTGGACTTAGAGATAAGCCACTTGGAACACACCAACTTGAATGATATGGGAATCGGCTCGAGAGAGCGTTTTTTATACAAAGAGATTTGGTTGTCCATATGTTTTGAGGACTTTATTTTACACTATAAACAGCTGGAGACTACACCGAGATGTGTGAAGTTGAATCTAAACAGTAGTAGAAATACTGAAGTCCTAGAGGAATACCCTCAAAATAGATGGTGGATCTAGTTGTGGCAAAACTGCATGCTGCAGCATTCCTGCAGCATGGCCCGCTGGAATTTGTGTTTAAGTCCGACCTTAAAGTTTTACACCCGTGCTTGCTTTATTCTCTATTAACATCATCAAAGTGATAACCCACACAAATCAATCTCTTCAAATTCGCCATCTAAAATCATTTCCTTCTTCTACTTTTTATTGAACTTTTACTCCAGTCTCTGTGGGATGATATCTGGTATTTTACCACTTTATTACGAAAGACGATATTAGATCTCATTGTATACTTACTGTGACGTTTAATTAGCACATGTCTATAGGTGTATTCTAAGCACTGTCAAGTTTTTGGCGCCATTGCCGGGGACTGGCAAGCTAAAAGTTTTAAAAAGTTTTAAAAAGAGTTGATTTTTCTAACACCGTTCGTTGTAAGTATAGTGTATGCCAAGGATACCACGTGGGGAACTTTTTGACTTAGATCCGGACATAGAAAGAACCTTTCATCATAGAAGGAGGATTCAAAGAACCACAAGCTCTAGAAATCTTCCCGATGAGGATGCACCACCAGGATTTGAAGTCAGACCCCCAAGACCAGCAGTCATAGACATATGGCCTCCAGGTAGTCCACCAAGACCACCAATCTTGGACAACCTTAGAGTGCAACAAAACTTTGTAAATCCACCACAAGGAAATCCACCAATTTTAGAAAACCCGAGAAATCCACCAAATTTTGGAAACCCACCAAACTTTGGAAATCATCATGTTCATAATTTTCCAGAACAACAAATAAATAATCATAATGAACATGATGTTGAAGAATCACATGGTGTTAGGGTAAAATATGTGTTGATTTAAAGTTCAAGGGTTAATTTGTAATAGATTAAACTTAGTCCATTGTGAACGGGCCGTGGGCTTGTAACCACGGGCCCAGCGTATATAAAGTGCAATTAGCTTAGAAAATTAGCTAGTTGTCTCATTTAGCTTTTCTACTTTACACTGTAATTCTCTCTAAATCAATAGCTAAGTGGGCAGCCTTTGTGAATCATATCAACTGTTCTTATTTGCTTTTTCACAAACATAATCATTGCACGGATCTGGATTCTACAATTGGTATCAGAGCAGATGGACGGATTCGATTCAAAGCATCTCTAGTGATTTCCGGTAAGATTTTGACTTTTCCCGTATGCGTTCATCATGACTTTTTCGAAATCTTGATTCTAGCTAAATTGTTCAATTCTATTTATTGGGTTGTGTTAGCATTATACTTTTGAGTAATTCTGCAAATTTTGGCATTCCAATTCGACCGTTTGAGTGGTCAATTTAGCAATTTAAGATCTAAAGTTTTGGTAGTGTTCTTGACAAAGATTCGATTTTTAACCATCAAAACTTGTTGTTTTTTCTCTAAAAACGATTGGGTTAGTGTTGTTTTTGTGTTTGGGATTGTTTCTAATCTTTCAGGAACCTTCGTGTGCAACCCTAATCGAAAAATCGATCGATTTGAGCAAACAGCCGACTTTTCCGGACAACTTAAAGGTGTCCGGACGTTTGTGTGATTTTCATCCGGATAACTCCAATTCCATCCGGACTCCTCATTTTTCCGGGTAAGTTCTGCAATCCGGGTAAGTCACTATTCCTTATATTATCCGGGTAACATTTGTATCCGGAAACCCAGTGTTTCCGGACATATTTTATCCGGACAATCCTTTGTACCCGGAAACTTCATTGCATCCGGACAACTCAAGTTATCCGGACATGGTAACTTCGTTTTATCCGGTAACTTAAGCCATCCGGTAACCTTGGTTATCCGGACAACTCAAGTTATCCAGACTCTTTCTCTTATCCGGACTCATTCATTTTTCCGGAATCTTTATCCGGAAACCACCCGGATTCTATAATCCGGGAGCTGCTTTGAACTCTCACTTTTCAAAAGGGGGATTCTATAATCCGAGATTCTATAATCCGGGACCCCCGTGCTAAGTCGCAGGAGGGGGACATTTAAGTATGCGTGATACTGTGCCACTTTGAATCGAACAATCGTCTGACGATCACTCCAGTGCAACTGAAGATGTCTCCTGCTGAAGAAGACATGAAAAAGCCATGTCAGGTATGTGAACCTATCTTTTCAGAACTTTATGACCGAGTGAAACCTCTTGATGAACGGGTAGCTTCCTTTAAGGCCACTTCTAAAGAACAACTGCTTGAGATTAGGTCTCTAACCGAAAACCTAGATGTTCGAAAGAAAATATCTGAAAAATATAAGTCTGAAAATGCTATTTTAAAGGAGAAATGCAAAAATCTTTCTATATCACCTAAAGACTTACGGGCCAAATTATCTGAACTTCAGTCACAGTTTGATCAGTGCTTGAATGAAAAAGCAGAAATAGTTTATCAATGCTCTGCTCTTAAAATTCAGCACAAGGAGTTTGTAAATAAAATCACTGATCTTGAAACAAAACTCCACAAAAGGGGTCAAACTGATCAAACCATCTTTCTAAATAAACCTAAAGAGTTCACATACTTTAACAAAGAGTGGGGAATCGGATATAATAACCCACACTATTTGAAAAAGGGAAGATGGCACGTACCCACTTTGTATGATTTTGCTTGTTTTGGATTAGATAAAAAGTATCCAGAATATGCCATTCAATGGACTGGTCCTCTTGAACCTGAAAAAGAGGAGGAAACCGAGGAATATAAGCGCACACACAAACGAGGAATTCAACTTCCGTTTTGTTATGAACCTCTAAACTACTCGTATCAAAAGAACAAAAAGTACCTTTCCAATGACTACTTCGACCCTTACAAGGTAGCTACTCCCAAGGATTCCTCCAAAAAGGATGAGGACGTAGCACCAGCAACCAAGACTGAGACGGACGAGTTTAAACTCTATGTTCCCCCTCTCATCTTGGAAGCAAAAATTATCGAGTTGGAGGAGTCGTTTGAGAAAGAAAGGTCTATTTTTCAAAACGAAAGAAAGTGCTCATCTCTGAGATTGAGAAACTCAAATCTGAGAAAACCGACGGTGTGTCAAGTGAGGAAAAGGAAACTTTTCAGTGGGAAATCAATACGCTCTCATCAAAACTGTCTGAAATGACAAGAGAAACGATGAAAGAGCACCTGAGAAATGGTCAACTCCAAGAACAGATTGACCTTCTCCAGGCTCAAAAGCAGATTTCACCTGATCTTTCCACCAACTCATCTGACACATCCTCGTGTAAAGCTTTCATAGGAAATATCTCATCTCAAGAAAGTCAAGTTTCTCAAGATGAATGTGTTACAAGGAATTTAAACTCTGATTTTTCAAACGCTTCCGCACCAAATTCCTCAAAGCACACTACAGAAAGCACAAAGTGTTCCTCGCCTTCCTCGACCGATCCAAGTCCAGTAATTCCGGATGTCGATTTTTCAGAATACATGAACTCCGAAGGTAATTCTGATAGAGAGTTATAGTCGTTCCCTTTCGACAAACCTCTTCCAAGTCATTCTGACTTTTTGTCTCCAGTGGTTAATCGTCCGGTCAATTTTCTAAAGGGCGACTCTTCACAATCCAAGACTCCGGCTGTGATCAAGATTCTTAAAAATGCTTCAAATGTTCAAAAACCATCACAGCCGAAGCAAAAGACCGAACAACCGACCACTAAGATTCCTGTTTCCTCAAAGGTCACTGACCGCACTGTCCCTGTTGTTTCGGATAAAACCGGTCTAGCTAAACAAACAAAACCAAAGTGGCCAGCCAAGGAATCTGTCAAGGATGATGCATCAAAGTCGTTCAATACTGTCTTTCATCATAGGATGAACAAAAACGATTGTGCTTGGAATCATAGGAATAATTTTGTTAATAGAGATGTTAATTTTCCGATGAAAATTTATTCCATTCAGCAATTGATTCAATTATCACACGATCGTTTGTGTTGTTCTAGTTGTGGTTGGAATGATTTTGATGACATTGCTAATAATGATTGGTTTGGGTCATATCAAAGGTTTAATCATACACCCAAACGCAAACCCCGTAATAACCAGCAAAGACACTATCAAAAACGGGGTTACCAATCAGCGGTTAAACCACAGCGGGAGACCAAACCTGCTCCTAGATGGGTTGCTCCTACTAAGGTTAAACCGGCACCCAGGTGGAAAGCTGCTACAAAATCTGTTCCTCCTAAAGGTGTAAATTCTGCACCAAAGAGGAAACAAGTGCCAAAACCAGTTCCCTCTAACAGTGTACTTCCTATACCTAAAGGGAAAGTTGGGACAAAGCAAGCTTCCCCAAACGGTGCCAAACCTAACCCTCCCGGACCCAGGCAAATCTGGGTACCGAAGGTCCGCTAAATTTGTTTTGCAGGACGGTCATGTGTGGTCCTTAAACACTGGATGCTCCACACACATAACCGCAAGGAGGGAGCTGCTCACGGTCTACAAGGAACAATATTAAGAAGACGTGAGGTTTGTATATACCTGTGCTCTAACAAGCTGCTCACGTGTTTAGGGGGAGCATTCAACTGGATGTTCATCAGTTGAGGGGGAGCGACACAGTGTTTTTCTTTCAATGCCTAAAAGTTTTTGTGTGTTAGACTCTCCATTGCACATCCCTATACACTATCCGAGGGGGAGCAAGTTTTTTCCCCATTCACAGTTTGAGGGGGGGCGAGAGATCCATTTTTTCAAAATTCTACAGGTTTCATATCTTTGAAAAATGGAATCATTCTTTAAAGTGTAAAAGTGTCCGGATGACTTTCCGGACCGGATGACTTTCCGGACCGGATGGGTATCCGGGTAGGACTATCCGGAATCCCTACTATGTCCGGAAATCTTTGCTGTCCGGACACATGTTATCCGGATACTTTGGTTTGTCCGGAATATTTTTCCATCCTTTATCCGGATACCCCTGCTTTGTCAACTCAGTACCTGTTTCATCACTGCCAGTCCTCCATCTGTCTCAGATTGAGCCATTTAATGCATAGGTACGCGTTGGAACTTGTTTATCCGTCCACTTTACTAACTTTGGGTCTCTTACAGATATTCCATGGCGGATCAACAACCTCTCACTTCGAGGGGGAGCAACTCAATTCCCATGTATGTTTTGAGGGGGAGCAAGATAATACCCTGGCTATGCATATACCTAAAGCCCTACCTGTAATAGCATATAGACGAGAGTTAGGGAATCCCATGGTCCAGCCAGAGCCGGAGGGACCTTCCCCGGGACATAGAACATGTGAAAAGGAGGGTGTTAAGGTCGAACGTGAACCAAGAAAGATTGAGCCGTAAAGATAACGAGGCTCCTGAGCGAAACCAGCCACGTCATATCCGGGTTGCCACATCTACTACCTCGTCTCATTTGTTGGGACAGGGTATTGAAGAAGCCTCAGTGGACCCAGCGGAGCAATTGCACGACCTCCATAGCCACTCATCCGTCTCACGACAGACGGATGTTTCAATATTACACGGGGAACAAGCACAACTTCCACCGGCCTCTCATTCGGAGAGTGTTGGTGTTGAAATAAGAGACCAGCAGCCCCCGGTCTCGCCTTCATTTCGTGCACCATCGAGTCTAGTGCCTTTTGCTATTGAACATTCTTTGGCTAGGACACTCGAAGCTGAGAAACACCAAGTCGAGACTCTTCGTGACTCGACCGGAACCACCGTAGTGTCTTCACCTCTTGGTGAAACACAAGGATCGGCGGGAAATCCTACCACTGCTAACATCACGCCAACTGTGAACGTAGGTCGCTCTACCCCCGTGGTAGACGCCTCAACGGGTAACCTAAGTGGTCCCGGAGTTATTCACCCCGACTATGTGTCGCAAGGGTCCCTGAACAGCACCCTCAAGGCTGTTCGCGAGGCACTTGAACAGCATGTCACCGACGAGATCGCCAAAGCCATCAAAGGCAAAGCAACGTTCGTTGAAGCCGAAACCACACCACCACATCCACCAACATTTGCTCAACCTATCTATTCGGTGGATACCTTAAAGACAATGCTTCTGGCCCAACTGCTCCAGGAATCCGATACAACCGCCTCGACTGAAGCAGACCTGATTTCAGTTCTTCGCTCCCAGGTCACTGCTCCAGCTACATCTATCACATCTCGTCTTAACTCCATTGACTCGACCCTCAACGACTACAACAAAGCGCTCGCCACACTGTCTGAGAGGGTTCGCTCACTAGAAGACACCTGTAAGAGTCAAGCCGGCGGTCTCAAACGCAAGCACGATGACCAGGATGATCCTGATCACCATGAGGGAGAGAAGCGTCTACGCCAAACCGAGACCGCCCAGATCATGACTACCGAAACTACAATTGTGGTTCATCAGGAACCCCCAACTGCGGCAACTTCAACAGAAACACCTGAAGCCGAGTTGCCATTAGCACAGATGGTCATAGACATGGATATTTCAGATGATGAAGCCCCAACGGTTGAAAAGCCCGAGGGTACAACACAGGAATTGGTCGCACAAGAACCATCAGACATACCGACGCTCACCATGATTGATCCTGCATGTGAAACCAACCCGGAAACCGAAGACGCATGGTACAAAAAAGCTGCCAGAGCTGTAAACTTCGAAGTAAACCTGGTGTTTCCCACTGATGAAGACGACAACGTTGATTACGACCAGTTTCTGCTTCATAATTTCTATGGTACGCCTCCCGTTTACTCGACTCAACCCACTACGACTACAGATCAACCCGAAAGCTCAAATGCAGAAATCCCGACATCTCCTCAGCAAACGACAGCTCCTGATCTTCCTCCCCCTCCTCAGCAACAAAATCGTTGGGAGAAGATCAAGGTCCTCATTCCTCATCTGGAGGAATCTCTGAAGAAGCTGCTTGTACACAGAATTCGCCCGATCGAGCCGACCTTCTGTCTTGGCATCTACAGTCCTGATCCAGCACGCCAACTCCGATATGTAGAAGCCATGAAGCGGTGTCTCCCGAGAGACCAGGTTCAAACCAAACATAAAATTTCAGAAGTGCTAAAGATTCAGTCAAACCGAATTATGAAGATCATTTTTCCCGTATTCACTGTTTGACGTGAAGACGGAAAAGAATGGATTTTTCTGAAGCTGACTTTAAGCATATCTATCCGTTTGACTTCCTGGTTATTCTGAGAGACCTTCGCACCAGAACCATCCGACCGCTTGCTGTAACAAAGGCGCTTGAAGCGGTTCATCGATTCCTTGTCCGTTCTATTATGATGTCTTATCTTACAGACTTTCAAATGGCAATCGAGAACCAAGCGAAGAAGGTAAATCTGCTCAAACCGAATCTGAAAGCTCCTGAACTGTCGATGTATCCCGAGAATGCAATGCTGCTTCAACCAGAATTTGGGATCGTCTTCCTCAACGCTCAGAAAGAAAAGAGGTTTATGAGGTTCAGTCAGGTAGATCGATTTTCCGACGGCACACTGCTCAAAGTTCAAGAAGCTCTTCGGAAGATCATCAAACACGAATCCGAAAATCCAAAGGTATCCTATTTGCCCAATCTGAATGAAAGAACTGCTCAGACTGCTTTGGATATGGTTGAAGAACGTCTCGACTACCGCCGCGCCATCAGATTCTTCGAGGTTCATTTCGCGCTCCGTAAACGTTACGTCTACAACTGGAAAGAGCTCCAGCGCGAACTCGAACTTCAAATCAAAGGGGGAGATTGTTAGGGTAAAATATGTGTTGATTTAAAGTTCAAGGGTTAATTTGTAATAGATTAAACTTAGTCCAATGTGAACGGGCCGTGGGCTTGTAACCACGGGCCCAGCGTATATAAAGTGCAATTAGCTTAGAAAATTAGCTAGTTGTCTCATTTAGCTTTTCTACATTACACTGTAATTCTCTCTAAATCAATAGCTAAGTGGGCAGCCTTTGTGAATCATATGTCACCCCACCCAGCCACTCAAGTATCTCACAACAGATTCTTGTTTCATATATTCACGGAGGCTTAGCACATAATCTATCTATTCCTCACTCGGAGGTCTTAGATATTGAAACAGGATGACATCAGCTCCGGTCTTCGAACTTCATATTCTATTCACCGTGTCTATTGATTTTAACTTGCATCCCAGGTTAAATTAATTTTTGAGCCTAATTGATATAACTTATTTCTTTCACACATGCACGAGTCTTTGTGATTCCCATTGCATATCTTCGTGATATTGCCGGAACAGTTTGAGAGGTAATTTTTAATATTTTATTTCAATGATAACTGGAAGTCCTATCAGAGATACCCCTTTGCCAACTCTGAACATAGGCCACACAATTTTTTAAATTGTTGTGATAACAGTTACTTTTGTGTTTCTGTCTTAGATGATTACCCCATTTCTGGTTACTTAATGTTTTATCTGGATTCTTTTGCTACTCGTCATTTTTGTCTTTGAACGTGCATGATGCTCCGGATGCTCCTACTCATCATGAGGGGGAGAAAAGGTACAGATTCAAAGACACGGATTATCAAGTTGAGGGGGAGTTAGCAAAAGCCGAGGGGGAGTAAAGAAGTCCCCATGCAAAAGCCAAGGGGGAGTAACGGTCAAGTTTCGAAATCCGAAAAGACTTCAAAGTGCTTACAAGTGATCAACTCTTCTCATCGTTTATCAAGTGGTGTTCGCTACAATTCAGTATTTCCTCTTTCAAGCATTTCGATTCTACAAAGTTCTTAAAGCTGAAGCTGAAAGGAAATTCAACTCGCGGTTCAAAGACAGATTCGTTGAAGATTTGAAGACCAAGAGCTTAATTCAAGGGGGAGCGCTGAAATGACATGAAGACAAGTAACATCATTGCATTTCAAAGATTCAAGAAGAAGAGAAGATCAAGATTTGAAGGTTTCAAGACCGATTTTTATTTATATATCTTTAGGGGGAGATTGTTAGGACAATAAATGTCCTACATATTTGAAAGATATATAAATAATTATAGTGTTTAATTATAAAGTTTATTTAATTATTTGTAAAAGCCTTTGATCATAAATGGGCTTAGATTAGCTTGATGAGCCATGGGCCTTAGTGTTTAAAGCCTTGGTATTTAAGGTTAATGTTAACCTTGAATTAGGTTAGACGATTCCTTATTCATTAGAAAGCTTAATTGTTTTAGAGAGAGATAGTTGTTTTTCATTCCAATATTTGTAAACTATCTTGATTAATGAATATGAGAGGGATGACAAGTTCAAATCATTATCTGTTCTTGTTATTCCTCATTAAATCGTTGTTACCTGATCAATCTGGGACTAACAATTGGTATCAGAGCAGAAGGACGGATTCGATTCAAAGTCTCAATCATTGATTTCTGGTTAGTTTGACTATTTCACGTCTGATTTTTTCTTGATTCTTCAAATCTGTGATTCTGCTTAAATTGTTCAAATTCGTTTGTTGGGTTGTGTTAGCATCATACTTATAAGTAATTCTGCAAAGTTTCACAACTCAATTCGTTCGTTTGATTGGTTAATTTTGCAAATCAAGTTCAAAACTTTTTGTAGTGTTCTTAATCAAAGATCGAATTTTTGCAATCAAAAGGTGTTGTTTTTGCCCTAAAATCGATTGGGTTAGTGCTATTTTTGTGTTAGGCATTGCTACTAATCATTCAGAAACGTTTTGGAGAAACCCTAATCGAAAATCAATCGATTTGGAGAAGACAGCCGCAGTGTCCGGGTAACTCAGCCGTGGTTTCCGGATAAGTCAAACTTGTCCGGACGTCTGTGTTAAAACTCATCCGGACTCCTCCTCCTTTCCGGGTAAGTCTCTTTTCCGGGTAAGTATTTCAAACTCAGTTTATCCGGGTAAATCTTGTTTCTGGAAACTCAAAGTTTCCGGTCATAATCTTTCCCCGGACATCCGTGTTTCCGGACATCCTTGTTATCCGAAATCCTGAGTCATCCGGAAACTCACATCATCCGGTTAGATTTGGTTTAATTCATCCGGACACCTTTGACATCCGGTAACCTCAGTTATCCGGAAAACTCAATCTGTCCGGACTCTCTATTTCTTTCCGGACTCTTTTGCATTTTTGAACTGAATACTATCTGATCTGATCTGGACACTTTCTGATCACAATCTTATTTGGATTCCTATCCAGTAAGACCATCTTAGTTCAAATCACGGATATAGAACCTGCGTTAGGACTCCACTCGTAGTGCCTTGCGTTGGTTTTTCGCTTTGAATCAATCTACACGTCCGACGATCACTCCGTTGCAACTGAAGATGTCTACTTCTCGTGATGCTCTCGCAATTGGCACCGACACCAAGCCACCATGTCTCTACCCGAACGAGTACAACCAATGGCGTGACAGGTTTATGATCTTCATAGAGTCCAAGGACAATTATGAGTACATCAAGAGAGCTCTGGATCATGGCCCAATTGCCGACCCAATGAAGGACATACCTGCAACAGCAAGTGCATTAGCTCGACGTGAGAAGAAGACTCTTGTTGAGATGACAGAATTTGAAAGAGGCATGACTGAAGGTGAAAAGCATGCAAACAGATATCTGATTCAAGCCCTTCCTAATTCTATCTACACTGCCATAGACAGTTACAAAGACACGGCTAAAGGCATGTGGGACCAAGTAGCCAAAATGATGCGAGGAAGCGTTGTAGGAAATCAACTGAAGATAAACAGTGCGATAACCAGGTTCGATGGGTTCAAGCAGCGCAACGGTGAATCCCTTACCCAGACCTATGAACGTTTTTGTCTACTCCTCAATGAACTGAACAATAATAAAATTGTTCGTTCCAATACTGAGAATGCGCTAAAGTTCCCCAACAACTTGCTACCTGAATGGAAAGTGTATGCTTCTCATGTCAAGCACAACAACTTGATAGAGAACATCAGCATCAATGAACTGTATGAGACACTTCTCCAAGACGAAGATGAAGTGAATGAGCTTCTGGGAGAGAAGAAGAATGAGCCAAAACCCTCTGCTGATCCAGTTGCCGTCATCACTTCCAAACAAGGGAAATCTTCAAACAGTCAATCCAGACGCGGTCCACAGCAAAGCTCCTCTGAATCAGAACATGAAGACGAGAAAGACGGTGATGATGAAGATGATGAAGCATCACACTTAATGAAAGCTATTGCCCTTCTGACTAAATCCTTTCAACAACAAAAGTTATACAAGAAGCCGTCTTCCAATAGTCAACGCTACTCCACCTCATCTAATAAGCGTCACGACTATAAGGAGCGGTATGAAGGAAAGAGGAAGGTAGAAGAGCAAGATAGGTCTGAGAAGAAGGAGAAGATAGAGAAAGGTGACCGGAAGAAGCGAGATGAACCTGTGAAATGCTACAACTGCGGGAAACTCGGTCACTTCGCTAAAGACTGCCGTCAACCCACTGTGAAGAACTCTCACTATTATGAGGCCAAACTAGCACTGGCCAGACAGAAAGAGGTTGGGGAGGTAATGTTCGCTGAAAATGAGTACTGGCTAGGGAGATCTGATGATGAGGAAGATAATGAAGGTGCTAATGCTTTCATGGGATATCAATCGTCTACGGATGAAGACAAGGCAACAGCAAATCAGGTATGTGACTCTTGCTTACAAAACTTCATACTTCAACTGCAAACCATCACAGAAAAGGCAAACTCCATCAAAGCCACAAATGAAGAACAAAAGCTTGAAATTACTTCAATAACTGAAAAGCTTAATGTTCAAATGAAATTAACTGAGAAGTATAAGTCTGAAAATGCTGATTTAAAAGACAGATGCAAAATTCTTTCATTAGCACCTAAAGACTTAAGGGCCAGATTATCTAATCTCCAACGTCAGCTTGATCATTGCTTGAATGAGAAAGACGACATTACTTATCAATGTTCTTCGCTTCAAATTCAACACAAGGAGTATGTAGCTAAAATTTTAGATCTTGAAACCAAACTCCACAAAAGGGGTCAAACTGATCAAACTATTTTTTTGAACAAACCCAAAGAGTTCACGTACTTCAACAAAGAATGGGGAATCGGATATGATAACCCACACTATTTGAAAAAGGGAAGATGGCGTGTACCCACTCTGTAAGATTTTGCTTGTTTTGGATTAGATAAAAAGTATCCAGAATACGCAATTCAATGGACTAGTCCTCTTGAACCCGAAAAAGAGGAGGACACCGAGGAACATAAGCGCACACACAAACGAGGAATTCAACTTCCATTTTGTTATGAACCTTTAAACTACTCATATCAAAAGAACAAAAAGTATCTTTCCAATGACTACTTCGACCTCTACAAGGTAGCTACACCCAAGGATTCCTCCAAGAAGGATGAGAATGTAACACCAGCAACCAAGACTGAGACGGATGAGTTTAAACTCTATGTTCCCCCTCTCATCTTGGAAGCAAAGATAGTCGAGTTGGAGGAGTCACGTGAGAAAGAAAGGTCAATATTTCAAATGGAAAAGTAAGCGTTAATTGAAAAACTTGAGAATCTACAACCAGTACAAACCGAAGTAGCAGTATCTGATGAAGGACATGAAATCCTTCGGTGTGAAATCAATCGACTCACATCACAACTGTCTGCTTTGGCAACAGAAAAGATGGAAGAGTATGCAAGAAATGGTCAGCTTCAAGAGCAAATTGACCTACTCCAATCTGAAAAGAAGATTTCACCCGAACTTTCCTCTATTGATCTTGCAAACTCTAAAGATGGGAGAATCATGGATTATGCAGTTCCTAATTTTGAGCAATTAAACTTAGGAATTGTAAAGCCAACCATGAACACTTTACATTTTGAACCAAAACCCATCATGTTTCATATGTTGCAAGCCAATGGTCAATTTGTTGGATTACCATCGGAGGATCCCCATTCTCATTTAAGATCTTTTATGGAGATCACCGATGTTTTTCTAATTCCTGGAGTTTCTCCTGAAGCCTTAAGGCTCACTTTGTTTTCATTTTCTCTAAGGGATAAAGCAAGAGTTTGGTTCAATTCATTAACACTAGGTTTTGTGCCATCATGGATCGACATGGCTGAAAAGTTTTTGCGAAAATATTTTCCACCTACCCGGAATGCTAAGTCCAGAAATGAATTTTGCATGTTTAAATAAATGGACGATAAAGCAATTCCTGATGCTTGGGAAAGGTTTAAGGAATTGTTAAGGAAATGCCCTCACCATGGCATACCCTACTGTATTCAACTCGAGACGTTTTACAATGGGCTTGATCCTAATGCAAAACAAATGATCGATGCGACATCAGGAGGGGCCATTACTTCCAACACCTACAATACCAGGTATGAGATTCTTGAAAGATTTCAACAAACAATGGACATTGGGCCGACCCGAGAGCTCCAACTCAAAAGAAGACATCTGGAATACATGATGTAGATGCATATACTGCTTTGACAGCTCAGCTTGCTTCCATGACCAATATGCTTAAAAACATGACTATCGGTCAAGGAATACAGCCTACTGCCACCACCACACCCACTCCAGTTGTCCTCTCAGTGAAATGTGTTTGTTGTAGTGGGGAACATTCTTATGAACAGTGCCCTCATAACTCTGAATTTGTGAACTATGTTCAAAATAGATCAGGGTACAACTCCAACAATTACATTGCCAGCTGGAAGCAACATCCAAAATTTTCATGGACCAGTCCTAGTTTGAATCCACCTCCACCAAAGCAACAAGGGAACTCAAATTTTCAAAATCAAGAAAGCAGTTCTCAAAACCATTATCAAGGAAATAATCATGAAAATAACCAAAATCAAGGTTTTCAAAATAATCAACCACCTTTTCAAAACAAAACCTCCTCACAAGTTGAACCTTCCTTGGAAGCAATGCTGAAAAGTTTCATCACCCAAACCAAAGCTACAATCAACCAAACCAATGATGCTTTAACAAATCTAGAGACACAGGTCAGTCAAATTGCACTTAACCAAAATAACAGACCTACAGGGACTTTGCCTAGCAACACAGAAATCCCAAGATCTTCGTGAAAAGAACATGTCAAAGCTGTGACCCTTAGAAGTGGAAAGGACTTAGATGTAGCCTTAGAAAATGATAGTAGACCAATAGCCAAAACCAATTCGGAAAAAAGTTCATTGTCTAAACCTCATGCTGTAGCATTGCCCATTATTGTTGAAAAACCTCTAGAGGAACTAGAACGTGAGACCTCTAACGAAAAGACAATAGAAGGTAAGGAGTCCAACCCTAACTGTCCAATCAAAGATGGTATAACCAAAGGCATAAAAGATCCTAGTTTGAGGGTGGAGGAAGTCCACCCATCCAGCTCAACATAAACAAAGAATGCCATAATTGAACCAATTCCTCGTTATGTTACTTATCCTCAAAGGTTAAAGAATGATAAGGAAGAATTGCAATTCAAGAAGTTTTTGGATGTGTTTAAACAACTGCATATCAACATACCCTTTGTTGAAGCAATTGAGCAAATGCCTAGTTATGCCAAATTCCTTAAAGACATCTTAAGCAAGAAGAAGAAGTTGACTGAGTATGAAACTGTTGCCATGACTGAAGGTTGTAGTTCCGTCCTAACCAACAAAATTCCCCCTAAGCTCAAAGATCCAGGAAGTTTTACCATTCCTTGTTCAATAGGTGGGAAAGAAGTTGGAAAAGCCTTGTGTGATTTAGGAGTTAGTGTCAATCTTATGCCCTTGTCCATTTTCAAAAGCCTAGGCATAGGAGATGCTAGACCCACCACAGCTACACTCATCCTAGCTGACAAAACAGTTGCATATCCTAAAGGAAAGATTGAGGATGTTTTAGTTACGGTTGATAAGTTCATATTTCCAGCAGACTTTATCATTTTAGACTTTGAGGCTGACCAAGATATTCCTATTCTCTTAGGAAAACCATTTTTAGCCATAGGTAGAACTTTGATAGATGTCCAGAAAGGAGAGTTGACCATGAGACTCCAAGACCAGAAAGTCACATTTAATGTCTTCAATTCTTTAAAATACCCAGATTATTTGGAAGACTGTTCTAGTTTAAGTGTGATTGAATCATCATGTCATGAAAAGGGAGTCAAACATACCTGTAGGGTGGGAGGAGTTAATGAGGAATAGATTGATGATGATAGGAAGATAGATGAGATTATGCCCTTACAAGTTGCCAAGTTTGAGTCTTTGGACAATACTGAGCAAAAGAATTTCACACCATCTGTCATATCACCTCCTGACCTGGAGTTGAAACAACTCCCATCTCATTTGAAATATGCTTTTCTAAAAGATGAAAACAAATTGCCTGTTATCATTTCATCAACTTTAGAATTGCATCAAGAAAAGAAACTTGTGGAAATGTTGAAGTTGCATACAAAAGCCATAGGATGGACCATTGCTGACCTTAAAGGGATTAGTCCGTCTATTTGTCAACATAAGATCATTCTAGAAGACAAGAACTTCACATCTGTTGACCCACAAAGAAGGCTAAATCCTGTCATGAAAGAGGTAGTGAAAAAGGAACTTTTGAAATGGTTAGATGCAGGAATTATATTCCCAATAGCCAGTAGTTGTTGGGTTAGTCTAGTCTAATGTGTCCCAAAGAAGGGAGGGTTTATGTCCCAAATAACAAGAATGAACTTATCCCAACTAGGGTAGTGTCCGGATGGAGAATTTGCTTGGACTACCGTAGACTAAACAATGCTACCCAAAAGGACCTATTTCGCTTACCTTTCATTGACCAAATGTTGGATAGGTTAGCCGGAAAGGAATATTACTGCTTTTTGGATGGATACTCCAGTTACAATCAGATAGCCATATCACCCAAGGACCAAGAAAAGACCACTTTCACCTTTCCCTATGGTAGTTTTGCTTTTAGAAGAATGCCATTTGGACTTTCCAATGCACCTGCAACCTTTCAAAGATGCATGATGTCCATATTTTCTGACATGCTTGAAAAATCCATAGAAATCTTTATGGATGATTTTTCTGTATATGGTTCATCTTTTGATCAATGTTTGGAAAATTTGAAAAAGAGTCTTGAAAGGTGTGAAGAAACTGATTTGGTTCTCAACTGGGAAAAGTGTCATTTCATGGTTACAAAAGGTATTGTCCTTGGACATGTAGTTTCCAAAAGGGGGTTTGAGGTAGACAAAGCAAAATTTGAAATAGTTGAAAAACTACCAGAACCAACCACTGTTAAAGGAATCAAGAGCTTTCTTGGTCATGCTGGCTTTTATAGAAGATTCATTAAAGACTTTTCAAAAATTTCAAAACCTTTGTGTCTTCTATTACAGCATGACCACAAATTTGATTTCAATGAAGAATGCAGAAATGCATTTCTCACTTTAAATAAAGCTTTGGT
Organism: Saussurea involucrata; assembly: GCA_033807775.1. Classification (NCBI taxonomy): domain Eukaryota; kingdom Viridiplantae; phylum Streptophyta; class Magnoliopsida; order Asterales; family Asteraceae; genus Saussurea; species Saussurea involucrata. The sequence goes on from CM066324.1 coordinate 49,400,758, forward strand.
AACTGCACCAGTGGTTATTACTCCAGATTGGGAAAAACCTTTTGAAATCATGTGTGATGCCAGTGATTGGGCTGTAGGAGCAGTCCTAGGTCAAAGAAAAGAAAAGATTTGTCATTCAATTTATTATGCAAGTAAGACTTTGAATGAAGCTCAAATTAACTACAAAACCACTGAGAAAGAATTATTAGTTGCCGTTTTTGCATTTGAAAAATTCAGGTCATATTTAATGGGTGCAAAATTCATTGTTCACACTACCATGCTACCATCAAATATTTGATTTCAAAGAAAGATGCTAAACCAAGGCTGATAAGATGGGTTATGTTGTTACAAGAATTTGACCTAGAGATTAGGGAGTGGACAACCAAGTGGCAGACCATTTGTCTAGGTTAGGGAAACCTAAAGAGGATAAGGGAGAAGGAGACATCATTGAGACCTTCCCTGATGAAAGGATTCTTATGCTACAGCATGTTGAACCACCATGGTTTGCTGATATAGCAAATTACTTGGCTTGTGGCATAAGACCCTCTAGAATCACTGGCCAAATGTTTAAGAAATTTCTCCATGATACTAAAACTTATTTATGGGGTGACCTTTTTCTGTTTAAAATTGGTGTAGATCGTGTTTTAAGAAGATGCATTCATGAATCTGAAGTGGCAGCAATCTTGCAGCATTGCCATCAGTCACCTTATGGAGGACATTTTGGAGGACATTTTGGAGGCCAGAGAACAGCAGCTAAAGTACTTCAATGTGGATTTTATTGGCCAAATCTTTTCAAAGATTCCCATAACTTTGCACAAAGATGCAATGAATGTCAAAGAAGTGGCTCTAGTTCTCAAAGAAATGAGATGCCGCTAAATGGGATCTTGGAAGTAGAGTTGTTTGATGTGTGGGGTATAGACTTTATGGGACCCTTTCCTTCATCAAACCAATACCAATACATACTAGTTGCTGTTGATTATGTATCAAAGTGGGTAGAGGCAGTAGCATGTGTTTCAAATGATGCTAAAACTGTGGTGAAATTCCTTCAGAAGCAAATCTTTACAAGGTTTGGTACCCCCAGGGCACTAATTAGTGATGAGGGTACCCACTTTGTAAACAATTTGTTACAAAAAGTTCTTGAAAAATACAACATTCACCACAGGATTGCTACTGCATACCATCCACAAACTAATGGATTGGCTGAGCTCTTTAACAGAGAGATAAAGGGAATTTTGGAAATAGTTGTCAAGCCAACCAGAAAAGATTAGGCCTTACATTTAGATGATGCTTTATGGGCATACCGGAATGCTTTTAAAACACCAATTGGTATGTCCCCATACAAGCTAGTCTTTGGAAAAGCTTGTCACCCTCCTTTAGAACTTGAACACAAATCATTTTGGGTTATCAAAGAATTAAACATGAGTCTAAATGATGCTGGAACCAAAAGAAAATTGCAACTTTGTGAAATGGAGGAACATAGGAACATGTCCTATGAGAATGCCAAGCTCTATAAAGAGAAAACCAAAATATGGCATGACAAAAGAATCCATCACAGAGATCTGAAAGTTGGTCAGCAAGTCCTCTTGTTTAACTCTAGGTTGAACTTTTCCCTGGAAAACTGAAATCTAGATGGCCTGGGCCTTTTGTCATTCATCATGTTTACCCATATGGAGCCATAGACTTCGTTAACCCTGAGGACAACACTGTGTTCAAAGTTAATGGACAAAGAGTCAAAGCCTACCATGATCCGGTGACCATCCCAGAGCCTAGCTCTGTGGATTTGGTCACAATGTGCTAAAATGCTTCAAAACCATGTTTGTAAATAGTTTTTAATTATTTAAATGCTTTCTAGACTAGTTAAGTTTAATTGTTTGTTTAAGTTTGCAGTCTGATCAAAGATGGAAGAATGGTAAGTCATGTTGCAGCATTCCTGCAGCATAAACCCTAATTTTGCAAAAATTCAGTTTTTGAGTTTTGGAAGGGAAAAAGAGCAGGGAGGAGCTGAAGAAGGTGAAATCTGACCTGGTGGGAAAGTTCAAGAAGAGAACCAGAAAGATGAAAGCTCAGATCCATGGATTGGAGGAGGAGAACAGAGCTTTGAAGTAAAAATTGGTTGAACACTCCAGTGCTGCAGCAACTCTACAACATGACACACAACCTACTCCTCAGGAGTAGGACAGGTTCATTCATGTTCCATTTAGCTCCAATTGTTTTCTGTTTCTTTTACACTTTTTGAGTCTGGGATTGTTTTTTATATTTTTAGGATTTTATTTCTTGCAAAATGAACATATGTGATACGTCTAAGCATGCATACATAGCCAAAATAATTTCTAAATTCATGATCCCTAATCTAATGGTGTGGTTCTTGTTAGAACTAGCATCATTTTGCTTGGGAAGACATTTTGATCCACGTCTCACAAATCTAAGAAGTGATTAAGGCCATCCTTTGTTTCTCCAAATGAGCTACTTGCATCCACCCATACACTTTATCATTCTATAACAATGAGGACATTGTTGAGTCCTAGTTTGAGGGTGGAAAGTCCATCATGGCAAGAAAACATACACAAAGAAATCATAAAAAGAGCATAGCTCTCCAAAGTTGCGATGATTGGACCATTACTTTCAACACATAAGAGCACAAAAGTGCCAAAAATTGAAAAAAATTCATACATGTTGAAGCAAAAAGAGAAAAAAGGCAAAGTGAGACAAAATGTGCCAAAAGAGTGAACCTATTACTTCAAAGTCCTTTTGATCTTGGATGTGAGGTGTGTAGAGCATAACAAAGAGAAAAATGTCTAGCTTATGGTCCATACTCACTGTTAGACTAAGATTGTGTTACTTGGGATTTATGAATGGCTATGTTTTGTATCCTTGCATCTATCATGATATTGTGTGCACTTATTGCTCTCATTTTGCAAATCTTACCAACTTGAGTCATTTTCTTTTTTGTGTCTTAGTTGCTTGGGGACAAGCAACAATTCTAGTTTGAGGGTGTGATATGCATTAATTATTTAATGCATATTAAGTCTTTTTCTTTCCATTTTGAGTTATTTAATCTTTAAGATCCCTAAAATTGAGTCATTTTGTTTACTTATTTTCCACTTCATTGTTTATTGGAGCTAGAGTAGTGAATGACTTGTTTTATGACTTGGAATGGCTTATTTGTGCTCAATTTGGCAGATTTCATAGTGCAGACCCAGAAACTCTAATACATATTGTCTACTTACAATTTTTACTAAGTGTTTCTTAAAGAGTCATTATCAAATCACTGAGGGTTTGGATCAACAATCTCCCCCTATTTAATTATGACTTAGCAACAAAAGAAAATTGCTAATCTATGAAAACATAAGGATAAAAAGAACTCATAAAATATTTGTCCCTTTTACTTTTTTTCTGGGATCTTTTGAGTACTGATGGAGTAAAGTACATTCGCTGAAATTTTTCTTTTAACTTCGTATAAGGTTACAAAGGGAAGTGGAAAAATTACAAGTACAGCAAATTAAATTACAAGTACAAAATATAAAAGCTAATAAAGATAGAAGAATTACTGGGAATCCTATTAGCTATTCAGGTTCTTCCTTAATGAGAAGTTCATCAAGGGTTCTTGTCGTAGGGATTATCCAATCAGGGACTTTTTCTCCAAGATCCCGTCTATTCTTTTCTTCAGTAAAGATCAGGGTCTTCAAGAATTGTCCGAGAAGATCTATTCTGAATTCGCACCAGTAAACGAGATCCCTGAGCTATTCGATTGGAGTGATGGGAAGCTCAGAGACGCGTTGAAAGCGTTTTCATCCATCATATTCTTGAAAGAAGATGCCATAAGGTTCGCTTAAGACTTTTCCGGGGATGAAGCGTTCACCAAGGGGCAGGGAGGTGTCGAGCGCTGAGAGGTCAGGTTCAGGACCAAGTACTTCAGCACGTGAGAAGCCAATACCGGTTTCGTTTCTGATAGGAGAGCCTGAGTCTGAAGGTATTATATTTTTCTTTGCAGAGGCCCTTCTTCATTGATCTGGATTAGGAGGAGGAGAAGGAATATCCACAGCAGAAGAAACCAAGTCGATCTAATGATTGATCATTTTCTCGACATGGCTTTTGAATTGTGAGCGAGATCGCTGAATGGCTATTCGCATCTCCAACCATTCAGAGAAACCGTACTTCTTGATTGAAGAGGCGTAGATGGTTTCCTTGGTATCATTTTATCTGAATAGATCGACTTCAACGACTGGAACGTTTATTGGCGTTCTTCCCCTGATGTACACTTTGATGATTCTGGCTGTCCGATATCGAAAGTGCAGTCTTTCTTTGCACCATTCCAAGGTAGAGTCAGATACCTTGGTCTTTACTTCGATAATCGTCTTGGCGTCCTTCCACAATTGACGTTGGACATCAATGGGAGTTCTCTTCAGATCAGGATCCTTCACCGATTGATGGACAAGCTGGATGGCGTAGGCTTTATCTTGTTCATCAGCTTTCCTTCGATCGGCAAGTTGTTTTTCAGCCTTGAGATGTTCAGTGTATTCCTTCCTTGATAGTCTGAACTTAGGAGCATTGATTTCGTATCGAGGAAGGACGATTCGCTGATCTTCAAGTTGTTTCATCATTGCCTCTCTTCTTTTCAGTTCATCTTCACTTTGCGTTTGAGGAGCTAAGGAAGGTCTTTTGTTGTGAGAGAGGAGCTGTTCTTCAGGTTCATCAGTCTCAGTGAAATCCATGACTGGGATTATTTATTCAGCGATAGGAGCTGGGATTATTGTTGTAGTTGCAGCCGGAGGAACTTCAGCTGGATCTTCAAGCAGCGGAGAGGACTAGCTGAAACACATCAATCGTTTAAGTAAGATCATTTGGGAAGAAAGAGATACAGAAAAGAATGGGGTCTAAGTGTATAGAGGTTTTATGGAGAGGATAATTGAGGTTGAGAAGGGATAGAGGAGGGAGGCAGTGTAAGGAAAGAAGAGATATTGTACCTGACAAACTGGTTTTCTTTGTAGGATAGTCAAATTGCCTTCTGCAGCGAGGCCTTTGTTTTTGCCTTTGTCAGCTTCAGTTGCTGCAATTTTTGTCTTCGTCCCCTCCCCTGATGGTTCATTTATCATAACCCCTTTTTGAGCATGGACCTTCTTTGGTTGGACGAAGAAGAAGTCGCTGTCATCATCATCATCGTTTTTAGGGGATCATGATTGTTCGTCGTCATCGATATCGACATCTTCATCGTCTTCAGCTTCTTCTTCAGATTCTTCCTCATCTGCGTAGGGTTCAGTTACATCAGCAACAGCTTCAGTTTCCTCATCGAGTTGCTCCCCCTCAAATTCAAAGGGAGGTTTCTCGGTTCCCTCATGGTTTTCATCTCCCTGAGGTTTATCAGCAGCAACGTTAGTAACAATACCCTCCCCCTCAAAATTATGGGTAAGGTCTTCAAGAATTTTCTCCTCCCCCTCAACATTATGGGGAAGGTCTTTAGTCTTCTCCCCCTCTTCCACATGATGGATGGGGGAGGATATAGAAGTAGTAGCAGAAGCAGTAGCAGCCTTAGGATCACTGTCTTCCAGGCCAATGATTCCCATGAAGGTTTCAATCACTACTATTATGTCTTCCAAGCCAGAAATAGTAGGACTGATTCATTGAAGATCCTCTCGATCAGCCTAAGTAAAATGCGATGGAGTACAAGTTGGTGCATTCAGGCGGTCAAGAATCTGCTGCAGAAGAATATTTACAGAGGTCACCTCTGACTTTACAGTAGTCATCTCTCCCTGAAGATCGCCAACCACTGTCTTCAATGATGTGACTTCATTGGACAGGGTTGTAAAGTTGGTGGAGAGGGTGCTGTTGGGGGAGTTGAGATTGTTGATGAAGGTGGAGTTTTCAGCAAGAGTAGTGGCAAATTGACAAATACTACCTCCCACCTTTTCCAGATCAGCACTGGAGGCGTTGCCTTTGACCTCTGTGGTCAGCTTCTTGAGATCCTCTCCAGCGTTTGTAACCGCTGTAGAGTTTGTAGATAGAGTGGTGCTGAGAGATTCCACCTTCGTTTCCATGTCTTTCAGGGAGTTGTTGATATCTCCCAAATTAGGACCTGAAAAAGTTGAGAACTTATGAACAAAGGAAAGCTCAGAAGTTTGGGATTTGGAGAGAGGAGTTTGTGGAGTTATGTGTATACCTGCGGGATGGTTGATGAAGTCCTCGAAATCTGGATGACAAGTCAACGTTTCCATGTCGTCTTCCAGTGTACCTTTATGTTGGGAAGTGCCCGCAGGTCCTATGTTCGTATGCATCATCCCTTGTAAGGTTTCAGCAGATGCATCTTGGAGGATGATGTTTGGAGAAGAGAATGGGGGGAAAATAGGTGGAGTGTCCAAAGGATGAGTAGGAGGAACAACGGTTGAGAAGAGGGATTTGGTGAGAGGTTCAGCGTTGGATCCGTTGAGAAATACTTCTTCAGTCCTTAGAGGGTCTGAAGGAGGGGGGTTCTGTTCCAAGTTTATAACCTCAGTGTTTATAGACGCTGAAGTTGGTATGGAAGGGGTGGCTTGATCAGCTGTGGCAGAGCATACCACTGAACTATCCAACGGCTCTTGTAGAGAAAGAACCGTGGAGTCTTCAGCCTGGAAAGGCTTGGGGGGTTGCTCCTTGGTTTTCTTGATCCTTTGAGAATCAAGTGAGGTAGAAGAGTGTTTCCTTTTCTTAGAAGGAGTGGAGGTTGCAGCATGGGTACCAGCGGTTGGGATTACCGTGCAGGTAGCTGCAAAAGTAGAAGAAGTGGGGGGATTGAGAAAAGATAAGAGTTTAGAAAGATGTACCTCGTTTGCGACTGGCTTGAAGTCAAGAACTTTAACGCCAACCTGAGAGAGTTTCAGGTCACCCACTTTTGGGTATTTGTCCCCAAGTCCGTTTAGAAAGAGAGCACTGACAAACCGGGGATATGGAACACATGTAGGTCTGTCAGCCATGTCCACCCTGAGCACCATATCGTTGTAGATGATTGATGCCCAATCAATGTGAAGGCCCTTCAGTAGTGCATACCCCATGGCCTGTTGGGGTTGGGATGCTAGGTCAGTTGACCCGGTTTTCGCTGTCAGGCAGCTTATCAAATGAGCGAAGATGAAGTTCATCTCGCTGGGCATCTTCGATTTCTTGATGGCGGTCAGCTACTTCTCAGGGAGTTCATCTCTCCCAGTTTCCCACACATACTTCATTGCATCAAAGAATGCAATCAGTGCTTCCCTATCAGCTAGGTTTTTGGGGTTTGGCAGAGGGACAAAGCGTTTTTCTTTGGAACTACCAGAAAGGTTCAGGGTTCGCCTGATAGTACCAGGGTGTATCTTGTAAGTGCCATGGTTGGTGTCACAGAGAATGACATCGAGCATTTTCTTTGGGTCTTTAGTTGAGGGTACTTGAGCTCTTCTGGCAGTATACCTAGAACTGAGCTAGAAGGCTTCGATGAGCAGGGGGTGCGATGGTTAGAGTTGTCGATAGTGGACATGTTTTGAGAAAGTTTACAGCGTCATCAAGGTGTGTGACCTGCTTCTTTTGAGGGAAGTCGAAGAGAGCATAAGGGTTGTTGCTTTAAAAGGTGACTTGCTCAAGTTTGAATGTAACCTGAGGAGCTTTGGTGAGTACAGTAGCCTCAGCAGCAGTGGAGGTCTTAGCAGTAGGAGCTTCAGTAGATGCCATTTATGTTTATGATTACAAACATGAAGAAAGATAAAGAATAACGTCTTAATGTGGAAAGATTTTACAAAATAAGATGTGTTTGGGTTTTGCACATTCCATTCAGACAAAAGATATCTTGATGAAGATTAGGGTTTTTCTTGTTTTGAAAAAGAGTACAAAACATAGTGAATATGTGTTTTCCAGTTTCTGTTTAGAGAAGAGATTCTGGAAGAACATATGAAGATGCAAGTTTAATATTTTTGTTTTAAACTTGAAGAACAATCTGTTTCCAGATTGTGTTCATAAAATCATGAAGAGAGATGATTTTATTTTAAAAAGTTCATTTGTTTGATCTTTTAAAAACAATAATAAGATCAAAAACAAGTTTAGAGTTGCAAAAATAAAAGAAATATTAACCTGTGAAGAAGATGAAGATGAACATACAGATTCTTGAGTTAATATTTTGAATGCAACTGTTAACCCCAAGTATACAAGATGTAAAAGTATTGAAAATATTACAAGTCAGAAGACCACCAGAGATCCGGCAGAAGACTTAGAAGAAAATCAACAAGAAGACCACCAGAGATCGACAGAGCTCTGGCAGAACCATCAGAGCTCGACAGAGCTCTGGCAGAAGACTTCTTCTGTTCCACCAGAAGAACGGTTCACACCAGAAGACAATCAGAGCTCTGGCCTAAGAGCTCTGGTGAAGGAAGACCTCTGTGAAGCTTAAGTCTCGTAGAAATCTCTAAGTGTTAGACACGTGTCCGTACTTTCCACGTAAGCCCTAAAAGGACGGAGACACACTTTCCACGTGTCACCTCAGGGTTAGATAGTACACTGTCTTCACTTTATCAGACTATAAATAGGAATGTAGTGGAACGCAAAATAGTAAGCTTTGGGAAGAATTGTTTTCCACATTTGTGAGAGCACACACTGCTACATTCCACACCACTACCACTATACGGTTTGTTTCCAGGGAGATTTCAGAATACACACACTTGAACGTGTTCTTGGTGTTATTCATTGTTATCATTATACGAGCAGCTTATTTACTTGATCTTGTTATCATCTTACTGTTCACTATTGATACTCTCTTGTTACAATATCGTTTACACAATCACTCACATTTAATGGCTTTATATAATGCTTCCGCTATCTGTTTTATGTTATTATTGTGATACAACGTGAATCTGGGAACCAACAATTGGTATCAGAGCGGATTGATTTGCTCAAATCAAACGATCCAATCTAACCAAGTTGATTCATAGTTGTTGATTGCGTTTGTTCTTCAAAAGCTTCACAGTGTACTCTGCTTTTACTGTTCTAAGGTTAAAAGAAGTTTTCAGAGTTCTTTAATCCCTGTTTAAAGCTTTCTAGTTAGTCTGAATATCTTCTCTACTCAAGTTACTGTTTCATTGGTTACTGTTCATCTACTTTCAGTATAAAACCTTTTTATAATCGAAACCTTCATACTCTGTTTTCTGTAAAAATGGCTCATAACAATATCAATGCCATCTACACAGCTGGTTCTCTGACCAAACCTCCTACTCTTCTGAGAGATGAATATCCTCAATGGAAGATTAGGATGGTTAACTTCTTTGATGCAATGGATAGAGACTTAATGCGATCTGTCACTGATGGACCATTCCAACCCATGGTTTTGGTTCCACGTGTACCCGCAACGGAAACTACTGCTGAGATTCCTGCTTACTTCAAAGCTAAAATCACCGGGTTTACTAATGAAGAAAAGCTAAAAATGGATAATGACCTCAAGGCGGTTAGACTTTTGATTATGGCCATTCCCAACGATATATTCCAAGAACTAGATTCATATGTTACTGCTAAAGAAATCTGGGATTAGCTTCTTAATCAACTTGAGGGTGGTATCAAGACCCAAAAAAACAGAAGGACCCAATGTATTAATGAATACACCGATTTCAAAGCACTTCCTGAGGAAACCTTACAACAGACCTACAACAGATTTAATGTTTTAATAAACAAATGTAAGAAATGTGGGGTTGTTCGGTCGAAGGAAGATAACAATGTTCTGTTCTTGAAAAGTTTAAATGATGAATGGTTGAATCTATCCATGTCTTTACAATCTAACCAAGATTTGGATGCATGGTCTCTCATTGATGTGTATGGCACTCTTGCCGCACAAGAGAAGGATGCTGTCAAACAGAAGGGAAAATCCACCATGGCAGGTCCAATACCTTTGATCTCTGACTCTAAAACTCCCACTGAAGGGAAATCCACCAGAGAAATCTCTAGCAGAGAGAAGAAGAAAGAGAAGGTTGTGAGAAAGAAGGGAAAGAAAAGTCTAGTCGCTGAAAGTGATGCAGAGGAAAGTTCATCAGAGGATGATGATATCAATGCTTTCGCCCAATCTCTTGCCCTTATAACTCAAAAGTTTAACAAGAGATTTGGCAACAAAGTATTTGATAGAAGAGGTAGATATGAGAGAGAAGATAAAGATGAGAAGAGAGGTTATGCTGCACATCACCAACAGAATAACAACAACAGAGCTCAACAAGAGCAAAGACCACAACAGAAGTACAATCTTCCATCCCCACAGAATCAAGAAGATGCTGCCCAACCCATCAACAAGAATGATGGAAGATGCTTTCGATGTGGCAAACCCGACCATTTCTCTGCTAATTGTAAGGGTAGACTTGTAAAAGATCGGTACTATTACAAGAACAAGTACAAGTACAATTACAGAGAGAGGAGCTATGTTGCTGAGATGGAGAATTGGATCTCTGACTCGTCCTCTGATGACGAACCAGAGCAAGCCAATTTTTGCGGGGTTGCTGTTGATGATGAGAGTTTAGAAGTGGTAGCTGATTGGATGACTGGAGAGATGCCAGAGAGAACAACAGAGGCAGACATATCTCAGATTGCATGTGCTCTTTTTGTAACAGAGCCAAATGACAGAGCGTTGGAGACCACCAGACCCAGTGCCAATGTATGTTCTACTTCTGAATCAAAATCATACTCCGAGCTGGAGATGCATGTTTCTTTACTAACAGAGGAGTTTCAACTTTTAAAACAAAAGCTCTCTAAGGAAAAAGAGTTGAGGAAACTAGCACAGAAGGATCTGTCCTTCTACAAGAGAGAGAAAACTCTCTTGGAACAGGAGAAGGAAGAGATCTCAAAAGAAAAAGCTGAGCTAGAGGTTTTACAAAAACAGAAAGAAAAAGTTAAGGTATATGAGGAAGTTCTTTAGCAAAAGGTTGAGGAGGTTAAAAAATGTGAATATGAAAGTCTTAACTCTGTTGCTCTAAAGGACTATTTTTAAAAAGAGAGAGAGGTTTTGCACCAATCTTTACAGAGAAAAGAGATCATGATTAAAAAGTACCAGGATGCACAAGATGTGCACATAAAAATCAATTCTCAGAAGGATACTCAAGGTATGGGTTTCAAAGACCTTGTTCCCTTTGCTGGAAGAAAGAAGACATCTCTGTCTTCTGCCTTCTGTGTTGGGAAAATCCAAGAGGATGTGATCTCTGGTACTGCAGTTTTTTAAAAGAGCCAAAACCTCAGATATTTCAAAGCCAAGAAGACTGAACTTTAGGAACGTAAGCTATGACTACTTGGATCAAGAAATGTTACAAAACCATTTGAAAAGTTTATTCTTGATCAAGGAAAAGTTGAGATCTCATTTCCTGATTTTGTCAAATGTCTTGATCCTAAAGAGATTTTCCACTTTAACTCTTTCAAGGGCCAGAAGTCTGTTACTTTTGTGGCTGAGTCCTCTGATGTTAAATCACAGAGTGAGCTCAACCCTGAAGCCCCAGACTTCTCCCCAACCTCTGAATCAAATAGAACATCTTTTGAAGAGGATATTAAAAGAGTTCTTGAGGAAAATGCTGCATCTGATGCTTTAAAACCAAGACAAAGAAAGTTCAAGTCCACCAGAGCAAATATTGATTTACCTAAAGAGTCTAACACCTCCACCAGAGCCACCAGAGACTTTCTAGGCTGTGACAGTGACTATGATTCTGAGGTAGATGAGCATATTTTTTGTGCTCAAGAGAATGTTTTGCACAAACCCAAGCAAGTACTAGTTAGATCTGGAGAGCTGAAAAATGTCTCATTCTTTAAAAACCAATCCAGATTTATACCAGTTCCTGATTTTAAAAACAAGGGTATCAGGATTCTTTCTTCTGATGAGATAGAAGAGAAGAAAAGAGAGAAAGCTAAGAGAATTCCAGTGATCAACACCTCTGTTCCATTTGCTTATAAACCAATCAGATTTACTCCAGAGCAAAAGGGCAAATGGATAGTCAATGACAAACCTGTTCCCAACTCTGTTGTGAATCAAAGAAGAAACTCTTTTTGGCCCAGTAAATCTATTCCAAGGAAAAATGGCAATTTCAAGAAGCCAAACCAGGACAGAATGTATGCAAAGACATCTGGTCCTAAAGTTTTTCAAAATCAAGTGCCATTTAATCAACAGTTTTTGAAAAGAAATAGCAATGTGCACCAATCTTCATGTTCTATCAATTGCAATTGCATACAACTGTTGTTAAAATTACAGAATCACTTGAATGGTCCCTACTGTGTTCTGAATCAGTCATTTCCAAGGAAAAATCCTAAGACTGTTCAAAATACACAGAGAAAACCCTCTGGCACACCATCACAGAATGGAAAGCCAGCAGGTAAGTCTAACACCCCAAGCCTAACAAGAAAGGACTCATTATGCAATGGGTACCTAAAAAGAACTAATATGTCTTGCAGAAGCCTCATGGGCAGATCTGGTACCTAGATTCAGGATGTTCCAGGCACATGACAGGCAATAAGGAGCTGCTGACTTCATTCAAGAACAAAATGGGAAGTGCAGTAACCTTTGGAGGAGATGGCGGTGGACAGATTAAAGGTTATGGTGTGTTAAATAATGGTGGTGTTTCAGTTTCTAAGGTTGCTTATGTTGAAGGATTAAATCATAATCTGCTTAGCATAAGTTAACTATGTGATCATGGGTTCGATGTCAACTTTAAAAAGAAATATTGTTCTTTCTTGCTTTCCGAGTCTGGTCAAGAACTTTTAAGAGCCGACAGAAAAGGCAATATGTATAAAATGATATTTAATCCAAACCAAAGTACTACAACAGAAAAACTCTGTTTAGTCTCTTTGAAAAAGGAAGATGCCTGGCTCTGGCATAAAAGTTTTGCTCATTTGAATTTCTCAAATCTTGACAAACTCGTGAAACTCAACTTAGTGAAAGGTCTGCTCTCACTTAAATTTGACAAAGGCCATCTTTGTTCTGCGTGTGAACTGGGTAAAATGAAAAGATCTTCACACAGAACAAAGAGTGATCACAGTTGCCCCAGACCTTTGCATATGCTTCATGTGGATCTTTGTGGTCCAATCTCTGTGCAAAGTTTGTCAGGTAAAAAGTATATTCTTGTGCTTATTGATGAATATTCTAGATAAAATCTGATGTCCTAGAAATTCTGATAAGTTTGTTGAAGAGAATACAGGTTCTGTTAGGTCTTAAAGTCCAAAAGTTGAGAAGTGATAACGGGACAGAATTTAAAAGTGCCAGAATTGATGCCTACCTATCAGAGGAAGGAATCTCCCAGAACTTCTCAGCTGCCAGAACTCCCCAACAGAATGGTGTTGTAGAGAGAAAGAACAGAACTCTGGTAGAAGCCGCCAGAACTATGTTGGCCGGTTCTATTCTCCCAATGAACTTATGGGCAGAGGCAGTCTCTACAGCCTGTTTTACCCAGAACAGAGTTGTCATAGTAAAGAGATTTAAGAAGACTCCCTATGAACTCATCAACAACCGAAGGCCAAATGTGAAATTCTTTCATGTTTTTGGCTGCAAATTATACATCTTGAATGACAGAGAACAACTGGGCAAGTTCGACAAGAATGCTGACGAAGGAATCTTTATTGGTTATTCCTTAACCTCTAAAGCCTACAGAGTCTACAATACCAGAACCAGGGTCATTCAAGAGAGCATTAATGTGTCCTTTGATGAAGGTTCATCAAGTTCCTCTGATCGCAAATCACCAGAGGGGACACAGACTAAAGAGAAGTCAAGCTCTTCAAAGTCAAGGGAAGAAGATATCAATTTGATATTCAATGATTTCTCCAATGATGATGATTCCTCTGTCGATATCACCATAGGCATCAAGCTCAGAGTTCTGCTGAACAAAATCTAACAGGTACAACTCTTACTGGTCCCTCCAATTCTTCACCATCTACTTCTCTGTCTACAGGGGTCATTAAGAGAAATGAGGAACCTCAATCAGACGTAAGAGAACCTGAACAAGAGCCATCATCACCCCTTCTGACTCATATTGGAAGAAGCTCTCTGTTTGAAAGCTCACCCTCTCAGAGCCCTGTTGGTACATCACAGAGCAATGAGGCCACTCTCCAGAGCAGTGTGCCACAGAGCCCTTGTCCCATTCCTCAGAGCTCTGATGATGACATACGTATTTCCCTTCAGAAGCACAGACTCCACCTTTTGTCCATGCTCCAATGACCAGATGGACAAAGGATCACCCCCATCATCTGATTATAGGTGCTGCTGAAGATGGTGTAAAGACAAGGTCTGCAACAATAAATGAGGCTTTTTTTGTGAACTTTCTAAGTATGATTGAGCCGAAGAAGATTTCTGAAGCCCTTGATGACCCAAACTGGATCGAAGCCATGCAAGAGGAGCTTCTGGAGTTTGAAAGAAATAAAGTTTGGTCCTTGGTTCCACTCCCAGAAAACAAAGCCGCAATTGGAACCAAGTGGGTGTTTAGAAATAAGAAGGATGAAGACGGCATTATCATCATAAACAAAGCTCGGCTGGTTGCTAAGGGATATTGCCAAGAAGAGGGCATTGATTATTACGAAACCTTTACACCTATGGCTAGGCTAGAAGCCATCAAGATCTTCTTAGCCTATGTTGCCCATAAAGGTTTCAAGTTCTACCAAATGGATGTCAAATCTGCTTTTCTGAATGGCAGACTACAAGAAGAGGTATACGTTCAGCAACCACCAGGTTTTGAAAGTTCAGAGTTTCCAGACCACGTATACAAACTAGACAAAGCTCTGTATGGCCTTAAACAAGCTCCCAGAGCCTGGTATGAAACTCTGTCAAATTTTCTGTTGACTAATCACTTCGAGAAAGGTACTGTCAATACAACCTTATTCATTAGGAGGTATAAGAATGACATTCTTCTGGTCCAAATATATGTTGATGACATTATCTATGGGTCTACTATGCAGGAATACTGTGATAGGTTCGAGGATTTGATGAAAAGTGAATTTAAAATGAGCATGATGGGAGAACTTTCATTCTTCCTTGGTTTACAAGTTAAACAATCCATCAGAGGGACTTTCATAAGTCACTCTAAATACATCTCTGATATTTTGAAAAAGTATAAGCTCAATAATTCAAATCCAATGAAAACTCCTATTGCCACTGGAGTTAAACTTGATCATGATCCTCACGGTGAATCTGGGGATATCAAGAACTACAGGGGTATGATAGGGTCACTTCTGTATTTGACTGCAAGCAAACCTGATATAATGTTTGCAACATGTCTTTGTGCCAGATTTCAAGCAAATCCTAAAGAATCCCATTTGTCTGCTGTCAAACGCATATTTAAATATCTCAAAGGGACTCAATATTTGGGTCTCTGGTATCCTCTTAATTCAGGTTTCGAGCTTGTAGCATACACAGATTCAGATTATGGAGGATGCAGGAATGACAGGAAGAGTACTTCTGGTAGCTGCCAATTGCTTGGAGACAAACTTGTGAGTTGGACATGCAAGAAAATGAACTGTGTATCAACTTCTACAGCAGAAGCAGAGTATGTGGCTGCTGCTACTTGTTGCTCTCAAGTGATCTGGATGAAAACACAACTCAAAGATTATGGCATGGAGTACAGCAAAATCCCATTTCTGTGTGACTCCAAGAGTGCAATAGCAATTACAGCTAATCCAGTCCAGCACTCAAAGACAAAGCATATCGACATAAGGTACCATTTTATAAAGGATCATGTTGAAAAAAGGACGATTGAAATGTACTTTGTTTCAACCGACTTCCAACTTGCTGGCTTGTTTACAAAAGCCCTTGATGAAAGGAGATTTAACTTCTTAATCAGCAAGATGGGTATGCTGAACATGTCCTCCTAACTCTGTTTAAAAATCAACAGAGCCTCTGATGTTCCTACCAGAGCTCTGTCAAAATAGTTGGGTAGGATAGTTCACCAGAGCCTCTGACAATCATCTTAGAGCTCTGTCAGCATACTTTTTCAATATTTTCCTCTGTGCATTTTACTTGTGTATATACTTTTGTTTTCTTTTTGTAAATATTGTTACAAGAAAAGAGAAAAGCTAAAAAGAAAAATTTGTCAATTAAGCTCATGATTTTAGGGGGAGCTTAAAAGGAATAATAAGCATCGTTTAAGGAGGAGCAAGTCAAAACATTTTCAAATCTAATTGACTTTGCTCGTTGAACAAGGAAATATTTTTGAGGAAGGGACAACCTGTTCTGATGAAAACATTTTTTATTATGTCAAGAACTTACCAGAACTCTGACATTTCACCAGAGCCTCTGCTGATTATCACCAGAACTCTGTGAAATCTCTGAGATAGTTCTGCCTTCGTTCTTTTGACTATTCTCACATCAGATACAGGATTTTTAAATGATTTTAGGGTAAAGGTGAAACATCTTGGGTTACTTGAAAAGAATGAGAAAGATCACTCAACAGAGGCAAAATTGTGCTGAGTTCCACCAGAGCTCTGCCAGTTTTCTGCCACGTCATCAGATGAGCTGTCATCAGAGATGCGGGTTATTTCTAAGCGTCAAACGCAGGTCACCCACACATCTCTAACCGTGACGGTTTGATAGCCCAAAAGATGTCAGACCCAAATCCTACGTGGCATTCTCTGATTGAAAGACCAACCATTAGCTGTTTCCATGTTCTACTGTAGAGGCCACTCCACCATCTGACACTCGAGTATCTACAGTACCTACAACGTTAATCCAGCCACACGTTTCGAGTATAAATACCCATTCCCATGACCCATTTCATTCCTTATGCTTACTGAACATTCAAACCTTCAACCTTTCCCTCCTTCGTTCAAAAATCCTTTGAGTTCTTCAAAACCCTAAAACCTGCCACAATGGCGGAACAAGCTCATTCCGCAGAATCAAGCCGAATAGGACCCGTCGACCAAATCGTGATCCTACCTTACGATTTTGTAGACAACAATTACCATTTCGACGCTAATCCAGGCAACTATTTACCCACTTATCATGTTTTTTGTAGAGTTTTTCAGAAACTCTGAAATCTTTAGAGCCCTCACGATGTTCGACGATGACCTACCTGAACTTTATGTACAACAATGGTGGACTACTTGTCAGTTCATTCAGGAACAGAAAGGGATCATCGGCAACGTTGATTCTGGAAGACAAGGAGGAGCAGGCACTGTACGCATCTGTGATAAAACCATCAGAATAATTTTTGGGTTGCAGACCAAAAGACAGTTGGGGATTCAAGCGTATGAAAATCCCCCAAATATTTTTGTTCTTCTTGACTTCATGAAGTTCTTAGGTTACAACCACACCCTGAACAAGATTGGAGACTTCAGAAGAGGTCACTTACCCCCAGTGTGGAACTTCATGTTTTCCACACTGAACAGAACCCTAACTTATAAATCTAGTAGCCAAGACCAAGCCAGTACTGAAATTCTTCAGATTATGTATGGCCTGTACTTCAAAAGAAATTTCGATTATGCCAAGATACTCTACAAGGACCTTCTTTCTGCTATCAATACCAAAACCTCAACCATAGCAAGAGGAGGAGTTGTAGGAGTCCACAGAAATCTGAAAGCCATCAGATATCCACGTTTTATAATTTTGGTCATCAGAGAAGCCTTCCTAATCTTGCACCTGACTCAACAAGGAAATCCAACCCCTGTTTGGGTAATGTCCAGGTTCTCTCCAACAACCACAAGTGAATATCCCAACATAAGAAGAGTCCCACGAACAATGCTTTCATTAATAGAACAACTCATATTTCTATCCAAAACTATAATCATTCTGTTCTACCTCAAGAACCTGAGGTGAGATCCCCAGCATACTTAGGTCCTGAGCCTTCTTTAGAGAGTATGAGTGAGGTAAGAGAAGAAGCAGAAGTGGACAGACCAGAGGTAAGAGTACCCGAAGTGGGGTCTTCCTCTGCCCATGTGGTAGAAGAGGAAGTAGTGGACAGAGCATCCCCTTTGGAGGTTGTCTAAGAGGAAGAAAAGGAAACTACAGAAGTGGAAGTAATTTCGTCCTCCTCTGGTAGTAGTGAGGAAGAGGAGAGTGAGGGAGAGACATCTGAGTCTTCAACATCCCTAGGAGCCGAGGGAAATGCGAGCTTAGAAAAAGATGTTCAAGTGAACACACATGTGCGTTTCCGAAGCCTAACTCCCAGTGCAACCACACAACCTATCCCTGGTGATCAAGACCAGAGGGATATTGAATCAGAGGTGCACACCTCGAACCCAAACCAGCTTGAACCACTAGAGGCAACTCTTCACGCCTCTGGTATGCACGAAACCGGGGAATCTATTTTTGGTAATGATGGACAATCTCCCTAGGCCATCCATAGGTCACCTACACACGTTGAAGCCTATGTGGCTTGCATAGACTTGACACAAACTAGCCCTGAGATCTTTCGTATCTCGCGTAGGCTCTGCCCAACTCAGGGGCAGTGGGATGACCTAGTAGCACAAGGGAAGACATGTCTTGATCACAGGTCCTCTCAACACATCAGATTTGCTTCTCCAGAACCTGAGCTGGATGAGGATACTCTGATCAGAACACCTGTAGATGTATCCCCATTAAAGGAGCATCAAGGATCGGGTGGAAGTCCTCCAAGTGCCAACATTAAAACAACTCTTGTCGGAGGCACCTCTGAACTCGAGGTTGACTTGGATTCATGTGTTGGAACCAAGTTTACCCCCGCTGACACTGTCACCAGAGCAGAGTTCAAAAGCTTATGTGACAGTATTAGCAACTCCTTGAATGAGTATAAACTTATCAATGCCACCAAAGAGGAGCTGATCAGACAAGAGAATGCTACCTTGAAGTCTGAGCTGCAAGAGATCACAAGAAAATATGCAGAGACTTCACATTAGGTTGTTGATTCTGAAAGAGCCAGAGCAGAGGAAGCTACAAAGATGACAACAGAGCTCGTGGATCTGAAAAGAGTCATGGCAGAGAACCATACGGCTGCAATGAACAGAACACTGCCTATACCTTCAGTTCTTCTCTCTGACTCAAACATCAGATCCTTGACAGAGATGATCAACACTTCTGTTAAGGATGCAATAAAAGAAGCCACGACATCTTCTGCTACTCCACTGAATATATCTGGTCCAAGCCCCAACGAACTACTAATGACAGTCGGCCAGATGGGTGAGTTCAGCAGAAATGTTATCAACAAGAAGATGTCCATTTCATCCAAGTTCGTCATGAAAGCCCACGCAACAGAAATACATGTGCAAGCATCACTTGATTCTCACAAGTTTAACTTCAACAATCAAGTAGATGAAGTCATAGGTGCTGCGACAGAGATGGAAGATGTTCTGAAAAAGGCAGTGACGAATTTCAAAGCTGCTATCTTCTAGTCCATGTCAAATAAAAGAGTTGTAGATTAGACACCAGAGGGAGAACCTTCACTGAAGAAGGCTAAGTTTGTTACCCCGGACTCTCCCAAAGCCATTGTGGCAACTTCTGGTGATGATGATGATCAGAATGATGACGATGACACTCACAGAGATGCCATAAGGCCTTCAGGTAATCAAACAGGAGAGTCCTCTGTGCAACAAAAGGGGGAGACAGATAAGGGAGACAAGGGGAAAGAGAAAGAGGCTGAGAAAGAGAAAGAGAAAGAAGCAGAGAAAGAAAGAGAGACAGAGAAAGAGAAGGAAAAGGGGACAGAGAAAGAGACACCAGAAACACCCAGGGAGAAGGAGATAGAGGAAACTCCAACAGAGACAGAAATAATTTCAACAGAGATGATGCTGGTAGAATTCGACTATATGTTCAAAGACAGAACCATCAGAACACCAGAAGAGTCGATAGCTCAACCACCAGAGATCATTATCCTTGACACTCCTCCCCAATCCCCTCTAAGGACTGAACCAGAGAGAACAGAACCAATCTCTGCTGGTCAACAAATAAACCAAGACCAACCCCAAGTCCAAACCCAAACTATACAAGAGCCTGGTCGCCATGTTGACATTCTTATGGCTGAAACACATGACGATCAGAACCCAATCCAAAACCAACCAGAACAAAACCTAGAAACCTCATCCCGACACACCGAGAACCCAGCACTAGAAGAAATCTTTGCCTATCTCTATGCTGACAGAGATATAATTGCCATCAATGCTGTACCTATCAACCCATACCTTAATCCCACCATGGTTGCTAAACTTACAGATGAAAGGCGAAGGTTCATCTCAACCAAATCAAATCTGAACAAAGCCATTAATTCATCCTTTACATTCAGCAGAATTCACAAGATAGAAGCAAAGAAATATTCCTATGACAAAGTTCTGTACCATGTTTACACAGTGGAGACAGGAGACAAGAAGTTCGAAACTTTCAATGACAACGACCTTGTTCTCCTGAATCCTTATGACTTAATAACTCTTCATGCCTACTGTGTCAACTTCATCGACAGATACAAAGGCACAAGAACTGCAATGAGAGAGATTCAGTATGCTATGCAAGAGCACGTCAACCTTAGAACTCAAATCGACTTTCAGCGAGGCATAGAGTTTGAAATATAGAAGCTGGCGATTGCACCACCAAATGAAAATCTTGAGGGTTATGGCCATTACAGAACTGGAACCGTGGTTGGAAATCCTCCAATCTTCATCTGCCGACAAAAGGGCAACAAGAAGGCCATCAGATCTGTTGAAACCCACAAGTACTCGAGTGAGTCGCTGCAGTATCTCAAGAACGTGATTCTGAATCTTCCAATAGATAAGTGTCCAGAAGAGCAACTGAGGCTCTACATCAACCAGATAAATCTTATGATGGATTTCCGAGAACTGGTCAGAAGATTCGACAGAATCCTAAGAGGAAATTACTACGCTTAGTGTAATTATTCTTTTACATCGTATTGTAACCATCCTTAAAAGAATAGTGCAAAGTTTCACAGAGGATAACTTTCTCTGTAATTTGTATTTTTGTATTTTCAATACTTAGGGGGAGATTGTTAGCCCCAAGTATACAAGATGTAAAAGTATTGAAAATATTATAAGTCAGAAGACCACCAGAGATCCGGCAGAAGACTTAGAAGAAAATCAACAAGAAGACCACCAGAGATCGACAGAGCTCTGGAAGAACCATCAGAGCTCGACAGAGCTCTGGCAGAAGACTTCTTCTGTTCCACCAGAAGACAATCAGAGCTCTGGCGTAAGAGCTCTGGTGAAGGAAGACCTCTGTGAAGCTTAAGTCTCGTAGAAATCTCTAAGTGTTAGACACGTGTCAGTACTTTCCACGTAAGCCCTAAAAGGACGGAGACACACTTTCTACGTGTCACCTCAGGGTTAGATAGTACATTGTCTTCACTTTATCTGGCTATAAATAGCAATGTAGTGGAACGCAAAAAAGTAAGCTTTTGGAAGAATTGTTTTCCACATTTGTGAGAGCACACACTGCTACATTCCACACCACTACCACTGTACGATTTGTTTCTTGAGAGATTTCAGAATACACACACTTGAACGTGTTCTTGGTGTTATTCATTGTTATCAGTATACGAGCAGCTTATTTACTTGATCTTGTTATCATCTTCCTATTCACTAATGATACTCTCTTGTTACAATATCGTTTACACAATCACTCACATTTAATGGCTTTATATAATGTTTCCGCTATCTGTTTTATGCTATTATTGTGATACAACGTGAATCTGGGAACCAACAGCAACAGAGAGTTCTTGCTTTGAAGGAGATGATGTTCGCGTAAAAGGTAAAAATATAAACGCAAAGGGTTTATATAGTGAGAGTAGAGAGAGAAAAACAATGAACGGGAAAGTTTTTCATGATGACACGGACACGTCCCTTGAATTTGATTAGTCAAGGAAGTCAAAACGGGCGAACGTGTCAGAGAAAACGTGCCATGGTTTATCCGTTTGATGACGTCACAAACGTCTTTTCATATTTTAGGATGTCTCTGAGATTTTTGAAAGTTCATAGACATTTTTTAAAACATGAAGCACTGAATAGAAATATCAGTGTTAAGTTTAGAAATTTCAAAAATATCACTGAAAGGAAGAGATATTCAGCGATGTAATTTGTTTTGAAATCTTGCATTTATAGGCGAACGTCAGCGAGTAAAGAGAGAACATACCTTGATATCAGTGAATCAATTTTGTTCAGAGAGTAGGCGATAGATAGGGTTATATAAGTTTGTTTTATCCTCGATCAAATGTGAACCGCTGAAGATTTTACTATTTTAAGTTCAGCATTCCAAGCTCGTTGATGAGAAAGTTGAATCTTGTCTCATCAAGAGGTTTGGTAAACAGATCAGCTAACTGAAAGTAAGTTGGGATAAAGTTAAGTTCTATATCGCCATTCATCACATGATCTCTGATAAAATGATACCTGATTTCGATGTTTTTGGTCTTTGAGTGTAGCACTGGATTGTTGGCTATAGCGATGGCACTACTGCTGTCGCAATAGATTGGAATTTTCGAGAGCTGAAGATCATAGTCCAGTAGTTGATTTCTCATCCACAGGACCTGAGAACAACAGCTTTCAGCGGCTACGTACTCAGCTACAGCGGTTGAGGTGGACACAGAGTTTTGCTTTTTACTTGTCCAACTCACCAGCTTTCCACCCAGGAGCTGACAACCTCCTGTGATGTTTTTCCTATCCAATTTGCAACCTGCAAAATCACTATCTGAATAGGCGATTAGATCAAACCCTGAGTCTTTGGTATACCAAAGACCTAGGTTAGGAGTACCCTTAAGGTAACGAAAGATTCGCTTTACAGCGATCAAATGAGATTCCTTAGGTTCAGCTTGATATCGTGCACAGAAACAGGTTACACACATAATATCAGGTCGGCTAGCTGTAAGATACATACGAGAGTCGATCATCCCACGGTACGTCGTGACATTAACAGGTATTTCAGAAGGATCCTTGTTCAGTGTTAGCGGCGGTGCCATAGGGGTTTTCATAGCTGAGCTCTGAGTTAAATCAAATTTCTTCAGCATATCTTTAATATACTTACCTTGGTGAATGAATGTACCTTTTTCACTCTGTTTGATTTGAAGACCAAGGAAATATGTTAGCTCACCCATCATACTTATTTTATATTCAGCTTTCATTCTTTCAGCGAAACGAGTACATAAGTCAGGGTTAGTGGAACCAAATATAATATCATGGACATATATTTGAACAAGAATAATATGACCTTTTACTTTCCTGAAAAATAGAGTTTTGTCGATTTTACCTCGCTCAAATTTTTTGATTTGGAGATAAGAGGATAGGGTGTCATACCATGCACGCGGATCTTTCTTTAAGCCATAAAGTGCCTTATCTAGTTTATAAACATAACCTGGATGCTTAGGATCTTAGAATCCTGGAGGTTGTTCCACGTAGACTTCTTCATACAGCCTTTCATTGAGGAACGCTGACTTTACATCCATCTGATAAACTTTGAAGTCTCTGTGTACTGCGTAAGCTAAGAATAGACGAATAGCTTTGAGTCTTGCCACTGGGGCGAAGGTTTCGTCGTAATCTATACCTTCCTCTTGTCTGTATCCCTGAGCAACAAGACGAGCCTTGTTGCGGGTTACAGTTCCATGTTCATCCAACTTGTTTTGATAGACCCGTTTAGTGCGTATCACTGTCTTATCGGATGGTCTAGGAACGAGCTTCCAAACTTTGTTTCTTTCGAATTCAGTCAGCTCTTCTTGCATAGCGCTGACCCAGTTTGGATCTCTGAGGGCATTATCTATTTTCTTTGGTTTAATCAGAGAAATAAAGTTAACAAATAAACAAATATTACCTGCACTTCGTCTAGTCAGAACACCAGCGTTTAGATCACCAAGAATTTGATCAATGGGGTGATTAATAGTCCATCGCTGAGCAGGAGCATAAGTCGCTGACTCAACTTGAACTTCTGGAGGAGCTGAAGATGAGGCTTCAGCAACTTCTAGTATATCAGCCAAGAGAGGAAGAGGTTCAGATGCATTTCATTCACTGATTGGTGAGAAGTAGATGGTATATGTAACACCCTTAAATTTGGAATGAGCAACTAACTTTAATTTTAATAAATTAAAGTAAGAGATGATAAAATCACTTCTACAAAACATCCTTAAAAATACCTCATAGTTTGAACGTCGCAAACTACACAACTAACATCTCAAGACGGGTGTTACTTAACCCATTTACAAGTTGCTAATCTCAAACATGTGCGGAAGACATCGCTAAGCATCTCACTTCTTGTGCACTCTACTAGCACTCATCCATTCACGGTGTAGCTAAAGCTATTCCCAACCTGAACCTGTTGCACATGCCGACAAATAAAAAGGTTAGGCTAACGCCTAGTGAGTTCAAGAGTTTACATCAAGCGCAAATTATTTGATAAACCAAAAGCTTCATCACAATAAATGATCTTCAAAAAGGGTTTGTATAAAAACATCGAAAACCCAATTTACAAATGCACACAACTCTTGTGAGGAAAGCTTCCATCGAAAATCGTTTCTCTGCAATGGACTCAAATCCAAACTCCATCAAGAGTTAGTTAAATAACTATTTCACAGATACTTGCCATAGCGAATAAAACTCCAATAGTTAAAACATCCAATAAGGATGGAACATAAATCCGCCCATCAATTATGGAAAACAGTTCGTAAGCATATAATATAACCTCGACAACGCGGATAAATAAAATACCCAAAATAAACACCCTTCGGTGACGGGGGAGACCCGATCTCATCGAGTATGGCAAACACATAAATTAGACCACGATTAAATAAATGTAGGTAAGTTTTTGGATGTGGAAAACGTATGACATCAACCATACTAGGTCTTTAGTCAATCCTTGGCATCAATCATACTAGATCTTTAGCCCATCTTAGACATCAACCATACTAGGTCTTTAGTCCGTCTTTGGCATCAACCATACTAGGTCTTTAGCCCCTCTTAGACATCAACCATACTAGGTCTTTAGTCCGTCTTTGGCATCAACCTTAGCTAATTTTTCAGCTTTGGTGGCTGTGGGGCACTTACTAGCAATATGATTTGTATGTCCACAGTGATAACATTTCCTATAACTAAAAGTAGCTTTAGGACCATTTGCATGCTTACCCGTTAATTTTAAATGAGCAGGGCCATCACCAAGTATACCTTTGGCATTGGAAATAGGAGGAACAATTAGTTCTTCAGATTTCTTACCAATAACATTTACTCTGATTCTAGGAGTAGATCGTTGAATAAATCCAGGGATCTTGTTCTTAGAAGTAGAGGGATGAGTCACTGAAGCTTTAGAAGCATTCAGCTTAGGTACAAAGGTACCCTTCTGAGGTTTTGGATAAACAATTTTCTCTTGACCTTTAGAAGTTAAGGTAGAGATTTCCTCAGGGATAGGAGTTTTTGAAGAGAAACACTGAGATGAGGAAGTGTCAGGGATTGAGGACACGAACATTCCAAACTTAAGCATGGAATGATCAATGGTTGGTTCTAGAGTATCAGCTTTGTAACCAAGACCACGTTTGTCACTCAGGGGAATCTGAGACTTTATTATCTCAGTGATCGTTGTTGAGGATTTACACCATCCTTCAACAGTAGCTTTTTCAGCTTTCAATGCAGCGATAGCTTCTTCACGTTCGATTTTGACTAGTTGATTTATATGAACCTGATCTTTTAAATCTTCTTCAATTTTAGAAAGCTTTTCTATTTGAAGGTGACAGTTTTTAAGTTGTTCAGCGAGATCAAGGTTTTGATTTTCAACAACAGTTTTGCCATTCATGGCATCATATAAACTCATAGTCAGGAGATCGATGTTTCAAAGACTATCAGCTTCAGCAATAACTGAAATATATGTAAAGAAAGAAGGTGATACCTTAGAGGTAGAGGATGAAGCAGAGGGAATTTCAGTTTGTTCTTCCTCTTCTTCGATTTTTGCCATGATACAGAGATTGGCCTCATCATCATCTTCAGAGTCAGATGATTCTTCTTCATCAGAGGCAGCCCAATCATAGTCAGCCATAAGACCTTTGCCTTTCTTTTTAAAGCTTTTCAGCTTTGCATATTTTTCTTTGAGCTTTTGATACTTGTCATCCCTAGCCCTGGGGTTAGAGGATTTCTTGGGGAAAGCTGAGGGTCTTGAAACTTTCTTTGACCTGCACTCGCTAGCAAAATGTCTATCTTTTCACAGTTATAGCAAGTAGCAGTAGCCTTATCAACAGGGGTTGATAAGTGCGAGGGGTTTGTTCCTTCTGAAATTATTCTTTTTGGCGAATCTCCTGAACTTATTAGATAGGAGAGCCATAGATTCATCAAGATCTGAAGAGTCAGCATCTGATGAGCATTCAGAGTTAGTCTCCAACTCAGTGACGGTGATTGTAGATCGCTTAGTGGAAGGTGACTCTGAGAGTAAAGCAACAGGGGTGCTTTTGGATTCTTTTACAAGATTCTTCTTAAGATGACACGACTGCTCATGATTGAGCATAGTGCCATATAAGGTAGAAAGAGTCATAGATTTTAGATCCTGTGATAGCTTGAGACACATTGAATAACTGTCCCAGCTTTCAGGTAAACATTCTAAGAACTTTGTCAGAATTTCAAAGTTAGAATATTCCTTACCAACGGTTTTCAGATCTATAATTAAACAGTTAAACCGCTGATGTACTTCAGAGAGAGTTTCATTCTTACCACATATGAAGCTTTCGTACTGACTTACCAGGTTGATCTTTCTTGAGTCCTGGAATTCAGACGTACCTTCATACTGAACACAGATTGTGTCCCACATGGCTTTGGAGGTTTTCAGGTTCATGACGGAATGGTAGACTTCGTCAAGAAGAGCCATGGAAAGAATGGATCTGGCTTTTGTGTCGATAGCCACTTTTTTCTTATCTTCATCAGACCAGTTGTGAGGTTCCTTAGGCATGACTCTTTCAGGAATGTAATAAGGCATAGTAGGGTCTACACCTTCTAAGAAGAGTATCGTCCTATTTTTCCATAGATTAAAGTTATCTCTGGAAAATCTAGGGGGTTTTGCAAGAGAACCATTATCAATATAGTTTGTGTTTGTTTTGGTAGCCATTGAGAGAAATAGCAAGGAAGAGAAAAGATTAGTATAAGCAAGATCTTGTTTATGAGATTAAACAATCTGCTCTGATACCAAACACACAATTTACTTTCTAAATTGTTTATTGATAAATATCAAACAATTTATAACTTGTTGCAGAACAAGATTAAGGATTAACCTAATCTAAACAAGTTAAGAGAACACTAAGATTTTCTTGCACTAGAATTAAGCTAGAAAGGAGATAAGAATATTACTAATAATATTCTAACACAAAGATAGTAGAGAGAAGAAGATGGCCGAGCACTTCATTTCTGAAGTAGGGTTCTTCTTATATACTGCATGCATTCAATGCATAGCAGTACAACTTTACATGTGGCAGCAGCTGATTGGTTGCATGTTTTGACCTTGGTAGACAACCTAGTAGCCGCATGATGAACAGTGTAGAATCAGAGTTCGTTGTACGATTCTAGACAAAAGGGATGTCCGTTCTGACATTTTCGTACGGAGGCGTGCAAGTAGGAAAGACAAAGTAACTTGTAGAGGAAGACTTCATGATCAGCATTCGTTGAACAGTACTTTATCCGCGAGTGACAAAGCTCAGCGATCGCTGAAGTCTTCTACTTGTAACTTCACGTTGAGTGGACAAATCTTGGCTTTGCTGATATCCGCATCAGTTCATTAGTAGACTTGTCGCTGGTTCTTTGGCTTGATCTTCGACTTCAGCATAGAACAACTGTTGACGTGAAACTTGTTTTCAGGGATCATAAGTAAACAACTAAACTATCAGCGATCATCAACAAGACTGAACAGGCTCAGATCTATATTGATGAACAGTATCGCTGAATGTGTAACTTTAAAGAACATGAGTTTCCTATCAGCGGTACTGTAGAGACATAGTACTTATCAGCGATAGTGAAACTCTAATACATATTGTCTACTTACAACTTTCACTAAGTGTTTCTTAAATAGTCATTATCAAATCACTAAGGGTTTGGATCAACAGAGTATGAGTCAGAAGTGGATACCTCACTGTCAGAATTTGAGGAGCTGACTTCTGCCATACCGCAGAATAGGGCGTTCTTCTTCTCGCCTTCGTCAGAGGATTCGTCTGACTGCCAGTTTTCTTGCTCCAACATGAGCGACTTCTGGGCATAGTATTATGCCTTCTTTTTATTGAAAGCAGAGTCCCTCTAAGGGCGATTGGGTTTGCTCCTGCAGTCTGCAGCATAGTGGCCTGGCTTGCCACAGTTAAAACATCCCTGGTTCTGGGGTGCATTTCCAGCTCTGTCACCTGACCTCTGTTGGTCACCACCTCTGTCACTTCTGTTATTTGACCTCTGTTGGTCATTTGAACCTTCTCTTCCTTGGTTCCTCGAATCTCCTCGATCGTCTCTCCCATCACGTTCATATCCAGACTTCTTCCGGTATCCTCTGTTACCGAACTCTCATGTCAGCAGAGCTAAAGATTTACTATTGAGGCCATTGTTGCCTCCTCTTCTTCAATCAATTCCTCTTCCTCACTGTCAACAACCAACACCTTTTTCTTCTTCTCCTCCACAACTTTCTCCTTTCCTTCTGTAGCCTTACCAACAAGTGCAAGAGGCCCACTGGTTTGAGCTTTTGCTTGTGCAATCTAAGGTTCTTGGGCAGCCAGTGTTCTGTAAAGATCTGATAGAGTCCAGGTATCTAAGTCCTGATTAGTTTGCAGAGACATAGACAACTAGAGCCGTTCTTCATTTAGGCTCTTTAGGAACATGACGTTGTTCTCTTCAGAAGTTCTGTGAATACCGAACTTCTTACACTTGTTAATCAGAGAGTTGAACCTGTCATATGTTGACTGCAGAGATTCTGTCGGCAGAGCTTTGAAAGCATAGTACTCGTTGATGCATTGAGCTATGCGGTTCTTCTGAGTCTTAGTGCCACCTTCTAATTGCTTCTCAAGTTCTTTCCATAGATCGTAGGTAGATTCACATGCATCCAAAGACTGAAAGAGGTCATTTGGAATGGCCATTATCAGAAGTCGCTTGGCCTTCTGAGCAATTTCGTATTTCTCCCAGTCAGCTAGAGACCATTTATCCTTTGTCTTTGGTTTTTCGTACTCAGCAACCTCTGGAGTATCATCTGTGGCAGGTACCTGTGGTACTGTGACCATAGGAACAAAAGGTGGATTTCGGATATAAGTGAGGAGATCTTTATCAGTGCCCTCAAAGAAATGAATCATTTGTATCTTCCATTGGGGGTACTCATCTCTGAGTAGAGTGGGTGGCTTGGTTAAAGAACCAGCAGTGAAGAAGTTGTTGGTGTTCGCCATTTTGAGTAGTTTGAAAATACCAGAAAAACAGAGTATGAACAGAAAATTTTCAAATGATGAGACAAACTCTTAGGAATGAGTTTAAAGCTATAAAACCTTGAACAATGCACTTTAATAGAGAGATTTAACCGAAAAAACAGATCCTGTCAGTTTACTAGAGTCGAACATGTCGAGAATAGCAGAAAAACAGGGGCTGTTAATAAATAAAGTAAGAACAGGTCAAAATCAGTCCAAGTTTCTACCAAAAAGAGTCGAGATCATTGTTAGAGTGGGTCCTTAGATATAAAAAATCAAAGTTTGCTCTGATACCAATTGTTGATCCCAATGTTGACTCAACAATGATATTTATCTCTAAAGTTCGAACAAATATATATGCGAAAGCGTTTTTAAATGAACTGAAGAAATACACTCGGTAGAAATCACACACAGAATTAAAATAGACAAAGCAGTAATGAGACAACAGTTTTAGCTCAAAGATTCACTTCTATTTAATTCTTCATAAAACACCAAGAACACCGAAAGTGTGTGTGATACAGCAAAGTAAGCTCTAATCAGGTGTGTGTGTGTGTGTGTTAGTACAAAAGTTACTAGAAATGCTTAACAAGAGCCTTCTATTTATACTACTTTACAGGGGACAAGTGAGAGACAAGAAGTACTAAGGTACAAAGACATGATCGTGGACTGGCACCAGGTACAACGTTAATGTAGTGCGCCGTTTTCTGCTAAGGCGGTAACCCATCAGAAGTTGACACGTGGAATGTGCAGGGCACACCTTGTACGAACGATCTTCAGGATCTTCGTACAGCAGAGGCACGTGAGAGGCACAATCTTCTTTGTCTTGATCTTCAGAAATCTTCATTCTTCCAAGTTTTCATACCACAGAGGCTCTGTCAAGGGTGACAGAGCCTTTGTGGCCTTGTCCTCTGAGAAAGTCTTCTGTAGAATCATCTTCACTTGGTGTCTTGGCAGAGGCTCTGTCGATGCTCTATACTTAGCTTATTTTTCAATACTTCTATGTATCAGAGGTTGGAGCTAACAAATTTCATCAGTACATAACAACGTTACACTAAACAAGTTTCTATTAGCAATACTTTACGATTTCAAGTTTTTCACCCCGCACATAACCGTCCACCGACAACCACATCTCATGCTACCGAACAAGAATTCAAGTTACCATCATACGAACAATACCAAAGTCCACTTCTGACATATTCACTATTCAGCTCTCTTCCTTAATAAGGATACCAATATTACAATTCATCCGTCACCGGCTTGACTGGCACATCTCCCCTCTCGAAACCCTTCCTTATCTTTATATGCAATAATCTCAACGACCTAGTGAGTTCATAGCCTTCATGCATGACGACACAATAATTTAAATCATTTCACACATCTGAAAGTTCAAAAGTACAACACCTGAAAATGACTTGAGTACACATGACTCAACACTCTCACTTCTTTAAAGCCAAGAGTAACGATCTCGAAGATCGTTCACACGCAACAGTACGGTAAAACAAAACCTTGACCAACCCAAATGATGTCGCTACCACAAGAATATATTGAATGAAATATTTCCTATACTACTAGAAAAGTTCTGAACAAAATCGTTTACACGAAGCACATCAGTCGGCTCCCACACTCATTTATATGATAACAACGTGTCAATGCTCATTTTGGTTATAAAAGCTTTATAGTTAAACATTTTCATGATTTTCACAACGAAGTTCATCTCAACATGAAAAAGGATGATATAATTTGCAATCACTAAGTTCAAAATCTTTATCATGAAACGAAAATAGGTTTGTCTATTTCTTTAAACACACGCTTGCACGCGTCGACTTATTTCCAAAACAAGAAATTCGTTATGTACGCATCTACTTCTAATCATAAAAGATCTCATGTAACACCAAAAAATACACAATGCATGAAACTAAACTTGCATTTGAAAGCTATTCACTCAAACAAGGTCGATCGTAGTACTCGCACATCTCACCTATGACACTCTACCTTTGACCAACGACCGCTTTCATGTCCTTGCAACAACTTGTTGTACGGTGTTTGACCACCCCACACAGTTCTCGTTTTGAGCAATAACTTACAATTAAAATGGTTTCACTTTTGACTTTTAAGGTCGATGAACAACCAGCTACCTTCCGTTCTACTCGTACACAAACTTCGATCCAACACGGATATCTTTCCTTTATCATCCTTGCTACCACCCCGCCTACTACAATTCAAGGGCTCAATCCCTTCAACATGTCTTGATTCGAAGCTTTCAAGGTCCAACGCGGTTCTCCCTTCTTATCCCAACCGATTGACACGTCAAACATAAGCATGGAGACTTACTAGAAAGTAGGAGCGTACCCTTAATCCGTCATTCATCCACTTCAAACCCAAGAAGTTCTACCTTTGGTCGGTTCATTACCGCCTTGACCAATACTCTTTCTAAAGGGTGTCATCAGTGACACCATGAGCGACCTCACACATCGCATCAAAACCTTTGCTATCATCGCAGGGCTAGAATTCACTTCACTCCACCACCCCTCCATCGATTGTCTTATCAATAATAATCTTCCAGACATGACGAGAACTAAACTAACCGCATATAACCAACATTCTATTGACAACCTCGCAAAATAAGGCCATTTGAGTACATACATGTACCGGTAAATTTGCAATTACATTGGCCAGGTGTAATGTAAATTTACCTTACATGACAGTCCTTATTACCTCATCTTTAGTGCACTTAGAGTGATCTCTCTTAAGGCATCCTATATCTCAGTTGTGTCGCTCTCTACTCCACAGTTTAAGTTTAGGCCCATCCGGTCACCTAAATCCCTTAAACTATGGCTCTAACACCAACTATAACAATCCAACTCAACAAATAAAGCATAAACAACAACAATCAAACAACTCGCCGGAACGGCCTTAAAATACCATCTCAAAACAACGAATACATCACAAGGTTTGTGGAAACAACCTAGTACACAGCTGATGTAATAACCCCGTTTAGGGTGTAGGAAATGTATTGTATTAACCAAGTTTCAATTTTATTGAAATCATAAGATGTGTGGGACCAATTCAGAACTTTGTAAACTGAGGGGCCAAAGTGTAAATTTGGCTAAGGGTATAAGACCCTCATTGATTTCACAAAAACCCTAGGCAATTGCAAATTCTCTTGAAGCGACTGTGGGTGTGGAAAGCAGAGAGAAGGAGAATCGATCTACCAACATTTCTGAAAGGGAAGAGGAAATCTCTTCATCAAGCAATCTTAGGTAAATCCTTAACCCTAATTCTTGTTGTCTCGTGTGATATTGGAATGTTATTGAAATTGGAAGTTATGCTGAGGTTTTGTTCTTGAGAATGAGAAATCTGACCAAGGAAGGGGAAGGGTAAGGAATGAGTCTTATATGTTAATTCCTCTTTGTTTTGTGTGGAATGTTCTTCTTACGATTTTGGAGTTCAAATCCTTCCTGCAATTATTTTGTTAGCATCATTGTTTTGGGATTTATCGACGAAACCCTTAAATCCAGAAATCGCCCTGACTGGCGAGTTTCCCGGAATATGTCCGGAACCGGGATCCGGTAGGGTCCGGAATAGCGTTCCGGAACTGGGATCCGGTAGAGTCAGGAATAGCGATCTAGAATGCAACCCGATAGTGGAGTCCGGAATCCGGTAAATAGCGGATCCGGAAACGGAGTCTGGAATCCGGTAAGTGGCGGATCCGGAAATGACTCCGGAATTTGGGAAAGGGATCCGGGGTGGAGTGCGGAGTCCGGAGTCTGACATCGGACTTAGATGTGCAGTTGTGATCAAGTTTTGTTAAGGGTCTGTTTAGAACGTTGTGAGAAGCCAGCTTAAGACTTATCACTTTATTTTCTTTGAAACCATAGGTGTTCCACCTAGAAATCTTAAGCTCAAGTGAGAAGTATTATGCAAAGGCAGCAGGTGAGTTTTTCTAACTGAAAATGTGTTGACTAGTGTATGATTTTGAATGCATGAAATGTTATGAAACTGCATGTTTTTGCTGTTTGAGAAAGTTGAGATATTATGTATGCATACATTTGGAAGTGAGCATGTCTTGGCTATGTCGGGGGTGTGGCCCGCCAGTGCTCATACTGGGCGGAGTGTCCCGTTTATGCCATGGGAGGCGTGACCCAATACGGCAGTGTGCCATGTGCATGGGTAGTTCTCGCGTGTGAAAGTTTTAAATGTTTTAAAGAAGAGAAGAGTTTATAAATACTTATAAAGTGTTTAAAATGTTTTATGTGGTGCAAATGTTCGTTTCTAGAGGGAACTCACTAGACCTCATGGTCTAACCCTCGCATTTCCAAAAGAAACTAAACCATTTTCAGGTAAGCATTAGTAGAAGGTTCTAGTAAGGGCAAGAAGAAGGCGTGAGCGTGAAGCTTGGGTCTAGAAGGAAGTCAACATATTCTTGTATGCCAGACTTAGTATTGTAGAAATCTCAGCTGTGAAATAGGTTATTTCCGCAAACTTTGTAATGTACTCTTATGTTTATAAAAGTATTTGGGAGCCGTTTCGGCGAGTTGCTTGATTTACGTTGTGTAAGTCTTATTCTTGAGTTGGGTTGTTACAACTGAAATCACTAAAGAACTATGCTTGGCATGCTAAATAAAGTGACATCCTTCTAGTCTGAAACTTCCAGCGCAAACCTTCTCCTTTGCCCTTACTAGAGCCTTCTACTAAGCGCCTACCTGAAAATGGTTTAGTTTTGTAAAAGCGAGGGTTAGACCATGAGGTCTAGTAAGTTCCCTCAGATACAGGTCAACGCCATAAATAACATAATTTATTACGCAAGATATAAGGAATTATGAACATCACGCCTTTATTTCAGAATATGCACACAAACGGCATGCTATGATGGCCCACGCTATGGTCACACACACCTGTGACAGCGTGTTAGGGCCCACACCCGCCCTTGATAAAATATATGAAACGAATTCATATATATATATATATATATTCTTTATGGGTCACACCCCCCAGATACACACCAAAGCCATCACACGCCCACACTCGAGTAATCACACCTTTTAAATTACACTACTATGCATGTTTAACAACGCTAAGTAAGATATGCAGTTTAAACCAGTATATTGCGTACATAAACACACTTGGTAACAAATATTTGGTTAGAAGGACTCACCTGGCGTTCGCGCCACTTTTCCTCTTAAAGAATAAGCACCACACTCGAGTTTCACACCTACAATTCCACACCACACCGAGAGTAATAAGTCTCTTAAAGTTTAACATTAAACGATAAACCGATCCTTTAAAACGCTCTAAAGAGGATACCTAAAAGTACCCGGACAACTATCTGGACAAGTTTGTCTGGCTCCTCTATTTCCGGAAGGTTCCGGATTCCCACAGTATCTGGATCCAAATTACCGGATAAATCCGATTTCTGGATCGCACAGCCCCTTTCCGGATATTAAAACAATCCGGACACTAGTCCCGGTTACCCATTCCCGGGTAGCGACTACCAGACACCTACACTTCCCGGACGTCGATTAGATCCGGATTCCTAGTATCCGGGTACGGCGATTCTTAGATATAGCGATGATTAGAAACCCAAAACACCGATCCTTTTCCAAACTGACAAATTTTACATTAATAACATGGATGGTTATCACCTCATCATCCCTTATCGTTATATAAAGCATTTAAGTTATGCAAGAGTCTCATTTCTTTGAGGGGAAACTGATTTCATGAGATTACAAGAGTAGAACTCAGCACAGAAGTTTTTCAAGCACAAACTCATGGATTTAGGGATTAAGTTGAGATTACCTTCTTGGAGAATGTGGATTACACACACCAATATCTTTGATTTCAACCTTGCATTGAGAACCTCCAATCCTTTGCACACACTAATCGCACCGTTAGCCGCACACAGTGATATAGATGAAATCAGGGTTATTAGGGCCTTACCCTTATTTATAGTTCTCACAAGAAACACTACACTTCCGTTTTTCTTGTCTCCACCACCAAACTTTTATTTATCACACTTTGGCCACTAAACTTCAGTTTTGTTTCATACTCCCTAAACTGAGTTATTACTGTTAAGGACCAAAAGTGAACTTTACTCTAATTTTAATTATACATTATTAATTAATTTTAGAGTAAATAATGGATTTGGTCCCTGTCGTTTCAAAAAATATCTTGGATTTGGTCCGTGCAGTTTGTTTATTACAAGATAGACCTTAGAGTTCGTTTTTTCGTAACACATTGGTCCCTATCACTAACGACTGTTAAGTCCCATTCGTTAAGTGAGGGGAATTTTGGCCCTTTCATCTTCTGTCCTTTGCTAATTTAATAATAAAAATTCCAGTTATCTTTTCCAACCAAACTCGTGTCTTCGGTCATGTTCTCCGACCAAACTCATCTCTCCAGTCATCTTCTCCGACCAAGCTCATCTCTCCAGTCATTTTCTACGACCAAGACACCATAATACACAA
Source organism: Saussurea involucrata (assembly GCA_033807775.1). NCBI lineage: Eukaryota > Viridiplantae > Streptophyta > Magnoliopsida > Asterales > Asteraceae > Saussurea > Saussurea involucrata. The sequence goes on from CM066324.1 coordinate 49,436,459, forward strand.
ATAAAACTCTAAATCAACACAAACTAGATAAAAACCAAATCCAAAGACAAACCTAAATCAAAATCAAATCCTCCCTCCCCCACAAAATTTTCACCGCCGATAACACCATCTCAAGCCTCAATCTCCGGCTACCCTTTCTCTGTTGTATTTTTCTAATTTTCTATCCACATTACTTCTTCGTCCTTATGAACCCCGTTGTGCAAATTCCAGTGAAACTCCAATGCATCCCCTTCCCGACATAGTCTTTCAAATTCTAGTGAAACTCTGATGCATCCACATAAACATCACAAAATCGAGATGAAAAACGACCATATCAAGATGAAGGCAAAAATCATCAGATCTGGATCAATTGGTTCGTAGTTTCATCTCGTTACAACTTGGTGTTGGTGCTCGGTGGTGTGGGTTGAATGGGAAAGGGAGTGAGATTAGGCCTGGTGTTGGTGCTCGGCGGTACAAGTGTAATGGCTGAATTTTTGTAAGCAAGTTAATTTGCGTCCATAGGCAAGTATTTTGGTTTTCATGATGCTATGTGTTAAATAAATTGTTAATCCTTTTATGAAGATATATCTCAACGTGTATGCATGGGAACCGAACTATTTTGGTGGAGGGGAAACGTTCGGTACAAATGGTGCAACACGAGAGTGCCCTTGGGCATAATCGCATGACACTTTCATTGAGAATGTATCGTATGTAGTATGCAGAGTATGAGAGTGACGTGTGAGAGTGCCCTTGGGAACAATCACGTGTCACTTCCGTTAGGTTTGTACTGAGGGTTTAGGGAGCTCGGCGGAGTGCCCCATGGAACAATCGTTGGGCACAATCGCCCGTGTGTGCAACCTGGGTATAAAGACCCCCGCACGATTTCAGCTCATTTCTTATCATCTCCTACCCGATTTTCTTGGCATTGAATGCGATTTCTCCCCTAAAAAACCTCCCTCTCCATAAATGCAAGCCTAGATTTTGTTAGTAACATTTATTGATCATTAAAGTACCTTTTGGAAGCATACCTTGTGAAGATTCAAGCTTCAATCCAAGCCTTGTAATCCCAAGACTCGTCTCCTCCAACTTTTAGGGTTTTCTACCATTTTCTAGGTTTTATTCTAAAAACCAAGATTGTGAGTTTTCTAACCTTTATTAAACTAGATACATGTCAAATATTTGTTATTTATGTTTTCTTACATATTTTTATGAAAATGCTAGTTTTGACAAAAGAGTATTTGGCACATTTGAGTGTGTTTATGATTCTTGATGTTGGAGATACTATATTTGCTAAATCTAAAGTTTTCATATAATATGTTTATGAGAAATGAAGTTTATGGCTTAATTTCATAAATGGCCAAGCTAGGGGTTTGGACCCAAGAGCTAAATATTTATTTACATGATGGTTAAGTATGTTGTTGATGAATCTTGACTTATTTTATTGGTTTGTTGGTCATGTGATTATGATATTGAATTATTGGATATTTATATGTGGGAATTGTGTTGCCTATGATGGCATGGAATTTGGGTTTTACACCCTTATGTGCCTTATGGCCTATTTTGGACTTTGAATGAATCAAGGTAAGTGTTAAATTGACTCAATGATCTCCAAAATGACTAACTCAATGATCTCCATAAAGTACTTATAAAATATTTTTACAAGACCAAGACATCTGGTTGTGAAGAGGAAGCGTGCGACTTTCTCTTCATCTCTTCATTTAAAATACTGCCTTTAGCCAATTCCATGGAAATAACACCATCGGGTGCAGAGTTGGACAATGATGTCATAAAAGTCTCCTACGAATCCGGTAGAGTACCAAGAATCCATAAGCCTTGGATTTCATCTTCAAACTTGATACCCATTCCTGCAAGCTGATTAATAATTCCCTGAAATGCATTCAAATGATCAGTAATAGGAGTTCCATCATGGTAGTTAAGTTGTATCAACTTTTTAATCAAATACAACTTATTATTTCCAGTCTTTCGAGCATATAACTGCTCGAGCTTGTTCCACAAAGTAAGAGCATGAGTCTCCCTACTAATATGGTTCAAGACATTATCATCTACCCATTGCCGAATATACCCACAAACATGTCTATGCAATATATTCCATTCTGCATCTATTTTACCCTCAGGTTTGTAGGTTGAAAAGACGGGCAAATAAAAATCCCTCACATAAAGAAGGTCTTCCATCTTTCCTTTTCAAACATGATAATTAGAACCATTTAGACTTGCCATCCTATTTGTATTAGCTTCCATTGTTCAAACAAGTCAAATGCAATAACAATTAACCAAAAGCTCTGATACCAATCTAATGGAAAAACGGGTCACATCGGTAACAACAATGCGGAATAAACCTTCGTTGGACAAAACTTTCCCGACTTATATGAACCTTTGAGGATGCAAACAAATAAGGTATACTAAATATGTTAATCAACCACTAAAACCAGATATAAGCAACAATCAAACACACAAATTTTAACGTGGAAATCTCTCAAGTCGAGAGTAAAACCACGGGACCCTTAGGCGCCGCTTAAAATCCACTACCACCAATAAACAATATAAAAGTCTTCTCATAGATAAAACTAGAGGCACACCATAATCAATATACTCTTGGAACAAATCATCAAGAAATATGGAATCAAACCAAAAGGAAAAGAGGAAGAAATATCACCCAGAAAAACTGCTATATGTCGAACAGAAAAGGGAGACTTGCGGACCTCAAAACCCGATCCACCGTTCAGAATATAGATAAAGATGTCTTGAAGCTACTATCCAAAAATCACGATGATCCGACGGTTCAAACTCCGGGAATAGACGAAACGGCGCTTCTACGCTTGTCTGAAAATCTTAGACGAACTTTTCTCTCTTTTTCTCACTTTTGTATTTTGTGGACTTTCTCTTCTTATTATAAAAAGCCTAGGATACAAAGCAATATATAGCTTGTATCAGGCCACAATTATTAGATTGTTTTAACTATTCCTCATGGACAAGAAATAATTAAACATAAAACCCAACACCTTTTATGCTTGCAATCAATTCGTAACAAAAGTTGTTGACTAAATCACTTTCAAATTTAGTGATACATAGGATAGGACAATAATTTAGTGATACATAGGATAGGACAATGATCAGAATCTCCTTTTTAATTATAGAGTAACTATTTTATACGGCTTTCCAAACCCACAATATATTGAATATGTATTTTTTTCCTTTTTCTTTTTCTTAAGAATTCCAAACCATGATAAGTTTATACTATTTAAAAGTCTCATGGTCTGCTAAAATCATACACGAGAGCTTTTTAACCGTTGTTTTGATTTCTACACCGAAAGCAGAACCCCCTTTAGAAGAGATCCATGAGCATAAATTTGACCCCATACGAGGATTTACTGCCACGGTATATATTACAGTCTATTGACCCTTTATTTTCCATCGATTATTGTAGTTACAATTTGAATGAGTCAATTTCTAGGTAAAAAATTTATTACCATCACGGTTATTATAGTCTATTAGCCATAAGTTTCTACCAACTAAATGCAGTAACAAGTTGAGTGGTTCAATTTCTGAGTTGTAACTTTACCACTTAACAACGACGAGGTCACAACACCACTTTACATGTTCATTAATGCATTATGTCTATAATGGCACAATTGCAACCAAGTCAAACCGTTGTATATAGATCACATATTACAATTTTATCAGAAACAAGTATAATTAGCTTAATATCGTTTCACTGACTTCGGCAGGCTTAAGCAAAACAAACTTTCGAAACCACCACCGTGTTACTCCATCCGAGCTTATTACTAACCTGTGCTAAGTTTTTCATTTCCGTAACCGAAATGCAAGATTTACTTATGTATTTTCTCTACTTCTTTTCAACTCTCTATCACCTTAACTAAGCAAGCTTTTCTTATCTGATATATTCAAGATTTCCTAATGTTCTATCTTCTTACCAAAAAAAAAAGTTGATTCACAACAATTTAAGGAAGGCCGGGGTCATGACATGTCGGTCAAAGGGGCTAACGTCAAATTAAATCAAGAGAAAAGACGTACATAGATGAAGAGGCTTGGTAGAATGATTTTACTTTATAATATAATTAGTGTAACTTGATTTGATCTTGGAACTTTGTCCCACATAGAAGCAAGTTAAAATCTAACTCACTTCATAAGGTCAAATAATTAATACCTGGTAGTTAAATGATTGAAACAGAAGATAGACCATGTTCATGCATTGTCCATCAATAACACTCAAACCCAAGTTCATTTGAAGCCTAAATACTTTGTTTTATAAAATGAGTTAGATTTTTACTTGGATTATATGTGGGACAAGTTCCTAAGATCAAAACAAATTCCAATTAGTCCATCATCGTCTAATTGTTAAAGATTAATTGATTTCTGGATTAGTCATCATTAACAATTAACATATGTTGATGTAAATGTATAAATTCCGTTTTATCTAAACTAGTGTTGAAACCGCGCGTTGCGCGGTAGCGTGAATAACTTGGGTAGTGATATGAAGATTGTCCCTATGATACATGTTAATTGTTAAATATGATAATCAATACATAGTATATAAATTATTTGTAGGGATCATTAAAACTTAATTAGTGGAATTTTAATACATACATACATACATAATAGGTTTTTCCAATTAATGGTAGGTTGGACTCATATTATGCATTGTTTAGATACGTGATGACATTGCATGGAGTTTTTTTTCTCCTTTTTAAGTTGAAAGAGAATGATACATCTGCCGATTTATTTATATTTATTATATCACTACAAATAAACTAACACATTCATAAAAAGTATTTATGTTTTTATCGTTTAAATGTTATGTGTTCAAATTAACGACAAAAGTAATTTATAATGTGTTTTATCATAATAAATAAAAATATATGTAGTTTTATGTATATATGCATTCTAATTCATTTTTAACAAAACTAAAATTGAAAATGCAAGAAAATAAAAGGTTTAGTAACTATTGTATTGGTTCTATAAATAAACCAGAATAAGAAGAAAAAAGATAAAGACGTCTTAAAACTTCTCATTTAACCATTGTTTAGTTCTTTCTGTACTATATAATAGATATAGCATATATAAGTTTTACCATTTGGTAGGCTTTGATTAATTTCAACCGTATTTTTCATGACTATAATTTTTATCGTTGGTTGAAATTGGGTTTGATTCTATATTTCTATCCATGGTTATAATTTCAAAGATATCATTCCACATTTTGTATATTCATATTTTCTTTCCCAAGCTACCATCTTTGCATCGATTGGTATAAACAAAACACACTACATTTCAAGATTTAAGCATTCTCAAATCTTGTAATGTCACTTTATAATAGTCTCACAAATGCGGGATATCTAAATAATAAGTTTTGTTTTGCAAAAATAAGGTCATCTAAATAAGATAACCTTATGAGTCCAAACCTATGAGTTGACACAATGACATCACATCATGTTTTCTTATACATCCGCTCTTTTTTGCAATGTTTTAACATCTTACCAACGTGGGATGTTTAAAATTCAACCACAATTTATCAATACATAAATACTCAATTCTCATTATGTCATCTAGAATCTTGTGTTGCCACCTCAATATCCGTTGGTTCTTTCCTGGCTTGCATCGTGTTTTGTATTTGCGTATGTGATCATAGAAATTGTAGCTTTAATATATATACGATTGGGTTCCAATGAGAAATTGAGTTAACGTGAGACGTGTGAGAAAAGTGTATCAACCGTTGTATATGAACTTCATTTATTAAACAATGAAAAAGGAAATTAAAAAAAATAGGAAGATGGAAGGTTTAGTTATTCATTATATATTAAAAATAAATCAAAATAAAAAAGAATAAGGATTAATAGATATTAGTCATTTAATGATATTAAAATATAAAGTGGGTGCTATATAAATAGTAATTAAACTCAATGGTTAAAAGTACTATGTAAACAATAATTAATGATAAGTTATACTATATTAAATTGTTATAAGTAGTTTATTTATGTATACTAATGTGAAATAATTAATTTTATTTTTATTTTTATTTTTATTAATTATAATCAGTTTTTTATCGTATTTAAATAAAAATATACATATTATTATTTTCATATCTTGTAAAAAAGTTATTAATTTTATAATAGTTAAAATTAATAGTACAATTTAAAGCTTAAGAAAAGTATAGAAGAGAAAAATTAAAAAATACTCTAAAATCTAAACATAAGTTATAAAAAAGATAAATAAATTGTAATTAATGCTATTGGTTATTCACTTAATTATATATATAATAAGGGTATTGTACAAATAATAATAAATGATAATTATAGTATAATAAAGTATTATCTCATTTATGTATATTGCTTGCAATAAGATTTTTTTACATGTAAATTAAAATGTATTAAATTAAATAATCTTCATTTTATTTTTCATATATATAATTATAATCCGTTTCTTATTGTATTCAATTGTTATGTAAATAAAAATATACATATTATTATATTCGAGTGTTATGTAAATAAAAAAATAATGATTTTAATAAGAGTTAAAATGATTAGTAAAACTTAAAACTTAGGATATAAAAGACGAAAATAAGAAAAGAACTTTAAGATCCTAACAAAAGTCAAAAGAAACGTATAACTTGAATGTAATACGTATTAGTCTTCTCGAAATAACCTGAAAAATAAGAAGAATAATTGAAAAAGAACATGTTGAAGTTTGTTGAGATATATCATAGAATGTTAGACGTATTTGCAGGACTCGATTATTGAATCATTGTTTTCATCAAGACTATAAAGTCGTTTTCCGCTGCTAAGAACAAACCCTCGGTTCTATTGGAAAAAACATTAAAAAATATTTACGACAAAAGTAAAAATAAACTCTAAAATCCCAACAAAAGTCAATAACGAATAATACCTGGATTATTATACTCAAAGTAAACCTGCAAAACCACTTTGTTGAAGAATAAAAGTTTGTGAAATGAAAGAACAAATCAAGCGATGGAAAGAGAGAAAAGAAGTTTACCTACAAACGATTTTGTTGAAGAATAATAATTTGTGAAATGAAAGAACAAATCAAGTGACAGAGAAGAAGAAACAGAGTTTACCTTGAAAACAATTTGTTGAATAATAATGATTTTAGAAATGAATAATACATCAAGTTGTTGAGAGGAGGAAGAAGACATTTCGTGATGGACAATTCATAATGATCACATGAAAGTTTTGGAGGTTTTACCTTAAAGAATGAAGATGGGAAGATTTAGTGGTTTTATCTTTAAGAATGAAGATGAAAGGTTTAGGAAGTTAAATTTTTTTAAATTACCAAAATAACCTTATGTCAATGAGTTTTATGTTTTTAACATACGGGGGTGGAAACGTCATTTACATATTCAACATTTAAAAAAATCAAAAAATGGAGAAAAAAGATAAGGAGGATTCTAAGATTTAGGTGGCTCCATGTCATCACCCATGGTTTTTGTTTTAATATATATAATATTGATTTAAAGCTTTTACCACTTTGTTTTAATATTTGACAAACCGATACGTACGTTTTGTTTTAACGAGCTTGTGTCCAGGCTTTTGTGTATTTATAAATGTTGATGTGCAAAACAAACTTCAGCGATGTTACTTTTATTTGAGTCGGTAATTAACCTACAAAAATATCTTGAGAAATATAAAAGTATATATTAATGTTCTTGTTTTGTGCATTTGAAGTTGACCATAGTTGAGATGCATGCAATGAATATAATTAAGGCACAAACATGCTAAAAAGTGGATAGGATACGCCAATCCGTAACTTATCAAATGATACACGTTTTTATCTTTTCAAATTTCTAGTTTCGAAGAATATAATTGAAGCTCGCAAGTAGACGTCTGTCTACAAATGACTGTAAACGTACTCTAGCTAGCAGATCAATCATATATATAACTTGATGTTTATGCAATACCAAACTCATTGTCACAATCTTATATATAGTCCTTTCTATACCTAACTTGAGATAATGAAATGGCTCTCCATAACTAGAACTCCGTGTGATTTTGGTGCTAATCGATGTTTCTTTCTAGTTGGTATCAAGTGTTGAACGAGGGAAATACCAAAAGTGGAAAGCCCAATACCGTTTATAAGCATTTGAACATGTCAATCAATGTCGGTAAAATCTTGTGACGCGTACCATTTGCTCATGAAATGTACGTACCATGCATATAAACATGTCGACAAGTTAATTAGAAAATTACACCAATACATACTTATCGTATTAAGTTTCTTATTTTGTCGTTTTTTATGCATTCAATACACTTTTATAATAAACTCGCAGCACAGCCGTGATGACGCGTCCTTGCACAAGGATTGTGTCTCACGCCACTTTAAGTTTGTGGTACGCCATTGCCTAATAACACGCGGTATTCGTGATGCGATATTTATTTTTTTTCTTTACGTTTTTAATATATTATTTGCTAGTTTTTAATATGGAACCTAATCTAACTTGCTTATTACTATTGACTCATTTGAGTAATAGTACAAAACATATGTTTTTATATATAATGAATTAGAAATTTGACGTCATAAGTCACGCTTTGAAAACGCCATGACTTCGCCATAGATCCTAAAGCTTGATGGCTTGGTCTCGCCACCACGCCACGGCTCACGTCGTTTAGAACCTTGATTCAATAGTAGATTGCACGGCGGGACACTTGTGGAGGCAGGCTCCTAGGCTTTTTTTGCGCGTAAGTTGTGGAAAATTTTTGAGTAGTGTAAAATAGAAAAAGTTTTTTGTTGGGCCCCCGCACTCCTAAGCTACTAAGTCCAATCCAATAGATCACTGTTTGCCCTAAATTTCCTATTGTAATGTTCATATGGAAAGTTGTTTAATCGATCATTGTTTGCCATATATTTGGTATTAGATTGTCCTAAGTTTGATTTTAGTTTTTGTTCAAAACTTGATTTTTGTTTTTGCCCAAAATTTGGTGAGCTAAAATGGAATGACGGGGATTGAATGGCCCGGAAAGCTGGTAGGGTTTGGGGCGAGTCACCTACTGAAGATTATTAGTTGATTGCCTTGAATTTGATTTCATTGATTTGTTTATATAATTTATTTATTTTTTTTAAGTTTTATATTAGTCTTTACCAAAAAACCAAAATTTACCCTAAGGAATCAAACAAAAAGTGGAAAAATCTCTTGAAATAAATAGAAAAAACCCAAAAAGTTATCTCGAAACAACACAAAGAATCCAAAAAACCTCATCGAAATAACCCAAAAACTTAAAAAAAATCCCTCGAAATCAACCAAAAAACTGGGAAAAAAATCTCTCGAAATCAACCAAAAACTTAAAAAGTCACCCAAAGGGGAATTCAGCTAAAAACACATCGACAACAATTTCTTAAACTTTTCATTTGTGCACTCGCTCGAAATCAACAAATTGGTCTTACAAGGTCTGGCCCCTGCGGTTTTAAAGCTCGTGTTCCGCCCCTGATAGATTGACTACATTTATCTAATCTTTTCGGAAAGATATATAAAACCCACAATTATTTATCATTTACTTGAAACATTCTTCACATAATTCATGATTTTGTGCTAAATTATAAGGACTTTGTTATCATCAAATGTCTTTCAAGAAAAAACGTACTTCATTTAAATAAAGATCAGAGTGGGTATATTTCTATCCACTATAAGAAAAATGACCTTCAGAGAAGGTTTTCTTTTGTATTTAAAAGTGTGAAAAGCTTCTCTAAAGCTTTAGAGAAGTTTTTCACTTCCGTCAAAAAGCTTCCCTATATAACGGTAGCTAATAGTTTTAGTGAGGGTTTTCGAGGCTATATTTATGTTAGGGAAATTAATTAAAATACCCTAAGTCAAACATTGAGTTACCAAAATACCCTAAATTTTTTCAATTTTGCAAAAATACCTAAAATACCCGCGATGAGGTCCCGCGATCGCGGGATACGGTGACGTGGCACGTATTTTGGCCCCAAATGCCCCGCGAAGCCCCTCAACTTTGGCCGCGGTGCACTTTTGGTCCCTGCCCGCGATCGCAGCCCGCGATGGCCCGAATTTTACACTTTTGGTCCCTGAAATTTACACTTTCAGCCCCTGAAAATTTACACTTTCAGCCCCTAAACTTAGACGAATCTTGCATGCGTTTACTATTTTTTTCCACAATTATTGCACTTTAAAGACCGATTTGTGGTTGAAATTCATTTGCATGTTTGAATCAATGTTAAATCAATGTTTTTGGAATACCAGTTTGTGGATGAAATGAGAGATTGGTTTTCTGATATGTTGGTTGTTTCATTGATAAATAGACGTAAAATGCAAGCCATAATCCCCACACAACGATTTCATTGTTGCAATATTTCTTTCTGCAATATTTTGTGTTTGAGATACTACTGAAAAAATGAGTTCATCTGTTGCAAAAGCTAAGCTATATTTCTGTTTTGATGGTGAATGGGTGCAAGATAACAATGAGTGAAATTTTGTTTATAAAACTAAGCATGGTGTAAAAGTGTCAGTAAACTATACTTATCAGAAGTTTGTTGCATACGTCATGCAAAAATGTGAAATCAACTCTTCTGATATTTGCAAGTTAGTGTTTAAAAATGGCGATGGGTCATTTGTGGATTTATCCAACGATGGGGAAATCTCTACTTTTCTGCACCTTGCAGTCAATTCAGAAAGACCCCCATTACTCTTTGTGTATCCCGGCGTATCCGACGGTTACGACGACGGTGACGACGACGAAGACCTCCAAATAGAGCACCCTGATTCTCAACAACAACAACCACCACAACCACACGAATGGCGTACTGCTGGAGTTGCTGATGACGAAACCCACGTTTTCAGAACGGGTAATTCTGAAATAGACAGATCAGACACCGATAATGATGATCACGAAGAATATACCCCTAGTAGAAAATCATGTAGTCAGATAAATGACTTTTTTGATATGCCCCCTATTCTTCCAGACTCCCATACCCAGACACAAAGCTACGAACCTACACCTTATATTCGTAGTGAAAGTTTAACAGCAGGTCAGATATTCGATTTGAAGGATCTCTTAGCAAGTCAGATCGGACTCAAGTTCTTGGAAGAGGGTTTCCAAAGTCGCGTGCGGGCATCTTACAAAAGCAAATACGTAGTTGAATGTGCTAGAGAAAAGTGTGAGTGGAGGTTGTACGCGATTCACACGGGTCCCAAAGGAGGGGCGATAATGATTAGAAAGTTGCACGACGTACACACTTGTACGAGGACGCAACTTAATCCCCACCACAAACAAGCCGGCAAAAAGACTTTGGGTGCGATCCTGAAAAACAAATTTCTTGATGTTAGCAGGTCATTGCGTCCAAAGGACATCGTCCACGACGTTCACCGGCAGTTCGACGTCACGATTGATTACCACCAAGCGTGGTGTGCGCGCTGCCATGCACTGTTTATGGTGAGAGGCACGTTCGAGGAGTCGTATGAACGACTCCCGACATATTTATATAATTTGCAGCTACAGAACCCTGGTACTGTCACGCAGCTACGGACCGATTCACGTGGACGGTTTGAGATGTGCTTCGTGGCCCTTGGACCCGCGGTACGTATTTTAACACGTCATATGTTTACACATTATAAACTATAACATTTACACATTATAAACTATAACATTTTAACCTATGTTTTTGCAGATCCGCACATTTCTGGCAAATCTACGTCGTGTCCTGATAATAGACGCATCCCATTTAAAGGGTCGTTACTTGGGTATGATGTTCCTGGCGGTTGCCATGGACGGGGATAACTCCATCGTTCCAGTAGCTTTCGGCGTAGGCAAGTCTGAAACCGGGGACGAGTGGACTTGGTTTATGTACATGTTGAGACAAGCTATCGGAGACCCGCAAGGGTTGGTTTTTATGTCTGACAGGGCTCCTTCCATAAGCGCCGCAATCTCTGCCATGTACCCAAACGCCCCTCACGCCATATGCTGTCGACATTTGGAGATGAACGCCAAATCCAAGGACAAACGTATTACCACCTACAAGGATGTCTATTGGGCGGCATGCAGAGCATATACGGATCGGGAGTTTAACAAGTACATGAATATGCTACGATACAGTGTCAAGGAAGCAGCCAAAGTCTTTGACGATGCTGGACCGGAGAGGTGGTCCGCGGCCCATTTTCCTGGACAACGGTATGACATTCTGACCTCGAATAGTGCAGAGTCTGTGAATGCACTCTCTCGTTTTGCGCGTAGATGTCCGATTGTTAATCTTATGGACTACTTTCGGGCCTTTCAACAAGAGTGGTACCAAATTCGACGCCTAAAAGGAGCTGAGATGCAAAATGCACTCACACCAACGACGGAGAATATCGTTCAGTACAGGGCGCGTCGTGCGGCGACATGGCCGGTAAGAGCAATCGGGTATGGGAAGTACGAGGTGCATGATGACTATATTCACGCGATTGTGAATATGGAAGACCACCTTTGTTCGTGTCGCGAATGGGATAAATCTGGGTTACCGTGCGGCCATGCCATCGCTGCAGCAAGATATATGAGTCGTACAGATTGCAGCGACTTGGCTGTACCTTTCTTCACGTCCGAATATTACCGGAAAACATACGTGGAGGTAATAAACCCAGCTGGACCCCCTGCAGCATTGGTGTATCCACCCGACCTGCTTCCACCATGCTATCCACCTTTAATGGATAAGAACAGGGCCGGGAGACCGAGAAAGAACGACCGACGTCCATCACGTGGTGAAAGTTCGATACAACGAAGATGTACTCGGTGCCAATGCGTAGGACACACTCGTGGAGAGTGTCCAAATCCCACCCCTTCAACCGTGCCATGGAGACATTCTGTCAGTCACACCCCGGGCCCGTCACAGCTTGAACCATATGGAACAAACACATATGATACTGTTGATCTAAACATTGATTTGTAAATGATATATATACACAGCTAGTTTGTATTCCATCCAACATGCTCTTCATCTTCAATCTTTCTGACCCTTCTTCAACGGCTTCTGCTTTTGCAACCACGTATGGCCATTGTGTACCACAACCCGGACACACTTTAGCAAATGAGTTGAGGGTTGTCATATATTCTACAAGAGGAGTAGGCCCACGTGGATAGAGTACGGCTACCAAAATCTAGCATCATTAACAAACAAAACTCCATGTTTGTTTATCCGAATGAGGTAACCTCTGACTTGACCTTGCATGATGTATCCAACCTAACCGTGGTTCAGCGGCTTAAAAACTACTTTTTAGAGAAATTAACAACAACCAAAAAATACAAAACAACAACACAGTAAAAAAATACTAACAACAACACAGTAAAAAAAATACAAAACAACTCAAACAACCACCACCTACTTAAAAATTGATTTAGTTTCATCAATCCAAGCTTGCTTCTCGTTTACCTTCGCTTGAATAATTGCGAAGTCTTGCAGAATATGGTGAATTGCTTCTTGTTCTCGACGAACACGAGCCTCTCGAGCTGTTATATCCCCTTTCATCCTTTTGATCTCCCTGTCTTCCTCTTCGATCTTTCTCAAATGGACTGCCTTCCTGTCCATAATTTTTTTCCACTCTTCTGTTAGTTCATCTATCTCCTTTTCCTTTTTTGCTATGGCGACCTCGATTTGAGGTGGCATTTTTTCAGGAGTAGACTTAGGGTTTGATGACGATGCCATTTGTGGATGAAATGAGAGAAGAGAAATCAAGAGAGAAAGCAATTCAAAGAAAGAAAGCAAGAGAGAAATCAAGAAAGAAAGCAAGAAACAAGTGTGAATTGTGAATTGCATATTACTGATATTTATGGATGAAATCTCAAAAGTGCAAATGAATTTCAACCACAAATCCGTCTTCAAAGTACAATAATTGTGAAAAAAACAGTAAAAGCATGCAAGATTCGTCTAAGTACAGGGGCTGAAAGTGTAAATTTCAGGGACCAAAAGTGTAAAATTCGGGCCATCGCGGGCTGCGATCGCGGGCAGGGACCAAAAGTGCACCGCGACCAAAGTTGAGGGGCTTCGCAGGGCATTTGGGGCCAAAATACGTGCCACGTCACCGTATCCCGCGATCGCGGGACCTCATCGCGGGTATTTTGGGTATTTTTGCAAAATTGAAAAAATTTAGGGTATTTTGGTAACAGTTGGTCAAACTTAGGGTATTTTAATTAATTTCCCTTTATGTTAACCTTTTAGAGAAGGTTTTTTTGGGCTTTAGATAAACTTAAAAAGCTTATCTAAAGGTTGGCCCCTTTTTTCCCAAAAAGCTTCTCTAAAAGCATGTAATAGTGACGCTTATTGAGCATTAGGTACAGTTTTCAATCGTCACAAAAAGGTACTTTCAGAGAGGTTTTTGGAAAAGCTTCTCTAATGGTATAGGTTTTTGTGACGCTTTCTGTAGACCTTCTCTAAAAGTATCATTCAGTTACACTTTTGTAAACCTTCTCTAAAAGTTATATTTAGATACATAAAATCAAAACCTTCTCTAAATGTATAAGCTTTAGTGAGGTTTTTTGTAAACCTTCTCTAAAGATATCTTTTAGTTACACTTTTAATAAAAAACAATTCCTTCTCTTAAGGGTATAATAATAATAATAATAATAATAATTATAATAATTATAATAATAATAAATAACATCAAAATCCTAAACCAATTTAATTTTATATATTTGTCATAAAAGACAAGAATATTTCAAAACAAACCAAAATGTGTAAATACAGCCCACACATTTGTTCAAATTAAAAAAAAACATCTAAAATCATATTACAACACTCCAAGATCTTTTTTTTGGATAAGGTTCATCTAGGCTTTGCCTAGACTACATCCTTGGCAATTTGGAAACAAACAAACAAAGCGGCCGTCTGAGACTAAACCTGGCCACAGAATGCTGACGCCTGGACACTCCAAGATCTTGAATGTGCCACTTCCCCTCTTTATCTGCAACAAACCATTAGGACATCAAAAAGCAGCTTCATTTCATTTCTTTAGCTGATTATCAATCACATGCATATGGAGATCTATCATGCGATCGGTAATGCCGGCTTTGAAACCTAATAAACCAAAAAAGAAAGCTTCAACCTTAATGAACCCAAAATTTGCATCAAAGTTGAGAAACTCAATTTCTTTAACAAGCTACATAGCCGATAGAACAAGTTTTTGAATTATGAGCTTCCATACAACTAGTTAACAACTACTACTTCATTTCGGTTTGGCTAATATGCTAAAGATATTGGATCATGCCATGAGATTCTACTTTAAATAAGGAGACAAGTATATCTAATAAGTACATCACATTTAAATCGGACAATTACGTACCCTTGTGTAAACGCAGCTCCAAATGCAACTCTTCAAATTAATCCATATAACTAATGAAGGATATATAGAAGCAATGCCAGCATATGTACTTCAATTCATCCACGCTGATTGCAATGCTTCCTTTGGCAAGTTAAAGTTCAAAATACCCATTTTGCCCATGCTCATAATTACGAATTATTAATGATGCTATTAATTTTGGCGGGGCAAAATTCCTATTTTCTCACTATTGAGGTATTTGCTACTAATATCCAACATTTCAACTAGATTTAAAAGTAAAAAAAATGCACATTTAAGACAAGACAACCAGCAAGCAGGTTCCAGTACTCTTCTCCATTCTCCTGGCGATGGAGTTTGCTTTAGTAATGAATATAGAAGAAACAACTGAGTAAATTTTGGCCACTTTAAGATTCATAGGCATAAAATAATAATTTCATCATGCTATCAACCATTTTAACATCTAACTGTCGTCCTGATCGACATGAAAGTCGCACCACTTTGACTTGTCCTTCTTACTGTCGTCCTGATCGGATTTCTTCGGCCACCGGATGGTCGTCTGGACGGTCTTCAGGGCCTCGACCAAGTCCTTAGTAGTTCCTTTGAATCCGTAAGAGGATATCTTAAGGTACTGAGGGAACTTGGTAGAGTTTGCGGTTTTGAACTCCGCATTCGTCTTGAACCGGACGTTCGAGATTTGTCGCACAGGCTCTGGCTTGGATGCTGCCTTTATTTTGAATTCTGGCTTCTTAACACCAAGAAACCTCTTGTCGTCAGTGTGCTTACGACGAAAGGCAGCATCATCTTCTACCCTCATATAAGCAAGGGTTCTGGCTCGGACGTCTTCGAAGTTTTCCGAGGGATACTTGGCCAGATCGGTGTATAGACCAGAACTGTCGTCTAGACCACGCTTGTATGATTTGATCGCGGTCTTGACGTCACAGTTACGGACACTGATCATTTCTGCATTGAACCTGTTGAAGTAGCTTCGGATGGATTCATTGGCCTTCTGCACGACATAATACAGGTCGCTGGTCTGCTTCTCCATCTTGCGACTACTGGCGAATTGCTGGGAGAACTGGTTGACCAACTCAGCGAACGACCCGATGGATTTGGGTTTGAGGTTGATCAACCATTGGAGGGCAGAACCTGTGAGGGCCGCCCCGAAACTTTTGGACATGCAGACTTCTTGATACATTTGAGGGATCGAGATCGTCCACATTAGCTGCTTATATTGTGCGATCTGCTCCGTCGGATCGGTTATCCCCGAATACTTGGGCGTGAAGGCGGGGATATTATAATTCTTTGGGACGTCGACGGTCACGATCTTATCGATGAAAGGCGACGCCTGATACCCCGAACGACGCTCGACGTCGACGGGCACGGCTGCCCCTAGTAGCTTAGCGAGCAAAGACAGGACATGCTCGTTCTGATCTTCTATCATTTTCAACCGCTGAGCGACGGGGTCATTAGGATCGGGATTCGCACCTGCCAACGGATCAACTCCCGAACTGGTGCCATTGCCGTACGACGAGCCATTGGCGTCCCCGTTGAAAGGGACAAAAAATGGTTGCGACCCATCCTGAAACGGCTGAGACCCATTCTGAAACGGCTGAGACCCATTCTGAAATGGCTGAGATCCATTCTGCATGGGTGGCGGCCTTATATACTGAGGAGGAACCGTCCCGAACTGAGGATTTGGGTTGAATGTCCCCGGCTGCTGACTATGCATGAATGGACCTGGCCCTAGATTACGGACGAACGGAGCCGAACCAGGGTTATGGACGAATGGAGCGGATCCTGGATTCTGACCGAACGATCCTTGACCTGGATTCTGGATGAATGGTCTTGGACCGTTCTACGGTCCGAAGGGATTCCTCAGCCGCACGATTTCCTCAGCTGCTCTTCGACTCTGCTTAGCCATGGCATTGATTTGATTTCGCGCAACTACCAATTCCTGATACATCTGGGCAATGATATGCTCTTGATTTCCAGGGGATGCCATTTTCCTGAAACAGAAAACAGAGGAAACTACAAGAAACCGTTAGTAAGACGCACGTTTGTCGAATATTTTCTCTAGATGGGGTCCCACGGATGGCGCCAAACTGTTAATGCCAAAAATCGTCCAAAAGGATAACTTAAGGTTGATTGTGGAATTTAACAACTAAAGATAGGAATCTTTCAACAAACTGTGCGACAAAGACAGAAATGTAAATGAGACAAAGAATTTGGTGACGCGGGAAAAACCTCAACGAGGAAAAAACCCGCGGACGACAATGATGATGTCGTCGCTGCACTATGGTCGCCAAACAGGGGCGATATCCTTGTGTTTCGGGTGTCGAGAGTACAATGATTACAATACAAATGAAAGAAAAGACTTTAAATGTAAAGTAACATGTGTATCGAAGGTAAAAATTGGTGCGTCGTGTGTAAAAACAATGTGTCGTGTGTGTAAATCGTGCGTCGAGAGCGATCTTCCGAGAGCGAATTCTTTGCTCCGAGTGTTCTTGAGAGTTCGGTTAATTCCCCCCATGTGTGTTATTCTAGCCTTTGCTTGTATAGTCTTCGAGCGCCTTGAATGACTCTATAAAGACTCTTGGTAACGGCCGTAACGGTCACTGAATTTAGTGCTCGTAACTGCCTCTGTCGGTTATGGCCGTTGATCATTAATGACATTGATTCCTGCATTTAAACAACGAAAATATAACAGAAATATCGCCTGTTAGTCAGTCAAGGTCGCAAGATTCCATACGACGGACGTGTGTACTAGGCGACGTCGTGGTCGAATGTCATGAGGTGAATATCTTTCGATTTTAAATTTGATCAAGGAATAAAGCATTATGATTTTACCTTATTATAAAAAAGTGTAATAAATGCTCTCCCTACTTTGGTCGTGGTCGAGATTGGTGAAATTTTACTCAAACATTTATAACGTGACATCTTATATTTCCCTTTATTGCTTGAGCTGATATCTTTTTTTTTATGTAATACAAAAGTACATTTGTAAAATAAACGGATACAACCATAGTAATTAAAAATAAAGTTGCCATAAGTCACAAACATAACTATTCAAGTCGCTTTTGCAATAGCTATGCCTGATATC
Organism: Saussurea involucrata; assembly: GCA_033807775.1. Classification (NCBI taxonomy): domain Eukaryota; kingdom Viridiplantae; phylum Streptophyta; class Magnoliopsida; order Asterales; family Asteraceae; genus Saussurea; species Saussurea involucrata. The sequence goes on from CM066324.1 coordinate 49,454,842, forward strand.
AATACAATGCATAATATCATGTCTACATTTGACTTTTTGTTAAAACTAGCCAATTTAAAACTAGCCAATTTAAGCATAATTTCACAAAAGATCATATAAAGTTTGGCATATGTCATCTCATGTAGGATACAAGTGTACCAACTACGTATTAGCAAAAACCATTCTAAAGTATGACCAGCTTCCCCAAAAATTCAACTAAATTTCTTTTCAATCATGTTCTTGACATAACTTTTCTTCAAGTGTAAATTTAAGCAACACAACTAAAAATTTATCACTTAAATATATTTTAACCATCAATTTCTGACTCAAATCCATGGTTTCATTGCAAGAAAAACACATGCAGTATCACTGAAACCCATTTATTACTTAATGATAAAATCTACTTCAGTAACTTTATTTTTTATGTATAATAACCCAATGCATTTACCTGATATATTTCACACTTCAATCTTTGAATTGTCAAGAGAACATTTTGTTGAAAAACTTTAGTAAAATATGGTATTTTACTAAACTTTGTACACATTTAAATATATATATATATGTGTTATATATAATTAACTCTTAGTGGGTTTATGTTCTCCTATATGAGAGCTTCGAAACGATATATCATGCGTCCAAAACGGAGTATGTGTGAATGAGATATCGATACTCAAAGTTGAGTAATTGGATGAATTAGCAAAAACCAAGTTGGGTGTGGGAGGTGTCCCACATAGGAAGAGAGAGTAAACTTTCTTTGGTTTATAATCAAAGAAGTGTGAGGAGTTGACAAGCTCCTTGATTGGTTTTACTCTAATTCCTACCCCCGCGCAGGGGGGCGTCCGATGAACGATTTCGTAAGCTAAAATCGTCGGACTTGTTTGCGACCTGCGGACACGAATACAGCTCCAAAATATTTAATTGAGAGTAATTTTAAAATATATTAAAAATACAAACACATTTTCCCTCTGTGCTTTTTTTGCTCTTTTTTTAACTTTAGCACAATTTTTAACGTGTCACACTGATTTTATACAATTATCTAGTAATTAACTTTTAATAATCATTACTCAAATTTTTAGTGGCACCTTAACATGAAAAAACTATATTTTATTAGAATAACACATAAACTGCAATTAGATAATTTTCAGTGTAGTATAATATCAAATAAACTATAAGTTAAAAATTATCATAAATCAAATCTAATGAAATATTTTTTATTCAATAAGTACAAGTTTATATTTTAGCATTAAAAAGAAAAGTGAATTGTGAATTTGGTCCTTATGGCTTTGTGTTTTCTTTGATTATGGTCCTCATTCTATGTTTATTATCGATATAGTCCTTATGGTATGCAATATATTGTGGATAAGATCCATCAACATTAACACCGTTAAGTTTAAAAAGTTAAAGACATCATGTGCCTTCCACATGATCGGTATAATCGTCAATTTATTTTTCCCTTTTTAAAACAAACAATACTAAATTGTGAATTTGGTTTCTATATTACTCATCATCTTTAAAACTCATATATCATCTCTCTTAATTATCCTAATAAAATTTTTCATAACTTTAATATAAAATGATAATACATTCAATTTCATTAAAACCTTATATAAAATAATAATACATGCAATTTTATTATTATATTAATATAAAATAATAATACATTTAATTTTGTTAGAAGAATTTCTATTTGTTCGATATTTAAATTAGACCTGGCAACGTGTCGTGTCGTGTTGGGTTCGTGTCAGGTTCAAAGTTAAACGGGTTGAGAGTGTCTGACCCTAACCCGATCCGTTTAATAAACGGATCAGAAAATCCCAACCCTAACCCGACCCGCCTAACCCGTTTAACATTTATAAAACTAAAAATTAAATATCCAAAATTCACAAAAAAATTACAAATCCAAAATTCAAATGAAAACATTATAAATCTAAATTTTATAGTTCAAATTTATAAGTTTTAATCAAATTCAAAACATTAAAAAAATCCAAAAGATTAAAAATCCAAACCATTAAAAAGAAAACTTAATATATATATATATATATAGAGAGAGAGAGAGAGAGAGAGAGAGAGAGAGAGAGAGAGGAAGGATCATGTGAGAAGTTAAACATTATGCGAGAATGTGAGAAGTGTTTAATCATATATATGATTACACAGCATGTGAGTGTGTTTAATCATATATGATTAAATGTCTATGTATTGTCAATGTAACCAATGTTTAATCATATATGATTAAGCTTGTGTATCATATGTGATAACACACTTCTCACATTCTAGCATAAGGATTAGCTTCTCGTTTGAACCTGCCCCTATATATATATATATATATTAAGTTAAACGGGTTGAGAGTGCCTGACCCTAACCCGACCCGTTTAATAAACGGGTCAGAAAATCCCAACCCTAACCCGACCCGCCTAACCCGTTTAACATTAATAAAACTAAAAATTAAATATCGAAAATTCACAAAAAAAATACAAATTCAAATGAAAACATTATAAATCTAAATTTTATAGTTCAAATTTATAAGTTTTAATCAAATTCAAAACATTAAAAAATCCAAAAGATTAAAAATCCAAACCATTAAAAAGAAAACTTAATATATATATATATATATAGGCTGTGTATCTTTTGCAAACCAGTGTATTTGTACAAACTCGTACAAATCATACCTAGCTTTATGATTTTGTAAATTTGGCTTCATGAATATATATATATATATATATATATATATATATATATATATATTTTGGCTTCATGAATATATAATTTGGCTTCATGAATATATCATTTGACATTTTTAACTAATTTTTTTCGGTGGAGCCCTAAAATACCCTTATTTTTGTAAAAAAATTAGTTAAAAATGCCAAATGATATATTCATGAAGCCAAATTATATATTCATGAAGCCAAAATATATATATAAATATTCATGAAGCCAAGTTTACAAAATCATGAAGCTAGGTATGGTTTGTACGAGTTTGTACAAATACACTGGTTTGCAAAAAATACCACCCATATATATATATATATATATAAACGGGTTATTCGAGTCATTTTCGAGTTGAAATTTTTGACCCTGACCTTACCCGTTTAATTTTTGTGTCGTGTCGGGTCAACCTGTTTACTTAAACGGGTTGAAATGTATTACCCAAACCCGTTTATTTCGTGTCGAGTTCGAGACGGATTAACGTGTCGTGTCAGTTTTTGTCAGGTCTAATTTAAATCATAAATGAGTCGTTAATATTGCAAGTGGGAGCTCAATCCCATGGTAGCATCAACAAATGATTAATCATATACAGTATGGTTAGCTAAAGTATAATAATGTTAAATTTGAAATATTTAAAAATAATTTTTGGTATCACTGAAAATTTTATGTCTAGAATAAATGTTTGCATGACATTTTTAATTTAGATTTTGTTTAATTTTTATCCTCTCTAGAGCATCTTATAAAAAATAATTATTTTGAAGTTTTTAGTATATTGTCTATATTCTTTACATAAACATGGTTAAAGTAGAGAAGAAGAAATGTACCTATAAATTTGAACGACTCGTTTATGATTAAAATATAGAAGAAATAGAGGTTCACTTAGTGATTTGATAATGACCCTGAGAAACCCTTAGTGAAAATTATAAGTAGACAATATGTATTAGAGTTTCACTATCGCTGATAAATACTAAGCCTGTTTAGTACCGCTGATAGGAAACACATATTCTTTAAATTATACATTTAACGAACACTGTTCCTCAGTGAGCCCTGAGCCTGTTCAGTCTCACTGATGATCGCTGATACCTTATGTTTTTTTACTTATGATCTATGAAGACAAGATTCACGTCAACCATGTTCTACGCTGAAGTCGAAGATCAAGCCATAGAACCAGCGACTAAGTCTACTATTGAACTGATGCGGATATCAGCGAAGCCAAGACTTGTCTACTCAACGTGAAGTTTCAAGTAGAATACTTCAGCGAACGCTGAACTTTATCATTCGCTGATAAATAATCATTCAGCGAACGCTGATCATGAAGCTTCCTCTACAAGTAACTTTTGTCTTATCCCCTTGCACGCCTCCGTACGACTGTGTCAGAATGGACATCCCTTTTGTCCAGAATCATACAACCAACTCTGAGTCTACACTGTTCATCACGCGGCTACTAGGTTGTCTACTAAGGTCAAAACATGCAACCAACCAGAAGCTGCCACGTGTAAAGTCATACTGACATGCATTAAATGCATGCAGTATATAAAGGAAACCCTACTTCATTTGTGAAGCGCTCGAACCTTTCTTCTCACTCAACTTACTGTGTGTTAGAATACTCTCCTTAGTATTCTAGATTTTCTTAATCTCTATTTCTAGTGCAAGAACTCTTAGTGATTCTCATAGTTTGTTTAGATTAGGTTTACTCCTTAATCTTGTTACGCAACAAACTGTAAATTGTTTGATACATATCAATATACAATTTAGAAAGATAAAAATCGTGTGTTCGTATTCAACCCCCCCCCCCCCTTTCTACAAACTTGTATAACCCCTTTGGGACCAACAAGTGGTATCAGAGCAGTTTCTTTAATCTAATAAACAAGATCTTGCTTATACTATATTCTTTTCTCTTCCTTGCTATTTTCTCAATATGGCAAACTCCACAAACACAAACTATATCGATAATGGTTCTCTTGCAAAACCCCGTAGATTTTCCAAAGATAACTTCAATCTCTGGAAAAATAGGATGATGCTCTTCTTAGAAGGTGTAGATCCTACTATGCCTTACTACATTGAAAATGGACCATATATTCCTGTCATGATAGATCCTGAAGTTCCAGGCACTGCTACTAGAGCTGTCATTCCTGAAAGAATCATTCCCAGGGCAGTTAGCAGATGGACTGATGAGGACAAGAAGAAGGTGGCCATTGACACTAAGGCCAGATCCATCCTCTCTATGGATCTTCCTGATGAAGTCTACCATTCCGTCATGAACCTGAAAAGTTCTAAAGCCATGTGGGACACAATATGTGTTCAATATAAAGGTACATCTGACGTCCAGGATTCAAGAAAGATCAACCTGGTAAGACAGTACGAAAGTTTCATCTGTGGTAAGAATGAAACTCTTTCTGAAGTTCACCAACGTTTTAACTGTTTAATCATTGACTTAAAAACTGTTGGTAAGGAATATTCTAACTTTGAGATCCTGACAAAGTTTCTAGAAAGTCTACCTGAAAGGTGGGACAGTTATTCAATGTGTCTTAAGCTCTCAAAGGATCTGAAATCAATGACCCTTTCTACCTTATTTGGCACTATGCTCAATCATGAGCATTCGTGTCATCTTAAGAAGAATCTTGTAAAAGTTTCCAAAAGCACACCTGTTGCTTTACTCTCTTCAGAGTTGGTGCCTACTCAGCGATCTACTGTCACTATCACTGAGTTGGAGTCTAACTCTGATGAATCATCAGAAGCTGATCCTTCAGATATTGATGAGTCACTGGCACTCCTGACTAATACATTCAGGAGGTTCTCCAGAAAGAGTAACTTCAGAAGAAATAAACCTCTTTCACTCACTGACAAGCCAAAATCATCAACCCCTGTAGATAAGGCAACTGCTACCTGCTTTAACTGTGAAAAAGTAGGACACTTTGCTAGTGAATGTAGGTCAAAGAAAGTCTTCAGACCCTCATCTTCTTCCTACAAGAAATCCTCTAACCCCAGGGCTAGAGATGACAAATACAAGAAGCTGAAAGAAAAATATGCAAAGCTGAAAAGCTTTAAGAAGAAAGGCAAACGCATGATCGCTGAAGATCATGACTAGGCTCTTTCTGATGAAGAATAATCTGACTCTGAAGATGATGATGAGGCCAATCTCTGCCTCATGGCCAAAATAGAAGAAGAGGAAGAACAAACTGAAATTCCCTCTACTTCTACCTCCACCTCTCAGGTATCAAACTCTCTCACTGATACTCAAACTTCAGCCCTCAGTGACATCGATAGACGTCGAACCATCGATCTTTTGACTGTTGATTTATATGATGCCATGAATGGAAAGACCAAAGTTGAAAATTAAATATTGATCTTGCTGAACAGCTTAAGAATTGTCACTTAGAAATTCAAAAGCATTCTAAAATTGAAGAAAATTTGAAAGATCAGGTCTGTATAAATCAAATCATTCGTATCGAGCGAGAAGATGTTGTCGCTGCATTAAAGGCTAAAAAGGCTACTGTTGAAAGATGGTGTAAATCCTCAACAACGATCACTGAGATATTAAGTGCTCACATTCCCCTGAGTGACAAAAGTGGTCTTGGTTATAAAGCTGATGCTAAAGAACCAACCACTGATTGTTCCATGCTTAAGTTTGGAATGTTCGTGTCCTCTATCCCTGACACTTCCTCGTCTCAGTGTTCCTCTTCTAAAACTCTCATTCCTGAGGAAACCTCTACCTCAAGTTCTAAACTGAAGGTAAAGAGAAAATTATTTTCCAAAAACCTTAGAATGGTACCAAAGTATCTAAGCTGAAGAATGTTAAATCTTCAGCTAATCAATCCTCAACTTCTAAGGATATGATTAATGAGCATGCTCAGCGATCAATTCCTAGGATTAGGATTAATTTCTTAGCTAAGAATCTTAATGAACCTAAGGTTCCTCCAAGATCTGATGCTAAAGGTATTCTTGGTACTGGCTCTGCTCATTTAAAAATTTCAGCTAAGCATGCAAATGGTCCTAAAGCTACTTTTAGCTATAGGAAATGTTATCACTGTGGACTTACTGATCATATTGCTAGTAAGTGCCCCACAGCCACCAAAGCTGAAAAGTTAGCTAAGGTGAAGATCACTGCCCCCAAGGCAAAGAAGACCAATCCTGGTGCAAATCAGGTTAAGGTGAAACCAACCACCGAGGTTAAGAAATTAACCAAAGTGAAGACTAGTCCTGAAGCTGAATCTTCTAATGCTGCGAAGATTGCTGAACCTTCCACTTCCTCTACCACGATTGACAAATGTGGACCCATAGTAAAATGGGTGCCCATGTCAAACAAATCTTCCTTTGTTTGTAGGTCCTAAAGGGTATCTGGTATCTCGATAGCGGATGCTCTAGACATATGACTGGAAAAAAGAACCTGCTCGCTGAATATAAGGAAGAGAGAGGTTCCTCAGTGACCTTTGGTGGAAATGGAAAAGGCTATACCCGAGGGTTTGGTGTACTTTCTAATGGTACAACAACCTTCAGAAGAGTCGCATATGTTGAAGGACTGAAGCACAATCTTCTGAGCATCAGTCAGCTATGTGACAAGGATTACAAAGTGTGTTTCACTAAGGAATCCTGCTTTGTCACTGACAAAAAGGAGAAGATCGCTCTCAGCGGATATCGTTTGGAAAATGTTTATGTTATAAACATGGACTCGACAACCACTGAGAACTCCTGTTTCTTCTCAAAAGTCTCATCTGATGTCAACTGGCTATGGCATAAGAGGCTCTATCTCATATCAACTTCAAGACATTGAATACTCTTTCTTCAAAAGAGTTAGTCACTGGTCTTCCTCAACATTCATACGCTAAGGAATCTCTATGTTTAGCGTGTGAAAAAGGGAAACAAACCAAAGCAAGATTCAAATCTAAGAAAATTTCCTCAATATCATCTCCTCTTCAACTTCTCCACATGGATTTGTTTGGTCCTGTCCACAAACATTCCTCGCTGGAAAGAAATATACATTGGTCATAGTTTATGAATTCTCTCGCTATACCTGGGTTATGTTTCTCCGTTCTAAGAGTGACACCCCTGAAGAACTCATCGCTTTCGTCAGGAAAATGGAAGTCCTGAATAATATGACTGTTCGCTCAATAAGGAGTGATCATGGGACTGAATTCAAAAACAGTTCCCTTGATAACTTCTTTGAAAGCAAGGGTATTTCTCACAACTTTTCTTCAGTGAGAACACCGCAACAAAATGGAGTCGCTGAAAGAAGAAATCGAATGATCATCGAAGCTGCACGATCAATGCTCAGCGATTCTCATCTACCTACTCAGTTCTGGGCAGAAGCTGTCAACACTGCTTGTTTTACTCAAAACATGTCGCTGATTGTCAAAAGATTCAAGAAGACAGCCTATGAACTTTTCCATCGGAGAAAGCCTTCAATTAGCTTTCTTCACATCTTTGAATGTCAGTGTTTCATACTGAACAACCGGGATGCCCTAGGAAAGTTTGATCCCAATGCTGATGATGGAATATTTCTGGGATATTCTTCAGTCTCCAAAGCCTTCAGAGTCTTCAATCGAAGAAGATAAACTGTAGAAGAAACAATCCACGTCACTTTTGACGAATCCCGTTCAGCGAACTCAAGACATTCTGCTGATACTGAAGAACTGAATCAATGGATGTTTTCTCATCTTGGTGATTCAGAAGCTGCTCCTATCCTTCAAGTTAATACTCCTACCACTGATGATGATCCTACTATCATCTCAAGCATGTAGACAAGTGAAGCTGAATCTTCATGGGTTTCAGTTGTTCCTCTCACCACTATGCCTGCTTCTGAACCATCTACCTCAGATATCCCATCTACTTCTCAGCAATCAGTCAATGAAATGACATTTGAACCTCTTCCTCTCTTGCCTGATATACTAGAAGTTGCTGAAGGCTCTTCTTCAGCTCCTCCGGAAGTTCAAATTGAGTCAACGAATCATGCTCCGGCTCAGCGATGGACTATTAATCACCCCATTGATCAGATTCTTGGTGATCCAAACGCTGGTGTTCAGACTCGACGAAGTACATGTAATATTTGTTTATTTGTTAACTTTATTTCTCTGATAGAACCAAAGAAAACAGATGGTGCCTTCAGAGATCCAAACTGGGTCAGTGCTATGCAAGAAGAGCTGACAAAATTTGAAAGAAACAAAGTTTGGAAACTCGTTCCAAGACCATCTGACAAGTCAGTGATAGGCACCAAATGGGTCTATCGAAACAAGTTGGATGAACATGGAACTGTAACCCGCAACAAGTCTCGTCTTGTTGCTCAGGGATACAGACAAGAGGAAGGCATAAACTAAGACGAGACATTTGCCCCAGTGCCAAGACTCGAAGCTATTAGTCTATTCTTGGCATACGATGTTCACAAAGACTTCAAGGTTTATCAGATGGATGTTAAATCAGCATTCCTCAACGGAAGGCTGAATGAAGAAGTCTATGTTGAACAACCTCCAGGATTCACTGATCCTAAGCATCCAGGTTATGTATATAAACTGGATAAGGCACTTTATGGCTTAAAGCAAGTTCCTCGTGCATGGTATGACACTCTCTACTTATCTCCACATTGAAAAATTTGAGCGTGGTAAAATCGATAAAACTTTATTTTTCAGGAAAGTAAAAGGTCATATCATTCTTGTTTAAATATATGTCGCTGATATTATATTTGGTTCTACTAACCCTGACTTATGTACTCGTTTCGCTGAAAAAATGAAAGCTGAATATAAAATGAGTATGATGGGTGAACTGACATATTTCCTTGGTCTTCAAATCAAACAGAATGAAAAAGGTACTTTCATTCACCAAGGTAAGTATGTTAAAGATATGCTAAAAAAGTTTGATTTAACTCAAAGCTCAGCTATGAAAACCCCAATGGCACCACCGCTGACACTAAACAAGGATCCTTCAGGGAAACCTGTTAATGTCACAGCGTACCGTGGGATGATCGGCTCTCTTCTATATCTTATAGCAAGCCGTCCTGATATTATGTATGCAACCTGTTTGTGTGCACGATATCAATCTGAACCTAAGGAATATCATTTGATCGCTGTAAAGCGTATTTTTCAATACCTTAAGGGTACTCCTAACATAGGTCTTTGGTATCCCAAAGACTCAGGGTTTGATCTAATCGCCTATTCAGATAGTGATTTTACATGATGCAAATTAGATAGGAGAAGCACCACAGGAGGCTGTCAGCTCCTGGGTGGACAGCTGGTAAGTTGGAAAAGCAAAAAGCAAAACTCAGTGTCCACCTCAACCGCTGAAGCTGAGTACGTAGCTGCTGGAAGCTGTTGTTCTCAGGTCTTATGGATGAGAAATCAACTATTGGACTATGACCTTCAGCTCTCCAAAATTCCAATCTATTGCGACAGCACTAGTGCCATCGCTATAGCAAACAATCCAGTGCTACACTCAAAGACCAAACACATCGAGATCAGGTATCATTTTATCAGAGATCATGTGATGAATGGTGATATAGAACTTCATTTTATTCCCACTGACTTTCAGTTAGCTGATCTTTTCACCAAACCTCTTGATGAGACAAGATTCAACTTTCTCATCAGCGAGCTTGGAATGCTGAACCTGGAAGAGTAAAATCTTCAGCGGTTCACATTAGATCAGTGATAATATGAACTGATATATCCCTATTAATCATCTAATCTCTGAACAAAATTGATTCGCTGATATCAAGGTATGTTCTCTCTCTTAATCGCTGACGTTCGCCTCAGCATGGAAGATTTCAAAACAAATTACATCGCTGAATATCTCTTCCTTTCAGTGATACTTTGAAACTCTTAAATCTCACTGGTATTTCTAATTAGTGCTTCTTATTTTTAAAATGTCCCTGAGCTTTTCAAAAACCCTCAGAGACACCATAAAATATGAAAGGACGTTTGTGACATCATCACAACGGATAAACCATGGCACGCCTTTTCATCTGACACACTTACCCGTTTCGTTTTCTTGTCCAATAAGATTTAAGGGATGTGTCATGTGCCATCATGAAAAGTGTAACAACCCACAATCCAAATATACATATAACATATAATTCACAACATGTTTTCAACAAAAGTAATTCATATTGCACATTTGGTCCCAAAGTCTGACTAATCAATATAAAAATTCAGTACAAACTTGATCCTATTTAGATAACATAATAACTAATAACACAGTTATAAGTACGAGAGCATCCACAACTTCATAACGTTCATCTTCCCCCAAAAGCTATTCACCAAGTATTCTAATCACTTAGTCTTACTGGAATCACCACCTGGAATACATATTTTAAAACAGAAACTGAGGGTTAGACCTAAGGGTCTATTGAGTAAATCCCTGACATTTGGAAATCAATAAAAATTCATTTATATAAAATATTCTTTATATAAATACACATATATCACACGTAAGTTAATACCAACCAAGATTTGTGCATCATACCTGTCTCATCCCACCTTATCCCTCCACCAATGGCCAAATTTATTGGTTGCGAGCCAATTTAACACACCGGTCAAAAGCCCGACCACGTATTATATTCTCATATAATACTACGTAATTATAATATCTCAATATATTATAATCACCCACGTATGACACATTCATACAATTTATCAAGTATTTGTTATCCACATAATGTATTCCAGTAAAAATACTTTAAAGTAAAACTCACCTGTTTTGTTTATCACCAAAGTCTTTCCAAGTTAATTATCAGTACTTCAATCCTTCACAGAATCTGAAATCATGCAAAAATACCAAATATCTCTTTTTAAAACTAAACTTATAAAATCCTCGACTCAAGTCGCAACCTATTAAAAGTAAAATTAGAATCGCAATGCATAGTGCTAAGTCGCAATCAACTACTGCGATTCCAAACCAAGTCGCAATCAACTACTGCGATTCCAAACCAAGTCGCAATCAACTACTGCGATTCCAAACCAAGTCGCAATCGACCATTGCGACTTCAAAGCCAAATCGCAATCAACCATTGCGACTTCGTTGAATGTCTCAGTTCATTGTTCATCCTAAAAACTCAGAAATCGTACTTTTATGCTATGCATGTTGCTGTAAAGGTGCAGATATGTTTAAGACTATGAACATAACTTAACCTTAAGCTTAGATTTCCCAAAACATCCATTTTTAACAAAACTCACCTAAAACTTAACTAGCAAACTCAAGAACACTTTTAAGAAATTAAAACACATACAAGGATGGATTTGTTACCTTGCTTACTTCAGTTTGGTCCTTAAATCACAGCAGCAAACTCTTGATTTCTTCCTTCTTCTTTCCCTTAATCTCTCTCTCGATTTCCTTCTCTCTCTCTCTAAACCGAACACACTACACACACTAACATTTAGGATAATTTCTCCTAATTGAAATATGGACACCTATCCTTATTAAAATAGGAAGTCGGTTTTGGCTAAAGAGGTTTGGATAAAAGACCAAACAAACCCTAAACTTATCTCACTTGGCAATAAATACCCCTAAACTTTCAAATAAAAATTAAAACTTACCCCTTAACTTCTTACTCCATAAAACACTAACATAAAACTTATAAAATTTTCAAATTTGCAATTAGATAAAATACCTGGTTATTACAACATCTCCCCCTTAAAAGAATTCCGTCCCGAAATTCAGTTAAGCAACAAACGAAGGTAATCAATTACCATAAATCGCTTTCAAACTCATACAACACATTATTGTCTTCCAAAACCCCAAATTAGAAGTTCAAAATCCTTCTAAACCTGATACCATTAATAAGTGCAATAATCTATAAAATTCATGAGTTTTCAATAAGATTTACACCATAACAATATAATAACTCCTGACTAACGATAATAATCATTCAACTTGATATCTTAACGCAAACTCGCGTTATTCTCAATAACGATAATACATTATTCTCAACATTACCAAAACATCAAGAATTTTAATTCCACACAAAAATTCCGCCCCTTTAAAACAACGATAATCACCAACTTATTAATACTAACCCACTTTATTTGAACTTTACACACATTGTCCGCAATTTACTCAATTAATCCATTTATAACAACCCAATAATCAAATCCCACGAAGTTTCAAAATAACTCGAAAGTTCACTTATATCATAAAAAAGAAATAACTTATACTCACATCAATGCTTAATTGTACTTGACACCAAATCATTTATCAAATTAAAATAAGGTCTAAATAGTAACTTAATTTTTCGAATATCACAAAGCACAATTTCGAATATTTCAATCATCTTAATAATCTCGCCACCATAACTCACACCGACTTCCAACCAAATATCAATACTAATTCATTTCTTAATAAAATAACAAACTCGCTATCACATCAATTCCTTACATCTCCAACTTAGCACAAAATACTAACACAGACCTTTAGACATTTGTTTCATTTAAACCACTCCGCAAATGAAATTATCAGCACCGGTCTCACCTTACCCAACTAATATAATTACCAAATCATCATATAATAATTTCACTACAAAACTAAGCCAAAAAGAATTCATCACAACTCCGTTAAAATTTCATGTCACTAATCATATAACTCATTAACGGCTTAACATGCAAAGTCCAGCACCAAGTTTAGAACAACTTTTTAACTTAAACAACTCCATAAAGAAGGTTCATCACACGACCATCAAAAATTATTGAGCATTGCTTTCTTCCCACTAATCATAACACTTAATATAAATCCCTTTTTACAACTTAATTTCTCCAATCCAAGAGTATTAGGTAAACATCCAACCCATTGATCCATTTTTCTATATCAAGAAAAACTCTCATTCATCATTTTCTTATACTTTATTATCATAATAAGCATATTCTCTTTCAGTTTAAGTCCAGGTTATCAGCAACCTAGCTTCCTAACCTTGCGACCTATTATCGCCAACGCTTCCCCCATATCATTCCACTTTAGATCCAAACCGGCGTTTTCTAACGGTACAGCCATACTTGCTTCGGCTAAGCCCTTCCACAGAATCGACACGGGAAAGGCCGAATGAACTCTCACTATGCGTAACCCTTCAATACCAAGGCGCATACCAATAATTTAGTACCCTCCTAACTACAACAACTCTTACTCCAAGAAGAAAACCCATGTGATACAAACAAGGTATAATATCCCAGATCAATCATACCAATATCATTCACACCTCTAAACTCCAGGTTCACCTCATCCTACTACCCTTGCTATAACGGAATCTCCACTAGTCATGACGAGTCGCCTCGCGAATGCACAGTCGCATACAGTGTGAAATCAGATAGACATTCGAAATAAGGATTATATCCCACAACGGTTAGACTCAAACAAGAGCTGCGCAATAGAACTAAATCAAACATTCTAAGGTTATCTAGTTCCTACTGCATACCACTTATAAGGCATTCACTTAACAACCTATCAAGACTAGCATAAATTCCTACTAGCAAGTAATAGTCATGCAACAAAGTGATAAGCACCAGGCATTCTAGCATACATACTCTTATGTTCTAGAAAGCAATCAATTACACTAAGTACTCTACTTTTTCCCCTGGCATCGGCTGACTGTACACACTGCGCCTTCGATCACCGTTTCTAAAATGTCCCAACAATCCAACACTCCAAAAATAACGACATTCTACTCCCCCAATAGATTACAAAATCAACTCGGAGTATCACCTTAACCCGTAGTTGAACTTTTCTCCATAGGTCATCCCCAACTCTACCGTCACTTCTCTGATCCAAAATACATCTAAGATAGACAACACTTTCTTGCATTAATTACACCGACCCTGAACCTTAGATTACAATTGATTTCCACACTTGTCACAACATCACTCTCGTATTACTACCACGTCCTATCCAATGGTCCTTCACCCCGATCATTACATTAGACTATTTTCTTCCACTCTCTTCTCAACATAAAACACGTTTCCCCAAGGATAGCTCATTAGGAGGTGCTTACTCTAGATCGATCCTATGAGCTAGCTTTCTTTCACCTCCAAACCAATCGCACACACCCAAATCCCACAATTACTATACTTAACCAATAATTTCACCACACCTCATATCAGGAATTTAACCGAGTTAATCCGAAATCACATTCATTGTTTGAAACAACCACACACTTTTTTTTTTCATTTTTCAAATATCGTTAACATATTCTTTCAAAACGATAATAAACAAATTGGATCCACACTATACACCCATCCCCAAAATATAACAACCATAAAAACATATTTATAACAAAATCAGTACATCTTTATTTCAGCTCGTGCCTCTTTCAGCACAAAATATGTCATCGTGCCTCTTTCAGCACAAAATTATATATATATATACATATATATTTTTATATATCACAAATCATCTAACACATTTGAAATTTTATTCATAACATAAACTTTAACATTTGGAGGCATAACCTAGCGTTTGAAATACTGAATTATACACAACGCCACATTCTACACTTCCACAAAATCTTTCCAACATTCTAACATGCACCTAAAATTTGAAAAAAAAAGTCAACACTTTCAAGTGTTAGATCATTCATTCCATATTAAACTACCAATCACTTTCGTTCTCATACAATAAATTTTATTACCACCTTGAACAATCATTCAAATCCAAACACATATAATAACTAGTTATCATTTTTGATCACTAATAGCCTTTCCTTACTTAATCATTCCCAAAAACACTATTCGCTTTCTAGTTTCAATTATCCTTGATTTCTCATTTAAATTTATCCCAAGCAATAACATAAAGAATAAACATACTAATTCCGATATCATCCAAAATATTTGTTACATTCTTACTAAATTAGAACCAACCTCTTTTCACACCAAATGCTTCCAAACCTATACTCTTACTAAGCCTTAAAAATAATTCATATATAAAATTTGTTAACAAACAAAAACATTAAATCAATCACCCGACAATCTCTTCTTTCATCATAACTACTTATTTCAATATATACCGAATTACCGAGGATCACTTATCATTACCTAATCGAAAGTTTTAACAAAATCAAGTTCCAACCCCATCCTATACTTACTACTACCTCAAATTCCATCAACATTATCAAAAATAACTTAATAGGCACTCCACTCCTATCTATATTACCAACACAATTATCAAATTCGTTTCTAAGGCGAATAAGCAATATAAGATTGAAAACACAATTAATCGGTTTGCACCGAAGTCAAATAGCACTTTAGCACATGTAGAGTTTATATAAATATACCTGTCTTCGTCTCTATCCATATGTCGAGACTGACTTGCCACTCTGTAGACTTCAACAAGGTTAATATACACATAGGCACATACCCCATATAAGAAGGTATTCCAGTCCAATCATGTAACTGTAAACTCACAATTACACTGGCCAGGTGTAACTCGAATTTACCTTACATGATGTTCCTTCTACCTTATTATACTTAATATCCCAATGTTCTAAAATAATAGGGACATCCTACTTCACATGCAGTTTAAGTCTAGGTACATATACTAATACCTAAATCCCTTAAACTAGGGCTCTGATACCATCTGTAACAACCCACAATCCAAATATACATATAACATATAATTCATAACATGTTTTCAACAAAAGTAATTCATATTGCACATTTGGTCCCAAAGTCTGACTAATCAATATAAAAATTCAGTACAAACTTGATCCTATTTAGATAACATAATAACTAATAACACAGTTATAAGTACGAGAGCATCCACAACTTCATAACGTTCATCTTCCCCAAAAAGCTATTCACCAAGTATTCTAATCACTTAGTCTTACTGGAATCACCACCTGGAATACATATTTTAAAACAGAAAATGAGGGTTAGACCTAAGGGTCTAGTGAGTAAATCACTGACATTTGGAAATCAATAAAAATTCATTTATATAAAATATTCTTTATATAAATACACATATATCACACGTAAGTTAATACCAACCATGATTTGTGCATCATACCTGTCTCATCCCACCTTATCCCTCCACCAATGGCCAAATTTATTGGTTGCGAGCCAATTTAACACACCGGTCCAAAGCCCGGCCACGTATTATATTCTCATATAATACTCACGTAGTTATAATATCTCAATATATTATAATCACCCACGTATGACATAAATACCCCTAAACTTTCAAATAAAAATTAAAACTTACCCCTTAACTTCTTACTCCATAAAACACTAACATAAAACTTATAAAATTTTCAAATTAGCAATTAGATAAAATACCTGGTTATTACAACATCTCCCCCTTAAAAGAATTCCGTCCCGGAATTCAGTTAAACAACAAACGAAGGTAATCAATTACCATAAATCGCTTTCAAACTCATACAACACATTATTGTCTTCCAAAACCCCACATTAGAAATTCAAAATCCGTCTAAACCTAATACCATTAATAAGTGCAATAATCTATAAAATTCAATAGTTTTCAATAAGATTTACACCATAACAATATAATAACTCCTGACTAACCATAATAATCATCCAACTTGATATCTTAACGCAAACTCGCGTTATTCTCAATAACTATAATACATTATTCTCAACATTACCAAAACATCAATAATTTTAATTCCACACAAAAATTCCGCCCCTTTAAAACAACGATAATCACCAACTTATTAATACTAACCCACTTTATTTGAACTTTACACACATTGTCCGCAATTTACTCAATTAATCCATTTATAACAACCCAATAATCAAATCCCACGAAGGTTCAAAATAACTCGAAAGTTCACTTATATCATAAAAAAGAAATAACTTATACTCACATCAATGCTTAATTGTACTTGACACCAAATCATTTATCAAATTAAAATAAGGTCTAAATAGTAACTTAATTTTTCGAATATCACAAAGCACAATTTCGAATATTTCAATCATCTTAATAATCTCGCCACCATAACTCACACCGACTTCCAACCAAATATCAATACTAATTCATTTCTTAATAAAATAACAAACTCGCTATCACATCAATTCCTTACATCTCCAACTTAGCACAAAATACTAACACAAACCTTTAGACAATTTCGAATATTTCAATCATCTTAAACAATGTACTTTTCTAAAGTTTAAAATCATCTTCTTCATGGTTTTAAAAGACACAATCTGTTTATAGGTTGTTCTTCGAGTTTATAATCAAAAATCTTAAACTTGACACTTTCATATGTTCTTCCAGAATCCTTTCCATAAAAGGAAACTGGAAAACAAGAAATTTCACTATGTTTTGTACTTCTTTTCAAAACTAGAAAACCCTAAGTTTCCATTTCTTTCTCTAAATGGAAACTGAAAAACTCTAAACATTCTTATTTTTGGAAACTCTTTCCACTTTAAGACACCTTTCTTTAACTTCTTCATCTTTGTGTTCTAAACATAAATGGAAACTACTGACTCTACCAACACTACATCCCCTACCTCTTCAGACAAGACTGAAATCACCAGAGCTCCAAACATGGGTCACTCAATAGACCAGATTGTTTGGAAACTCTTTCCACAAGAACCTACTTGCCCAATTTTGGTACACTGTCAGAAGATCCCAGGTTGCCTCCACCAAGAACCCTGATAAAATGGTGGACGTAATCCTCTTTGAAACCGAGTTTGGGGAAGCAAAGATAAATCCCGGGGCGATCAGGTCTGCTCTCAATCTTCTGGGAAGCTCAAGAGACAAATGCTTCGTTTCCTTACCTGATGTCAAATCCAGGGAAGGCAAAGCTGAAATCATTGCATTTCTGGATGCAATGAAGTACAAATGGAACACAGGGAGAGATGATCTCCCTGAGAAGAAGATCACAACGGTGCGGAAAAGCAAAATGCCAAGCGAGATGAACTTCATCTTCTCACATCTCATCAGCTGCATGACAGCTAAGACGGGGTTAACTGATCAGGCCTCAAAACCCCAGGTTGCTATGGGGTATGCGCTGATGAAAGGGCTCCATGTAGACTGGGCCAAGATAATATTTGATGACCTGATGGAGAGGGTGGAAGAACCAAAGCGAGCAGCAAACGTCCCCTATCCTCGATTCCTTAGTGCTCTCTTCATGCAAGCACTTGGGGATCAGTACCCTAAAGAGGGAGACCTGAGGTTGTCCCAGGTCGGCCCTAAAGTACTGTACTTCAAGACACTAGCCAACGAGGTACGTATTTCTACTCTTTTACCTCTTCTCCGCCCTCCTACTTCTTCTACTTCTGCAGCTACCTCCTCGGCAGCGGTCGTCCCAACCGCTGGTACCCAGGCCGCACCAACCACTCCATCTCGAAAGAGAAAACAATTTGAAACCCCACTTGGCATCCATAAGACCAAGAAGATTTCTAAGGAGCAACCCCCCAAGCCTTCCCAGGATGAAGACTCCGCGTCTGTCTCTCTACAGAAGACGCTGGATGGTTTCGTGGCACGCTCCGCCACATCCGCTGAACCAACCTCTTCTATACCCAGTTCAGTGCCTCAAGACACTGAAGTTATCTTGGATCATGACCCCCCATTCTCAGTACCTCTAAGTACTGAAGACATTTTCCTCAGCGGATCCAACACTGAATCTGCTACCCACACCCTCTTCTCAACCTTTATTCCTCCCTTATCTTCTTTGGTCACTCCAAGCTTCATAATTCCCCCACTCTCAACCTCAGGCGTTATTCACCTGAGTGATACAACGACTGATGATTTACAGCGGTTGATAGATCAAAATCAAGGACCTGGTGGCTCTCAGCATCAACCAAATATGGAAGACGACATGGAGAACTTTACTGGTCACCGTGACTTCAACACCTTCTCCAACCCGCCCCTAGGTATACTAAATACTCCTCTCTCTGAACCCCCAACTTCTGAGCTTTCCTTTGTTCATAAGTTTTTCTCTATTGCAGGTCCTAATTTGAGGACAATCAACAACTCCATCACGGAATTGTCAACAAATGTGGAATCTCTCACCACTACTCTCTCCACAAACTCCTCAGCGGTTATAGACGCTGGGGAGGCGTTAAAGAAACTCACCACTGAGGTGAAAGACAAGACATCCAGCGCTGATTTGCAAAAGCTGGAAGGTAGCTTCTCTACCATGGCTACAGCTCTTACCGACAACTCATCCTCCATCAACACCTTGAACGCCACCAACAACACTCTCTCCAATAACTTCACCACCCTGTTCAGCGAAGTCACATCGCTGAAGACAGTGGTCGGCAATCTTCAGGGAGAGGTGTCTTCTCTGAAAACGGAGGTGGGTACCGCTACTAATCTACTCCAACAAATCCTAGATCGTCTGAACGCTCCAACAGTTCCTCCTTCTCACTTTACTCAAGTCGATCGAGAAACCCTGGAAAAAATCAGCCTTACTATATCTGGCCTAGAAGATAGATTGGCAGCGGTTGAAAAACGATCAAGCTTCCCTGGCCACAAAGACTAGGAAACTGGTACTGCTGCTGCTGCTATTACTGATACCTCCCCCATCCATCATGTGGAAGAGGGGGAGAAGACTCAAGAAGATCTTCCCCATGACTCTGAGGGGGAGAAAAATGCTGCTGAAAAACCTCAGGGAGATGAAAACCCTGAGGAAACCGAATTCTTCCAACATGCAACTTCTGAGGGGGAGAATGTCGAAGAACATGCTGAATCTCCAGTGCATGTTGAGTCTGAAGAAGAAGCTGAAGAAGAAGACGATGACGATCTTGATCTTCATGATGACGAACCCTCATCATCACCCAAGATGATGATGATGACGATGATGATGATGATGATGATGTCGACTTCTCCTTCCAGCCCAAGACCAAGAAAACCCTAGCTCTAAAATGGGTAATCATCAAAGAATCAAGGGAGGGGACCAAAACCAAACCTGCAGCGTCTGAAGCTGACAAAGGCAAAAACAAAGGCCTTACAAATGAAGGCAACTTGGCTATACTCTACAGCAAGCCACTTTGTCAAGTAACTTACTTATTCTTCCCCTACTCTGCATCCCTCCTCTATCCCTTCTCAACCTCAGTTTTAATCTCAATCAAACCTCTAAACACTTAACCTCATTCTTTCTCTATCTTTTCTCCCAAATGATCTTACCTATGTGATCGTTTTGTTTCAGCTAGTCCTCTCCCCTGCTTAAGGGTCAAGCTGAAGCTCCTGCTACAACTCCAATAATCCCAGCCCCGAGTGCTGATGAAATAATCCCGGTCTTGAATCTCGATGGGACTGATGATTCTTTTGAAGAAGAAGAAGAAGAACTGCTCTCTCACAAGAAAAGACCTTCCTTGGTTCCTCAAAAGCCAAGTGAAGAAGAAATGAAAAAGAGAGCAGTTATGATTCAAAAGCTTGAGGATCAACGCATCGTTCCTTATCTCAACATCCTATCAAAAAGGGAAATCGTTGAATCCCTCAGAGCCGAAAAACTCTTCGCTGAACGAAAGAAGGCTGAAGAAAAAGATAAAGAATATGCCTTAGAGCTTGCTCAGCGTTCAGTTGATAATCCAACCCTGAAGAAATTCCCTGTTGCTGCTCAAAGAAAACTGTTAAAGAACGCACATAAGATCCACCAGGAGGAAAAGACCAAAGTTAGTGACTCCATACTGGACTGGTGCAAGAAGATGTGCCACTATAGACAACATGGATCAAGGATAAGCGCTGTAAATGTAAAAGGGAGATATGCTATGAAAAATACTAAAAAGGTACCGATTGTTCGTGTCCAAGTAGTCAGAGAAAGCGGCTACTTCAGAACTTGCTACATGTCAGCCCTGGACAAATTTGGTTTCCCTGAATGGTTGGAAATGAGAATCACAATTCAGCGATCCCGCTCTACTTTCAAGACCTATGTTGAACAAGCCATAAACAGGTTGATCGACTTAGTATCCTCAGCGGTTGATATTCCCCCTCCATCAATTCAGAAGAAACGAGCTGCTCCAAAGAAGAAGAAAACTCCTTCCTCTCCAGGCCCGATAATAAGAAACGAAACAGGGATTGATTTCTCTCGTGAAGCAGTTCATGGCCCTGCCCCTGATCTCTCCGGACTCGACACATCTCTACCTCCCGCTGAAGCTTTCGTCCCTGGTAAAGTTATCAGCAATCCTTATGGCATTTTCTTCTATGACTTCAATGGTCGCGAATGCTTTCAACGCATCTCTGAGTTATACAAAACTCTAATCGAACAACTCAGAGATTTACTCTAATGGTGCAAATACAAACGCAGTCTACTTGGATCACTCCTAAAACCCCACATCTACCACGAAGCAAAGAAAAGAAGGGAAGAAGGAGTCACAGTCCCTGATTGGATGATTCTAAAGACTGATACTCTTGATGAACTCGTCAAGAAAGAACCTGAGTAGATGATAAGATCATCTTTTGTAATTCTTCTATCTTTATCAACTTGTATCTTTCTGTACTTGTAATTATTATTCGCTGTACTTGTAATTTTTCCACTTCCCTTTGTAACTGATACGAAGTTTAATGAAAAATTTCCGTGAATGTACTTTACTCCATCAGTACTTAAAAAGATCCCTAAAAACAGTAAATGGGACAAATATTTTATGAGTCCTTTTTAACCTTATGTTTTCTTACTTAACAATTTTCTTTTATTGCTATGTCATAA
This sequence comes from Saussurea involucrata, assembly GCA_033807775.1. NCBI lineage: Eukaryota > Viridiplantae > Streptophyta > Magnoliopsida > Asterales > Asteraceae > Saussurea > Saussurea involucrata. The sequence goes on from CM066324.1 coordinate 49,477,091, forward strand.
TTAAATAGGGGGAGATTGTTGATCCAAACCCTCAGTGATTTGATAATGACCCTGATAAACACTTAGTGAAAATTGTAAGTAGACAATATGTATTAGAGTTTCACTATTGCTGATAAATACTAAGTCTGTTTAGTACCGCTGATAGGAAACTCATGTTCTTTAAATTATACATTCAGCGAACACTGTTCATCAGTGAGCCCTGAGCCTGTTCAGTCTCATGATGATCGCTGGTACCTTATGTTGTTTACTTATGATCTCTGAAGACAAGATACACGTCAACCATGTTCTACGCTGAAGTCGTAGATCAAGCCAAAGAACCAGCGACTAAGTCTACTAATGAACTGATGCGGATATCAGCGAAGCCAAGACTTGTCCACCCAACGTGAAGTTTCAAGTAGAAGACTTCAGCGAACGTTGAACTTTATCATTCGCTGATAAAGAATCATTCAGCGAACGCTGATCATGAAGCCTCCTCTACAAGTAACTTTTGTCTTATCCCCTTGCACGCCTCCGTACGACTGTGTCAGAATGGACATCCCTTTTGTCCAGAATCGTACAACCAACTCTGATTCTACACTGTTCATCATACGGCTACTAGGTTGTCTACTAAGGTCAAAACATGCAACCAACCAGAAGCTGCCATGTGTAAAGTCATACTGACATGCATTAAATGCATGCAGTATATAAAGGAAACCCTACTTCATTTGTGAAACGCTCGAATCTTTCTTCTCGCTGAACTTACTGTGTGTTTGAATACTCTCCTTAGTATTCTAGATTTTCTTAATCTCTATTTCTAGTGCAAGAACTCTTAGTGATTCTCATAGTTTTTTTTATATAAGGCTTTAATGTAATTGAATGTATTATCATTTTATATTAAAGTTATGGAAAATTTTGTTAGGATATTTAAAAGAGATGATAGATGAGTTTTAAAGATGATGAGTGATGATGCATAGGCACCAAATTCACAATTCAATATTCTTTGTTTTAAAAAAGGAAAAGTAAATTGACAAGTATACCTATCATGTGCAAGGCACATGATGCCTGTAACCTTTAATAATTTAATGGTGTTAGTGTTGAGTGACCCTAGTGATAACACCACCTTTTGGCGTTACTTTCAGTCTACAAACCAATGAGATTGGCTTGTGTTGAAGCAAAAATGCGGGATTTTATGGTTTATCTAGTGAAATGTGCAGGTTATCCGAAAGAAGATGAACATCGAGAAAAAGAAGCGGAAAAGAGCTAAAAGAGAGTACAAAACGAAGCCCGAGATCTAAGCCCACGAACCAGAAGTGTCCCCCGCTGCTCAAGAACCTGAACAGGTTCAGTTCTTACAAAACCGCAACAACCAGCCGAGGAACGACCCTTTCTCGAATACCTATAATTAGGGGTGGAAGAAACACCCTAATTTTTCATGGAGTCAACCTCAAGGGCAACAACAATACGGTAATTCTTCTAACCATTCTAATGCTTCTCAATCTAACAATGTTTACCGTCCTCCAGGTTTCAATCAAAGGAAATTCGACGAGGGACCATCCATGGAGAAGAAACCGGGGCTGGAAGATATGATGATGAAGTTTATGACAAAGATGGACAACACAGTTGGAGAATTAGCAAACACAGTGAGTACAGTGAAAGCAGTAACATATCAGAACACCGCCTCCATCAAACTCCTTGAGAGGCAAGTGGGGCAAATTTCTGAAGCCCTACAGACCCGAGCTCCCGGGACATTCCCGAGTCAGACTGAAAGGAAACCGAGAGAAGAATGTAATGCCATTTATCTGAGAAGTGGCAAGGAGGTGATCAAGGAGGCGAATGCTAGGCTGAAGGATGATCGTTCTAGTGATATGGTTGATCGGGAGAAGCCGAAGGAAAAAGAGGTGACACCTCCATCAAACCCGGTAGTCAAGCTGTATGTGCCTTAGTTACCATTTCCGAATCGGGTGAAGGCACATAACAAGGAGGAGCAATTCAAGAAATTTCTTGACATCTTCAAGAAACTGCACATCAACATTCCATTCGCAGAAGCAGTTGCTCAAATGCCAACATACCTCAAGTTTATGAAGGACATCGTATCCAAGAAGAGGGCAATTGAACATCAGGCTACCATTGCACTTACTGAAGAGTGCAGTGCAATCATTCAGAACAAGCTTCCCCCGAAGCTTCAAGATCCAGGGAGTTTTTCTATTCCTATACAAATTGGAGATTTTTGTTTTGATAAGGTGTTATGTGATTTAGGAGCAAGTATTAATTTAATGCCTTTATCTGTTTTCAGGAAACTTGGCTTGGGGGAAGTGAAGCCTACAAACATGACCCTCAAACTCGCTGATAGATCGATAACATACCCATATGGAGTGATAGAGGATGTACTCATCAAAGTCGATAAGTTCTACTTTCCGGTGGACTTCGTGGTGCTGGATATTGATGAAGATATAGAGGTCCCGCTAATATTGGGAAGACCCTTTCTGGCCACGAGCAAAGCACTGATTGACAAGGAAGAAGGCGAGATGACTTTAAGGGTTGGTGGTGAAAAGGCAGTGTTCAAGATGTTCGAGAGTGGAAGATGTAGAGACGGAGATGGTCAAGGAAAGCCGAAGGAGTGATCAGATGGAAGGTCGAGCCACGACCGAAACCAAGGTGCTAGGTGGAAGGCAACCCACCGAGGTTTGATTTTTTCGTTTATGTTTTTATGATTTTCGTTTTCGAGTGTGGTTTTTGAGTGAATTAAAAAAAATTAGAACAGAGACATACGCGGTTTTGGCCGCGGCCTCAAGCCGCGCGCGAAACCGCGGGTGTCTCTGGATGTTTTGCTGAAACAGTGGGTTACGCGGGATACCCCGCGGGATAAGGCCGTGGCCTAAACCGCGCGGGCCCCCCTGTTGCTTCTGGGTGGTTCTCGTGCTGTGTTTTCCCTTTCTTGCATTGTGTTTTTCTTTCTTTGCTTTCTTTCGTCTTTTGCTTTGATTTCTTTTGTTTCTGCATTATCTCTCTATATTCTCCGATGTCTCTCAACTGGGCGCTCAAATCTTTCAAGAGAATCTCCTCCGTCCGGTCAGACAGGTATGTTCTAACTTTGTATGTTAACGAGTGGTGTATGATGTTTTGTTTCCTTATTAGTTGAACGAGATGCAACAAACCTAAGTTTTACTTAGGTTTGGGGTGCCTCATATTTTCAACATCTACACACTCACTTTTACCCCTGTGCAAACCTCGGTCTCACCGAGGTTTGGGGTTGGCTTTAGTTGACAAACCTAGGCCACGTCCTAGGTTTGGGGTGGCCATTTTGTTTCAAAAAGTAGACTAGCTCTTTGATGTTTCGTGTGAATACTGTGCCTTGTCTATCTGATAACTGCAATAACCGCACAACGATATCATTTTGTATCGCCTGCACCGACACCTACACATTGGGGACAATGTGTGGGTAAGGTTTGGGGTTGCCCAATCGGGCCCACGTACATACACGTAGATTTCCTGCACTTCTGAATGTTTAGATCATAGTAGCTAAATTTTTGTTTTGAATGATTGAGACCGACCATTGTGGGAAGAATCTTGTGATAGTAACGTGACCATTAGGGAAGGACCGGGAAAAGACATGACTAGGGACATTAGTGGAGACCACCCAATTGCGAGATTTGAGCCTAAAAGACGTTTTTCATTTCGAGGGATTTAAACACGTAATTCGTATACACTTTTTTTTTCGAATTCCTTGTCGTGATTATAGAGTGATCTCGCTATAATATTGCATTGAGTAGCAAAGTCAACCATCAGGATATTGGGTAAGGGTATAGTAGACCATAGCGTGTGGACCTTAAGAGATGATTCCAGGCATTGTGTGTATGTTTAACCCATTTTTATCTATCGTCCCTTTTGACCCATTATGTGTGTACCCAAAACCCCTTTGTAGCCAAACACTCACCACTTGTTCATTTCAGACCCACCATTAAACCCTAGCTAAAAACCTTAACCAACCCTTATCCGAAAGTGTGTCAATCAGAGGCAGTAAGGAACCGCGAGAGATAGAGCAGAAAAGAAAAAGTGCAGGCCATTAATGAGAATAATTTGGGTCATTTTAACCCAAAAGTTAGAAAAGAGGGCCAATGCAGCCCCAAAATGAAAAAAGGGCCAATGATGATGCCCTACACAAAAAAAATACAGTTAGTTAGATAGTATTTACAGCAGCTAAATAAGAGAGTCAAAGCGACTCCAGTAGTGAAAAAGAGGGCCAAGTGATAGAAAGTGAAGTAAAGAAGTCCATAACTACTAATGGTTGACACACCGAGGATCTTTGATCCGCTTACCCTTCGTTTCTTAGCCATGACCTAAACCTCGTTACAACCCTTGTAAAGACCTGGATGATCTTCTGGAAAATGTGATTAGGGTATACGACCACCTTGACCAATATTCCCTGTCTTGCTACTTGATTCCCTTCTGAGATCGACTTTTTGGACATTTGTGCGTCTTTCATGAGAGTTGTCATGTAATTATCGAGTATTCTTGTACATAAATTCCTTATACAAGACAACATGTGCGACATCCTAGGTTCAAGTGAAATGAGAGTATCCCGTGAGGTAGGGTCGAGACAAAATGTTTTCCTTGTATGTTTGGACCTAGTACAACCTTAATGTAATCGGAGCAGTCACGAGTTCAACTCACAATGGAAGCCATAGATCAAACATAATAAGGATGAGGCGAGAGTGAGATAAGCATTCATGGGTATGGGAAATCACCAGTGCATTACGTGGTAGCAATTGGGAGTTGTGCAGTTACTATTTCACTGATATATGCTTTTACTCTTTTTATCGCTAATTTGCTTGACTACAAGCAACGCTCGGTTTGGGGTTGTTGTTGATAACGCCACTTTTTGGCGTTACTTTCACTCTACAAACCAATGAGATTGGCTTGTGTTGAAGCAAAAAGGCAGGATTTTATGGTTTATCTAGTGAAATGTGCAGGTTATCCGAAAGAAGATGAACATCGAGAAAAAGAAGCAGAAAAGAGCTAAAAGAGAGTCCAAAACGAAGCCCGAGATCCAGGCCCACGAACCGTACCCAGATCCGCGAACCAGACTGACCCGGAAGTCTCAAGAAAGCGCACGGCTTTCCACGCGGCTTGAAGCCGTGGGACAAACCGCGCAAGTACCTGTTTCGTTTCTATAATTGATGTTTTCCGGAATTAGGTCATGTCTTCACACGAACGACGGAGGGCTGCTTGGGGGCGATTTTCAGAGACATTTTGGGTACTTTGGAGCCACGACAGAGGATCGATTGAAGGGAAGTTCACCACGCAAATAGGATTAGAGCCGAGAGAAGGGAGTTCACCATTACATTCATCACGTTCACGATCATTATGTTTACACACACGATTTCTCTTCCTTTTCTTATGTTTTTATCCACCACCAACATGAACTAATCTTTAGATGTTGGGGGTTGGAATGAATTTTGTTTAAGCTTATGAACAGATGATTTGAGACTTTTATCAGTTTTTCCTATTTAATGAAGCATGTGAATTGAGTTTTAATGCTTTTGTGAGTTTGGCCAACTTTCAATTGTTTTGTTTGTTTCCAGTTAAGTTCGAGAGAATTAATTGTTAACTAGAATTAGAGTTTGCATGCCTAAGGTGAGAAATTGGATAGAGATATACCATGTAAGCCTTAGTCCCATTACAATCTTGAGTTTAATGTGTTTTGAGTTCCATAGGTTGAGATCGAGAGATAAAACTTATGCTTTCAAAATAAAACCTGTTGTTGCTCGAGAGAGAATAACGGTGATTTTAGAGATTAGGTATACATTAAAGGGATTAGTTGGTAATTGTTTTGAGTCAAGTGTTTGTATGCGAAAACCTTAGGGTTTCCAACCCTCAACTGTTTTCTCTATCCAAAGTTCCTAAGTTCTTTACCGTCTTGTTCGAGATTTAAGTACTTGCAATTGATTAGTTTAATACCAACAACTCAAATTGCGATCGTTCAGTTAATAGATCTTATAGTCATTGTGATACTTAGTTCCTAGTTCTCTGTGTTCGATACTCGTACTCTCGTACTATTACTTGATTTCGACACCGTACACTTGCGGTTAGATTTAGGGGGGTGTAAACCCGCCTATCAAGTTTTTGGCGCCGTTGCCGGGGAACTAGTTGCAACTGATAGCACTACCAGCGATAAGCGCTATTACATTGAACATTTTTATTTTTGCTATTTTATTTCATCACTTTCAGTTTTTGGATTGCTAATTTTGTTTACTTTCCGTTTCAGGAACTAATTGGTTTATGCCAAGGAAAACCCGAGGGGAAGGAATCGAACCGATCGATCAGGAAATTGAAAGAACCGCCCGTCGATTACGCAAAGAATCAAAAGCTAAAAAACATATCAAGATCGAGATGGGTGACGAAGCTCCTCTTGAGAGACGCCCTATGCGGTCGTTTGCCGATCCGAATATGGCAGCCGCACGCATAGGCATCCAACCGCCCACTACTGGGGCGAACTATTTCGAGATCAAACCGAGTACCATCGTGATGGTACAGCAGAACCAGTTTGGAGGAACACCGACAGAAGATCCTCATGCACACCTCCGGGCATTTGAACGGATCTGCAACACTTTCAAGATCAATGGGGTGAACGAGGATGCCATCAAATTGAGACTGTTCAGCTTTTCCCTCAAAGGTAGAGCTGAAATATGGATAGAAGGCCTACCATCGGATCAGATCACTACATGGGCAGACCTGAAAGTTGCGTTCCTCCATATATTCTTTCCACCGAGAAGAACCGCTCAACTGATGGCCAACATTACCCACTTCGCTCAATGGGACCAGGAGAATCTATACGAGGCATAGGAGCGATATAAAGACATGTTGAAAAAGTGTCCGCATCATGGATTACACGGCTGGGTAATTATCCAAACGTTCTTTGGAGGACTTCACCCGCAGTTCAAGAATGACATCACTGCTGTAGCGGGTGGAGCTCTCATGAACAAGACTTATGAGGAAGCAGTCGATTTGATCGAGAATTTAGCCGAACATAGCTATGCCACTCCACGATCTTCTATTAGACGAGTAGCTAGTGTTCAAGACTCGGATGAGTTGAAGGTGATAAAAGCTCAGCTAGCGGCTATCATAAACCACTTGAAAGGAGGTAGTCCAGAAGTGTCCCCCGCTGCTCAAGAACCTGAACAGGTTCAGTTCTTACAAAACCGCAACAACCAGCCGAGGAACGACCCTTTCTCGAACACCTATAATGAGGGGTGGAAGAAACACCCTAATTTTTCATGGAGTCAACCTCAAGGGCAACAACAATACGGTAATTCTTCTAACCATTCTAATGCTTCTCAATCTAACAATGTTTACCGTCCTCCAGGTTTCAATCAAAGGAAATTCGACGAGGGACCATCCATGGAGAAGAAACCGGGGCTGGAAGATATGATGATGAAGTTTATGACAAAGATGGACAACACAGTTGGAGAATTAGCAAGCACAGTGAGTACAGTGAAAGCAACAACTGATCAGAACACCGCCTCCATCAAACTCCTTGAGAGGCATATGGGGGAAATTTCTGAAGCCCTACAGACACGAGCTCCCGAGACATTCCCGAGTCAGAGTGAAAGGAAACCGAGAGAAGAATGCATTGCCATTTATCTGAGAAGTGGCAAGGAGGTGATCAAGGAGGCGAATGCTGGGCTGAAGGATGATCGTTCTAGTGATATAGTTGACCGGGAGAAGCCAAAGGAAAAAGAGGTGACACCTCCATCCAAGCCGGTAGTCAAGCCGTATGTGCCACAATTACCATTTCCGAATCGGGTGAAGGCACATAACAAGGAGTAGCAATTCAAGAAATTTCTTGACATCTTCAAGAAACTGCACATCAACATTCCATTCGCAGAAGCACTTTCTCAAATGCCAACATACCTCAAGTTTATGAAGGACATCGTATCCAAGAATAGGGAAATTGAACATCAGGCTACCATTGCACTTACTGAAGAGTGCAGCGCGATCATTCAGAACAAGCTTCCCCCGAAGCTTCAAGATCCAGGGAGTTTTTCTATTCCTATACAAATTGGAGATTTTTGTTTTGATAAGGTGTTATGTGATTTAGGAGCAAGTATTAATTTAATGCCTTTATCTGTTTTCAGGAAACTTGGCTTGGGGGAAGTGAAGCCTACAAACATGACCCTCAAATTCGCCGATAGATCGATAACATACCCATATGGAGTGATAGAGGATGTACTCATCAAAGTCGATAAGTTCTACTTTCCGGTAGACTTCATGGTGCTGGATATTGATGAAGATATAGAGGTCCCGCTAATATTGGGAAGACCCTTTCTGGCCACGAGCAAAGCACTGATTGACATGGAAGAAGGCGAGATGACCTTAAGGGTTGGTGGTGAAAAGGCAGTGTTCAAGATGTTCGAGAGTGGAAGATGTAGAGACGGAGATGGTCAAGGAAACCCGAAGGAGTGATCAGATGGAAGGTCGAGCCACGACCGAAACCATGGCGCTAGGTGGGAGGCAACCCACCGAGGTTTGATTTTTTTGTTTTTCTTTTTATGATTTGCGTTTTCGAGTGTGGTTTTTGAGTGAATTAAAAAATAAAAAAAACAAAATGGAACAGAGACTTACGCGGTTTTGGCCGCGGCCTCAAGCCGCGCGCCAAACCGCGGGTGTCTCTGGATGTTTTGCTGAAACAGAGGATTACGCGGGATACCCCGCGAGATAAGGCTGCGGCCTAAACCGCGCGGGTCCCCCTGTTTCTTCTGGGTGGTTCTCGTGTTGTGTTTTCCATTTCTTGCATTGTGTTTTCGTTTCTTTGCTTTCTTTCATCTTTTGCTTTGATTTCTCTTGTTTATGTATTATCTCTCCATCTTCTCCGATGTCTTTCAACTCGGCGCTCAAATCTTTCAAAAGAATCTCCTCCGTCCGGTCAGACAGGTATGTTCTAACTCTGTATGTTAACGAGTGGTGTATGATGTTTTGTTTCCTTATTAGTTGAACGAGATGCAACAAACCTAAGTTTCACTTAGGTTTGGGGTGCCTCATTTTTTCAACATCTACACACTCACTTTTACCCCTGTGCAAACCTCGGTCTCACCGAGGTTTGGGGTTGGCTTTAGTTGACAAACCTAGGCCATGGCCTAGGTTTGGGGTGGCCATTTTGTTTGAAAAAGTAGACTAGCTCTTTGATGTTTCGTGTGAATACTGTGCCTTGTCTGTCTGATAACCGCAATAACCGTACAACGATACTTGTTCAGTTTGTATCTCCTGCACCGACACCTACATATTGGGGACAATATGTGGGTAAGGTTTGGGGTTGCCCAATCGGGCCCACGTACATGCACGTAGATTTCCTGCACTTCTGAATGTTTAGATCATAGTAGCTAAATTTTTGTTTTGAATGATTGAGACCGACCATTGTGGGAAGAATCTTGTGATAGTAACTTGACCATTAGGGAAAGACTGGGAAAAGACATGACTAGGGACATTAGTGGAGACCACCCAATAGCGAGATTTGAGCCTAAAATATGTTTTTCATTTCGAGGGATTTAAACACGTAATTCAGATACACTTTTTTTTGAATTCCTTGTCGTGATTATAGAGTGATCTCGCTATAATATTGCATTGAGTAGCAAAGACAACCATCAGGATATTGGGTAAGGGTATAGTAGACCATATCGTGTGGACCTTAAGAGATGATTCCAGGCATTGTGTGTATGTTTAACCCATTTTTATCTATCGTCCCTTTTGACCCATTATGTGTGTACCCAAAACCCCTTTGTAGCCAAACACTCACCACTTGTTCATTTCAGACCCACCATTAAACCCTAGCCAAAAACCTTAACCAACCCTTATCCGAAAGTGTGTCAATCAGAGGCAGTAAGGAACAGCGAGATATAGAGCAGAAAAGAAAAAGTGCAGGCCATTAATGAGAATAAATTGGGTCATTTTAATCCAAAAGTTAGAAAAGAGGGCCAATGCAGCCCCAAAATGAAAAAAAGGGCCAATGATGATGCCCTACACAAAATAAAAAAAATTACAGTTAGTTAGATAGTATTTACAGCAGCTAAATAAGAGAGTCAAATCGACTCCAGTAGTGAAAAAGAGGGTCAAGTGATAGAAAGTGAAGTAAAGAAGTCCATAACTGCTAATGGTTGACACACCGAGGATCTTTAATCCGCTTACCCTTCGTTTCTTAACCATGACCTTAACCCCGTTACAACCCTTGTAAAGACCTTTATGATCTTCTGGAAAATGTGATTAGGGTATATGACCACCTTGACCAAGATTCCCTATCTTGCTACTTGATTCCCTTCTGAGATCGACTTTTTGGATATTTGTGCGTCTTTCATGAGAGTTGTCATGTAATTATCGAGTATTCTTGTATATAAATTCCTTATACATGACGACATGTGCGACAACCTAGGTTCGAGTGAAATGAGAGTATCCCGTGAGGTAGGGTCGAGGCGAAATGTTTTCCTTAGTATGTTTGGACCTAGTACAACCTTAATGTAATCAGAGCAGTCACGAATTCAACTCACAATGGAAGCCATAGATTCAACAGAATAAGGATGAGGCGAGAGTGAGATAAGCATTCACGGGTATGGGAAATCACTAGTGCATTACGTGGTACCAATTGGGAGTTATGAAGTTACTATTTGTAATACCCCGGGTAAATCCGTTAGTTAAAAATTCAATTCCGTTAAGTTTATTTAACCTTAAAGTTACTATTTAGGGTAAGTTTGGATAAGTTTATAAGATAAAGGTGTTTTAGTCTTTAATGAAGAGTTTAGGGGCTAGATGGGTAAATTAAGTTAATAATATCTGATTAGGTGTCAAGTTATCCTCACATCAGCAGAAAATCAGTAGGTGTATGTGTGTGTTTTGAGAGAAAAAGGGAGAAGAAGAAAAGAAGGGTAAAGGCATCAAATTGATTCATTTGGAAGTGTTTGAGGTATGTTTTCTTTACATATTATGTGTATAATTGATAGTTGAATGTTTCTATCGGAGTAGAATAGTTAGAATTACTTCTGTTAATGATTCAGTCGATTTCTGGGTGAAAATGGGATAAACAGTCAGAGGTGTCCGGATAATATGAAGGTATCCGGGTAGTTTCTTGGGTGGTGTCCGGGTAGTTTATTGATAGTGTCCGGATGATTTGTTTGAGAGTTTCCGGGTGATTTAGAGTCCGGATGGCGTCCGGATTCCTTGTGTTGTCCGGATAAGTCGTGTTGTCCGGATTAGTCATGCTGTCCGGATTACTGAGGTTGTCCGGAAAAGTCATGTTGTCCGGGTTGTTTGGGTTGTCCGGATAACTTGGCTGTTTGGGTAATTTTGAGGATAAAAGTTATGTAGATGTATCTAGAGTCCATAACCTGCTAGTAAGTCTTATACATGAGTTGGTAAGGAGATATTTGTATGTAAATGGTTTCAGATTCTGAGGTATTTGGATAAAGGAACGGATAGCTCGGAGAAAGGCTTGGAAGCGTATTTTAAGCATTCAAGGTGAGTTTTGCTTTAAAACGTTTTTGAACTGGAATACATATATATGTGTATATATATATGAGATGATTATGTGGTAGGAATATGATTATGTGTATATAAATGACAATATGATGTAATGAGATATATATTGTATTTATATAAGCTTTGCACTACACGAGTGCACTTGTTACTGGGTTCCGGTGTGCGGACCGGTGAGTAGTCGGGTTCCGGTGTGCGGACCGACAGGTAGCCGGGTTCCGGTGAGCGGACCGGTTGTTGATTTATTAGTTGGCTTGCTACCAACTAATATGGCCATTTGTGGAGGAATAAGGTGAATGAGATGTACACGATGCACGAGTCTGGATTGGTATTTAAATACGTGTGGTATGTTTATATTTTACGAAAGGTTTATCTAAACTATTTTGATACAAAGGATTTACATAAAAGGTTTGATAATGATTTTGGAAAGGACCGGGATTAACTCACTAGACCCGTTTGGTCTAACCCTCATTTTGTTTTCAAAAATATGTTTTCCAGGTTAAGGATCGGCAGGAGAGGATGAAGTGTAGGAAGCTTTTGACGGATGTTGATTAGGAAGCTTTTATATGTTTTGTAATGTCAAGACTATTGAGACCGTACTTGGTTTGTGATGTACCTTTTATTATGAATGTAATGAAGTTATGCAATGTATGTTATTTGTTGTATGTTTGGGAAACCGGGTCGTTACAAATGGTATCAGAGCCCTAGTTTAAGAGATTTAGGTATTTGGATTTATACCTAGACTTAAACTGCATGTGAAGTAGGATGTCCTTATTATTTTAGAACCTGGGGATGTTAAGTATAAAAAGGTAGAAGGAACATCATGTAAGGTATGTTCAAATTACACCTAGCCAGTGTAAGCGGGAACTTACAAGTACATGTTGAACCGGAATATCTTGTTATATTGGGTATGTGCTTACGTGTATATTAACCTTGTTGAAATCAACATAGTGGCAAGTCGAACTCGACGTATGGATAGAGATGAAGATAGGTATATTTCTATAAACTTTATACATGCTAAAGTGTTATCTGACTTCGGTGCAAACCGATTCTTTTGTGTTTTCAATTTTATTATTTGTGTTAGAAAAATATTTGATAATTGTGTTAGAGATATAGAAGGGTGTGTTTAATTATTGTTGTTCTAATCTGTTAGTGTGGAGTGTGATGGCTTGAGTGTAAAGAATAATAGCGGTATGTAGAACGTGATGAATTGTGTGTGGAAGGTAACGATAGTGCGTAAAGTCTTGACCTAGTCATGAAGGCGACAGTTTAGTATGTTGTGTAGATTATACTTAATGTGATCGTTGACGCTATCAAGAAAGGTATTGTTTAAATGTGTGGGGTAATGTCGATAAGATGGTGGCAGTTTATAATTAGTGAATGTGCGAGGTGTAGTAGTGATGAATTTCGTGAGATTAAGTGGTGGATTTGTGAGGATATGGAGTGAGTATAAGTGGAAACCTCTGCTCGGAATTTTGTTTGTAAGTTGTGTGAAGGTGTCAAAAGTATGTGGGGAGAGGTATGGATGTCTAGGCGGTGTGTAGTAGTGTTATTCAAGAATAAGAGAATGGAGTGGCAGTAGATAGTTAGCTTAAGAATAGGGTATTACCGTTTGAGAAATGGAAAATGTGAAGTTATTTTGAGCATTGAGTATGATTTCGGATTGACTCGATTAAGCTTCTGATATGAGGTATGGTGAAGTTGTTAGTAAAGTATAGTAGTTGTTGAAATTAGGTGCGTGCAATTGGTTTGGAGGCGAAAGAAAGATAGCTTATAGGATCTGTTAAGAGTGAGTACTTACTAGTGTGCTATCCTTGGAGAAAACGTGTTTTATGTAGAGAAGAGAATGGGAGGAAGTAGTCGAATGTAATGATCAGAGTGAAGGACCATTGGATAGGACATGATAGAAGTTACCCTCGTTTATTGCTTAACCGAATTCCGGGACGAAATTCTTTTAAGGGGGAGATAATGTAATACCCCGGGTAAATCCGTTAGTTAAAAATTCAATTCCGTTAAGTTTATTTAACCTTAAAGTTACTATTTAGGGTAAGTTTGGATAAGTTTATAAGATAAAGGTGTTTTAGTCTTTAATGAAGAGTTTAGGGGCTAGATGGGTAAATTAAGTTAATAATATCTGATTAGGTGTCAAGTTATCCTCACATCAGCAGAAAATCAGTAGGTGTATGTGTGTGTTTTGAGAGAAAAAGGGAGAAGAAGAAAAGAAGGGTAAAGGCATCAAATTGATTCATTTGGAAGTGTTTGATGTATGTTTTCTTTACATATTATGTGTATAATTGATAGCTGAATGTTTCTATCGGAGTAGAATAGTTAGAATTACTTCTGTTAATGATTCAGTCGATTTCTGGGTGAAAATGGGATAAACAGTCAGAGGTGTCCGGATAATATGAAGGTATCCGGGTAGTTTCTTGGGTGGTGTCCGGGTAGTTTATTGATAGTGTCTGGATGATTTGTTTGAGAGTTTCCGGGTGATTTAGAGTCCGGATGGCGTCCGGATTCCTTGTGTTGTCCGGATAAGTCGTGTTGTCCGGATTAGTCCTGCTGTCCGGATTACTGAGGTTGTCCGGAAAAGTCATGTTGTCCGGGTTGTTTGGGTTGTCCGGATAACTTGGTTGTTTGGGTAATTTTGAGGATAAAAGTTATGTAGATGTATCTAGAGTCCATAACCTGCTAGTAAGTCTTATACATGAGTTGGTAAGGAGATATTTGTATGTAAATGGTTTCAGATTCTGAGGTATTTGGATAAAGGAACGGATAGCTCGGAGAAACGCTTGGAAGCGTATTTTAAGCATTCAAGGTGAGTTTTGCTTTAAAACGTTTTTGAACTGGAATACATATATATGTGTATATATATATGAGATGATTATGTGGTAGGAATATGATTATGTGTATATAAATGACAATATGATGTAATGAGATATATATTGTATTTATATAAGCTTTGCACTACACGAGTGCACTTGTTACTGGGTTCCGGTGTGCGGACCGGTGAGTAGTCGGGTTCCGGTGTGCGGACCGACAGGTAGCCGGGTTCCGGTGAGCGGACCGGTTGTTGATTTATTAGTTGGCTTGCTACCAACTAATATGGCCATTTGTGGAGGAATAAGGTGAATGAGATGTACACGATGCACGAGTCTGGATTGGTATTTAAATACGTGTGGTATGTTTATATTTTACGAAAGGTTTATCTAAACTATTTTGATACAAAGGATTTACATAAAAGGTTTGATAATGATTTTGGAAAGGACCGGGATTAACTCACTAGACCCGTTTGGTCTAACCCTCATTTTGTTTTCAAAAATATGTTTTCCAGGTTAAGGATCGGCAGGAGAGGATGAAGTGTAGGAAGCTTTTGACGGATGTTGATTAGGAAGCTTTTATATGTTTTGTAATGTCAAGACTATTGAGACCGTACTTGGTTTGTGATGTACCTTTTATTATGAATGTAATGAAGTTATGCAATGTATGTTATTTGTTGTATGTTTGGGAAACCGGGTCGTTACAAATGGTATCAGAGCCCTAGTTTAAGAGATTTAGGTATTTGGATTTATACCTAGACTTAAACTGCATGTGAAGTAGGATGTCCTTATTATTTTAGAACCTGGGGATGTTAAGTATAAAAAGGTAGAAGGAACATCATGTAAGGTATGTTCAAATTACACCTAGCCAGTGTAAGCGGGAACTTACAAGTACATGTTGAACCGGAATATCTTGTTATATTGGGTATGTGCTTACGTGTATATTAACCTTGTTGAAATCAACATAGTGGCAAGTCGAACTCGACGTATGGATAGAGATGAAGATAGGTATATTTCTATAAACTTTATACATGCTAAAGTGTTATCTGACTTCGGTGCAAACCGATTCTTTTGTGTTTTCAATTTTATTATTTGTGTTAGAAAAATATTTGATAATTGTGTTAGAGATATAGAAGGGTGTGTTTAATTATTGTTGTTCTAATCTGTTAGTGTGGAGTGTGATGGCTTGAGTGTAAAGAATAATAGAGGTATGTAGAACGTGATGAATTGTGTGTGGAAGGTAACGATAGTGCGTAAAGTCTTGACCTAGTCATGAAGGCGACAGTTTAGTATGTTGTGTAGATTATACTTAATGTGATCGTTGACGCTATCAAGAAAGGTATTGTTTAAATGTGTGGGGTAATGTCGATAAGATGGTGGCAGTTTATAATTAGTGAATGTGCGAGGTGTAGTAGTGATGAATTTCGTGAGATTAAGTGGTGGATTTGTGAGGATATGGAGTGAGTATAAGTGGAAACCTCTGCTCGGAATTTTGTTTGTAAGTTGTGTGAAGGTGTCAAAAGTATGTGGGGAGAGGTATGGATGTCTAGGCGGTGTGTAGTAGTGTTATTCAAGAATAAGAGAATGGAGTGGCAGTAGATAGTTAGCTTAAGAATAGGGTATTACCGTTTGAGAAATGGAAAATGTGAAGTTATTTTGAGCATTGAGTATGATTTCGGATTGACTCGATTAAGCTTCTGATATGAGGTATGGTGAAGTTGTTAGTAAAGTATAGTAGTTGTTGAAATTAGGTGCGTGCAATTGGTTTGGAGGCGAAAGAAAGATAGCTTATAGGATCTGTTAAGAGTGAGTACTTACTAGTGTGCTATCCTTGGAGAAAACGTGTTTTATGTAGAGAAGAGAATGGGAGGAAGTAGTCGAATGTAATGATCAGAGTGAAGGACCATTGGATAGGACATGATAGAAGTTACCCTCGTTTATTGCTTAACCGAATTCCGGGACGAAATTCTTTTAAGGGGGAGATAATGTAATACCCCGGGTAAATCCGTTAGTTAAAAATTCAATTCCGTTAAGTTTATTTAACCTTAAAGTTACTATTTAGGGTAAGTTTGGATAAGTTTATAAGATAAAGGTGTTTTAGTCTTTAATGAAGAGTTTAGGGGCTAGATGGGTAAATTAAGTTAATAATATCTGATTAGGTGTCAAGTTATCCTCACATCAGCAGAAAATCAGTAGGTGTATGTGTGTGTTTTGAGAGAAAAAGGGAGAAGAAGAAAAGAAGGGTAAAGGCATCAAATTGATTCATTTGGAAGTGTTTGATGTATGTTTTCTTTACATATTATGTGTATAATTGATAGCTGAATGTTTCTATCGGAGTAGAATAGTTAGAATTACTTCTGTTAATGATTCAGTCGATTTCTGGGTGAAAATGGGATAAACAGTCAGAGGTGTCCGG
Source organism: Saussurea involucrata (assembly GCA_033807775.1). Classification (NCBI taxonomy): domain Eukaryota; kingdom Viridiplantae; phylum Streptophyta; class Magnoliopsida; order Asterales; family Asteraceae; genus Saussurea; species Saussurea involucrata. Next base: position 49,493,819 of record CM066324.1, read on the forward strand.
ATAATATGAAGGTATCCGGGTAGTTTCTTGGGTGGTGTCCGGGTAGTTTATTGATAGTGTCTGGATGATTTGTTTGAGAGTTTCCGGGTGATTTAGAGTCCGGATGGCGTCCGGATTCCTTGTGTTGTCCGGATAAGTCGTGTTGTCCGGATTAGTCCTGCTGTCCGGATTACTGAGGTTGTCCGGAAAAGTCATGTTGTCCGGGTTGTTTGGGTTGTCCGGATAACTTGGTTGTTTGGGTAATTTTGAGGATAAAAGTTATGTAGATGTATCTAGAGTCCATAACCTGCTAGTAAGTCTTATACATGAGTTGGTAAGGAGATATTTGTATGTAAATGGTTTCAGATTCTGAGGTATTTGGATAAAGGAACGGATAGCTCGGAGAAACGCTTGGAAGCGTATTTTAAGCATTCAAGGTGAGTTTTGCTTTAAAACGTTTTTGAACTGGAATACATATATATGTGTATATATATATGAGATGATTATGTGGTAGGAATATGATTATGTGTATATAAATGACAATATGATGTAATGAGATATATATTGTATTTATATAAGCTTTGCACTACACGAGTGCACTTGTTACTGGGTTCCGGTGTGCGGACCGGTGAGTAGTCGGGTTCCGGTGTGCGGACCGACAGGTAGCCGGGTTCCGGTGAGCGGACCGGTTGTTGATTTATTAGTTGGCTTGCTACCAACTAATATGGCCATTTGTGGAGGAATAAGGTGAATGAGATGTACACGATGCACGAGTCTGGATTGGTATTTAAATACGTGTGGTATGTTTATATTTTACGAAAGGTTTATCTAAACTATTTTGATACAAAGGATTTACATAAAAGGTTTGATAATGATTTTGGAAAGGACCGGGATTAACTCACTAGACCCGTTTGGTCTAACCCTCATTTTGTTTTCAAAAATATGTTTTCCAGGTTAAGGATCGGCAGGAGAGGATGAAGTGTAGGAAGCTTTTGACGGATGTTGATTAGGAAGCTTTTATATGTTTTGTAATGTCAAGACTATTGAGACCGTACTTGGTTTGTGATGTACCTTTTATTATGAATGTAATGAAGTTATGCAATGTATGTTATTTGTTGTATGTTTGGGAAACCGGGTCGTTACACTATTTCACTGATATATGCTTTTACTCTTTTTATCGCTAATTTGCTTGAGGACAAGCAACGCTCGGTTTGGGGTTGTTGTTGATAACGCCACTTTTTGGCATTACTTTCAGTCTACAAACCAATGAGATTGGCTTGTGTTGAAGCAAAAAGGCGGGATTTTATGGTTTATCTAGTGAAATGTGCAGGTTATCCGAAAGAAGATGAACATTGAGAAAAAGAAGCGGAAAAGAGCTAACAGAGAGTCCAAAACGAAGCCTGAGATCCAAGCCCACGAACCGTACCCCGATCCGCGAACCAGACTGACCCGGAAGTCTCAAGAGAGCGCGCGGCTTTCCTCGTGGCTTGAAGCCGCGGGACAAACCGCGCAAGTACCGGTTTCGTTTCTATAATTGATGTTTTCCGGAATTAGGTCATGTCTTCACACGAACGACGGAGGGCTGCTTGGGGGCGATTTTCAGAGACATTTTGCGTACTTTGGATCCACGACAGAGGATCGATTGAAGGGAAGTTTACCACGCGAATCGGATTAGAGACGAGAGAAGGGAGTTCACCATTACATTCATCACGTTCACGATCATTATGTTTACACACACGATTTGTCTTCCTTTTCTTATGTTTTTATCCACCACCAACATAAACTAATCTTTAGATGTTGGGGGTTGGAATGAATTTGGTTTAAGCTTATGAACAGAAGATTTGAGACTTTTATCAGTTTTTCCTTTTTAATGAAGCATGTGAATTGAGTTTTAATGCTTTTGTGAGTTTGGCCAACTTTCAATTGTTTTGTTTGTTTTCAATTAAGTTCGAGAGAATTAATTGTTAACTAGAATTAGAATTTGCATGCCTAAGGTGAGAAACTGGATAGAGATATACCAAGTAAGCCTTAGTCCCATTACAATCTTGAGTTTAATGTGTTTTGAGTTCCATAGGTTGAGATCGAGAGATAAAAGTTATGCTTTCAAAATAAAACCTATTGTTGCTCGAGAGAGAATAACGGCGATTTTAGAGATTGGGTTTACATTAAAGGGATTAGCTGGTAATTGTTATGAGTCAAGTGTTTGTATGCGAAAACCTTAGGATATCTATCCCTCAACTGTTTTCTCTATCCAAAGTTCCTAAGTTCTTTACCGTCTTGTTCGAGATTTAAGTACTTGCAATTGATTAGTTTAATACCAACAACTCAAATTGCGACCGTTCAGTTAATAGATCTTATAGTCATTGTGATATTTAGTTCCTAGTTCCCTGGATTCGATACTCGTACTCCCGTACTATTACTTGATTTCGACACCGTACACTGGCGGTTAGATTTAGGGGGTGTAAACCCGCCTATCACCTAGCCATAACATATTGCATACCACAGAGACTATATCCATAATAAACATAGAATAAAAACCATAGTCAAAGAAACACAAAACCACAGGGACCAAATCCACAATTCACTCTAAAAACAATGATAGTTTTTAATCATTCATATTATTTTGTTGTATTCAAGGTTCTAAATTGCGTGAGTCGTGGCGTGGCGGCCAGACCAAGCCTTAAGCCTTAGGAGTCACGGCAAAGCCATGACGTTTTCAAGGCGTGACTTATGGCGTCAAATTTCTAATTAATATATAATATTATATATAAAACATATGTTTTGTAGTATTACTCAATGAGCCAATAATAGTAAGCAAGTTAAGTTAGGTTATATATTAAAAAAAACTTGCAAACAAGACATTAAAAACGTAAAGAAAAATCAAATATTACATTACAAAAACTACGCATTAAGTCATGGCGAGGTACGAGCTTAACGTGGCGTGAGACACAAACCTTGCTGTCATGGCACGCCACGGCGGTTGTGTGGCGAATTTTTTAGCACATTGGTTGTATTTGAGTATATTTAATTTTTTAATAAAACAATATTAAACACACAATAGTTATTAAATGTTAAAAATATTAAATTAAAATATAAAGGAAAAAATTATATCAATCGTATTCTTTTTCTTCGAATATTTGCTAAATCTTGTCAACTAAATCTTATTACAAGTGATTGTTCATATTAGTATTTGTACGGGATTTTGGGGATAACTTTCGTACCTAGAAAGAAAGTTATAAGAGATTTTGTAACAACCTAACACAAGAATAAAGCTTAAACAACATGAATTAAGCAACTCGTCGAAACGGCTCCAAAATACTATCATAAACATACGAGAACATAACAAGGTTTGCAGAAACAACCTATTACAATGAGGTCTAGTGAGTTCCCTCTAAAAACAAACATCCGCACCACATAAAACATTTTAAACAGTTTATAAACATTTATAAACAATTCTCAATTTTAAAACATTCAAACTTTCAAACACAAGAACTACACATGTAAAAGGCACACTGAGGTCACGCACACCTGTGACAACGTGTCAGTCTCACACTACTTTAACTGGAACACCCCTCCATGGCATAAACGGGACACCCCCCCACCCCCCCCCCCCCCCCCCCCGATATGAGCACTGACGGGACACACTCCCCGATTTAGCCATAACATGCCCACTTCCAATTGTATGCATACATAGTATTTCAACTTCCTCAAACATATCAAAACATGCAGTTTCATATAAGGATAAAACATGCAGTTTCACAACATTTCACGCATTTTAAAATAGTACATAAGCCAACACATTTTCAATTAGAAAGACTCATCTGGTGCCTTTATCAAATTTTCTTCTCTTACATCTGACCTCCAAATAGAATGCCTACGAAGAACGATAATAGACAATAAGCTATCCGAATGTTTTAAAGCTCGCAATCAACTCTTACTGATCCTCACTTCAACCCGTCTTACAATAGACATGTCCTCAAAAGGTAACACAGTTAGAAACAACCAGCCGGGTAGACCTCTCGGGTACCCACTACCCCGGAAACGGACTTACCGGACACCACTGTCCGGGTACCACTTCCCGGTTACCATCAAACCGGGTACCACTATCAGGATGTTATCAAGATCTCAACTTACCGGATGACCATTAGGACACCAGCTTTCTGGATACAATCCGTCCGGATACCACTTTCCGGACAACAGCGTCTGGATTCCTACTTTCCGGATAACAGCGTCCGGATTCTTACTCTCCGGAAACCATGTCCGGATACTATCGGATTTGGTCTCCCACACCGTTGTCCGTATACGAAATCCATCCGAATACCTTTTTCTCCGGACTGCGACCCCTACCCGGATAGTGGCGACTGTTCGGGTAATCGCACTGTGCGATTTGTAAAGACCCCAAAATCCCGATTCGGTTCACTCCAAGCAGATTCAAGCCACCGAAAACAAAGAGTTTATAAACAAAAGCATTTTATCGAAGATTTAGCATCTAATCACCCTCTTTCATCACAATCCCACCATATTAACCCCAAAAGCTCTATAATCCCTTTAAGCATGAAAATCCACCCACAATAGCAATAAGGGTTAGAGATTGAGAGTTTACCTCGAAGCAAATTGTTGTATGAGCTACCTCCAAACCAACACCCTCCTTGATTTCTGATTCCAAGCCTTCACCTCCAAAAATCGATACCAAGCTCTTCCCTAATCGCGCACGCGCTCCCACCCCTCCCCCCCCCCCCCCCCCCCCACACACACATTGTAGCCGTTTTCCCTTCTAATTTAGAATATCTCAATTTTAGGGTTTTTAACCCCTTTTTAAACCTTCTCACCACTCCCCCAAACTTTCCCTTTTTCTCACTTTTACCACATAATTTTCCTTTTATTTACCCAAATGGTCCGGGTTATTACAACATCCACCCCTCAAAAGAATTCCGTCCCCGGAATTCCATCTTTGAACAAGTACGGTTATTCGGACCTCATGTCTGCCTCCACTCCCTAAGTTGCCTCTTGGCCCCTAAGACAAAGGTCAACTTCTTATCGCTTGCATTCCTTGTACAGTTGTCGTCATCCCAACCTCCAACAATTGCTCTCTATAATAGAGGCGCGAAACACATTATGAATTCTCCAAAGTTTCATCGATACAATCAGTTCATACGCTAACCCTCCAACTCTTCCCATAATTTCGACGGATCCAAAGAATAACGTGTACCAATTCCACTTTTCACTTGAACGCACAACTCCATTCTATGGGGATGTCTTCCGCATCAACCGCCCCCTTCCCATACTCAAGGCTTAGGTGTCTTATACTTCTAACCTTAATCAACTTAGCTCCATTCAATTGTCCCAAACCATTCTCATTGAAATCATAGCCGAACCCGATCCTTCGGCACTGTTCCTCAATTAGCCCACCAACTTCTTACGACGGATTATTTCATATGACATACTTGCAACCTTTCCGATCGATTATACCATTTGTAACATTCTAGGCCAACCGTACCAGATATTGCCCTCTTTGTCCACACCTAGACTCACGATTTTAAAACGCGTCTAATCGAGGTTTTCTCGTACGACTCTACTTCCTTAGAAGAAGGAACGTTACCGAAATCCCCGCCACAATTACGTGAATCCTTTACAAAACATAAAGCCATCCAATTTGCCAACTAAGCACAACGTCACTTGAATATCCCAATAAACTCAGTCATAAGTTCCCTCATCGGATAACATGCAAATTCTAGATTATTTTTCCAATACGACCTACGTCTCACGCAATGAGTACTTTCTTTCTCAAATCACATCGACTATGAATCATCAATGTTAACCGAATATTCATACGCTCCCACCACGTCAACACCCCACACTTATACATAGTGAGTAATAAGAAACCTCCCCATTCCATTATCTGAAGTGTCCGTCAATCCACACTGGACCATACCTAGAGACATATTAAAATTCTCACTGGAACCGACAACCGCCTAACCATATATGAAATAAATTCAAGTTTCATTTGCTCAACCAGAATGAGTGACTAAGTTCATGCATAACTACTCCCAGGGGCTTAATACTGAACAACAAACCACTTGGAATCTCTCTCACGTCAATACTACGCCCAAACCAATGGTCCTCCATTCCGAGCAGCACATTCCACTACTTTTCCCCATTTCTTCTCGAAAACATAAATCGTGCCTCCAAAGAACGGCTCACTAGTAGGTGCACACTCTTGACCAACCACATAAGTTAGCTCTCCACGACCCTTGAACCATAACATACACATGAGTCCTCTTTCTCATATTCTCACTAGAAGTTCATGTACCTGACGACGACCATTTGAAAACGTTGCTTCACATATTCGGTGTCCCTTGCCAAACTTCCTACTTCCAGTTTACTCACACATTTCAACATACCACTTCTACCACCTTTTGTTAGTATGAAACATTGTCCACTCCATTTTCCGATCATTCCAAATGCGATGATAGAACATTTCATTAACACGCTTAACTAACGATTTCACCACGAATCACCTCGAGAAACTTAACCAAATCACTCCGAAATAACACCCAATGCTCAAAGCCTCCACACACTTCTCGTTTCCCAAACTAGGTCAACACACTAATGAGAATTCCTTTAGACACAAGGAATAATTCAACATCCCCAATGATTTCGTATCTACTACGAAACATCATTAACTCACCAATCCAATCATCTTCATAACATTCAGTGGCACAAGAGAAGCTCGCCCAACCGCTCATTGCAATCAAAGAGCACATGGTTTCTCTCTTTGGTAGCTACCACCACCACTCCACTTTTTTTATTCTCAAAATAGAAAAACCATAATACTAACCAAGCATCCCTGCATCACAACACACGTATTTACCATTTTGAACTTATCAGAAACCTTCGAGTAAGGATTCCCACTTACACGTATCCCATATCAACAATTCCAATCCACCACTTAGCCTCATAGCAACTCATTATCGCACCAACGACTTGCACGTCTACTTTATACAAGCTACCACTATCTTATCCATACAACCACCACACCACAACATCACCCTAGAGGCAAAATCCTCACGATCATTTGTACACACAGTAGGCCTTGCCTTCTCTATCCCAACCCTAACATATATTTGAAATGAGGTTATCTCACGGCTTTGACTTTCTTGAACTTAGATGGACCATAAATTTTTTATCGTATACCTCACTCGTACAACCGTTGTTTCTAGCCGACTCGTTGAGGTCTACACAAACAAGATCAATAAACCCAAAAGTTGTGCACTCCCTTACATACCAACATAATCAATGTGCCCCACTTCAGTTGTGTGCTAAATGCTTCATTCATAAACAGATCATCAACCACATAGGAATTCATCTATCCAACAAGCAATCTTCCACTCTCATAACACCCACACAAGGCAGTTCAACATCCTGTCAGGTACACACCTTTCCCCGAATGCTCTCTTACATCTTGTATATACCCAACAAAATAATCACACCAGAGTTACCCCTTTTTCAGTTCCAGCCACCCGACAATGGTCTCAACAAACGGTCGTTGACTTCACATCGACTGCCGACATGGTAACGCTTTAACGGTGTCCCCGACAAACAAGGATTCCCAATAGCATCTACTTCTTCAAACGTATCATAACTAACTTTGTGTCCCACAACACTCGCATGACGAAGGCACAAGACTACCTGCTACCTAGTCAAAATACGAAGCCACTTCAAAACTCCGGCTCCACACCGATACCATTCCATCAGAATACCACAACGCTACCTAATAACAAGAAATTGCTAAAAAGTATCTATCCAACTTCAAAAATCATTTGAGGCAAACCACTAGCCGATCTCCACATCTCAAGTTTCCGAACAAGTGCCCAAACTACCACAATATAACCACCACTAAAATCATAAACTAAGATTTCTGTCGTCCACCGCCCTTCCCTAAAGGGAAAACCAAGGTCATGAATCGACCATCGACGGCTCGACCACACATTCCCACTTTCGAGACATATCCTCATCCTTACATGCAATATCTTCCACGACCTAGAGAGTTCATAGCCTTCATGTGTAACGACACAATGATTTAAATCGTTTTACATATTTGACAATTCAACATGTACAACATCGTGACTCAAGGTTCAGTATGCATGACATGACACCGCTATACTGAATAGCCACACACACACATCTGTAACACCTCAAAATTTCCAATGTTAATGTACTTTTATTTTGGGAAGAATGTTTAAAATAATAGAAGGTAATTATTTTAAACGGAATGTCGAGAAGGGGTAAAATAGTATTTGACCAAAGTTGAGGCAATTTGTGAAATATAAAACTATAGGGTTGATTCTGTCAATTGATAATAGTTGTGTCTGTATAAGAAGTGAAGGTCGGTTGATCAATTGAGATTATCTCAACTTGGTTTTGGAAAGTCTGTTCAAGCAGAGAAATTAGCAATCTCATTTGGTAGGAAACCCAATCGACTTCTGTAAGTAATTATGATCATAAAGCTATCTGATTATCAATTAGATATTGATACTTTGGTAAATAGGTTTGGATTTTGGATTTAATCAGTTGATTGGAATTGCAAACTCTGAGTTCGAACACCCCAGGTGAGTTTATCTCTTTCCAAATGTTTTTATTTGAAATTGAATGAGATATTTGATAGCAATCTATCTAAATGACTGGATAAACATGTATTGGAATGAAATCGACCAAGAAACTGAATTTAGATGATTTTTTTAGAGTAGAATTGACGTACCGATTGAAGTCCCGTTATCGAGATCCGATATGGGATCCGGAAGTGATGAGATCCAGTATTGGACCCGTAATTGAAGAGATCCGGTATTGGATCCGGAATTGATGAGATCCGGTATGGGATCCGGAATTGATGAGATCCGGTATTGGATCCGGAATTGATGAGATCCGGTATTGGATCCGGATTTGATGAGATCCGGTTTAGGACCCGGTTTCAATAGGATCCGGTTTCAATTTGGGTTCCAGACTTAGTATTGGATTCCGGATGGTTCCAGACTTTGAGTCCGGAATACTTTTTCCAGATGAGTTTTCCGGATAGTTCCGGATTTGGGTTCCGAATAGGGGATTTTCCGTATATAGTTTCCGGGTGTATTATCTAGTTAAGTTTTTCTAAAAAAAAATCAGAATAGCGGAACCCCCGTGCTAAGTCGCCGAAGGGGGACATTTGAGGATAAGGATACAATAGGTTATCTAGTATTCTTAGAGTTGAGAATATGATACGAGATGTTGCGTGATATGTTATGTATATACGCTAGTAAGTGTAATGGATCCATAGGCACTGACAGTATTTGTAATGTGGAATAGGCATAAAGTAACTTATAATTCCCGTTGACCTGAAATGAGGAATAGGCATAAAGTAACTTGTAATTCCTATTTCGTAAGGTGATGAGAAATGAGGAATGTGCATAAAGTAAATTGTAATTCCCATTTCGTGTTGTGAGTAGAAATCTGGGAATAGGCATAAAGTAAATTGTAATTCCTGATTTCTATGGGAAGGTAAGAGATAGGCATAAAGTAAATTGTAATCTCTACTTCCACTCCAAGAAATAGACATAAAGTAAATTGTAATTTCTTGGACATGAGCGATAATCTAGAATCTGTAATGATTCGTAGTAGGCTCTCGAATGTGATGATATGACTTTCTGAATGTTAGTTATACTCATGGAATCATGTATGTTCCCGTCATGGTAAGATGTGTAGACGTACGGTAAGAATGATGGCAAACCAGGTTTGTTTATACGCTTTGATTACTTGAGTTTCCAAAGCTGATAATGTTTTAATTTGAAAATGGATGTTCTCACTAGGCGTAAGCCTAATCGTTTCAAATTAAATTTTCTTACCAGGTACGAGCTCGGGGAAGTAGCGGGAAGAGGGACGAGTGTTTTGGTATTCAACTTTTGGTGATAAGTGGAGAAGTTAGCATATGCGATGATGCTTTTGATGAATGGCCTAGACAACCAGTTTAATCTAATTGCAGTTGTCAGGATTAGATTAATAGGTTGTTTTGATAATTCGAAATGTGTATATGAATCCTCATAGTTAATTCTCCGCTTATGTATAAAGGTTTAGATGAAATTATGATTAACTCTGATAAATTTTAAGGTTTAAATTTATCCTAGTTTTTGGATGTTTTAGTATGGTATTAGAGCCCTAGTTTAAGTGAACTAGGTATGATTATGAGATACCTAGACTTAAGCTGAGATTAATTAAGTTATGATTTTTGAGATATGGGTAGAAGCACTAAGACGGGATAGTCTTAGAGTCAACGGAAAACACATGAATTAAGCACTGTAACGATGGTAACGAGGATTCTCATATATTGTATGTTCATAATTTCAATTAGCTATTGTCATTAAGAATATATTGTTACACAAGCATACTTGTTTCTAAATTGTTACAGTGACTAATGAACGTTAAAGTACGTTTCTTGTGTTTGGGATACGTATAGCCATTTCTTACGGTTATCTCTTTGTGCTAAATCTCAAAACGATGGTGAATACACCGAACAGATCCCCTAATTCTTCGGAAGATAGGGCAGTAAATGATTGGGTAGTGGAGAAACAACCTGAAATGGGTGGAACACACGAATGTCCACCAAGGCCACCTTTAATAGGAGGAGTTGAAAGTCAACCGCAAAGAACGAGTACCGGTACCTCTAACCCGGTAACAACCGAGTCTACGATGGAATCTCGCATGATAGAAAATATGATGCGAGTGATGAATACATCACATGCACAACAATCAGAGATGTTCATGAAAGCGTTAAACGAAAAAAGTACTGAGTCACGACGACCGGAGACGGGTACTGGTGTAGTAACTCCACCTCTTATTCCTGTAGTGAATGTTATCCGAAGAGTGGAGAGAGTTTGGTCTTATAAAACTTTTCTGAGCTGCGAGCCACCGGAGTTTACTGGAACAGATAATCCAATAGCATGCATGAACTGGCTTATAGAGATGGAACAGGATTTTTGATCTTGTGAATGCGACGAGGAATCGAAGGTCAGGTTCGGTTCGCAAATGTTACGAGGCAACGCTTTAACTTGGTGGAACATTGTAACATCGACAGTGACGGCTCTAGTCTTGGCTATTATGACATGGGAGTCATTTAAGCAAAAGATTCTGGAGGAATATTGTAATGAAATTAAAATGGACCGAATCGAAGAAGAGTTCCGAACTCTTAAAAAGGGTACTTCATCTGTACGAGATTACACTCGTATATTTTTGGAGAAGTTGAATCTAGTGGGGAACTGTAATAACCAGGTATTTTATTTAATTTAAAATATAAGAATTTTATAAGTTTATATGGGTATTTTAAGGAATGAGAAGTTAAGGGGTAAGTTTTAATTTTAATAGAAGTTAGGGGTATATTTTGATAGGTGGAACAAGTTTAAGGTTTATTTGGTAATAAGGTGACACCTCCTCCTTGCCTTAACCGACCCTTGAGTAAACAATTAGGAGATGAAGTCTCCTTCTTAGCAAAATATCCCAAATATCCTAGTGTGTGTGTGTGTTTTTCGTGAAAAGAGAGAGAAGAGAGAGAAGAAGGAAAACTAAAGAAGAAGAAGGAAAGCTATAGGTTTTCTGCTGGAATTGTTTATAACAAGCTGAAGTAATCCAGGTAAACAATCCATACCTTTTGTGTTTTAATTCCTCATAGTGTTCTTAAATTTTCTAGTTTAAGTTCTTGGTGGGTTTTGTTAAAAAGGGGATGTTTTGGGAAATTTGAGCTTAAGGTTAGGTTATGTTTATAGTCTTAATCATAACTGCATCTTTATAGCAACATGTATAGAATAAAACTGTAAAAATCTGGGTTTTAGGATGAAACAGTAGGCTGAGACATTCATCGAAGTCGCAGTAGGCTAATATTCATCGAAGTCGCAATGGACGACTGCGACATTCATCGGAGTCGCAATGGTTGGTTGCGACTTGGGTATGAAGTCGCAATGGTCGTTTGCGACTTGGCTTGGAATCGCAGTAGTTGATTGCGATTCGGGTTTGGGATCGCAATAGTAGGTTGCGACTCCAGGGTGGAATCGCAGTGGTGGATTGCGACTTAGGGTGAAGTCGCAATAGTGGGTTGCAATTTCGGGGGTGAAGTCGCAGTAAGAGGTTGCGACTTTGTACTGTTCATCACGGTTGCGATTTGTACTGTTCATTGCGATTTCATGTCTTTTTGGGTTTGCTCTTGGGTTGAGGATTTCGTGAGTTTAGTGTTAAGAGAAATATTTGGTATTTTGTGATTTCAGATTCGGTGAAGGGGCGACTTACGTGAATTACCTTGAAAGAGTTTTTGTAATAACGCACGAGGTGAGTTTTTATTTGAAATGTTTTCAAATGGAATACATATATGTGATTTAATGTAATATGGTGCATATAGTGTTTATATGAATATTACATTGTATGAGTACTAGTTGGCCGGGCTTAGGACCGGTGAAAGTTGGCTGTACAAAGGGACAGTGGTGTTGGCTGTATTTAGTACAGCGGTGTAAATTAATTAATTGGCTTGCTACCAATTAATATGGCCAAGGAAAAGAAAAGAAAAGAGATAGAGATGGAAAGATACATGATGCATGAGTCATATTTGGTATTCTTACGTGAATTATGTGCAAATGTTTTCTTTTACTAACGGGGATTTTTCTCACTAGACCTCAAGGTCTAACCCTCATTTTTGTTTTAAAAATATGTATTCCAGGTCATGGAGCAAACAAGAGACAATGATAGGATTTATCATGTTAGCTTTTGTGGATGTTGAATGATTATGAAGATTTCAGTTATAATTAGTAGTTGTTATGTATTTTACTTTATTCGAAAAAGTTTGTACTGAAAGACTTAATTGTAGAATTTAAGGGACCATATTTGGATTATGATATGTTATTTTGTGGTGAATTATATGAAACTTGTATGTTGGGATTAAGGGATGTTACAAATGGTATCAGAGCCTTAGTTTAAGAGATTTAGGTATTAGTATCTGTACCTAGACTTAAACTGCATGCGAAGTAGGAGGTCCTTGTTATTTTAGAACCTTGGGATGATAAATATAAAAAGGTATAAGGAACCTCATGTAAGGTAATTTCAGATTACACCTGGCCAGTGTAATTATGATCTTACAGGTACATGTTGGAACCAGAATACTTTATTATATGGGGTATGTGCTTATGTGTATATTAACCTTGTTTGAATCAACAGAATGGCAAGTGAAACGAGACGAACAAACCGAGAAGGGGAAGGAAATCCGAATAGATCTAATCCAACAGCCGGTGGAAGGGGAAGAGGGGGAGAAAGAGGTAGAGGTAGGTCAGGGGGCAGAGTACAGGGGCGAGGCACAGAGTTTGTTACGAGAGACGACCTAGCGAATGAAATGGGAAGACTTCAGGCAAATATACAAGCTATGTTTAACCAGACTCACCATTCGGAAACAGAAATACCAGACCCTACCCTTGAAAATGAAGTGCCTATCGCACCTATTGTCACATCAGCACCCAGAAACTGTGATTATAAAATGTTTTTAAGCTGTAAACCACCCAATTATGGAGGGGACAGAGATCCAGTAAAAGCAATACGATGGCTGAAGGAGGTTGAAGCTGTATTTAAGACCAGTAAATGCGCGGAAGAAGATAAAGTGTTATATGGAACAGCAATGTTGAAAGCAGATGCCTTGTATTGGTGGGAAGCCCTTATTGACTCTGAAGGACCTGATGTGTATTCAACTTTTACTTGGGGCGAATTCTCGAGAGCATTTAAGGAACAGTTTTGCCCGCAAGCCGCAGTTAGACAGTTGGAAGAGGAATTCCTGAGCCTACAGCAAGGAAATTTATCGGTAAGAGACTACACTGCCCGTTTCTTAGAAAAGTCGCGTTTCGGAGAATATTATGTTGCCACAGAAAAGACGAAGATGGAAAGGTATGTATTCGGATTAAATTCGGAGATTAGAAAGTTGGTAACTGCAGCGAGACCTAATACTTTTTCAGAAGCAGTCAATGCTGCGGAAAATGTGGAGCGAGACAGTAAGAGGGATGTTGGGGATAAGAGTGCGGGAAAGAGAAAATGGGAAGGACCACCACACGATGTGAAGAAGTCTGGATTTCAGCGATTTGATAGTCGTCCACCTTTTAGAGCAGCTGAAAGACCTTGCCCAAAGTGCCACCGTTTTCACCAAGGAAGCTGTCAGGTAGATCCTAGAAACTGTTATAAGTGCGGGAAGTTTGGGCACATTGCTAAAGATTGTAGGGTGGTTAGATTTTGTTATTCATGCAATTCGCCAGATCATCTTCAATCAGATTGTCCACTGGGAAGAATACCATCGGGTGGCACGTCAACAAGAGCATGGGTGTTAGACCAGCAGTACCGAGGTCAGAGCCAGCAAGAGCAAGAGGCCGTTCATTTCAGATGACAACAAAGGAAGCGGAGGAAACTCCGGACGTAGTTACAGGTACATTCTTAATAAATTCCACACGTGCTAAGGTGCTATTTGATTCTGGTGCAAACCGATCGTTTGTGTCTCCTTCATTTGCTGCTTACATGCGTTTAAAGCCGAAAGTGTTAGATCATGCTTTATTGGTAGATACGGCAAATGAAAATCAAGTATCAGTTAAAGAAGTATTTGATAGTTGCGTGATAGATATAGAAGGGTGCGGAGTACCGATTCAGTTATTTCCAATAGCCCTGGTAGAGTTTGATGTGGTAGTGGGAATGGACTGGTTAGCCGAGAACCAAGCTAATATAAATTGTGATAAGAAGTTAATAAACGTTGTGTTACCTGAAAAAGGGCCGGTAGTGATTTATGGCGATCGTAGGAATTATCAGTATAATCTTATTAACATGATAAAAGCCCGTAAGTGTGTTAGTAAAGGTTGTCAGAGTTACTTAGCTTATGTAATAGATACTAAGCTAGAGAAGAGTAAGTTGGAAGACATTCCAATTGTTAGTGATTTTCCAGAAGTATTTCCTGAAGACTTGAACAGTCTTCCGCCCGTTAGACAGGTAGAGTTCGGTATAGATCTAATTCCTGGAGCCACCCCTGTAGCCCGTGCACCGTATCGATTGGCGCCTCCAGAAATGAAAGAAATGATGGCACAACTGCAAGATCTATCCGTTAAGGGTTTCATCAGACCAAGTTCTTCACCGTGGGGAGCACCAGTCTTATTTGTGAAAAAGAAGGATGGTTCGATGAGAATGTGTATCGACTACAGAGAATTGAATAAGCGCACGATCAAAAACAAGTATCCTCTACCTAGAATTGATGACCTCTTCGATCAATTAGTTGGAGCATGTTGTTTCTCCAAGATTGATTTAAGATCCGGTTATCATCAGTTGAAGGTCAAAGAAGAAGACGTGTTGAAAACTGCTTTTCGCACCAGGTACGGTCACTATAGGTTTCTAGTAATGCCATTTGGATTGACAAACGCTCCAGCCGCCTTTATGGATTTAATGAATCGGGTATGTAAGCAATATCTTGATAAATTCGTCATTGTATTTATCGATGATATACTTATTTATTCCCGATCCAAAGAGGATCATGCACGACATCTTCGTTTGATTTTGGAGTTATTGAAGAAAGAAAAGTTGTATGCGAAATTTTCAAAGTGTGAATTCTGGTTGCGGGAAGTTCAGTTTTTGGGGCATATAGTTTCTGAAAAGGGTATACAAGTCGATCTGATGAAAGTGGAAGCAGTTGAAAAATGGGAACCACCAAAGACAGCAACAGAAGTACGAAGTTTTCTGGGTTTGGCCGGCTACTACCGAAAGTTTATAAAAGATTTCTCTCGTATTGCCACACCGTTGACGAAGCTGACTCGGAAGAATCTGAAGTTCGAATGGAAGGCAGAACAAGACGAGGCATTCAGGATATTAAAGGAGAAACTCTGCAGCGCGCCGATTTTAGCATTGCCAGAAGGTTCGGATGATTTTGTGGTCTACAGTGATGCTTCTAAGTTAGGTTTGGGATGTGTACTCATGCAACGTGGAAAAGTAATTGCCTATGCTTCTCGTCAATTAAAGGATCATGAAAGGCAATATCCTACTCACGATATGGAACTGGCAGCAGTTGTTTTCGCTTTGAAGATTTGGAGGCATTATCTTTATGGTTCCAAGTGTCAAATTTTTACGGACCATAAGAGTCTCCAACATCTTTTTGATCAGAAGGAACTGAACATGAGGCAAAGAAGGTGGCTAGAGTTAGTGAACGATTATGATTGTGAAATCCTTTATCATCCAGGAAAAGCGAATGTGGTGGCAGATGCACTAAGTCGACAAGAAAGAAGTGGAACGATAAAGGCGATATCTTTAAGAGCTGAACTTCTTCCAAACATTTTTGACGAATTACTGAAGTGCCAAGTAGATGCTTATCAAGAAGAAAGTTTAAAATCTGAACGGTTGGTTGGGATATCAGCATTACTTGGGAAAGATAACCGTGGGTTGTTGTGTTTGGGGAATAGGATTTGGGTACCTCGTTTGGGTGGATTACGTGATCATGTACTACAAGAAGCTCATCAATCTCGATTCTCCATCCATCCAGGTACAAATAAAATGTATAGAGATTTGAAACAATTCTATTGGTGGTCGGGGATGAAAAGAAGTATTGCTAAGCATGTGGAAGACTGCATTACCTGCAAGAAAGTAAAGATTGAGCATCAGAAACCGTTTGGTCAGTTACAACGCTTAGATATTCCAGTGTGGAAATGGGATCAGATCACAACTGATTTCATTACCAAGTTACCAAGAACTTCAAAGGGATTCGATTCTATTTGGGTGATTGTGGATAGGTTGAGGAAGTCTGCTCATCTCTTGCCGATAAAAGAAACCGATTCTTTGGAACGTTTGGCCAAACTGTACATTAATGAAATAGTAACTCGACATGGAGTACGAATTTCGATTATTTCTGATCGAGATAGTCGTTTTACTTCTAGATTCTGGAGAAGCTTTCAAAAAGAGATGGGAACACAAATCAAGTTGAGTACAGCATATCATCCACAGACTGATGGACAAAGCGAAAGAACAATTCAGACGTTAGAAGATATGCTTCGGGCTTGTATAGTTGATTTTGGAGGATCATGGGATAAACATTTGTCTTTGATAGAATTCACTTACAACAACAGTTATCATTCTAGTATTCAGGCGGCACCGTTTGAAGTATTGTATGGTAGGAAATGCCGAACGCCTTTGTGTTGGAATGAAGTGGGGGAAAAGCAGTTAGCAGGGCCAGCAATAGTACAGTTAACAGCAGATAAGATTACTCAGATCCGGGATAGATTGAAAACGGCACAAGACAGACAGAAAAGTTATGCAGATCGACGCCGGAAACCGTTAGAATTTCAGGTTGGGGAATTTGTGATGTTAAAAGTTTCACCTTGGAAAGGAGTCATACGTTTTGGGAAGCAAGGTAAACTCAGTCCGCGATATATTGGGCCATTTGAAATTACAGAAAGAATTGGTGAAGTAGCATACAGATTGGATCTTCCGTTGGAATTGAGCAGAATTCACAACGCGTTTCATGTGTCGAATTTTCGAAAATGTTTAGTCACGCCGGACCAGGCAGTATCTCTACCGGATATACAAGTGGATGAAAAGTTGAACTATGTGGAGGAACCGGAAGCGATAGTTGATCACAAGGTTAAAGTATTGAGGAATAAGGAGATCAGGCAGGTAAAGGTTCAATGGAAACATCATAGGGGTCAGGATGCGACATGGGAATCAGAGTCGGAGATGAGAGCCAAATACCCTCATCTGTTCACTTGACTGAATTCCGGGACGGAATTCTTTTAAGGGGGAGATGTTGTAATAACCAGGTATTTTATTTAATTTAAAATATAAGAATTTTATAAGTTTATATGGGTATTTTAAGGAATGAGAAGTTAAGGGGTAAGTTTTAATTTTAATAGAAGTTAGGGGTATATTTTGATAGGTGGAACAAGTTTAAGGTTTATTTGGTAATAAGGTGACACCTCCTCCTTGCCTTAACCGACCCTTGAGTAAACAATTAGGAAATGAAGTCTCCTTCTTAGCAAAATATCCCAAATATCCTAGTGTGTGTGTGTGTTTTTCGTGAAAAGAGAGAGAAGAGAGAGAAGAAGGAAAACTAAAGAAGAAGAAGGAAAGCTATAGGTTTTCTGCTGGAATTGTTTATAACAAGCTGAAGTAATCCAGGTAAACAATCCATACCTTTTGTGTTTTAATTCCTCATAGTGTTCTTAAATTTTCTAGTTTAAGTTCTTGGTGGGTTTTGTTAAAAAGGGGATGTTTTGGGAAATCTGAGCTTAAGGTTAGGTTATGTTTATAGTCTTAATCATAACTGCATCTTTATAGCAACATGTATAGAATAAAACTGTAAAAATCTGGGTTTTAGGATGAAACAGTAGGCTGAGACATTCATCGAAGTCGCAGTAGGCTAATATTCATCGAAGTCGAAGTAGGCTAATATTCATCGAAGTCGCAATGGACGACTGCGACATTCATCGGAGTCGCAATGGTTGGTTGCGACTTGGGTATGAAGTCGCAATGGTCGTTTGCGACTTGGCTTGGAATCGCAGTAGTTGATTGCGATTCGGGTTTGGGATCGCAATAGTAGGTTGCGACTCCAGGGTGGAATCGCAGTGGTGGATTGAGACTTAGGGTGAAGTCGCAATAGTGGGTTGCGATTTCGGGGGTGAATTCGCAGTAAGAGGTTGCGACTTTGTACTGTTCATCACGGTTGCGATTTGTACTGTTCATTGCGATTTCATGTCTTTTTGGGTTGCGACTTGGGTTGAGGATTTCGTGAGTTTAGTGTTAAGAGAAATATTTGGTATTTTGTGATTTCAGATTCGGTGAAGGGGCGACTTACGTGAATTACCTTGAAAGAGTTTTTGTAATAACGCACGAGGTGAGTTTTTATTTGAAATGTTTTCAAATGGAATACATACATGTGATTTAATGTAATATGGTGCATATAGTGTTTATATGAATATTACATTGTATGAGTACTAGTTGGCCGGGCTTAGGACCAGTGAAAGTTGGCTGTACAAAGGGACAGTGGTGTTGGCTGTATTTAGTACAGCGGTGTAAATTAATTAATTGGCTTGCTACCAATTAATATGGCCAAGGAAAAGAAAAGAGATAGAGATGGAAAGATACATGATGCATGAGTCATATTTGGTATTCTTACGTGAATTATGTGCAAATGTTTTCTTTTACTAACGGGGATTTTTCTCACTAGACCTCAAGGTCTAACCCTCATTTTTGTTTTAAAAATATGTATTCCAGGTCATGGAGCAAACAAGAGACAATGATAGGATTTATCATGTTAGCTTTTGTGGATGTTGAATGATTATGAAGATTTCAGTTATAATTAGTAGTTGTTATGTATTTTACTTTATTCGAAAAAGTTTGTACTGAAAGACTTAATTGTAGAATTTAAGGGACCATATTTGGATTATGATATGTTATTTTGTGGTGAATTATATGAAACTTGTATGTTGGGATTAAGGGATGTTACAGGCACGTAGCTCCAACTGAAAAAGAGAAGATCAAGGCTTACCTAAGAGGTTTGCCAGCTGACATGATGTCCGGGGTAAGAAATTCTTAAGCTTTGACTCTAAGAGAAACAATTGAAGAAGCAAAGATAATAGAGGAAGTCTATGCCAAAGACAAAGAAGAGAAGTCTCACGTGGGAGAGAAAAGAAAATGGGAAGGTCGATCTGAATCTTCTCAGAAATCTAAATCATTTGGCAAGAATGTTCGTGTCGAGTCTCATCGGGAACCGAACTGGTGCCTAAAATGCCGAAGTAAACATTTTGGCCCATGTTGGGTGGTTTCGAGTGAATGTTTCAAATGTGGAAGCCTGGTCATCAAGCTGCAAGCTGTCCTGTTCAAGGGTTGACCTATTTCGAGTGTCAATAACCCGGTCACTTCCGAAGAGACTCCCAAAGCTAAAGAAGGATGGAGATCAAGGAAAGAAACCAAATGCTCCTAAGCCAACGGGTCGAGCATTTCATATGACGGCTGATGAGGAAAAGGAATCCAAAGATGTTGTTTCTGGTACTTTTCTCGTTAATTCTCTTCCTGCACGAATATTATTAGATTGTGGCGCCAATCTGTTGTTTGTATCAAATTCATTTTATCAAAGGTTAGCTATGCCAATCACTACCTTGGAAGATGCCTTAGTAGTCGAGATAGCTAATGGGGGTCAAGTCTTAGTTCGTGAAAGACTTGAGGGTTGTCTGATTATGATAGAGGATAAGAAATTTCCGATTGACTTGATGTTGATGGAAATTGGAGGGTTTGATATTGGTGTGGGTATGGATTGGCTAACAATCAATCAGACAGAAATTCTATGTGCTAAGAAATTAATTCAGATTCCTATGCCTGACAATGATGATGTATTCATCTTTGGGGAGAAGAGAAAAGGGGAAGTCCCGTTAATTTCTGTTGCAAAGGCACGTAAATGTCTGGTAAAAGGATGTTCATCCTATTTAGCTTATATTCTGGATGTTAAGGCAGAAAAGAAACAAGTGGAAGACATAAGGGTAGTACGTGAATTCCCAGATGTATTCCCCGATGATCTTCCAGGTTTACCACCAGAACGACAAGTAGAGTTTCGAATTGATCTTGTTCTTGGAGTGGCACCAATAGCGCCTGCACCGTACCGCTTAGTGCCAGCTGAAATGAAAGAGATGATGTCCCAACTACAAGAATTGCTCAACAAGGGATTTGTTAGGCCAAGTTCTTCACCTTGGGGAGCTCCGGTATTATTTGTCAAGAAAAAGGATGGTACTATGAGAATGTGCATCGACTATAGGGAACTGAATAAGGTGACTATTAAGAATTAATACCCGCTTCCAAGGATTGATGATTTGTTTGATCAACTCCAAGGTGCGGGATGCTTTTCAAAGATTAATCTAAGGTCGGGCTATAATCAAGTACGAGTAAAGGATGAAGATGTTCCCAAGACGGCGTTCAGAACGAGATATGGGCATTATGAATTTCTAGTGATGCCATTTGGGTTGACGAATGCTCCTGCTGTGTTCATGGATTTGATGAACAGAGTGTGTTGAGATTTTTTAGACAAGTCTGTCATCGTGCTCATTGATGACATACTTGTTTACTCAAAGAATGAAGCCGATCACGAATGTCACCTTCGTGAAGTCTTAAATGTTCTAAGGAAGGAGAAATTGTACGCAAAATTCTCCAAGTGTGAATTCTGGTTAAAAGAAGTTCAATTTCTTGGTCATGTGATTACTTCGGAAGGAGTCAAAGTAGATCCGGCAAAGATAGAAGCAAGGATGAACTAGGAAACACCAAAGAGCGTGTTGGTTCCCGTTTTGCTTTAAACAAGATTATCAGATCTATTAGTTCAGGTTTAAGGTTTGACGCGGAAGCGTATTTAAAGAACTAACAGATAAGTTTGATAGATTTAGAACAAACTATAAATAAACAGTGAACAAAATATTATATCTCAAAGTTTACTGAATATATATATCAAGAACAGGTTTATGAACCGTGAGTAAGAAAAAGCTTTAAAACAGATATGACTCTTAAGGTGAATAAGCTTTTTGTGTTCTTAATGTTGTTGTGTTGGGTATTTGTGTGTGTGTAAGGAAGAACTCAACATGAGTCTTCCTTATATACTACTCTAAAGGGGACCATAAAGCATATGCTACTATTCAAAAGGTACGTATGAATAGTTGAGAGGATGTCGTGAACAGTTGCAAGGATGGCATGAACAGTCAGACGTGCTATATTGCATTTAATGCAGCAGACGTCTAATATGTACTAAGCCCTACTCAGTCCAATCAGAGTTTGACACGTCGACGTTGGACAGGGCATGCTACCATGCAAGTTGATGTACGAGTCCTTTAACAGTAGCAAGATATTATAAATATCTTCAAGTCTCAGTAAGGACCACAGAGGCTCTGTAATGAGTTACAGAGGTTCTGCGGTCTGGTCCTCTGGAGCAGTCTTCGCCGGATTCCGAGTCTTTGGTCTTCTTTGTGCGTACAACAGAGCTTCTGTAGGAAGTCTCTGCTGCTTCTGTAGCTTCTTGACCTTGATTTCTCGGTAATGTCGGCAGAGCCTCTGTAAGAGGCTTTCTTCACTTAGCCTATTTTTCACTACTTCTAAATACTTCTATGATTAGGAAGATTGAAGCTAACAATCTCCCCTTAAGTAGTGAAAAATAAAAATTTTGAACTTGAGTTAAGTTTGGCTAAGTTAGATAACACAGAGGTTAAACAATACCTCGAAATTTCTTTCATTTAGAAATATGCCAGAGCATTTTACATTTGAGTACAATGAAAGATAAACTTTAACTTTGTTTGCAGAGATTGGAGGTCTGAGAATCAGATTTTGGCATCTTTGAAATCGTTGTAGCTTCTGTTGTCTCTTCCGACTTTTCTGATCTCTTTGTAGAATCTGATGCAGAGTTCTCTTAGGCGAATTGTTGCGTCAATCTCTCTTATGATAGTATCTGCAGCATCTTTATCCATTTTCTTTGAACCTCTGTATTTCACAAGGCTTGCTCTGAACTTGTTCAGAGTACTTGTTGCGTACTTCTGACAGTCCATGCATACAAATAGTTTAGTTTCGCCTTGAGGGTTTTGAAATACTAACCCAAACCGTGGTTCTATGATGATTGAGTTAGGTACGGCGCCCGGTGGGCAGCGATCCTCTGGTGGTCGTAAATCCAGATGTTTGAGACCAAGATCCTTTCCCAGCTGGAAATCTATCATGCTGTAGAGCAGAAGCTTTTCCCTCATCGCTTTTCTCAACACTTGATAGGCTCTGGTGTTTGCCTCTGTGTTGTAGTTGTCCTTTGTCCATTGCAGAAGGTCAGGTAGATCATATGGATTGATATTTCTTAAATCAGCATCAGCGAAGGTAGTTTCTGAATTGTTTTCTCTTCTGACTTTGTAAAGATTGTACCTGACCCTTGGATAGGTTCTTGTGAAGGAGAATTTGCAGAAGATTACCTTTTTGATCTTGTGGATTGAGAAGACATCTGCTTTGGTTCTTGGCTTTGTCCTTGTGAAGATGTTCTCAAATTCTTCTCTGATCCTTGGATCTGTCACATGATCTGTTGGATAATTGGTCTGAAAGGATTGTTTATAGAGGTATTTGTATACCACTTCTTCCATTTCTTCATATGTTGGACCTGGTTGTGGTACTTGTCTTCTGAGACTCTCCATCTGTTGAACAACTTCTGCGGCTCTACCAGTTAGAGGAATGTCTGACAGAGGCTTCAATCCATGTACCCAGTCAACTTCTTCAGGCTTTGGGGTTTGAAAGGCATCAAATGCGCTCTTTATTAGTTTCTCTGATGGCTTTGGCAATATTTTCTTCTTAGGCTCTTCTGTCAGTATACCTTTGCCCTTATCTTTGGTTTTTGGCGGGGCAGAAACTGTTGCTTCTGTAAGTTTGGAGGTTGGCACTTCTGTTGGCTTGATGGGGGTTGCCTCTGTGGGTTTTGATATTTGTGATTTAGAGGACTTTTTTGGCGATGGTTCTGTTGGCTTGAGTTGCTCTGTAACCTCTGTTGGAGGTTGTTTGTTGACTTCTTCTGTGAGCTCAGTTTCTGTTGATGAAGTATTGGCATCGAATCTTCTTGCCATTTTGAAAGCTAAAGTGAACCTGTGCCTTTCTTCTTCTCTCTTCGTCATACGATCACTCATTGTTGTGTGCATCCTTTTCAGAACGTCAGAAGCAGAGGTCGTTGCTCTTTTTGGTTTGGTGGCAATCGACTTTCTTCTGGGTATGGTTTGGGGTGTTTCCAGAGAGGTGGGTGTTTTCTCTGTGGTTTGTTCATCTGTTTCTTCCAAAATGATTACCTCAGGGGCGGTTGTTGCCTCTGTGGTTTGCTGATCTGCTTCTGGAATTTTGGTTTCGTCAGGAGATGATTCCACAGAGATGGGTGTTGTCTCTGTGGTCTTTTGGGTTTGTTGTTAGGTTTCTTCTGGAGGGGCTTGGTTGATTGGTTCTGCTGCGATTGGTGGACTTTGTATTCCTCTGCTCGTAGCTTTCTCTCTTAGATTCTCCCCCTCAGGATTATCTGATGGACCAGGTTGGTCATCATCAGAATCATCCTGACTTTTATCAGAAGTACCCTCTGCACTGCAAGAAGTTTTGGGCTTCTTTGGTAATTCAGCTCCTGCTGCCATCAACTTTTCACAGACATCATCACAGAGGCCAATCAATGTCGCAAGCTCTGCTTCTGTTTTGAAACGCATTCTGCCGACACTCTTTCTGAAATCCTTGACATAGTTGGCATTTGCAGTTGTGAAGGAGACAATGACTTCTGTGACCTGGTTAATGACGTTATGTCCGAGCTCTGTAAGCTGTGCTCTGGTCATATAGTCTTTTGGTTGCATCATTGTCGTGTTGCGTATTGCCTCTACTTGTACTTGTGATAGGGCATTCTGTAAGTCTGCAGGAGTGATGCCCTCTGCTCTGTTGGATTGCGTATTCATTTGTTCAAGGAAATCTTTGGCAGAGTCCCTGAAAGCAGAAGTTGCAGTTGTTCCGAATTCCTGAACTGCAGAAGTGGCTGTTGCTTTGGCAGTAGTTTCGGCAGAAGACTTCATCTCTGAGATGGCGGTTTTTACCTCTGTGGACAGATTGTCCATTTTGGTGTTCAGATTCAGGATAGTCGTAGATGTTGTCTCTGTAAAGGATTTGAAAGAGCTTTGCAACTCTTTCATTGTTTGGTTCACATAGGTGACAAGGGTTTGGAACTCATCCCTTGATACTTGTGTTCCTTGTGTAACCTCTGGAGGAACACATTCATCTCCAGAGTGAGTCCATGTTCCTGGGACACCTTCGTTCACCCTTGTTTGTACGATGGGGGTGGAAGGATTTCCTTCTGATCCTCGAGAAGAAACCTGAGTTTCGATCTCTACAGAAGTTCTGTGAAGAACAGTGTCCAAATCCACTCCAGAGGTGGTTATTGGAATGTTCTTCTGTTGACTGGGAGACTTGTCTAGAGTCTCTTCGTCTCCGTGCTCACTACTTCTCTCTGAAAGAAGTTTTGGTACTAATGTGTGCGTGGCAGAGGAAACGAATTCCTCTGTAGGGTGTTCTAGGGTGATCTGGGGTGACTGATCACGAACAATAGGTGAGTCTCTTTGAGGAGACTCCCTAGGAATGGATTCCCCGGTTTCTGTGGGCACAGAGGTTGAAAGAGTAACCTCTGGCTGGATGAGTTGGGTTAGGATCGAGCTGTGCTGCTCTTTTTCAATAACTCCTTCTCCAGCTAGACCTGCGGAGTTAGAAATGTGGGTTGCACTGGGAGTTGGTTTTGGTTGTGTGCCTCTATTTATCCAGGCATCTTTTCTTGCTTCTTCCTCTGTTAAGCATCCAAGCACTACTTCAATGTCTATCATTTCATCCTCTGTAACTACCCTATGGCTTGGTGCTTCTTCCCTAAGTTCTGTTGAAGTTCCTTGCTCTGGTCGTAAGAAGTCATACATTTGATGAGATCCGAATAATCTCATGACATGTGGATGATAAAGACCCTTACGTATCCAGACAGCTTCTTCTTCATCTGAATCTGTCTCTAAGATCTCTATTTCTGTCTCTGTAGTTGCTAATCCCTCTTTTTGTACAACTTCGACCCCTTTTTCTTTTTCTTCTTCCATCATATTCTCAGAAGCCTCTGTAATTTCACCTCTGTTCCACTCAGCTTCTGTTTGTTCTATTTCTTCTGAAGCTGGGTTTGGACTTCTTCTGTGAACGTCCAATCCTTGAATGAAAGGGTTTTGTCAAATCACAGGGGTGTCGGATGGTTGATTTTTTGGTGTTGTGTCATCTTCTTGCAGATGTGTGTCAATGCCAAAAATGAAGAAATCTTGTTCTTCTGGAGAGTGGTGGTCGAGAGGTTGTGCCGTCCACCCTGCTGTATTTAGGGTGTTGGCAATATCAGGGTTCTGTAAGAAATCGTTCAGGTCTCCATGGTGAGCAAATCTATCTGGAGATTGATAGGGTGATTGATACTTTTCTGTAGCCATTTCTTCTTCTGCAACTTCTTCTTCAGCAGTTTCCTCTTCTGCAATGGTAACCAACTTTGCAAGTGATTTACCATGCCTCTTTTTGGTTTTCCTCCTCTTAGGATTTGGTGCCCCTTCTTCTGTTGATTTCGATCTTTTCTTCTTCATTTTTGGGGAAGAGGGAGGAGCAGAGGAGCCAATTTCTGTGGCATGAGGAGGTGAAGGTTGATCTTCTGCAGCGCTTGTTGAGGTGCCTTCTGCAGTTTTCCTCTTCTTAGCTTTTGGAGTAGATGCAGAGGTTCTTGATGAAGACTTCTTTCCCATTAGTTCTGCACGTTTGGCTATAAAGATGAGTTGAATAGCCATGTGCTTTGCTAACTTTTGATCCTTTTCTTCTTGAGTGGAAAGAGGTTTTGCTATCATTGTTCCTAGGGGGACACCTAAACGCGGGGGTGTCATAGGACTCGGTTTAGGAGTTCTATGATCGCGTATATACTCTTTCTTAAGGGATTTATTCGATGCGTAGCGCAGAAGCTTCTTTGACAGAGGTCTGCAGTGTGAGATGCCGGGAATTCCTTGTACCACATTCCTAGCCATAGTATGTAGATTGTGAAGAAGACTATTTGTTAGGACACTGAAGTTGTCCTTTATAATAGAAAGTTTTGTAAAGCAATAGCTGTGTTAAAGGGCTTATGCTTAATTGTTGTAGCAAGTGATGAAGACTATAAATAGGTCTTTACTTGTAGTTTGTAAGAAGTGAATTCATTAATACAAGATGTAGATCTCTAATCACTTTGTGTTCTCTCTAGGTTAGATTTCCTTTTCAATAATGTTCTTCATCATCTTGTTACACAATACTTGGATTGTATGAAGATCATGGACCTAACAAGTGGTATCAGAGCCAAATCGAAGAATTTTTCATCGATACGATCATCGGATCTTCACAATTCAAGTGTTTTTAGCCCTATTTTGCTCAGATTTCGGATTCTTATGGTGTTTGTTCAAGAAAAAGTCGAACTCACTTTTTGGATCAAAAGTATGCCAAATCGATCGAATTACATGTTTTAATCAACTAGAAATCTGTTCATCTTCATTTATCGAATAAGTCTGCGAAAGAATCACTGAAATTGGTCAAGAATTGAAGAAGTTATGATGATTTTAGTGATTTTCGGATGATGTTACTTGAATTCGGATTATTCTTGATGAATTCGGATTATTCTTGATGAATTCGGATCCTTCATCGTTTACTGTTCATTGATGAATTCGGATCCTTCATTGTTTACTGTTCATTGATGAATTCGGATCCTTCATCGTTTACTGTTCATTGATGATTTCGGATCCTTCATGCTTTACTGTTCATGGTTTCGGATGCTACTATTGTTTGGATGGCTTAGATGGTTTCGAACTGTTCAGAGTTGTTGGTTTCGGATCTTGTGAAGTCCGAAATATTGCTGAATTTGGTCATCTTAGTTCTGAATTTCGGAATGTGCTTACACCTAAAGGTTCAAAGGTATGGATGGCTTCGCATCTTTCTAATCCTCATTCTAATGGTTTCGAATTCCATTTATTCAAGATAGGCATGGTTTCGCATCCAACATGACACGAAATTGCCATGATTTCGAACCCAACATGATCCGAATTGAGTGAATTCGCACCCAGCATGATCCGAATTGAGTGAATTCGCACCCAGCATGATCCGAATTGAGTGAATTCGCACCCAGCGTGATCCGAATTGAGTGAATTCGCACTCAACATGATCCGAATTGAGTGATTTCGCACCCTACTTAGCGGAACCCCCGTGCTAAGTCTCAGGAGGGGGACATTGTTCATGGATTTTAGCATAACGCGTGTGTGACATCATTCAGATATTCAGCTTGCCACATACATTTAGCAACTGTCAAAGTTTAAAAGAGCTCAAGTCTTTCAAGATATTCAGAAGTTGATTGTTGGAGTTCAGTCTTTGATTGGATTGGAAGAGACGCTTGAATATTTGCAATCATTATTCTGAAGTTTTGTTGACGATGCTAGACCTTTGAGTGCTCTTTATCATTCTTCTGACTTGATCAACCAGAATTGTGAGAGCTTGCAATCATTGTTCTGGTGCTTTGGTTGTGATTCAGACTTTTGAGTGCTTATAATCATCCAGCTATTTCTTGAAGATTGAAGTTCTGGATTCTCTTCATTCAGTGGCTTGAAGTATTTTGAAGACGAGCATTTCTCTACAGTTGCTGAACAATGTTATTTGCTTGGGTCGTCTCATCCCTACCGAGTAGCGCGTGTTTTTACCGTTCCTTCTTCGAGCAAATTCGTACCAAGTTCTTAAGCCGAATTTCTACTCAATTCGTGATAAAACGACGGATTCCTTGTTTTACACTAAGAATGCATTTGGTTTTTCATTCAAAACTCACTCGTTATCATTCTTGTGGGCTTATCGGAACGAGCTCGAGTTTCTACATTTTGGAGATGTTGTTCGTGCACTTAGTGGAGTACATTAGATCTAAGTTTACTCAAGGTTGAAAATATGATGAATAAGAGCAACATTCAAGGGGGAGCCAAGCCTACATTTGAAGAATGCACCGCTAAAGTTTTTACAAGGAAATCAAGGGGGAGAGGAGCTAATGATTTGAAGATGATTTGCTTTCCAAAACTTTAGGGGGAGAATGTTAGGACACTGAAGTTGTCCTTTATAATAGAAAGTTTTGTAAAGCAATAGCTGTAATGAGAAATCCCAAATCTAGCAAGAAATCAAGAATGATGTAGAGAGAGAATCTAAAAAGAACTTGTCATCCATATATTGATCTTCAAAGTACAAATGACTAATGCTACAAGTTGTTGCCAAGATTACAAAGGAGTCTTCTTTATATAGTAGGGCCATGACATGTCCATGCCTCTACTAAGAAGAACAGTACAAGATATTAATACTGTCTTGATAGCTACAAAAATGCCCTAACAATCTCCCCCTTAGCTATCAAGGCAGAAAGGGTCTTCTTCTACTTCGAAACCCAAGATGCGTTTCAATCCTTCGCATAGCCATTCTGAAACTCAATTTTTCATCTATCTCTTCAATGGCTCTTGACAAAACTCTTCTAGGTCTTGAAGACATCCAATTAACTTTTCGTTCAGCATCATGTCTTTTAAGCTTTTCGACTAACTGAAGTCTTAAAATTTTAAGCGTACCATCAGAATATTTTTCCAACTCATTAAACCGAATGAATATCTTGTTTGCACCATTACTGAACACAACACCAAACTCTGGTTCTCCAATCACAGCAAATAGAGTCATCTTCATCAATCCAGGCAGACTTTGATTAGGCCTCAACAAATTGACTCTTGGCTGATAACTCTCCACGGCCATTTGTAGATCATGACACTGTGTGAACAAGACGTGTCTTCTCAAAAATCTTTTGATGGCATTCAGTGCAAGAGTTACATTTTCCCTTCTGATCTGAAGATCTCTGAAATGATGATACATGAACTCAAAATCTTCCATGGTTAAATGACAGAAATCAGCTTCAGTGACCCTGTAATCTCTGCAATCCTGTCTCTGAACTAAAAACTCTGGATACCACAATTTGTAATACAATCTAGCTGTTACCTCCTTTATAGACACAATCAACTTCTTGCTCCTCACCCTCCTTTTTTTGGCACTTGTCTCTCAGAAAATACATATACTCGAACTTGTATTCGGCTGTCTGATCAGTAATTCCCAACACGGCGTAGGGATTCGGACTTCTGATTCTGTGCACAAACAGTCTTCTTTCAGACTCTTCTAAGAATGGTGTTCTCAAATACAAAGTTCTTTCACGCTGTTCGAGTTCAGTCAATTTTCTGCTTCGTGAGGATGATGGACCAGGTTGATCAGCTGTATTGGAAGGACCAGTTTCGTCATGGATAGGATTAACAGGTGGTATAGGATGTGCAGAAGATGGAGGTTCAGAATCTTCAGGTTTAGGTTCTTTAAAGAATGGATTATAGGAAGGTTGTGAT
Source organism: Saussurea involucrata (assembly GCA_033807775.1). Classification (NCBI taxonomy): domain Eukaryota; kingdom Viridiplantae; phylum Streptophyta; class Magnoliopsida; order Asterales; family Asteraceae; genus Saussurea; species Saussurea involucrata. Next base: position 49,523,770 of record CM066324.1, read on the forward strand.
TCAGGTTGAATAGGAATGGATTCAGAAGTTGGAATTGATTCAGATATTGGTGTAGTGGTATGAGTTGAAGTAGATTGGTTAAGGTTAATGTTTATAGGTGTAATAGAAGGTTGATCTGAAATCAAAGTGATTGAGATATGTTCGGGTGAGTGAACAGGGCTAAAGATAATTTCTTCAGGAGTTTGTGGCCCATATATCTCTGACAAAATATCAACCTCTTCTTCAGTAAATCCAACACCTTGATCTTCTGGCTCATAAGTAAGTATCAGAAGTGGTTCGTCTTCTTCCTTAACCTTCCAATACCGATCATAATCTTTTGCACTTTCATCAGCTTCTTCATCATCAGAACTAATTTCAATCAATTCCACAGATTGCACGAATCGATCAACCACTTCTCTTATCTCCTTCTCATTTACCTCAGGCTTTTCAACCGTTTGTTCTATATTCGGATCAACATATAATACGATATGTTTTCCGCTTTGATCACCCATAGCACCTGATTCAAACATCTCAGATATTTCAGCAACAATCGGATTCTTCTTCTGACCTTGAGAGCTTTCTGACTCAGCTCTTCTCTTCTTACTCATCTCCCCCTCATGATCATGATCATCGGGATCCTGATCATGTCTTCTTTTAGTACCCTGAGCTTGAGTCTTACACGACTGTTCCATTAATGCTTTCAACTCAACAATTGACTGCTTCATATCATTTAAAGATTTCACAACTTCAGACTTGAAAGTAGATAACTCTTTGGATAATGCTTGAAACTGTGTGGGTGTAACTGAAGGTGTAGGTGGAGGTGGATTTGGAGTAGATTGGAAATTCTGAAGTAGAGATAACAAGGTTTTACTTTGCTGATCTTCAGGACTCATAGACATCAGTTTGGCATAGAATAAATCCCTTAATTCATCAACACTTTGATCCACTGGTGGTTGTTGCATAGGAGAAGACTGAGGTACTCGAGGCGGAGCCAAATAGATTTCTGGACGAGTACGTACAGCTGGCTCATAAGTCATCGGTTCTTTTCCCTTCAACTGATTCTTCACACCTTGTAACTCCCGGATGAACATAGTTTCAATATCCTTTAGGGCGCCATCGAAGTTTTCCCTTGTCACAAAGACGGGTAAAGTAACACCGGCACCACTTAGGTTTGCCGTTGACACAACAGTTGTTGCAACTGTGTGACCTACGCTCAGTGTTGGCATAGTGTTAGCACTGGTAGGATTTCCACTCTGTCCTTGTAGTCATGTAAAAGAATCTACTCTGAGTGTTCCGGATGGGTCACGAAGACGCGCATCAGATGTTTCTGAAAGTGTCCTATTCAAAGAATCAAATATGTTAGTAACAGGCACTAGACTCGAACTTTGTGCAGGAAAGAAGGTCGAGGACTGGGGAGGAAGTCGCTCTGTTTCAATATCCGGAATCTCCGAACGAGAACCAGATAGTGTTTGTGCTAAAACCCCGTGAGAAAATGAGACAATTTCTTGTGAAGAAGAAGCTGAATAGCTGGCAGAGGTGTGCAATTGCGTTACTGGGCGAGTAACGACTTGTTCAACACCTGATCCCAACAAATGAGATCTGGTGGTGGATGTGGCTGCCCTTCTGGAATAGACAGTTTGGATATCTCTCACACTCTCCATATTCTTTTCTTCAGTTTCTCTCACAGACTCACATATATTTTCAACTGATACTCCCTCGGTTCTCCTTATGCCTTCCGTTCCTTCACTAACTTGAGTCGACATTAAAGGCATGTCATCAAATTTTAAGCTTTCCACATTAATATTATCTGACATATTCAATTGTGGAAATTCAAAGATATCAGAAACGTTACCAAACCAGTTTTCTTCAGTAGTAGCATCAGCACCAATATTTCCAGCATTCCCTTGATCATCATCATTATCATCGTTGTCATCTTCATCATCACGATGTTCCTCCGCTGGATCAGACGCATTATCAGACTCTGTACTATCACTAGAGTACTCAACTAAGGGAGGATTCCCAATGTGTTTAGGAATTTCTCCCTCAGAATCGTGTTGTACAAGATCATCTGTATGTGTGTCCTCGGACGATGACCCTGTATCTTCAAGTACAGATGTATGATCCCCACCAGTTCCCCTCTCGGTGTTTTCCCTCGACTCTCCCCGTTCAGTAGCCTGTGCATCCTGAACACTCACCGACTCCTCTCGCCTAGGGGTTGAGTCTGGGGTAGGTCCCTCCGGTTCTGGCTGGACCATAGACTCTCTATACTCGATAATGCACTCAGCGTCCTGATCCGCGTATCGAAGAAATCCTTCAGGTAACGGCATCTCATAATCAAATTCAGTTTTACGAAACTGAAGATACTGCATAGCTTTCTCGGGCACAGAAGGATGATTTGCTCGTCTTGGAATTTCTCTGTTAGAACGAAGCATGCTATGAATGATAATCTGAAGAAACCTCATATATGGAATGTAAGGCTTTCCCTTGTTTTGTCGGCGAAGATCTATCTTCTCATTCAGTTCATGCCAGAAGATAGCTGCATAATCTACATGAAGATCATACACTACTACATGAAATAACTTCAGAAATCCGACGCTGGCACTGTCTGTTCCGGCATGTTTAGCAGATAAGCATCGATTAATAATGGAGAAGATTGTATAGTATAACGGTGGTAGGTTCGCCTTATGGAATTCCTTCACCCGAGTTAAGTTTCCAGTGTATCCCATAGCTCGTATTCCTTCAAACGTTTCTTCTTCAGATGGAAAAGGATCAAACTCATTCTTTCCTTCTCGTGAATCAGGTTCAGGTAGCCTCAGAATCATTCTTAGTCTTTGGAAATCAAGCTTTGTGATGAAGTTGTCTATTTGGAATACAAAGATTGGTCTTCCATCTTCCATAGTTGTTGTTATTGTCTTCCATGCTTGCTGTAAATATAGCATAGGCACAACGACAGTATTCGTTAATGCGTATGCTAGCGGATGATTCCTGAGCACTTCCTTTATCACCGGATGAATGTTGATGTGATCAAAATCAATGTGATGATTGTTGGGAATGATCGCAATATAGTTGATCGGATGAATGATAGCATGATCTGGAGGAATTCCTGCTTAGGATTGATGTACTGATCGTGTTGACGGTAAAGGTACATCGTGTGTCGGTTCGGGTAGACTCGGAATATGATCATCAAAGCCTTGAATGTGACTTTGTTCTTCTTGATTAACCATCTGATAAAAAAGATATCAGTTCTGACAAGATTACTCTTTGAAAGAAAAAAAACTTGAAATTTTTTAAAAAAAAATACCCAAGTATAGAATTCGAATCATTCATCTGCATATGAATTCGAATTGAAGAGAATCTGAATTCATGGAATTCGAATCAAGGAGCATGCGAATTCATCACTTAACTTCTAAGACAAATTGGAACATATGAATTCGAATCTAGAATGGTTCGAAATCATGCAATTCGAATCTAGAATGGTTCGAAATCATGCAATTCGAATCTAGAATGGTTCGAAATCATGCAATTCGAATCAAGAATGGTTCGAAATCATGCAATTCGAATCCATAAGAGTTCGAAATCATGCAATTCGAATCCATAAGAGTTCGAAACCAAGGAATTCGAATCCTTAATGGTTCAAAACCAAGGAATTCGAATCCTTAATGGTTCGAAACCAAGGAATTCGAATCCTTAATGGTTCGAAACCCTAACATGAACCTTTTTTAAACACATATAAGTTTAAGTCGAATTCGATTCTTTTTAATGAAACATAAGATTCGAAACCCTAAAAAAATTTCTATTCTAAAGGAGGGTTCGAAATCTTAGTTAAACATGAAGAACATCAAGAACACGAAGAACACAAGTTGAAAATAGAACTGATTTTTCACATTTTAGCCTAATAGATGAATGAAATTGATGAAAAAACTTAGATGGAAAGATGGGCATGCAAAAACCGAATCTAATGGTACTAAAATCAAACGAAATGGTTACCTGATGAAGAAGATATGAACAGATGAAGATTGAAATTGAAGATGATGAATAGTGTCTTCTTCAGAGAATTCGAATTGAATGCCAGAAGTGAAAAAGTGGGAAAATGAACATTTGAACTCTATTTATACTTAAAAAATTTGGACACTTGGCACGATTTAGAGTACTCCACTTGGCAAACAGTAGAAAAAGATGATGTTGAATTCAATGAATTCGAATCCTTAAGAGTCCGAATTCATTGAATTCGAATCCTTAAGAGTCTGAATTCATTGAATTCGAATCCTTAAGTATTTGAATTCTTTGAATTCGAATCCTTAAGAGTTCGAATTCTTTGAATTCGAATCCTTAAGTGTTCGAATTCTTTGAATTCGAGTCCTTAAGTGTTCGAATTCTTTGAATTCGAATCCTTAAGTGTTTGAATTCTTTGAATTCGAATTCTTAAGTGTTCGAATTCTTTGAATTCGAATCCTTAAGTGTTCGAATTCTTTGAATTCGAATCTTTGAGAGATCGAATTCTTCAAATAAATTCATGAAAAATTACAACTTTTTCAGAAAATTTAACACCTGTTCCACAAATCTCACATCAGATAAAACTTTGTAAGCTCTCAAATACAAAACCCCCTAACTTACAGACTTATGCAAAATTGCTCCCCCTAAACAATTGCATAAATTGCTGTCTTTTCTTCAGATGAATCTGCACAGACAGATGAAAACTTGGTACTCATTGAACATGAGTCCAAACTGTTAGACTTATCACTTTGTGTAAAAATCTAACTCCCCCTCAAAATATGAATTCTGGAGTATCTTGTTTTCTTCCTCTGAGAGTATGCATATATTTCAATAACGCTCAGTATTTGACATTGTAGCAAAAATGCATTTTACAAGGAAAGTAACATTCATTGAATTTTATTTTATGACTACTAACATCTGATCATTTGAAAGCTTTACAAAAGAAATTCAGCTTAATGAAATTTAACAGATTTTTTAATCAACTGAAAATCAAATGCATGTGTTTGGATTCAAGAACAAGTCATCATTGTATATCAAGTTATAAACGTTCAGTGTTAACCCCTTTATTAAATCCATTTGGTGTGCTGGCATGTGAAATATGATTAGCATAAAGCGTATGCATTTCTAAAACATATAAGAATACTCTGCTCTACTCACACTATTTGTACAAAATTAGGATTTTCACAAATTTATGGGTTTATCGCGACTTTGTATTTTCCCAAGTTTCAAGAGATGTGTGCTCATTGGCATCTTTTCGTTTGTGCTCATTGGCATCTTTTGATTTTGTGCACATTGGCATCTTTTGATTTGTGCACATTGGCATCTTTTAATCAAAGAGTTTAGTAAGAATAAGATACATCGTTAAACATGACTTTCTATCTGGTTCTATAGCAGGATTTGGGTTAGCATATCCCAGACCAGTTGGCCTTAGGTACTAGGTGTCGAGCACCCCTTAGAACTTAATTTCCCAAACCAGAAAGGCCACATCGATATATCTTAAACCCATTTGTACCAGTAGAACATGGCTTTCTATCTGGTTCTATAGCAGGATTTGGGTCAGCCGATCCCAGACCAGTTGATCTTAGGGACTAGGTGTCGAGCACCCCTTAGGACTTACTCTCCCAAACCAGAAAGGCCACATATACAAACTTTCAAACTAAATGATATTCTATATAAGCTTGGATTTCCATCACAAAATATGAATGATATCTCAACACTTGGTTCTAAAACATAGTGCTTCTCCCATATTTTCATTACCATCCATCATTCTGACATATAGGCTTTTTGAGCATTATATTCTATATATATCCAGATTCACATAACTCTGAGCATTCAGCATAATTTCATTCATGTTTTGCTGACCTTTCGATTATTTCAGAGGTGAAAATTGAAGCAAATCCAACTCAGATAATACAAAGTTTCTTGTAAAAGCATCTTTTAGCTCACATTTGATTTATTGAGTGAAGATTGAAAATTTCATGTCATTGAATTAAATTTGTAAAGTTTCAAGTTTTCAAAGTAGTAGAAACAAAATATAATCCAATGTTACCTTTCACCACTTGTTCCTTGAATTAAAAAGATATAACAGTTAAGGATATTACCTAAGAATTGTGAGTTCTAAACTGATTTGTTTAGAAGTTTTAGTCTTTGAAGTACGGGTCCTGAACTGAATTGTTCAGAAGCCATAGTCGTTGAAGCACGGGTTCTAAATTGTGATGTTTAGAAGCCATAGTCGTTGAAGCACGGGTTCTAAACTGTGATGTTTAGAAGCCATAGTCGTTGAAGCACGGGTTCTAAACTGTGATGTTTAGAAGCCATAATTCTTTGTCTCCCCCTTAATGGTACAAATATTCTTAAAAAAATATCCACCGCTTCTCTTCTGTTTTTAGTCATGTGTGTAGTATGAATTTACAAGTCAGTACAACACATGATATACCTGCAAAACAGATTAAGCAGATTTTGGTACCCAACGGGACTTGGGTCCTAGTGTGTTAGGATATGATCATAGATTTAAGTAAGCAAGAACACGAACTCCCCCTCAATGTCTTAAGGATTCAACATTCCTAGTTTGCTGATTAAAAAATTTAACCTCTTTTCATCTAAAGGTTTTGTGAAAAGATCAGCAAGTTCTAGTTCTGTTGGTACAAAGTGCATTTCTATAGTTCCCTTCTCAACATGGTCTTTGATAAAATGGTACCTGACATCTATGTGTTTCGTTTTGGAATGCTGAACAGGATTTTCAGTTATTGCAATTGCGCTTTTGGAATCACAATAAATGGGGATCTTGTTGAAGATATATCCATAATCCTTTAGCTGAGTTTTCATCCAAATTACTTGCGAACAGCAACTAGCGGCGGCCACATACTCTGCTTCAGCTGTAGATGTTGATACACAAGTTTGCTTCTTTGATGACCAGCTTACTAGTTTATCTCCCAAGAATTGACAAGCACCAGATGTGCTTTTCCTGTCCATCATATTTCCCGCATGATCTGCATCTGTGTAAGCAGTTAGTTCAAACCCAGAATCCTTAGGATACCAAAGACCCAATTTTTTTGTGCCTTTGAGATATCTAAGGATTCGCTTTACAGCCACAATATGAGATTCCTTCGGGTTTGCTTGAAAACGTGCACAAAAAGATGTTGCAAACAAAATGTCCGGTCTACTTGCCGTTAGATACAGTAAAGATCCAATCATGCCTCGGTATAACTTTTGATCGACTGATATACCAGATGAATCAGCGTTCAAAAGCTTACCGGTAGCCATGGGAGTTTTCATGGTGGAAGAGGAATTTAATTCAAATTTCTTAAGCATATCATTTATATATTTTGATTGATTAATGAAAATGCCTTCATTTGACTGTGTCACTTGGAGACCAAGAAAAAATTTTAACTCTCCCATCATACTCATTTGAAAACGGCTTTTCATCACCTCTTCAAAATCTTTACACATATCTGGATTTGTAGATCCAAATATAATGTCGTCAACATATATTTGTACTAACATTAAATCTTTACCTTCTCTTTTGAGAAAAAGAGTTGTATCTATTGTACCTTTGGTGTATCCATTTTTAAGCAGATGAATAGTCAGAGTCTCATACCATGCCCTCAGAGCTTGTTTCAAACCGTAGAGTGCTTTGTCCAAATCATAGACATGGTTGGGATATTTTGGATCTATAAAACCCTCAGGTTGACTTACATAAACCTCTTCATGAAGTATTCCGTTCAGAAACGCAAATTTGACGTCCATTTGAAATACCTTCATGCTTTTATGTGCGGCGTATGCAAGAAAAATTCTGATGGCTTCAATCCTTGCTACTGGTGCATAGGTTTCATCATAATCTATTCCTTCTTGTTGATTATACCCTTTTGCAACCAGTCTTGCTTTGTTTCTGACTATAATTCCTGCTTCGTCTTTCTTGTTCCTAAAGACCCATTTAGTTCCAACAATGGTCTTGTCTTTAGGACGCTTCACCAAATGCCAAACTTCGTTACGCTTAAACTCATTTAACTCCTCTTGCATGGCGTTTATCCAATCTGGATCTTGTAAAGCTTCAGATGCTTTCTTGGGTTCTAACGTGCTTAGAAAGTTGACATACAAACATTCGTTGGTAGTCGCAGATCGTGTTTTCACTCCATCATTGATATCACCAATAATATCTGCTGGGGGGTGTGCTTTTGTCCACTTATGTACACTAGGAAGAGTTGAAATCTCTACACGAGTGTTCGATGAATCATTCTCATCCATAACTGCAAGAATCTCTTCAATAGATTCAACTGAAGATACATGTGTTGGTTCTGGTACATTAACTTCTGGTTGTTGTATTTCATGTATAGGAACCTCCGATGATGTGTTTACTGAAACCGGAACTTCAGGCTGAATTTCAGGTTCAGAAACTGGAATAGTTGTAGGTTCACTTGGAGTTTCGTTGGTTGTCCCAGAAGTACTAGCACCGACATCGTCAGATGGACCAGAGACATTCACACTCGTCTGTTGTGGAGATGCATTTACAGATGTGATGGGTTGTTCCATATCTGCACAATAATCCACAAATGCATCATGAAATAACAAATCTAAATCCTTAGTACTATTATTATTTAATACGGAATTAGAAAATATTTTCGCCATATGTTCTACTCCTTTTTGAGTAGAAACTTCAGATTTTTGTCCGAGTTCTGAACTGTGTTGTCCAGAAGTCAAAGTCACACTCTCGTCAAACGTAACGTTGATGCTCTCGATGAATGATTTTGTACGATTATTATAGATCCGATATGCTTTAGAATTCAAGGAATATCCAATGAAAATCCCTTCATCAGCCTTTACTTGGAATTTTGCAAGGTGTTCTCTATCTTTTAGGACAAAACATCTGCATCCAAAAACACGCAAAAATTTGATGTTAGGTTTGCGATTATTGATTATTTCATATGCAGTTTTATTAAGACGTTTAATAATAATTGTCCTGTTTTGAGTGAAGCATGCGGTTGACACTGCTTCAGCCCATAAACTTGGTGGAAGACCCGAATAAGCAAGCATAGTCCGAGCTGCTTCCACAAGCGTCCTATTTTTTCTTTCAACCACTCCATTTTGTTGTGGAGTAATTGGTGCAGAAAAATTATGAGAGATGCCAACGGATTCAAGAAACGATTGAAGAGTTGCATTCTTGAATTCAGTTCCATTGTCGCTCCTTATCTTTTGAACTGGACGTTGTAGAAGAATTTGAATCCTTTTTATGAACTTAATTATTTGCTCAGGTGCTTCAGATTTGAGTCGAAGAAAATCCAACCAAGTGTAGCGTGAATACTCATCAATCATAACCAAGATATATTTCTTTCCTCCCATTGATTGAGTTCTCATAGGGCCACAGAGATCCATATGAATTAATTCCAAGACGTTGTTGCAGTTAGACAAAGTTTTGGATTTGTGCGTGACGTGTTTCATCTTTCCCATTTCACACGCCGAACAGATAGAAACTTTGTCAAACTTCAGTTCAGGAAGCCCGGAAACTAATCCATCTATTCTGAGCTTGTTGATGCTTCGAAAATTTTGATGTGAGAGTCTCCTATGCCACAACCAACATTCATCTTGAGAGGCTTTTGAAACAAGACAAACTTGATTAGAAGCAACAAGAGTCGAGAAATCCATCATATATAGATCGCCGCATCGTTTTGCTCTGAAAATCTCTGACCAATTCTCATCCACAACATAACAAAACTTTTTGTCAAAAATTACCTTACAGTCCTTGTCACAAAACTGACTAATACTGAAAAGGTTATGCCCTAATCCTTCAACATACAAGATCTTTTCTATTTGCATCGAGTCATTCTTCAACGTTCCGTAGCCTCGAACGTGACCTTTAGAATCGTTACCAAAACCTACCGATCCGCCAGGATGTACAGTAAAATCGTGCAATAAGTGCTTGTACCCCGTCATGTGTCTAGAAGCTCCCGAATCAATGACCCACACATGACGATCCTGTAAAAAGATAATTACCTGATCTTAGGTACCCATATCCGTATGGGTCCTTTCTTGTTAGTACAGATCAGTTTGTTTATTACAGTTGATGAACCTTGAATTTTGCCTTTAAAGGTAAGGTTATTTTGTGAATTTGGTTTGTTAAGTTGATCTTTTGGAATCCAAACCATATTCACATCAACTGTTTTTGTTTCTTTCTTCTTATTCTGTTTCTTTGATCTGAAACCGAACATTTTAGCAAATTTGTTCGCTGAAGATTTTAGAGAAAAAGATGATGTATTAGATTTTTTGTTCTTTGGATCATTTCTGTTTAGCTTGAAATAGTTATCCCAACAATGAGCACAATGTATTCTTCTTTTTTCTTGTGACAACAAGATAGAATTTGAAATTGCGGAATTTTTATTTTCACAAACTTTGTAAACATTACATGAATGAATACAATTTTTATTTGAAGAAATACATTTCTCAGTATCAGTATTCCTATTCTCGCTATCTGAAATATTCTCCTTCAGATCCACGCACTTTTCTTCATCCATTTCTGAGAAAGAATGAGAAACATTGTTAGAAGTCTTAGAACTAGAAGCATTATTTTGAAGCACATTTGATTTTGTTTCGAATAATTTTTCTTTTTCTTTTCTTTTCAGTTCTTGTTCCTTTTTGGCATTAGATATATTTGATGAAAACTTTGTATGATATACTTCACAATATTTCAGTTCAATTTCAAGTTCAGTTCTTTCCTTTTTATGCTTCTCTTTCTCAAGAAAAAGCACTTTTTCAAAATCTAAAATTTGATTTGAAAGTTTTGCACATCTCAAAACAAGTGCTTTGTTTTCTTCAAAGAGTTTATCTTTTTCTAAAGATATTTTTACACCAGAATCAATTGTACTTGAAGAAAAAATGTTAGAGCTTTTAGAGTTAGAAGAATCATTCGAACAAGAATTGGATTTGGTTTCGGATGATTCTCCTTTCTTATAACCTTCGAAAGAACATTTTTCTTTTACTTTGACCGAACTTGAAGAATTAGATTGATCTGTTGTTTCACTTTGATTTGAACAGTTTTCACAAGTAATTGAATCTTTAGATTTTGATAATTCTAATATTTGGGATTCAAGTCGTCGAATCTCAACTTGAAGTTCAAGATTGACTTTTTGACTATGATCAAAATTTATCCCAATATTATCATGATCATTCTCTAATTTTTCAAAATTTAATTGTAATTTAGAAATTTGATTTTCTAAATCAACAATTTTTCGTAAAGCAGAATCCAAATCAGGAAATTCAGAAGAGGTTTCTTGAACAAACTCCTTTTTGTCAGAATCTGAATTTGTATTTGACTCCTTTTCAACATTAGATTCAGATTTAACAGGTTCAGGTTCATTGATATTGGAATCAAATGTTTTAGCCATAGATTCATTTGAGAATAATAAACTAAATTCAGTTAATTCAACCTTTTTGGTTTTGTAACTGGAATTTAGTTCATCGTATTTAAAGTTTGTCGTATTGAATCTAGGCCTTTCTTCCGAACCTTTATCCGTCTTATCCTTATCTTTATTAGAATCTGGAGTTGAACATGCAGATTTAACAAAAAATTTGGATATAAGAGGTATTTCCTTTTTAATGGGTTCCTTTAAATCTTCATCCAATTTTGCAATTGTATAAAAATTTTCAGGCGCTTTCTTTGATACCTCTACATCAGATAAACCAAGTCCCATTTTAGGATTAAAAAATCGTTTATCTTTTGGATTATTGGTTAATAATCTTAGAGTTTGCTCAGTCTGACCTCTTTTATAGTTTAACTCTTCAAGTTCTTTGATCTTTGCAAGAGCTTCTATTCTTTCTTCAGTGAGAATCTTAATTATAAATTGACAGTCTATATTCTCATCACTTATATCAATCATTTTCTTCTTCAATTCAGAAATTTCAGATTCAAGTGTTTTAACTTTTGTTCTAATAACTTCCTTTTCATTTTCTCTATCTTCAGCAAGACATTTGTAAAGAAGTGCCTCATCGTGATATTTCATCATTGAACTTTTCTTATTTTCAAGTTCCTTTTGAACTTTTTCAAATTTCTTATTAAGTTCAATTATCACGAGTTGCATTTCTTCATATCTGTCATCTTCAGTTTCAGACTCATTATCAGAATTATTAGAATTATCAGAAGAATAAAGAGATGATACCTCGGATTCCTGGTCATCTTCATCTAGTTTAGCCATTAAGCTATGCTTTACTTGAGTAAAGTGAGCTTCTTCATCATCAGAGGAATCCATAAGCCAAATTTCTTCCTCAGCATTGACTGGCTTTCCACTTTCTTTTGCTTTTGCCAGATGTGCCTTTCGCTGATAATAGTCAGAATCCTTCACCTTCTTTAGCTTACAGTCTCTGGCATAATGACCTGGCTTTCCACAGTTAAAACAGTTTCGGTCATCTCTATCATTCGTTTCCTCTCTTTCCGTTTTCTCAACTCTCTCCTCTTTCTCCTCTTTCTTCTCAAATCTTTTATACTTGTTAGCTTTGTTGTATTCAGGTTTGGTTTTTGAATAAAACTTCTTTTTGCCAAACTTGTTTTGAAATCTGTTTGTTAATAAAGCCAACTTCTCAGCTATATCAGTCATTTCATCTCCAGAACTGCCACTATCATCATCATCAGAACTTATCTTCTTCTTGCTCACCCCAGAAATCAAAGCTTTTGTTTTCATAGCTTCACTCTTCTTATGTTTACTCAGAAGGGCTAAAGATTCTTCGACCTTTTTATCCTTTTCCTTAACAGCTTTTACTTTTTCTTCGTGTTGACCTAGAATACTGAAAATGTCGGTCAACTTTTCATCATCCATATCCCTTGACATTTGGAGCTGAATGGAGTAGGAATCCCATTCTGGTAGAAGATTCTTGACAAATTTGTAATTTATTTCTGATTCTAATTTGTCGACTCCATTTCTTCTCAAATTATTAAGGATGATATTGTATCTATTGTAGGTCTCTTTCAAAGGTTCGCCTTCTCTTGCTTTAAACCCTTCATAAGCATTGATGCTTTGATTCCTTTTGGTCTTCTTGGACTTTGGTGATCCCTCAAACTGCCTTTCTAACTCATCCCATATCTCTTTCGCTGAGTCACGACTATCTACTCGATTGTAGATATCATTTGGAATTGCCATAGTCAAATAAGTCAAAGCCAGTTCATCAGTTGCAATCCTATCTTTGTCATATTGATTAAAAAATCTGGGTTCTTTATCAATGCTTCTAGGAGCAACATACTGACTCGTAGCAGTTTCAGCTTGACCACCAATATCCATTTTTGGTGTGTGAGGACCTTCTTTGATTGAAACCATTAAATCTCTGTTCTGATGATTTAGAAACTGAGTCATTCTCTTCTTCCATTGGGCATATTCTTCCACTAGAAGAACTGGAGGCTTATTCTTTGATCCCATACTCATTAAATCTCTCGACATCTTTTCAAATAGCTAGGATAATTGATCGTTCAGAAGATCAAGCAGTAAGTGTAACAGAGATTACACTTAGAATCAACTGTTCAAGAAAAAATCAGCACTTGGGTTCGAAACCAACACTTAGACAAATTCTGAGTGGTGCGAAACCTTCAGATTTCGGATGCTTTAGAATTCGAAACCTTCAGATTTCGGATGTAGTACGGTGCGAATTCCCTGAATTCGAATGCAACTGAGTACGAATTCCTTGAATTCGAATGCAACTGAATGCGAAATCCTTGAATTCGAATTTAGCTTGATGCGAAATCAATACTTAGCCAAAATCAAAATCAATACTTAATTGTTGTAGCAAGTGATGAAGACTATAAATAGGTCTTTACTTGTAGTTTGTAAGAAGTGAATTCATTAATACAAGATGTAGATCTCTAATCACTTTGTGTTCTCTCTAGGTTAGATTTCCTTTTCAATAATGTTCTTCATCATCTTGTTACACAATACTTGGATTGTATGAAGATCATGGACCTAACACTATTTGACTTGACCCCTTCTCTCTTTGTTTTTTTAGCCATCAGTATGATCAGTGGGGGTATTCTTGTTCATTGGGAACTGTTTGGGAGTTGGTCCTTCCATTGGCCAGTTTTGGATTAGCAGTAGAGGTTCGAACAGTACTCCCAATATTCTTTGAAATTGCAGAGGTGGTAGAAAGTTGGGATCATTTTCTTCGACCCTTCTCGTGTTGTTCTTTCTGTCGATGGTGTTTATGATATCTTGCATCATAATGGTCGCATAATCTAGTGGAAGATCATAGTAAACCCCATACATGATGCTCAAGATTTGATGTGAGCTCTGGTCAATACTTCCTATTTTCCCTGTGAGGCATCTGTTAAGAATAGAGAACAAGGTGTTCCACAGAGGTGGTAATCTTCCTCTGCGAAAGTCATTTCTCTTCCGTAGTTGGGTGTTGTACCCAAGCATTTCTACGAAGCGACAGAGCTCTTCGTCTGATGGTTGCTCTGCATAACTCTTCAATCCCAGAAGACCCCTTGTTGGTAGGTTGAATTCAAGTGAGAACATTGTTCTGTTGAACTTGATTTCAAGATGCTCAGATTTATCAGGTCTTGAAATGTACCCTTTGATAAGAGAATCGTCTTTATCAAATCGGCAGCTTTGCCAAAATTGGTTCAAATAACGGACTGGAATTTTGTTTGGGGTTCTTGAGAGTAGAGGGAAGAGGATGTGATTTTCCATTATATTCAGAAGAATAGCATGGGCTTCGCCAAAAGCAGTGGGTGAGGGGACCAAATAGCAGTTGTTGGATTTGATAGGAAGTATGGTTTCGAAGTGATCTTTTGCTATGAAGTTTTGCAAGTGTGTCGTCGGAGCAAATTCTGCTGAGTCCCCGGAATCTTGTTGTTCAATAGCTTTTGCAAGGTTGGGGTTTTCTGAATGTTCAGAATGGGCAGGGGAGTGTTCCGGTGAGTTTGCCGGAGAGAGTTCTTGGGAGATAGCTTTAGAAGATGAAACCATTTGATTTTAAGAACAAGGTTTTTGCAAGCTTTTGCAGGGTTTCGCCGGAGAAGAAGATAAGAGTTTGTAAAAGGTTTTATGAGAGGGTATTGCTTGGTTTTTATAGGAGGGTAAAACGGTAGTATTCGAAAGAGTAAAATATATGGCAATGGATTAAAATTTGGAATCCGTACTCGAGTTTGAGCGGCGGGTTCAACTTTCCAAATAAAAACGCTCCATGTACGCCCAATGAAAATGGGATACGTAGGTCTTGTCAGAATATGACAGGACGTCGTGCGCGGCCCATTAATGCTAGGCGCGTGACGTTGTTTTTAGCCATATGAGTTTCACTCGCAGTAACAGTAACCGTTATTACCACAGATAACAAAATGGCAGAACTTTTGTGTTTTACAGAAGCTCTGTGATTTTGAAAATCTTGAGTTTTAACCTCTTCTCATATATCTCATTGTTGTCATGACTCTGAAGGTTCTTCTTTGAACGAAAACGTTTGTAAAGACATTGGAGAGGATCAATAGGATTTTGTCAAGAAATTTTACTCACAGAGGTTTTGTAGCTCTGATGGAACTTGCAGAAGCTCTGCGAGAGCCAGCAGAAGCTCTATGAGAGAAAAAATCTTATAACTTGAATTCTATTAACTTTCTGATCATCCAATTTTTGATCTGTGTTAAGAGATGTTTTTCGCACATTTTTGAAAGTTGGTGTCTGAGAAAACTATTTTGATAAACGTTTTGTTCGAGAAGGTCATGGTGTGTGTTGTCGGTTTCCGAGATAACATTCCAAAAGATCGACAGAGGGTTAATTTGTGATCACAGAGCATATTTCCTGCAGAACCTCTGTTGAGCTCAGTAGAAGCTCTATGACCTTAAATTTCTCCTATTTCGAATTTTGTTAAACTTTTTGAACTTTTGATTTTTGAAATGTTATTCATAGTATATTTAGGACATATTTGACAATTCTTGTCCTAGAAAACTGTTTTCCAAAAACCTTTTGTGCGAGAGACATACCTTTTGGTTCTTCTGTTCTCGGCAGTTTTGTCTTACTTCTGTCGACATTCTTCTTTGGCTTTCCTTTGAAAGATTTACCTCTGTAGATCATTTTAGGGTCCCTTTTGCTCCCCCTTGATCTAATCACTTCTGTAGATCAAGAATTTTCCTTTTGCTCCTCCTTGATCTAATCACTTCTGTAGATCAAGAATTTTCCTTTTGCCCCCCCTTGATCTATGCTTGGTTCAAAGAATGGTAAGATTTGTATTGAGCATAGATCATGTTTACCAGAGGTTCTGTAAGGGTTATCAGAAGATCTGAGCGGACCCTCAGAGGCTCTGTAAACAATTATTTTTGCATAAAAAATACATACTGAAATAAATTTATCAACGCAATAACTTAGTAATAATAGATATTTATACTTATTTACAGAAGATAAAGCTATACTTACAGAGGATTTTCACACCATGTTAATCATTCCTAACTTACCCACCAAGAAGTTGAATCTTTTCTCGTCTAATGCTTTGGTGAATAAGTCAGCGAGTTGATATTCTGTTGGCACGAAATGCATTTCGATTGTACCGTATTCAACATGATGTTTCAAGAAATGATACCTTATATCGATATGCTTGGTTTTTGAGTGTTGCACAGGGTTGGCAGAGATAGCAATACAACTTTTGGAATCACAGAAGATGGGTATTTTGAACAGAATGTGGCCGTAGTCTTTTAGCTGAGTCTTCATCCATAGAACCTGAGAACAACAGCTAGCGGCAGCAACGTATTCAGCTTCTGCAGTGGATGTGGAGACACAATTCTGCTTCTTGGAGGTCCAACTGACTAGTTTACCACCTAGGAATTGACAACTCCCAGAGGTACTCTTTCTGTCGAGCATGCATCCTCCATAGTCTGAATCTGTATAAGCTTTAAGACTAAACCAGAGTTCTGTGGATACCAGAGACCAAGATTGTTGGTCCCCTTTAGGTATCTAAAGATTCTCTTTACAGCATCATAATGTGATTTCTTTGGATTAGCTTGATAACGTGCACAAAGACATGTGGCATGCATAATGTCAGGTCTGCTTGCTGTTAAGTATAACAGAGATCCAATCATGCCTCTGTAGAGAGTACATTCTACAGAAATACCATTTGGATCTAAGAATAACTTATTTCCAGTGGCCATTGGAGTCTTCATTGCAGAGGTATTAGAGAGATTATATTTTAAAAGTATGTCTGAGACATATTTGGCTTGATTTATAAAAATTCCCTCTGAAGATTGTTTGACTTGAAGTCCGAGGAAGAATGTTAATTCTCCCATCATACTCATTTCAAACTCACTCTGCATGAGTTTTTCAAAAAATTTGCACTCTTCTGAATTTGTAGACCCAAAAATTATGTCATCTACGTATATTTGTACAAGCATTATCTCACTATTTTTGCGTTTATAGAATAAGGTAGTATCTGTTGTATCTCTGTTGTAGCCATTGACTAGAAGGAAGGTAGAAAGTCGTTCGTACCATGCTCTTGGAGCCTGTTTCAGTCCGTATAGAGCCTTTTCAAGGTAGTATACATGCCTTGGAAACTTTGAGCTTTCAAAACCTGGTGGCTGATTTACGTAAACCTCTTCTTGGATTTCACCGTTTAGAAAAGCTGATTGTACGTCCATCTGATAGACTTTAAAACCTCTGTGGGCTGCGAAGGCTAAGAATATTCTTATTGCTTCGAGACGTGCGACAGGGGCAAAAGTTTCATCGTAGTCTATGCCTTCCTCTTGTCTATATCCTTTTGCTACTAATCTTGCTTTGTTTCTGACGACCACTCCATCTTCATCCTTCTTGTTTCTGTAGACCCATTTAGTCCCAATGGCCTGTTTCCCTCTTGGCAGAGGTACTAAAGTCCATACTCTGTTACGCTCAAATTGCAGAAGTTCTTCTTGCATGGCGTCTACCCAGTTTGGGTCATCTAGGGCTTCAGAAATCTTCTTTGGTTCTATAACACTAATAAAATTTGTAAAGAAACAAAAATTAGCAGTGGCAGACCTTGTTTTTACTGAGTCAGAAGGTTCTCCAATTATTTGGCTTGGAGGATGGCTTTTTGTCCACTGAGTTGTGCGTGGAAGATGATCATCAATGTCATCAAAACTTTCTTCAGAGGCTTCTTGTGTTTCTTCTTGTGTAGCCTCTGTTGTTCTTCGTGCCTTGGTAGTTGATTCTACCATTTGTGGAATGATTGGTACGAGTGGTGGTGGAGTTTGTTCCTCTGAGGACGTATAGTCTTGGTCCTCGATCTCCTCTGTAATTGGTTCTTCTGTGGTTTGTGCAGCTTCTGTGGTCGTTTTTCTTGATGTTTCATCTTCTGCACTTTCTTCTGCTTCGGCAATTGCATCTGTAGTATTTATAGAAGAAGATGAAGCATTATTTGGACCAGTTAGAGTCATACCTGTAGGATTTTGTCCGACAGAGGATGGTTCTTCAGAAACTCTGATGGTTCCGACAGAAGGATCAATGTCATTGTGGAACATCTCCAAAAATAGAAGATCCAAATCTTCTTTTGTTCTTGAGATGTCAGAGGATTTCCCTTTAATTCCGAGTTCTGAACTTATTTGCTCAGAAGTCATTTGGAATGAATCATCAAAAGAAACATTGATGCTTTCTACAATCTTGTGAGACTTTGTAAGGAATGTTCTGTAGGCTTTGGAAGTGGCAGAGTATCCAATGAATTTGCCTTCATCTGCTTTTACATCAAACTTTCCTCTTGAATCTCTGTCGTTTAAGACAAAGCATTTGCATCTGAATACATGGAAAAATTTGATGTTTGGCCGCCTTTTGTTAAGCAATTCGTAAGGCGTCTTGAGGTGTCTTTTCACAATGGTTGATCGATTTTAAGTATAACACGCAGTAGAAATTGCTTCTGCCCAAAAGTTCATTGATAATCCGCATGCTGACATCATAGTTCTTGCGGCTTCTACAAGTGTTCGATTCTTTCTTTCGACAACACCGTTCTGTTGTGGAGTGCGAGCTGCAGAGAAGTTCTGTGATATTCCTTCTGTTGAAAGATAGGCTTCAATGACAGAGTTTTTAAATTCTGTGCCATTGTCACTTCTTAACTTCTGTATTCTGCAATCATAAAGAACTTGGATTCTTTTCATTAGATTTATCAATATATTTGGAACATCTGACTTCTTTCTAACGAATTCAACCCATGTGAAACGTGAATACTCATCAATTAGGACAAGTATGTATTTCTTGCCACCTAGGCTCTGTATGGCAATGGGACCGCAGAGGTCGACATGAAGCATGTACAGAGGTCTAGTGCAAGATACGTCAGTTTTGCCTTTGTGGGAACCCCTTCTGTGTTTTCCCATTTCACAGGTCGAACACAAATGATCCTTATTGAATTTAACATTTGGCAAACCTTTAACTAGATTGAGTTTTACTAGTTTATCCAAGGTGTGAAAGTTTAAGTGACAGAACCTGTTGTGCCATAACCACGCTTCTTCACTATTGCAGGCTACTAGACAAACTTTGTCCTTGGATTTTGAAGTAAAATTCATTAGGTATAGATCACCTCTTCTTTCAGCTCGCAGAAGTTCCATTCCTGTGTTTTCACTCTGTAGAGAGCAGAAAGTTCTTTTGAATAACACATCGAATCCTGTATCACAGAGTTGACTTACGCTTAGTAGGTTGTGTTTGAGGCCATTCACATATGCAACTTTGTATACAGAGACATTTTCTTTCTGTATGACTCCATAGCCTTTGATGTGTCCCTTCATGTTGTCTCCAAAGGTTACAGATCCACCATCGTGTGTTTCTTTGTATGTGGATAGTAATCTTCTGTTGCCAGTCATGTGCCTTGAGCATCCGGAGTCAAGATACCAAATTGGCACATGTTGCTTCTGTAAGACAATCATAGAGATTTAGGTACCCATATCCACATGGGTCCAATATTGTTAGAATTTTTCAAGTTTGCCTTAGCATTCTTGAAATACATTTTATCTTTTGTAGAAGAATCAGATTGTTTCTCTTTTGGTTCTGACTTTCGAATTTCAGTGGTGAGAAAGCAATCTGGACTTGAGAAGTGTTTATTCAATTGAAACATAAGATCAAAACGATGACAGTATTGAATATGAGATGTGATTTGTTTGAACTTTTCATTGAATTTTCTGAACTGAGCCACAGAGACATTACATTCTTTCTTTACATTAGATTTCCTATTACAAGAAGATCTATGAATACTAGAATGTTGTTTGCAAAAGTCTTGTTTAGTTCCTGCCTTCTGTGACTCTCTTCTGTGGTGAACATCTTTCTTCACTGTCACAGAGGAAAAATATTTGTTAGCTTCAGGCCTTTTTCCCTTTTGTTGCCAAGTGGGATTCTCTTTGATTTTCCTTAAAGGTTTTGAAAATTTTATGTTTTTTGGATTTTCCGAGGCCTTTTTCAGATTTTCAAGCTCTGTAGAGGTTTTGACTTGTATACACATGTTGAGAAAATCTGGATGGATAGGTATCTCTGTGATTTTCTCTTTTGGAGAAATTGTTCTGTTAAGAACTTCAGAGGAGAATTTGACATCCTCTGTGTCACAGTGAATTATCCCTGATTTGAAATCAGTCTCTGAGTCGTCAGAGGATGAATCGTCCTCATATGCAGAGGTTGAGTCATTTCTTTCGACAGAGGCTGGATTTTCTGAGCATGTATCATACGAGCTTTCTTCCTCTGTAGAAAAACTTTCGTAGTTGGCAGAGGTTTCTAATGAGATCTCTTCAGCGAGTTTTTGATTTATAGAAGATGTACAGAGATTTTCTAAAATATTTGATTTCAAAACTTCCAAAATTTCTTTTTCAATAGATTCTTCAAGTTTTTCTTCTGAAAAGATGGGTTTAAACTCAGGAGCTTCTGCTAACAATTTCTTTTCAACATTTATCATACAGACAAAATCGACCTGTGTTTGAGTCTCTGGTTTACCAAACTTAAAGATACCAATCTGATCTTGTGTTTTCAGATATTTCTTTGGTTTGATTTCTCTTTTGACAGAGGTTGAAGATGATGAATCTGTGTTTTCAAACCACACATTGATCATCTTTGTATGTTTCCTCAAGTGAGGTTCTGCAGAGATTTTAACCCTTTTACTTACAGAGAGTAAGTTTGGAAAGTTTGGTTTGTTAGTTTTTCACAAAACAAATAGAGAGGATAGAGGTTTTAGTCGTTTATTTTCAACTCCTAAGGTAATGTCACTGTACCCTATACCTCGTCTTGCTATTTGAGTGTTTACCTTTTCATACACCTTCTGTGCATCTTTATAGTTTTTAATTAAAACTTCTCTTCTTAAAAGATCTTGCCAAAGTACCTCTCTTTCCTTTTGAAAGTATTCTTTGAGAGCTCTTATGTCTGTAGTTTCACTTCTTGAAACTGAAAGTTCTTTTGTTTTGATTTTTAAAGCATAGGTTAAATCAGAAATTTGCCTTTTTAAAGGATCTATATTTTTGCTCCAATATTTTTCGACTTTTCCTTTTTCTTCAAAGATTTTGGCTTTTTCTTGAGTGAGAAGCCTTACTTCTCTCTCATTAAAGGTCAGCTTTTTCTGAATGCTTTCAATTATATGTTTCAGTTCAATGTTAAGTTTAAATAAATCACCATCTACAGAATTAGTACTTGAGATAGAGTTTGAAATGGATACCTCAATGTCAGTGCCGGAGTCAATTTCTGCCATGCCACAGAACAGGGCATTTGTGAGAAATTCATCGTCAGAGGTAGAGTCTGACTCGAAGTCTTCTTTGTTTGCCTCAGAATGCCCTTTGTTCGCTATTAGGGATTTTTGTGCGTAATACTCGGCCTTCTTTTTGTAAAAACCTGAGTCCTTCTGTGGGCGATTTGGTCTACTTCTGCATTCTTTTACGAAATGACCTGGCTTGCCGTAGTTGAAACAACCTTGGGAGATGTTTCCAGTTCGGTCGTCGCATTTCTGTAGGTCTCCACCTTTCTCTGTTCGACATTCGTTTGCGTAATGACCGGGTTTACCACATTTGTAGCATTCTTGTGTGTGGCTTATCTTGTCATCTGATCTCTGTCGATCATTTCCTCTGTAGCTTCTGTCGCTCGACCTCTGTAGGTCATCATTTCTGTAGTCTGACCTCTGTCGGTCACTTGATTCTTCTCTTCTTCCATCATCTCTTCTACCAGAAATCCTTTGGTTATTTCTAAACTCTCTTGTCAATAGAGCCATTGATTTAGCTAATGACGCAAGAGTTATCTCTTCCTCTATCAGCTCGTCTTCTTCGCTATCAACCATTACCATCTTCTTTTTCTCCTTCTTTTTCTCCTCTGTAGATCTCTCATTTCTTGGTCTGTCTGCAGCCTCTGTAGATTTACTAACCAATGCGTATGGCACAGTGGTTAGTGTTTTAGCTTGAGCTATTTGAGGCTCTTGTGCAGCAAGTGTTCCATAGAGATCAGAGAGTGTCCAGGAGTCTAGATCTTGGTTTGTTTGTAAAGACATAGACAATTGAAGCCACTCATCGTTCAGGCTCTTTAGAAACATGACGTTATTTTCTTCCGTGGTTCTGTGAATACCAGACTTTTTGCATTTGTTTATGAGAGAGTTGAACCGGTCGTATGTTGTTTGCAGAGATTCTGTTGCAGAGGCTCTGAAAGCATGATATTCATTTATGTATTGTGCCCTTCGGTTCTTCTGAGTTTTAGCACCCCCTTCCAACTGTCTTTCTAATTCTTTCCAGAGATCGTGCGCTGTTTCGCATGCATCTAAGGATTGAAAAAGTTCGTTGGAGATTGCCATGATCAATATTCTCTTTGTTTTCTGTGCAACTTCATCTTCTGCCTTATCTTCATTTGACCATTCTTCTCTTGGCTTAGGTTTTTGATGTTCAGGGATTTCAGCAGATTCAGCAGTAGCTGGTACACGAGGCATAGTTATCATCGGAACTGGAGGAGGATTGTAAAGATATTGTTTGAGAGTTTTTTCAGTACCCTCAAAGAAATGAACCATTCTTATCTTCCATTGAGGATACTCATCTCTAAGAAGAGTAGGAGGTTTGGTTAGTGATCCAGCAGTGAAAAAGTTATTTGTATTTGTCATTTTGAGGAGAGGATAATCTGATGGAGGATTTCTAAGGATAAAGATCTGGAAGGTTTTCTGGGTACGACTAATATTTAGAAATATTGTGATGAAGAGAGAAAATAATCTATCAAATAAAAGTTGTAAAACGAGGATCACTTGATATTGAAAAATCAAGCTAGGCTCTGATACCAATTGTTGGTTCCCGTTTTGCTTTAAACAAGATTATCAGATCTATTAGTTCAGGTTTAAGGTTTGATGCGGAAGCGTATTTAAAGAACTAACAGATAAGTTTGATAGATTTAGAACAAACTATAAATAAACAGTGAACAAAATATTATATCTCAAAGTTTACCGAATATATATATCAAGAACAGGTTTATGAACCGTGAGTAAGAAAAAGCTTTAAAACAGATATGACTCTTAAGGTGAATAAGCTTTTTGTGTTCTTAATGTTGTTGTGTTGTGTATTTGTGTGTGTGTAAGGAAGAACTCAACATGAGTCTTCCTTATATACTACTCTAAAGGGGACCATAAAGCATATGCTACTATTCAAAAGGTACGTATGAATAGTTGAGAGGATGTCGTGAAAAGTTGCAAGGATGGCATGAACAGTCAGACGTGCTATATTGCATTTAATGCAGCAGACGTCTAATATGTACTAAGCCCTACTCAGTCCAATCAGAGTTTGACACGTCGACGTTGGACAGGGCATGCTACCATGCAAGTTGATGTACGAGTCCTTTAACAGTAGCAAGATATTATAAATATCTTCAAGTCTCAGTAAGGACCACAGAGGCTCTGTAATGAGTTACAGAGGTTCTGCGGTCTGGTCCTCTGGAGCAGTCTTCGCCGGATTCCGAGTCTTTGGTCTTCTTTGTGCATACAACAGAGCTTCTGTAGGAAGTCTCTGCTGCTTCTGTAGCTTCTTGACCTTGATTTCTCGGTAATGTCGGCAGAGCCTCTGTAAGAGGCTTTCTTCACTTAGCCTATTTTTCACTACTTCTAAATACTTCTATGATTAGGAAGATTGAAGCTAACAGAGCGCATCAGAAATAAGGAGTTTCTTGGGTCTGGCAGGTTACACACACACATCTGTAACACCTCAAAATTTCGAATGTTAATGTACTTTTATTTTGGGAAAAATGTTTAAAATAATAGAAGGTAATTATTTTAAACGGAATGTCGAGAAGGGGTAAAATAGTATTTGACCAAAGTTGAGACAATTTGTGAAATGTAAAACTATGGGGTTGATTCTGTCAATTGATAATAGTTGTGTCTGTATAAGAAGTGAAGGTCGGCTGATCAATTGAGATTATCTCAACTTGGTTTTGGAAAGTCGGTTCAAGCAGAGCAATTAGCAATCTCATTCGGTAAGAAACCCAATCGACTTCTGTAAGTAATTATGATCATAAAGCAATCTGTTTATCAATTAGATATTGATACTTTGGTAAATAGGTTTGGATTTTGGATTTAATCGGTTGATTGGAAATGCAAACTCTGCGTTCGAACACCCCAGGTGAGTTCATCTCTTTCCAAATGTTTTTATTTGAAATTGAATGAGATATTTGATAGCAATCTATCTAAATGACTGGATAAACTATTGGAATGAAATCGACCAAGAACTGAATTTAGATGAATTGTTTAGAGTAGAATTGACGTACCGATTGAAATCCCGTTATCGAGATCCGGTATGGGATCCGGAAGTGATGAGATCTGGTGTTGGACACGGAATTGATGATATCCGGTATTAGATCCGGAATTGATGAGATCCGGTATTGGATCTGGAATTGAGGAGATCCGATATTGAATCCGGAATTGATGAGATCCAGTATGGGATCCGGAATTGATGAGATCCGGCATTGGATCCGGAATTGATGAGATCCGGTATTGGATCCGGATTTGATGAGATCCGGTTTAGGACCCAGTTTCAATAGGATCCAGTTTCGATTTGGGTTCCAGACTTGGTATTGGATCCCGGATGGTTCCGGACTTTGAGTCCGGAATACTTTTTCCGGATAGTTCCGGATTTGGGTTCCGAATAGGGGATTTTCCGGATATAGTTTCCGGGTGTATTATCTAGTTAAGTTTTTCTAAAAAAAAATCGGAATAGCGAAACCCCCGTGCTATGTCGCCGAAGGGGGACTCTTGGTCCCAAAAGGGCTATACAAGTTTGTAGAAGGGGGGGTTGAATACAAACACACAGATTTTACTTTTCTAAATTGTTTATTGATAAATCATTAACAATTTACAGCTTGTTGCGGAAACAAGATTAAGGATAAATCCTAAATTGTAACGTCCCAAAAATTACAAGGAAATTTAAAATTTTTAAAACATACATATCATTATAAAACAACCATAATTTAGTAATTCACGTCTTAATTGAAATTAACATCGTTGACTCAAACCGTCAACAAAGTTTATGCAGCGGAAAATTACACAATTAAATTCAAAGGGTTCGAAAGTGAAAGTTTAACAATCTTTGATACTCCGCGCTTGATGTGTGTACGGTCACGCCCGACTGCCGCCCGCACCTGAAATAACAACATATTGGGAAAGGGTAAGCTAAACGCTTAGTGAATCCAACCACACACGTAGGTAGCAACCCCACGCATATCGTCCCTATTCGCAAGTAGGTAACATCACCATCACCACGAATATCAAACCACATAATGTTTATTATATAAGCACAAACCTCGGTCCCACCGAGTACACAAAATACATTAATGCAAGCTCAGTCCCACCGAGCCCTCGGTCCCACCGAGTAAAGATTGTTGTACTAGCTTAGTCCCACCAAGCCCTCGGTCCCACCGAGCCCCTCAGTCCCACCGAGGTGTACGCATGCATAAATATTCCACATACGAATTTAACAAATCACAACCAGTTATCACATCCCAACTAGTTCATGTAAGCACATAAATACACGTAATAACACGTAACACAAAAGAACGACATACATGAAATTCCTAACTACGCGGTGAGAGAACTCACCTCAAGGCTAAGCAACGTGCTCACGAATCGCAACACCAACACGGCAATCTTCTTCACTTTCTCCCACCTAAATACGTATAAAAAGTCAAAGGAAAGTCCCGACCCATAACACGTTTACTAGCTTCCAAAAGCCTAAATATTCCAGCTTTTTATTAAAAGTTACGGGTCTGTTCGGGACCTGTTTTACCCCCATAAAACTGATAAATACAGAAATTAAAATCCATAATTACGGAGTTCTAAGTCTTACGATTTCAGGGACGTATCGCACGCGTCCTAACGATTTTTCTATAATTTACTATGGATTTTACAAAAATGATTCGCAGAACAGCGAACACCCGGACCTTTCAGTACAACATGGCAACTTCGCCCTATCTATGGTCCGAACTGGTCTTTCCGCGAAACAGAGGAAACTTAATAGACTCCGAAACGAAACTTTTGGCACCAGTCCCATCCCAAACCGACATTCCAAGCAAAAGTTATGCGTAAAACAAAACAGGGACAGAAAGCTGGAAGTTTTTCGGACCAGGCTGTATAAACAGCCCCATACGGCCCAGCTACAGGCCTAAACAGACTTTCGGCAAAACACGAAAAACTTTCCTGACTCGATTAGTGAACTTCGGCCACCGATTTCATTTCAATCCGAGCTACGAGTAAAAAGTTACGGCCACGACAAAACAGTGGCAGAAAATCGACATTCACATAAAATGACAAATCACCAAACTTGCGACCACTTTTTCACCTAGCTAGAGGATGAACCAGTTTTCTGCTAAAACACGGAAAACGTGACCGACCCCGTACTGGAACCGTGGGTACCAATTTCGTCTCAATCGGAGTTATGACGGGAAAGTTATGGCCGTCGCAAAAACAGTGACTGAACAATTATTCACATGAAATGACGATTATAAAGAAAACGACGGTTTTATCGAATCGGCTTAATCGATTAAGTCACGACTTAAAGGGCTCTATGGGCATTAACAGGACACAGCCACGCACCACCCACTGCCACCTCCGGCAGTGGTGGTCGCCGGTGGCGGCCGGCGGCGGTACTTCGACAAAACAACTACAACGAGCCGCAAACCACCGCGAACTCCCTACTCTCTCGATCACCTTACCGCATGCACATATCTTATTCACACCACCACCACCACCACCCGACACCCAGCCACCACAGTGGCGGCGCACGGCGGCGGCGCTGCCGCTGCCCTTTCGCCGGAAACCAAAAACGGAAACAGAAAGTAACGAGAACCATACCTTACAACGACGACCCGCAACCGTGCCTGCAACCCCTTCTTCTCGACCTCTCCGACAAGGGACGTTGACACCGATGGTTCTCCGGCGACCGTGGCGGCGTTTCTCCGGCGACCTCTCTCTCTCGCTTTTCTTCCTCTCTCGGCTTCTCACACTCACGAACACACTCACGGCAAAATGAAAACAATGGAGAAAAGCAAACAAACAACAAAATGGGCTGTTTGTTGGTGCCATATGGAAACCGACGAGAAGAGGAAGAGGGGGGGGGGGGGTCGGTCCCCCTTTCCTTGACCGTTCAACACTCCAACAACCTCCATTGTCCACATTTGGTCCCTAGGCTCAACACTTTGACACTTTTGGTCCCTGAATTTCTATAATATTGCAAAAGAGAGTAAGGTTTGCCACACATAACATTCAAGGTCCCCTTTGACAACTTCCGTTAAAGAGACTCACTTTAAAAATAAATACATTAAGAATTTTAAAAATCATACCGGGACACGGGTTTTACAACTCTCCCCCGCTTGAATTAGACTTCGTCCCCGAAGTCTACACCCGCAAACAGCTCCGGATAATTCTCTCGCATCTCCGCTTCAGGTTCCCAAGTCCACTCGGAACCCTTTCGGTGTCTCCATTGAACCTTCACCAAACCAACAACCTTGTTCCGCGAGGTTCTCGTCCTCCTGTCAAGAATAGCAACTGGCTTTTCCACGTAATTAAGCCGCTCATCGATCTGAATATCTTCAAGCGGTACTACTGCAGACTCATCCATCACACACTTCCGCAATTGCGAAACGTGGAAGGTGTTGTGAATCAAGTTCAGTTCCTCCGGTAGCTCCAACCGGTAAGCCACTTTCCCCACGCGGGCGATGATCTGGTAAGGCCCAATATAACGAGGCCCTAGCTTCCCCCGCTTACGAAACCGGATCACCCCTTTCCAGGGTGAAACCTTCAACAATACATAATCACCCACCTGAAACTCCAAGTCGGATCGCCTTTTGTCGGCGTAGCTCTTCTGCCGACTCTGTGCAGTAACCAAACGATCCCGCACCATCTGAATTGTCTCGGTCGTCTTCAACACGATGTCAGTACTCCCTAATACCAGATGCCCAACCTCGCCCCAACAAACGGGCGTCCTGCATTTCCTACCGTACAACAATTCGTATGGCGGCATGCCAATACTAGAGTGGTAGCTGTTGTTATAGGAAAATTCCGCCAAAGGTAGGTACTGATCCCAACTACCTCCAAAATCGATAACACAAGCTCGAAGCATATCCTCGAGGGTCTGAATGGTTCGCTCGCTCTGTCCGTCCGTCTGTGGATGAAAGGCCGTGCTAAAGTGTAACCGTGTACCCATCTCCGATTGGAACTTCTCCCAAAACCGAGAGGTAAAACGAGTATCCCTGTCGGAGACAATCGAAACTGGCACCCCGTGCCTGGCCACGATCTCACGCACAAATACCTCCGCAAGCTTCTCCGCCGAGGAGCTCTCCCTGATGGCCAAGAAATGTGCACTCTTGGTCAGACGGTCAACGATCACCCAAATGGCATCGTTCCCACGGGGAGTCCTTGGGAGTTTCGTTATGAAGTCCATGGTAATCTCTTCCCATTTCCAAACCGGGACCTCCAACGGTTGCAATTTCCCATGAGGTCGTTGATGTTCCGCTTTGACCTTCCGACAGGTCATACATACCTCAACACATCTAGCAACATCCCGCTTCATGCCGGGCCACCAGTAACCTTCGCGCAAGTCCCTGTACATCTTTGTAGCCCCCGGGTGAATCGAGAACTTGGACTTATGCGCCTCATCCATTAGTACCTGCCGGTTCCCACCGATGGATGGAACCCAAACCCTACCATGTCGAGTTAACAACCCCCGACTATCACGAACAAAATTCGGGATTTCCCCCGACACTCTTTCCCGCTTTGCATGTTCCTCCAAGACAGCCACCTCCTGAGCGCTTCCTATCGACTCCAGGATAGGTGTAACCACTGTCAAACGCTGACATAGACCCCTCAATGACTCACCGACCGAATGTCGGCTGAGTGCGTCCGCGACCACGTTCGCTTTACCCGGGTGGTAAAGTATCTCGCAGCCATAATCCTTAACCACATCGAGCCACCTTCGCTGACGCATATTAAGGTTCTGCTGATCCATCAAGTACTTGAGGCTCTTATGGTCAGTGTAGATCGTACACTCGACACCATAGAGACAGTACCTCCAAATTTTAAGGGCAAACACTACCGCTCCCAACTCCAGGTCGTGAGTCGGGTAGTTCGCCTCATGAGGTTTTAGCTGCCTCGAAGCATAAGCTATGACCTTACCGCGTTGCATGAGCACGGCTCCCAAACCCTGGTGAGAAGCGTCACAATACACCACCAGATCTTCCTTACCCTCGGGCAAAGTCAACACCGGAGCCTCGCATAAACGTCTGCGCAACTCCTCGAAAACCCTTTTCCGCTCCTCACCCCAGCTAAAAGCTGCAGATTTCTTCGTCAAACGGGTCATAGGTAAGGCAATCTTGGAGAAATCCTGAATCAATCTCCGGTAGTACCCTGCTAACCCCAGAAAACTCCGTACTTCAGTGGGAGTCTTCGGCACTTCCCACCGCATCACTGCTGTAATCTCGGCCGGATCGACCATAATACCATTCTGGTTCACGACATGTCCTAGGAATTGGACCTCTCGTAACCAGAACTCGCACTAGGAGAACTTAGCATAAAGTTTCTCCCGCCTCGAAACTTCCAAAATTACTCGCAATTGCATCTCGTGCTCTTCCTTCGACTTCAAACACACAGGAATATCTTCGATGAACGCAATCACCGACCAGTCCAGCATCGAGCTACACACCCTGTTCATAAAGTCCATGAACGTTGATGGTGCATTGGTGAGTCCGAAAAGCATCACCACAAACTCGAAACGGTCATAACGTGTACGAAATGCCGTCTTCTCCGAACCCTCACTCCTCACCCGCATCTGGTGATACCCCGATCTCAAATCAATCTGAGAGAACCACGATGCTCCCTGAAGCTGATCGAACAAGCCATCGATCCTTGGCAGAGGAATACGATTCTTCACCTTAAGCTTATTCAACTCTCGGTAGTCTATACACGTCCGTTAGAACCCGCCCTTCTTTTTCACAAACAAACTCGAGACTCCCAACGGTGAGCAACTCGGTTTAATAAACTCCTTTCGAGAAGTTCCCGCAACTGAGTCGTACGACTCATTCATTTCCGGTGGAGCCAGGCGATACGGTGCCTTAGCCCCCGGAGCAACTCCTGGAATCAAGTCAATGTGGAACTCCACCTGTCGCTCGGGAGGTATCCCCGGTAACTCCTCGGGAAATACGTCAGTAACTCCTGTACAACTGGCACATCTTCCACAGTCTTCTTCTCCTCGTCGACGCGCGTGTCGACCACATACGCCAAAAATCCCTGACCACTGTGCTGCAGGCACCTTCGAGCCCTCGCGGCCGAACGTACCGCTGAGGTCCGTCTGGGCGAGTCGCCCTGAACCAGCAATTCTCCCCCGCTTGGGGTTCTAACTCGCACTTGCTTGCGACGACAACCAATCTCAGCATCAAAATCATCCTACCACTCCATGCTCACAATCCCGCACAACGATCGGAAACAAAACAATAGGAAAATCTCACACTAGAGATTTCCAAAGTGCATCCCCGATACACGTCAGTAACCGTCAAGGTCCTGTCATCAGCCACCTCGACCACCAGTGGACAGCCTAACCGTTCTACAACTCGGCCCAACCCCTCGCTAAGAGCGCGAGACACAATGAATGAGTAGCCCCGCTATCAAACATCAGCACAGCAGGCACCGAGTTTACTAAGAACGTACCTGTCACTACTTTGGGCGTAGCTTGTGCCTCCTCCACTCCCAGTTGATGAACTCTACCTCGAGCCGCCTCCATCACCGCAGCAAGTGAAACGTACTGCGCAGTACTCACGAACTCCCTGATCTCGGTACGTAACATATCCTTGTACCGCGTCATCTTCATGTCCTCAGAAGCATCATGCTAAGAACAGAATAATGCCATTTCCATGAACCCTCGGTTCATCTCCTTTGTAGTCTTTGTAGACTGAGTGAGCTCCAGGAACTCCTTAGCAATCCTATCCATCTCTACTGGAGATACATACTCTGCACGGAACCGCACAACGAACGCCTCCCAGGTCAACGTAGTGCACTCACTAAGAGTCAAAGCGGTAGCACACCAATCTTTCGCTCCGACTCGAAACAGATTCACCGCGAAGCGAACCTTCAAGTTCTCAGGACAACAAATCCTGCTATTTATGCTCCCGCTCAACTCCTCGGGTTCCCCGTGACTTTCCCCGACTCGAGCACGGATCCTGTGCTTCAGATAGTAGGAGCTCTACTACTACCCTTCACACCTATCCTTACTCGTTTCAAGTCCTGTCCAGGAGTGTCCAAGTAGTTTCTTACCCACAAATAAACACATATGCCCAATCCAGTAAATGCTAAAACTTTTCCTAGCTCCCTAGAAAAGTCATATCACCCCACTACCCTTGCTAGGACGGAAACCCCACTAACCCTGACGAGTTGCCTCGTGAATGCACAGTCGTATACAGTGTAAAACCAGATAGACGTTCGAATAAGAGATTCTATCCTAGAACGGTTGGACTCAAACAAGAGCTGCGCAATAGAACTAAATCCAATATTCTAAGGCTATTCAGTTCCTACTGCATACAACCTAAAGTGCATTCGCTTAACAACCTATCAAAGCTAGCATGAGTTCCTATAAGCAAGTAACAAGCATACAGTACCATACAGTCCACATAAGCAATCTAGCATGCATACACTATGCCTATAAAGTGATAAATACACTAAGTTCCTTACCTTCCCAGTTGGCGTCGGCTGACTGTACACACTGCGCCCACGATCACCGTTTCCCAAACGGGTTTTCTCTTTTCATTTAATTTTAAAAAAATTAGTAAAAGAATTTAAAGATCTCTTAGCCGCAACTTGAGACCAAACACACCGAGATGTGCTTGATTCACTCAAGCTGTGCTCTGATACCAAGTTGTAACGTCCCAAAAATTACAAGGAAATTTAAAATTTTTAAAACATACATATCATTATAAAACAACCATAATTTAGTAATTCACGTCTTAATTGAAATTAACATCGTTGACTCAAACCGTCAACAAAGTTTATGCAGCGGAAAATTACACAATTAAATTCAAAGGGTTCGAAAGTGAAAGTTTAACAATCTTTGATACTCCGCGCTTGATGTGTGTACGGTCACGCCCGACTGCCGCCCGCACCTGAAATAACAACATATTGGGAAAGGGTAAGCTAAACGCTTAGTGAATCCAACCACACACGTAGGTAGCAACCCCACGCATATCGTCCCTATTCGCAAGTAGGTAACATCACCATCACCACGAATATCAAACCACATAATGTTTATTATATAAGCACAAACCTCGGTCCCACCGAGTACACAAAATACATTAATGCAAGCTCAGTCCCACCGAGCCCTCGGTCCCACCGAGTAAAGATTGTTGTACTAGCTTAGTCCCACCAAGCCCTCGGTCCCACCGAGCCCCTCAGTCCCACCGAGGTGTACGCATGCATAAATATTCCACATACGAATTTAACAAATCACAACCAGTTATCACATCCCAACTAGTTCATGTAAGCACATAAATACACGTAATAACACGTAACACAAAAGAACGACATACATGAAATTCCTAACTACGCGGTGAGAGAACTCACCTCAAGGCTAAGCAACGTGCTCACGAATCGCAACACCAACACGGCAATCTTCTTCACTTTCTCCCACCTAAATACGTATAAAAAGTCAAAGGAAAGTCCCGACCCATAACACGTTTACTAGCTTCCAAAAGCCTAAATATTCCAGCTTTTTATTAAAAGTTACGGGTCTGTTCGGGACCTGTTTTACCCCCTTAAAACTGATAAATACAGAAATTAAAATCCATAATTACGGAGTTCTAAGTCTTACGATTTCAGGGACGTATCGCACGCGTCCTAACGATTTTTCTATAATTTACTATGGATTTTACAAAAATGATTCGCAGAACAGCGAACACCCGGACCTTTCAGTACAACATGGCAACTTCGCCCTATCTATGGTCCGAACTGGTCTTTCCGCGAAACAGAGGAAACTTAATAGACTCCGAAACGAAACTTTTGGCACCAGTCCCATCCCAAACCGACATTCCAAGCAAAAGTTATGCGTAAAACAAAACAGGGACAGAAAGCTGGAAGTTTTTCGGACCAGGCTGTATAAACAGCCCCATACGGCCCAGCTACAGGCCTAAACAGACTTTCGGCAAAACACGAAAAACTTTCCTGACTCGATTAGTGAACTTCGGCCACCGATTTCATTTCAATCCGAGCTACGAGTAAAAAGTTACGGCCACGACAAAACAGTGGCAGAAAATCGACATTCACATAAAATGACAAATCACCAAACTTGCGACCACTTTTTCACTTAGCTAGAGGCTGAACCAGTTTTCCGCTAAAACACGGAAAACGTGACCGACCCCGTACTGGAACCGTGGGTACCAATTTCGTCTCAATCGGAGTTATGACGGGAAAGTTATGGCCGTCGCAAAAACAGTGACTGAACAATTATTCACATGAAATGACGATTATAAAGAAAACGACGGTTTTATCGAATCGGCTTAATCGATTAAGTCACGACTTAAAGGGCTCTATGGGCATTAACAGGACACAGCCACGCACCACCCACTGCCACCTCCGGCAGTGGTGGTCGCCGGTGGCGGCCGGCGGCGGTACTTCGACAAAACAACTACAACGAGCCGCAAACCACCGCGAACTCCCTACTCTCTCGATCACCTTACCGCATGCACATATCTTATTCACACCACCACCACCACCACCCGACACCCAGCCACCACAGTGGCGGCGCACGGCGGCGGCGCTGCCGCTGCCCTTTCGCCGGAAACCAAAAACGGAAACAGAAAGTAACGAGAACCATACCTTACAACGACGACCCGCAACCGTGCCTGCAACCCCTTCTTCTCGACCTCTCCGACAAGGGACGTTGACACCGATGGTTCTCCGGCGACCGTGGCGGCGTTTCTCCGGCGACCTCTCTCTCTCGCTTTTCTTCCTCTCTCGGCTTCTCACACTCACGAACACACTCACGGCAAAATGAAAACAATGGAGAAAAGCAAACAAACAACAAAATGGGCTGTTTGTTGGTGCCATATGGAAACCGACGAGAAGAGGAAGAGGGGGGGGGGGGTCGGTCCCCCTTTCCTTGACCGTTCAACACTCCAACAACCTCCATTGTCCACATTTGGTCCCTAGGCTCAACACTTTGACACTTTTGGTCCCTGAATTTCTATAATATTGCAAAAGAGAGTAAGGTTTGCCACACATAACATTCAAGGTCCCCTTTGACAACTTCCGTTAAAGAGACTCACTTTAAAAATAAATACATTAAGAATTTTAAAAATCATACCGGGACACGGGTTTTACATAAATCTAAACAAGTTGGAACACTAAGTTTCTTGCACTAAGAATGAAAAGGAAATTACTAATAATAACCTATCTCAAGAATAAGAAGGATGAACTTGACCAGAGTTAGCAAGTTACTTCAAAATGAAGTGAGTTCATCATCTTATATACTGCATGCATTTAATGCATGGCAGTATACACTTTACACGTGGCAGCAACTCATTGGTTGTATGTCATTGACCTTTGTTGACAACCTTAGTAGCCGCATGTTTGAACAGTGTAGTATCAGAGTGGTTGTACGAATTCAGACAATAAGGAAGTTCTATTCTGACATATCATACGGAGTCGTGCAAGGGTGGTTAAGACAAAAGTAATTTGTACGGAGGACTTCATGATCAGCTTTTTGTTGATTCAGCGATCTATCATTTCATATCAGCGAATGATAGAGTTCAGCGATAGCTAAAGTCTTGTACTTGATACTTCACGTTGATTGGATAAATCTGAGTCTTCGCTGATCCGCATCAGTTCATTAGGAGACTTGTCGCTGGTTCTTGAGCTTGATCTTCGACTTCAGCGTAGAACCTATGTTGACGTGAAACTTGTTTTCAGGGATCATAAGTAAACAACTAACTTATCAGCGATCACCATAAGTACTGAACAGACTCAGACAATTATGGTGAACAGTTTCGCTGAATGTTTAATCTAAAGAACGAGAGTTCCTATCAGCGGTACTGGAAGATCTTAGTACTTATCAGCGATAGTGAAACTCTGATACATATTGTTTACTTACAATTTTCACTAAGTATATAAGAGAGGGTCATTATCAAATCACTGAGGGTTTGGATCAACAATCTCCCCCTATTTGATTATGACATAGCAACAAAGAAAATTGCTATTTAATGAAAACATAAGGATAAAAAGAACTCATAAAATATTTGTCCCTTTTACTGTTTTCTGGGATCTTTTCTGTACTGATGGAGTAAAGTACGTTCGCCGAAATTTTTCTTTAAACTTTGTAAGGATTACAGAGGGAAGTGGAAAAATTACAAGTACATCGAATGAAATTACAAGTACAAAAGATATAGACAGATAAGGATAGAGAAATACAAGGCGATCCTATCCATCAAAAGGTTCTTCCTTAATGAGTTGTTCATCAAGGGTGATTGATGTGGCAGTCGTCCAATTTGGGACATCTGCTCCTTGATTCTTTTTCTTCAGAGCTTCTTCAAAAATCAAGGGCTTCAGGTGTCTAGCTTTGATGTCGCGTCTGACTTCACACCAATATAAGAGATCTCTGAGTTGTTCGATGGGAGCGATATGGAGCTCAGAGACGCGTTGAAAGTGATGGTTTCCATCGTAGTCTAGAAAGAATATACCATATGGATCACTTACAACTGTGCCAGGAATGAAAGTTTCTCCAGGTGGTAGGGAGGTGTCAAGCGCTGAGAGATCAGCATCAGGGCCAAGAACTTCAGCACGAGAGAAACCAATGCCCGTTTCATTCCGTATAGGAGGACCTGAATCAGAGACTTTCTTTTTCTTAGCATACTCTTTTCTTGGTTGAGGAAGGGGAGGAATATCCGCAGCAGAAGAAAGCAAGTCGATCTGTTTGTTTAAGATTTTCTCGACATGGCTTTTGAACTTTGAGCGCGATCCCTGAATGGCTAATTTCATTTCTAACCATTCAGAGAGACCAATCTTTTCTAAGGTAGCAGCATAGAAAGTTTGCTTGGTCTTGTCTTCTCTGTAGACATCCACTTCAACAACAGGAACTTCAGCGTACAGTCTTCCTCTGATGTTTGCCTTGATGATTTTGGATGGTCTTGATCGAAAGGTCAGCATTTGCTAAGCCCATTCCAAAGTCGTATCAGAGACCTTAGTCTTTTCTCTAACGATCTTTTGAGCATCATCCCATAGATGACGTTGAACATCAATGGGAACTCTTTTTAGCTTGGGGTCTTTTATTGATCGTTGAGTAAGCTTGATGGCGTATCCTCCATCTTTTTCTTCAGCTTCCTTTCTTTCAGCGGTTAGGCGTTCAGCTCTGAGATGTTCCTTGTATTCCTTTTGGGAAATTTTGAACTTTGGAGGAACGGTAGGAAGTTGATCACGCTTTAAAATGATTCGCTGATCTTCGAGTCTCTTTATCATTTCATCTCCCTTTTCTTGATCCTTTTCACTTAGCTTTTGAGGAGCCAAGGAAGGTCTGTTTTTGTGAGAGAGCATCTGTTCTTCAGGTTCATCAGTCTCAGAGATTAAATCTAGGACTGGGATTATTTCTTCAGCGTTGGGAGCTGGGATTATTGTTGAAGTCGCAGCTGTGGGAACTTCAACGATATCCTCAAACAGGAGAGAGGACTAGCTGAAACTGTTAGCTCCAATATTCTGAAACATTAGAAGTATTGAAAAATGGCCAAGTACAGAAGAACTTCCACAGAAGCTCTGCTGAGTGCAACAGAAGCTCTGCCGGACATCTAAGAAGAAGCAAAGGATGTTTGATCAAGAGTGATCAAAGACCGAAGAAACTACAGAAGAACGCTACAGAAGATCAAGACCTCAAAACCTCTGTCACCAATAACAAAGCCTCTGCAGACAACTTCAGAAGACAAGGAACCTAGTGAACTACTCTACAAAGGACCAGACCGCAGAACCTCTGCAACACTTTACAAAGCCTATGTTGTCCTCACTGAAGACTCAAGATATTTATAATATCTTATCACTGTTAAAGAAATATCTTGCTACAGTTCCAGGATCTGTTCATCAACTTTTATGGTAGCATGCCCTGTCCAACTTCAACACGTGTCAAACTCTGAGTGGACTAAATAGGGCTTAGTACAACATAGACGTCTGCGACATTTAATGCATGCAGTTTTCCAACTGTTCATACCATTTCTTCTTTCCTGTAGCAACAGTCTCTTGTCTAGAATAGATCTTTTGTAGTAGTATAAAAGGAAGACTCATGTTGAGTTCTTCCTAAGAATCACCGTTTTTACACTTTAAAAGTTTACACAATCACTTAACACACAACACAAAACACTTACACTCAATTAGCGTCAAATCTGTACTAAGTGTTCTTGATATATTAAATACAGTGGGTCTTTGTGCTATAAATCTATTCTCTTCACTGTTTATTTGATAGTGTGTGTTCTAAATCTATCAAACATATCTGTTAGTTCTTCAAATACGCTTCCGCATCATACTTAAACTTGAACTAATAGATCTGATAATCTTGTTTAAACAAAACAGGAACCAACAATTGGTATCAGAGCAAAGCTTGATTTTCAATATCAAGTGATCCTCGTTTTTACAAAGATTTTTGATAGAAATTGTCTGTTTTTAACCTGTTCTTCATTCCTTCAAAACAGTTTCTGTTTTACTGTCATCTTCGATTCATTTGATCTGGTAACATCATAGAAACTGTTTCTTTCGTTAAAAACTTCATTTAAAATATCTAGAATGAAATTTTATGGTAATGCTGACTCAATTTTTTATTCAAAACTCAGCACAAATTTTCGCGAAATAATTCCTTCTCTTGAAAAAGAACTAGATGAAAAGAACAAAAGCATTTTTATTATTTCTGATAAAATTGCTAAACTTGAAAAATCTGTTAAAAACTTAAACTGTGAAAATCTTGAACTAAAAAGGAACTTATCTTTGTCAGATGAAGAAAAGAAAAGACTTGAACTAAAATGTTTAAACTTCTCTAAACTAATTTTCAATTTTGAAAAGATTGTGGTCAATGAAAGAGGAAATTATGAAGAGAAGAAAATTGTTCTTGAAACAAAGTCGATGAAGCTTACTTATAAAATCTCAGAATTGCAGAATATCCTTGAAAAAGAAAGGAAAGAATCTGATTCTGAAAGAAAAGAATCTGAACAGTTGAAGGTTCAAAGATTTCAAGATTTAAGTCAAAAAGATGACTTTGAAAAAGAGAGAAGGATTTTTAAAACAGAAATATCCAAACTAACAAAAGGACTCTCTAATTTATCAACTGAAATCATGTTGGAGAAAAGATGCAAATCTAATCTCCAAAAGATGCTTGAGGAAAATTTAAGGAAAAATAATATTTTTGCTAAACAGATCAGGAAATTCAATCGTGAAGGATCTTTTAAGCCTAATATGTTTTCAAAACTTCAGACCTCAACATCGAAATTTTTGCATGATCATAGGTTGGACAAATTAGTTAATCAAACTTTTAAAAAGGTGAAAAAGGTTTGGATAGTGAAAGGCTCTATACCTGTTCAAAATGATCAAAAAGACAAAAAGCCTTTCATTTCTGGTATGTATGACAAATGCATAAAGGCGTTTCATACAATAGGACCCATACGTTTATGGGTACCCAAAACCTCTGTAAGTATAACATAGATATTGTATATTATGTAAATATTTTTGTTTATTTATTATTTTCTGTATGTAAATTCTTAAATCTATAATAGTTCTTGATATCACAGAAACTTCTGTAAGGTCTGCTCAGAACCTCTGAAAACCTCTACAGAACCTCTGATGATCTTGACCGGTGTCTTGTGCACAACTTATCTTATTCTGAACCAAGCATAGGTCAAGGGGGAGCAGAAGAAGACACTTGATCTACAGAGGTTGTTAGATCAAGGAGGAGCGAAAAAGGAGACCTTGCTGAATCTACAGAGATTTATAAGTCAAGGGGGAGCTAAGAATGCGACAGAAGAAATCACACTCGCCGAACTAAAAGAACAAAAGGTTGGTATCTCATACTTTTAGGTTTTTGAAAACAGTTTTCTAGGACAAAAAGTGTCAAATATGTCCTAAATATACCGTGGATAACATTTCAAAAATCAAAAGATCAAAAAGTTTCATAAAATTTGAGATATGAGAAATTTGAGGTCATAGAGCTTCTGTTGGGCTCAACAGAAGCTCTGCCAGGAATATGCTCTATGATCGCAAATTTAACCTCTATCGATCTTTTGGAATGTCATCTCGGAAACTAATTACACGCACAATGCTACAGAAGTCTTAAGCTACAGAGTACTTTCATCCAAAGAACCTCTGTAGATCACTCAAATCTTTCAAAAGACTTCCGCTGCACAAAATCTTTGAGATTTACAATTTTCTAGGACACCAACTTTCAAATAGGTCCTAAATACATTGTTAAAACTGATCAAAAACTTGGATGATTAAAAAATGTTTATAAATTATTAGTTATTAGAAATTTCCTGTAACAGAGCCTCTGCTGGCTCTAGCAGAGGTCCAAAAACCTCTGTAGGACTATTTCTCTACTAAAGATTTATAGATCCTCTCCTTGCGTTTTTCGAACAATTTTCATAAGATACAATCTACAGAGATAAAAGTTTTTCAAAATCACAGAGCTTCTGTACCCACAGAGCTTCTGTAAAGATTTTCACTTAGGAACTTCTGTAACGGTAACTTTTTAACGGTAACTTTTCTGTGGTGAAAATTTAAACCCACGCGCTTTTCATTTAATATGGCCGCCCACGACGTCTCGTCATCACTGACACTATTGACATGTCGAGTTTTCATTGACGTACATATAACGTCGTCCTGGAAACTTGCTCCACGCCAAATGAACTCGAGTGCGGACCTCAAATTTTATTAACTTTCTCACATTTTCACCGTTCCAAATTCTACCCGTTACCACAGTATAAAACCTAAGTTAAAATAACTTTCAAAACTTTACTATTCTCTCATCTTCTCCGGCGAACTTGCTTATTTCTTTCTGAAAACCTAGAACTTTCAAACTTACAAATGGCTTCCAGTTCCAAAGCTACTCACGTTTCACCGATGAACTCTCCGCCACTCTCTCCAGTACATTCTGAGCACTCCCACAACTCACATACCGCCGCCGATACCAACAGACATGACTCCGGTGACGAGGCATCCTTTGAACCCACTACCCACCTGCAACAATTTTTCTTTAATGACCATTTCGAGCAAACCCTTCCCATTAAATCAAACAATTGTTATCTTGTTCCTTCTCCTACGGCTTTTGGTAAAGAACATGCCATCCTGCTAAACATCCTAGAGAACCACTTTCTTTACCCTCTTCTGAGCAAAACCGTTGAACAATTACCTGTACGTTACCTACATCAGTTTTGGCAATCTTGTCGTTATGACGCTGACACCGATTTGATCAGAGGCTATATTTCTAAACCTAACCAAAGTAACAGTCTTGAACTGATGTTCAACCGCACCATGTTCTCATTAGAATTTGGCCTTCCAACAAGAGGACTCATGGGAATCAAAAAGTATGCCCCCCAACCAACAAATGAAGAACTTGTCGACTTTCTGCACATGTTAGGGTACAACCAACAGTTGAAAAAGAGGAACGATTTCCGCAGAGCAAGACTACCCCCTCTGTGGAATACCTTATTCTCCATCCTAAATCGTTGCCTCACGGGAAAAATTGGGAGCATCGATCAAAGCTCACCTCAAATTCTCTCAATCATGTATGGTGTGTACTATGATCTACCACTAGATTATGCCACCATAATGATGCAAGAGATCATCAACACCATCGATCGAAAAATCGCCTCCCAGAAAGCCAAATATTTTGATCACAACTGGTTGCCCCCTCTGCAGTTCCAGCGAATCCTCAGTGTACTTTTCGAACCCCTACTCAATATCCAAAAATGGCCAATGGACGGTCCCAAACCTAAGCAATTTCCTATGTCCAAGAACACCCCTACAGAACATGAGGACGGCTACCCGCACAGCAGACCACTGTCAAAGGTAATGTTAGGTTATGCTAGTAATGAAGAACTAGTTAGTGAGTACACACGCGTTTACAGAACTCCTGAACCCAGTTCTGTAACACCCCCGCGTATAGGATTACCCATAGGAGGTAGTGTTGTAGAGAGACTAACAGAGGAAGAATGGAAGATAAAGTTGGCTAAACATAAGGCCAACCAGAAGAACTTCAGAAATATAAGGAAAGACCTCTATCCTTCAAAGAGGAAGTCTTCTGAGGGATCTAAAGAGAAGAAGAAGAAAAAGGGAAAGAAAACCAAGACCCCTACAGAGGAACCACTTGCCTCTGCTTCTGCTAACCAACAACCCCCTGCAGAACTATCTTCTCCACCCACTGAACATACCACAGAACCCTCATCTCCACCACAAACCCAAGGTCCCTCTGCCCCTCCCTCTTCCAAAAGAAAAAGAAAGTCAAAATCTACAGAGGAGGGGGCACCTAAACCAAAGAAAAGGAAATCAAAGAAGAAGAAACTCTCTTCTCCTCTGCAATCAATTACAAAGGGAATCGAAAAAGAACAACCTCATCCTCCACCTCTGCAAACCCATACAATCACAGAGGGTCTTGATTCACTTCTGCCAAGACAAGAAACTGCAGAAGAAGAGGTCCAAATAGGTAAAATTACTGAAAATAGGTTAGAGGATAGGGTAGAAACTTCTGGAGGAAAAGAAAATGAAAAAGAAAAAGATGCCGAAGATGAAGAAGGCACACATCCCTCACCCCCTCCTAGTGCAACCCACACATCTAACTCCGCAGGTCTAGCTACAGAAGAAGTTCTTGAAAAAGAGTCGCACAACTCGACCCCTACCCAAACCAAACAGCCAGAAGTCACTCTTTCGACTTCTGCGCCCACAGAAACTGAGGAATCCATTCCTAGGGAGTCTCCTCAAAGAGACTCACCTATAGTTCGTGATCAATCGCCCCAGATCACACTAGAACACCCAATAGAGGAATTCGTTTCCTCTGCCACGCACAATATAGGGCCAAAACTTCTTTCAGAGAGAAGTAGTAAGCACAAAGACGAAGAGACTCTAGACAAGTCTCCAAGTCAAAAGAAGGACATTCCGATACCCACCTCCGAAGTGGATTTGGACACTGTTCTTCACAGAACTTCTGTAGAGACTGAAACTCTTGTTTCTTCTCGAAGATCAGAAGGAAATCCTTCCATTCTCAACGATCAAACAGGAATGAAAGAAGGTGTCCCAGGAACAGGGACTCACTCTGGAGAAGGGGTTGTTCCTCCAGAGGTTACCCAAGAGGAACATGTTACGAAGAATGAGTTCCAAGTCTTTGTAACCTCTGTAACTCAAACATTGAATAAGTTGCAAAGCTCATTCACAACTTTTACAGATTCAACTTCAGGCGCGCTTACAGGATTAAATACCAAAGTGGATACCTTATCCACATAAGTTAAAGAAGCCCTTGCAGAATTAAAGTCAAATAAAGAAACTTCTGCTGCTGATGCCATCGCCTCTGCCACTGACATTACCAAAACAACCGCTGCAGAATTCGAGAAAAGTACGACCAAAGCCTTCAAGACTTCGATCGCAATCTACTTTGAAACAATGAAGAAACAAGCAGCAAGGCAAGCAGCTCAAGACACCTGCAGAACAGAAGTTGCTGCTAAAAGAAGGCAGGATGATCCTGATGATGGCGCATCTGGTCATCCTGAGGGGGAGAGAACAAAGGAAACAACAGAGGCTGCTTCTGCAAAAACTACAGAGAAAACTGCAGAACCCTCTACAACAGAAACCCCGAAGGAAACACAAGGAACACAACAGAGGCAAAACACCTCTATCTCAGCAGAGGATGCACCAACCACAGAACCTAAGGTAATCACTCTTGCATCCTCATCCACAGAACAAACTCCACCCTCACCCAAAGAACCAACACCAACCTTACAACCAATCCCGCGCAAAACTAGAGTCAAAACCATAGCTCGAAAACCCCAAAGACCAAAACGCTCTGCAGAGTTCATTCTTCGCAGAATGGAATTTGTATCTGCTTTTCAATCAGCAAAGCGTTTTGACATCCCACCTCCAAGACCCGAAGACTCCTCACCAACAGAGACCTCACAACCCGAAGTATCAAAACCTTTAGAGGCAACAACCAAAACATCAGAGCATCCAACCCCAAAACCCACAGAACCTTCAACCATCAAATCTACAGAGGTTTCACCCACACAAATCCAAAACCCAACCTCTGAAACCTCAAAACCAAAAGATAAAGGCAAGGGAATAATGACAGAAGAAGAGCCAAAGAAGAAGATGCCAGTTGCTACAGAGAAGTTGATGAAAGGTGCCTTTAATGCCTTCATCACTCCTAAACCCGAAGAGGAAGACTGGGCATTCAACATGAAACCTCTGTCAGAAAACCCAACCCTGGATCCCACAGCTAAGGTAACAGAAGGTAAAGTAGCAGCCATCACTCAACAAATGGATAAGCTAAGGAGACCAATTCCAAGAACTACTCCAACCATTGAACAAATGGAAGAGCATGTTTACAGTTATCTCTACAGACAACACTTCCAGAGCGATCTGCCAGCTCATGTCCGAGATCAGAAGCTAAGAGAGGAATTCAATGCCATCTTCACCTCTACAAAGTCAAAATCGGTCAATCAAGTTTACTCCATTCACAAGATAAAGAAGGT
Organism: Saussurea involucrata; assembly: GCA_033807775.1. NCBI lineage: Eukaryota > Viridiplantae > Streptophyta > Magnoliopsida > Asterales > Asteraceae > Saussurea > Saussurea involucrata. The sequence continues at coordinate 49,567,842 of CM066324.1, forward strand.
AATCTATTGTAGATACTCTAAAATGAGAACCTATCCTCATACGATGTATACAATCTGGAAAGTCAAAAGGTCTGACAGATCAGAGAATCAATTCTCTGATGCTGATATCCGAAACCTCAATCCCTATGACTTACCTGACCTTCTGCAATGGATGAAAGACAACTTCAATGACGAATGCCACCAAAGATCTTATCGAGTTCTCAGAAAGGCGATGCGTGAAAAGCTCCTAATCTACAGCATGCTCGACTTTCAACTAGCCATCGATCTAGGCGTGACTACTCTAAGCATCAGACCACCAGAGGATTTTTGCCCACCCAATGCCATACACAATTCGATCATCAAAACTCCAAGGTACGGGTTAGTATTCAAGAATCCTGCTGATCAACTTAAACTGTTTGTGACAATGGACTGTCAGAAGTACACAACCCGTACTCTGAACATGTTCAGAAAAATACTAGAGGAGAACAAAGCAACAGAGCTTATGGATGAAGAATCTGCTCTGATGATGATCAAAGAGATTGATGCAACACTAGGCTTAAGAAATCTCTGCCTCAAATTCTATGAAGAACTCAAAGAAGTAGGAAAAGACAACAGAAAGTTCGACGACTTCCCAAATGCAAAAATCTGAGTCTCTTCAAAGAACCTCTGTCAACGTTTTATTTCTGTTCATTTAATGTACTCAAATGTAAATACCTCTGGCATAAATTCCAAATGAAAGAAATAATCTTCTGAGGTATTGTTTAACCTCTGTCTATCTTAACTTAGCCAAAAAAAAATCAAAAAGTCAAAATTTATTTTTCAATACTTAGGGGGAGATTGTTAGCTCCAATATTCTGAAACATTAGAAGTATTGAAAAATGGCCAAGTACAGAAGAACTTCCACAGAAGCTCTGCTGAGTGCAACAGAAGCACTGCCGGGCATCTAAGAAGAAGCAAAGGATGTTTGATCAAGAGTGATCAAAGACCGAAGAAACTACAGAAGAACGCTACAGAAGATCAAGACCTCAGAACCTCTGTCACCAATAACAGAGCCTCTGCAGACAACTTCAGAAGACAAGGAACCCAGTGAACTACTCTACAAAGGACCAGACCGCAGAACCTCTGCAACACTTTACAGAGCCTCTGTTGTCCTCACTGAAGACTCAAGATATTTATAATATCTTATCACTGTTAAAGAAATATCTTGCTACAGTTCCAGGATCTGTTCATCAACTTGTATGGTAGCATGCCCTGTCCAACTTCAACACGTGTCAAACTCTGAGTGGACTAAATAGGGCTTAGTACAACATAGACGTCTGCGACATTTAATGCATGCAGTTTTCCAACTGTTCATACCATTTCTTCTTTCCTGTAGCAACAGTCTCTTGTCTAGAATAGATCTTTTGTAGTAGTATAAAAGGAAGACTCGTGTTGAGTTCTTCCTAAGAATCACCGTTTTTACACTTTAAAAGTTTACACAATCACTTAACACACAACACAAAACACTTACACTCAATTAGCGTCAAATCTGTACTAAGTGTTCTTGATATATTAAATACAGTGGGTCTTTGTGCTATAAATCTATTCTCTTCACTGTTTATTTGATAGTGTGTGTTCTAAATCTATCAAACATATCTGTTAGTTCTTCAAATACGCTTCCGCATCATACTTAAACTTGAACTAATAGATCTGATAATCTTGTTTAAACAAAACAGGAACCAACAGAAACGCAGCGATCTTACAAGTAAGAACATGGGTAGAACAGAGAGAGAGAGAATGGGATAGTGTATGTAGGTTTGTGGAGGTAGAGAACTGATAGTGTATAGAGGAGGGATGTGGAGTTAGTGTACCTGACAAACCGGCTTTTTAAGCAAGATCATCAGATTTTCATCTTCAGCGACACCTTTTCCTTTGGCTTTGTCAGCTTCAGATGAATTTGTCTTTGTCCGCTCCCCTGAAGGTTCATTTATTAGAATACCTTTAAGAGCTTTAGTTCTCTGAGCAGGCTTGACGATAAAAAAGTCATCATCATCATCATCTTCATCATCATCATTCTTCGGAGAAGAGGATGGTTCATTATCAGATAAGTCGATGGCTTCTTCATCTTCAGCTTCAGATTCTTTAGCTTCTTCTTCGAGTTGCTCCCCCTCAGATATAGAGGCGAGCTTCTCGGTTCCCTCAGGGTTTTCATCTCCCTGAGGTCCAGCCGCTGCTTCAGCTTCCATTGTTTTATCACCCTCTTTAGTGAAGGTGAGGTCTTCAGTCTTCTCTCCCCTGATAGATTCATCATGGGAAAGGTCTTCAGCGCTCTTGGAAAGGTCTTCAGCGCTCTTCTCCCCCTCTTTTTCATGATGACTGGGGGAGGAATGTGACGATTCAGCAGCTCGTGTGGTTTCTCTGTCTTCTTGGCCAGGGATCCCCACACAGATTTCAATCGCTGATAATCTGTTTTCTATGCCAGAAATACCAGGATTGATCTTCACAAGTTCGGCACGATCTGCCGTAGTAAAAGATGGAGGTGCAGGGGCGGTTGTGTTGGTCAGAATCTGCTTCAACAAGTTCTGCATTGAAGAGATGTCATTCTTCATCGTGTTGACATCAGTCTTCACAGAACTCATGTCAGTTTTTACTGAGCTGACATCAGCCTTTACAGCAGACATATCACCTTCAAGTGTGCCAACCGATGTCTTCAGCGTTGTGACTTCGCTGGACATGGTTTCAACTGATTTCTTGATGTCAAGGTAGTCTGTGTAGATGTCAGCGAGAACTTTGGCAAAATCACCGAGTGATTTATCAACCTTCTCCATGTCAGCTTTGGAGGCATTCTTTACGACTTCGGTTGTTAGCTTTAAGAGATTCTCTCCAGCGTTTGTTACAGCTGTAGAGTTGTCGGAGAGAGTGGTAGTGAGACCAGTCAGCGTTGTCTCTACTATCTTCAGAGACGTGCTGATGTCTCTCAAATTAGGACCTTTAACATATAAAAACTTGTGAACAGAGGAAAGCTCAGAAGTTTGGGGTTTAGTAACAGTGTATAGGGGTTGGTGAGTACCTACAAGAGGATTGATGAATTCATCAAAATCACGGATTCCTGAGAAAAGTTCCAAATCGTCAGCGAGAGTTCGTGGACGTATGGACAGCTCTGCAGGTCCTACTTCCGTCGTTCCTTTAGCTTCTGGAGGAATGACAGGTGCAGCTGTGATAACTGGAGTTGTGTCCAAATGAGTGGAGGAAGAAGCGAAGGATAAGATTGGGGGTTGGTTACTGAGTTCAGCGTTGGATTCGCTGAGAATCACTTCATCAGTCTTTTGAGAGACTGAGGGAGGTTGGGTTGTTTCCAAGTTACTAACTTCAGCGTTTAGAGACGCTGAAGTCGGGATTGAAGGGATGGCTTGTTCAGGTGTGGCAGAGCGTACCACTGAACTTTCCTTCAACTCAACAGAAGGAGCTGAGGAGTCTTTAGCAGGAGATTGTTTGGGTTGCTCCTTGGTTATCTTAGTTCTTTTGGAACTAAGTTGGGTGTTAGAATGTTTCCTTTTAAGAGGAATAGAGGTAGCAGCTGGGGTATCAGCGGTGGGTTTGTCCGCTGAAGGAGCTGCAGAAGTAGAAGTAGTAGGGTTAAGAAGAGTCAAGAGTGTAGAAAGACGTACCTCATTCACCACTGGTTTGAAGTCGAGTATCTTCGGGCCGACCTGAGAGACTTTCAGGTCACCATCAGTTGGGTAGCTCTCCTTCAGGCCTTTTTGGAAAATGGCGCTGATGAACCGTGGATATGGGACCCATGGAGGTCTGTCAGCGACGGTGTCCACTCTGAGAACCAGGTCATCATAGATAATCGATGCCCAGTCTATGTTGATACCTTTCAGCAGTGCATATCCCATTGCTTGCTGAGGTTTAGCGGCTTGGTCAGAGGAGCTGCTCTTTGCAGTCATGCAACTGATCAAATGTGCGTAGATGAAATTCATCTCGCTGGGCATTTTCGATTTCTTGATAATCGTCAGCTTCTTCTCGGGCTTCATGTCTCTGCCGATTTCCCATACATAGCCCATTGCATCAAAGAATGCAATGATGGCTTCCCTGTCTGAATTTTTCTTGGTGTCAGGGAGGGGAACGAATGGTTTTTCCTTGGTGGTGATGGGAAGGCTGAGAGCTTTGCGAATGATGACAGGGGTGATCTTCATGGTGCCATATTCGATATCGCAGAGGATGTAATCGATTGTTTTGGAGGGATCTTTGGATGAGGGTAGCTGAGAGTGTCTGGCTGAGTACCAGAATTGTGAGAGCAAAAGCTGATGTGCAGGAGGTGTTATGGTTAGGGCTGTGGAGATGCAGCAATTCTTTAGGAATTTCACAGCATCATCTAGATGTGTGACTTGCTTTCGAGGAGGAAACTCGAGAAGCGCATAGAGGTTGTTCACCTTAGTCCAATCCAGTTTGTCAAGGGCAAACTTGACTTGAGGAGCCTTGAAGATTTCCACTTCCTCAGCAGTTTCATCAGCAGCAATGTTTTCAGCGAGGGTGTTCTTTGGAATGTCAGAAGATGCCATTTTCTGTATTATCAGTTCAACCACAGATTAACAAATAAGAATAATCTTAATGTGGAAATATTTTCCAATAAGATGTTTCGAATTTTGTCCATTTCATTCAGACAAAGTGTCTTAATGAAGATTAGGGTTTTTCTTGTTTTCCAGTTTCCCTTGAAGATTGGGATTCTGGAAAAACGAATGTGTGAAGAACAAGTTTAAGATTTTTGCATTTAAACTTGAAGAACAACCATGAAATGGTTGTGTTCATAAAACCATGAAAGAAAATGATTTCATTTTTTTAAGTTCTTTTGTTTGATCTTGTTAAAACAAAGATTAGATCGGAAACAAGTTATTTGCATTCGGTAAATATTAAGAACATATTAACCTTTGATGTTTGAAGAAGATGAACAGTTGTTCTTGAAAGAAAATCGAGAGCCAAATGCAACAGTGAATTCTTTTTGCTTGGAGGAGAAGTTGTTCGCGTAAAAGAAAAATATAAACAAAGAATTTGTTTATATAGAGATGTTAGAAAGAGAAAATCTTGAGCGGGAAAAGATTTTCATCATGACACGGACACGTGTTTGCATTTGATTGGCGAGTAAACGAAATGTGCAAACGTGTGTCAGAAAGAAGAACGTGCCAGGGCTTATCCGTTGTAATGACGTCACAACTGTCCTTTCATATTCTTGGTTGTCTCTGAGATTTTGACAAGCTCAGGGACACTTTTTGAAAACATGAAGCACTGAATATGTAAAATCCCAAATCTAGCAATATGTAAAGAACAGATATAGAGAGAATTTAGAAGGCAAACTTGTCATCCATATATTGATCTCTAAAGTACAAATGACAAAATGCTCAAGAGGTTTCTCTAGGGATTTTGATACACACTTCTAACTAAGAACTAGACATGCCTATTTATACCCATAACATACAAGGTATAAAGGCAATAGCAACTAATACAGTACATTGACTTTACAATAAATCTTGAATACAATAATGCTCTAACAATCTCCCCCTTTGGATTCAAGATTTAAAAAAAAATATGACAGCAGTCTTCAGCTCTTTGTAAAGTCAATCTTCTCCAACATACACTTTGTCAAACCATCTTCAAGTCTTGTATATGAAAAACAGATCTTTATATAAAACCATCAATTCGGAACAAGATGAATCAGAAACAATTAGAGTTTGGATCAGAAAGATGTGAAACCATCCACATTGTTGAACTTTTAGGTGTAAGCGCATTCCGAGAACCACTCAGAACTAAGATAACCAAATTCAGCAACATTTGGACTTCACATGATCCTTCTCCCCCTAATCTTCAGTCTTTATTCATGAATCTTTGACTTGAAATATCTTTGATTTGAAAGCTCTTTGACATGAAATTGAAATTAAACTTTTCTCCCCCTTTTTCGATGATGGTGAGCATCATAATCATCGAAAACCATTTTCAATTTCAGTCGCGTCTCTTAGTATTACTAACAATCACCTCCTTAGTGGATAACCTTGCTCCCCCTCAAGATAAGAATTCTGGAGCAAGTTGTTTTCTCCCCCTGAAAGTATGCATATATTTCAATAACGTACAGTATTTGAAATTGTAGGACAAATTTTAAAACAAATTTACACAAGGAAAATAAAATTCATTGAACTTCATTTTATAACTACTAACATTTGATCATTTGAAAGCTTTACAAAAGAAATTCAACTTAATGAAATTTAACAGATATTTCAATCAAATGAAATCAAATGCATGTGTTTGGATTCAAAAACAAGACATCATTGCATATCAAGTTACAAACGTTCAGTTTCAACCCCTTTATTAAATCTATTTGGTGTGCTAGCATGCGAAATATGATTAGCATCAAGCGTATGCAATTCTAAAACATATAAGAATACTTTGCTCTACTCACACTATTTGTCCAAAATCAGAATTTCATAAATTTACAGGTTTATCGCGACTTTGTATTTTCCCCAAGTTTCAAGAGATGTGTGCTCATTGGCATCTTTTGATTTTGTGCACATTGACATCTTTTGATTTTGTGCTCATTGGCATCTTTTGATTCTGTGCTCATTGGCATCCTTTGATTTTGTGCTCATTGGCATCTTTTGATCAAAAAGTTTAGTAAGAATAAGATACACCGTTAAACATGACTTTCTATCTGGTTCTATAGCAGGATTTGGGTTAGCAGATCCCAGACCAGTTGGCCTTAGGTGCTAGGTGACGAGCATCCCTTAGAACTTAATTTCCCAAACCAGAAAGGCCACATCGATATATCTTAAACCCATTTGTACCAGTAGAACATGGCTTTCTATCTGGTTCTATTGCAGGATTTGGGTCAGCCGATCCCAGACCAGTTGATCTTAGGGACTAGGTGTCGAGCACCCCTTAGGACTTACTCTCCCAAACCAGAAAGGCCACAGGCACAAACTTTCAAACTAAATGATAGTGCAGCAATTTTATCTCAATCACTTGGTTCTAAAACATAGTGCTTTTCCCATATTTTCATTTCCATCCATCATTCTGACATTTAGGCTTTTTGAGCATTATATTCTATATAAGTCCAAATTCACATAACTTTGAGCATTCAACATAATTTCATTCATGTTTTGCTGACCTTTCGATTTATTTCAGAGGTGAGAGTTGAAACAAATCTAACTCTGATAATACAACAAGTCTTGTAAAATCATCTTTTAGCACACATTTAATTCATTGAATGAAAATTGAAAATTTCATCTCATTGAATTAAATTTGTTAAAGATTCAAGTATTCAAAGTAGTAGAAACAAAATATAATTCAGTGTTACCTTTCACCACGTTCCTTGAAACGGAAAGATGTAACAGTTAAAGATATCACCTGAGAAGTGTGAGTTCTAAACTGATTTGTTTAGAAGTCTTAGTCTTTGAAGTACGGGTCCTGAACTGAATTGTTCAAAAGCCATAGTCGTTGAAGCACGGGTTTTGAACTGATATGTTCAAAAGCCAAAAAACTTTTAAGCACGGGTCCTGAACTGTTGTATTCAGAAACCATAATCTCTTTTAAGTGCGGGTCCTAAACTGATATGTTTAGAAACCATAGGTCTTTGTCTCGCCCTTAATGGTACAAATATTCTTCAAAAAATATGCCGCTTCTCTTCTGTTTTTAGTCATGTGTGTGGTATGGATCTACAAATCAGTACAACACATGAAGAACCTACAAAACAGATTAAGCAGATTTTGGTACCCAACGGCACTTGGGTCCTAGTGGGTTAGGTGTAGATTTCTTAAAAGGAATACTGTAAGTACCGTACCAATAAGAAGTATGATTTTTATGCACAAAATCATTTGAACCACAGTAGGAACAACAAATTTTCTTATGTGCCAACCTAATTAGATGATTTACAGAATGAATAGGATTAGGTTGAACAAAAGATTTACCTTTCGGCGCATTGTTCTTTTTGGAATTTGTTGTGGAGACAAATGATTTTGGCACATCTTTCTTTGGAACTGTTGTGCCTTTGACTCTCCATTCCATCTTCACCTTTTTGAAGACTGGAACTTCTTCAGGTTTGGAAGTATTAACTTTAGGTACATTTGTTTTGTTATCTGATTTATCAAGCAGAGGATTATAGAAGAGATTTGTTGAACGAATCTGATCTTTTGAGAAATCAGTTGATCTATTAAATTGTTTAGAAGAAATGTTTTTAAAACTTGAACTTGAAGCAGTTTTGAAAGAGCATTCAGAATCATTTGTATTAACAAATGGAGTTTGAAAGATAGAATTATGACTGGTCTGCTTTGAGACATCAAATTTAAAAATGACGTCTTCAAGTTCTTTGACTTTGTTTATCAAAACATTTTTCTCTTTAGAAATTAGATCAAATTTCTTTTGGAGATCAGATTTTATCAATTGATCCTTCATAATGTCAGCTGATAAACCAGATAATCTTTTGGTAAGATTAAGAATCGTATCTTCAAAATATTCGCGTTCCGATTCAAAATCTTTTTCCAAAAACTTTCTTTTATCAGTAATCTCTTTGAAAATTTCCATATTTTTCTTTTTAAGGGTTTTACTTTCCTTTTCAAAGAGATTTTTCTTTTCCGTGAAATCTTTTCTTTCCTTTTCCAAAAGATTTTCTAATTCAAAGATTTTCACGGAAAGTTCAGAACTTTTAATCTCAAAAGATTTTCGTTCAGTTTCAAATTTAGCTCTTTCTTTTTCGAGCCTCTCTTTTTCAAAAAATAAAACTTTCTCAAAGTCAGAAACTTGTTTTGAAAGTTTTATACAATTAAGTTCAATTACTTCCTTTTCTTTAAGAATCTTCTCTCTCTTGTCTTCAATGCTCTTCAGATCAGCATTTTCTTTTTGAAGTGTTGTTACTTTCTCTTGAAGTTTCTCGATTTGATCGTGCAGACTTGAGTTGTCTTTGTCTTTCTTTGTTTCAAGACCTTCAATATATACTTCAAGATCAGTAATTCTTTTAGTAAGTTTAGCATTTGAAGAAGAAAAGTCTAAAATCTGTCTCTTTAGATCAACATTTTCTTCCTCCAATGCTTTATTTAAATCAGAAAATGAAGGACTTGAAGCAACATCTTTAGCAATATATTGTTTCAAACTTTCATTATTTGGTTTAACAAAAACTTGTGGAGTTGAAGGTATTTCTGTTATAATAATTTGCTTCAAACCCATATTTAATATTGCTAGAAAATGATCGTTCAGAAGATCAAGCAGAAAGTGTATGAAAATACACTATACAAAAAAAATTATATTAAATTTTTTCTTGAAAAGCTCTTACAGTGTATGAAATACACTATAGAAAAAATTTCGGAATAAAAAATTTTCTCAAAAAACACAAGATTTTTTTTTTGTTAAATCACAAGATTTCGGATGTATAAGGATTCGAAATCAATGAATTCGGATGTAGTTGGATCCGAAATCAATGAATTCGGATGAAGAAGGATTCGAATTCACCCAATTCGAACTTAACAGAGTTCGAATTCTCACATTTCGAACTTAACAGAGTTCGAATTCTCACAATTCGAACTTAACAGGATTCGAATTCACCCAATTCGAACTTAACAGATTTCGAATTCACACAATTCGAACTTGACAGGGTTCGAATTCACCCAATTCGAACTTAACAGGATACGAATTCACCCAATTCGAACTTAACAGATTTCGAATTCACACAATTCGAACTTGACAGGGTTCGAATTCAATACTTGGAAAATCAAAAACAACTCAGATTTGTCCACAACTTCTCAATTCGAATCTAACAGAGTTCGAATTCAATACTTGAAAAATCAAAACCAACTCAGATTTGTCCACAACTTCTCAATTCGAATCTAACAGAGTTCGAATTCAATGAATTCGAAAGCTTCTCCGAATTCAATGAATGTGAAATCTACACTTGTGATGACCAGGAACACTCCGAATTCCCTTGAATGATCCGAATTCTGTATGAATGATCCGAATTCACCAAGAATGATCCGAATTCTGCACTTCGAACTTCACAAACACAGATTCAGCTATAACTTTCTCAATTCTTGATCAATTAACACGAAATTTGTACTGGTTTGCTCGAAATCAAAATCCACACACTTTCTCAGTTGATCACAATTTCTAATTCGATCAGTTTAATCGAATTAAAGTCCAAAACAGTGAATTGGGGTTTTCTAACAAAGTTTCAAAGAAATGATCAAATCTGATGATTCTGTGCAGAATTTGATGATAATCCAAGAGTTAATGTTGTTCAGATTTCAATTCCAAGTTAAGTGATGCCAAGAATTGATCCAAGAAGTCAAAAATCAAAGTCTGAATAAAAAGTGATCAGATGAATAGTAAAGCATGCATGGTTCGAATTCTGTATGAACAGTGTAAAAATTCTTCAATTTGGATCTTGATCTGCTTGAATCTCCTGTTTAGCTCTGATACCAAATGTGAAATCCCAAATCTAGCAATATGTAAAGAACAGATATAGAGAGAATTTAGAAGGCAAACTTGTCATCCATATATTGATCTCTAAAGTACAAATGACAAAATGCTCAAGAGGTTTCTCTAGGGATTTTGATACACACTTCTAACTAAGAACTAGACATGCCTATTTATACCCATAACATACAAGGTATAAAGGCAATAGCAACTAATACAGTACATTGACTTTGCAATAAATCTTGAATACAATAATGCTCTAACAGAATAGAAATATCAGTGATGGTTTAGAAATTTCAAAAAAAATATCGCTGATTAGGAAGAGATATTCAGCGATGAGATTTGTTTTAAAATCTTGCATTTACATGCGATTTGTCAGAGAGAAAAACATACCTTGATATCAGTGAATCAAGTTTATTCAGAGAGAAGATGATAGAATGGGTTATACAAGTTGATTTTATCCTATTGCTGATCAAATGTAAACCGCTGAAGATTTTATCCTTCAAAGTTTAGCATTCCAAGCTCACTGATGAGAAACTTGAATCTTGTCTCATCAAGAGGTTTGGTGAATAGATCAGCTAACTGATAATCAGTTGGGATAAAATGAAGTTCTATATCACCATTCATCATATGATCTCTGATAAAATGATACCTGATTTCGATGTGTTTTGTCTTTGAGTGTAGCACTGGATTATTGGCTATAGCGATGGCACTTGTGCTGTCGCAATAGATTGGAATATTTGAGAGCTGAAGGTCATAGTCAAGTAGTTGATTTCTCATCCACAAGACATGAGAACAGCAGCTTCCAGCGGCTACATACTCAGCTTCAGCTGTGGAAGTGGACACTGAGTTTTGCTTTTTACTTGTCCAACTTACCAGCTTTCCACCCAGGAGCTGACATCCTCCTGTGGTGCTTTTCCTATCCATTCTGCAACCTGCAAAATCACTATCTGAATAGGCGAGTAAATCGAATCCTGAGTCTTTGGGATACCAAAGACCTAGATTCGATGTACCCTTAAGATATCGAAAAATTCGCTTTACAGCTTTCATATGAGATATCTTCGGTTCAGCTTGATATCGTGCACACAGGCATGTTGCAAACATAATATCGGGTCGGCTAGCTGTAAGATATAATAGTGAGCCGATCATCCCACGGTACAGCGTGACATTGACTGGAACACCCTTAGTGTCCTTATCAAGTGTCAGCGGTGGTGCCATAGGGGTTTTCATAGCTGAACTTTCAGTTAAGTCGAATTTCTTCAGCATATCTTTAACATATTTTCCCTGATTAATGAAAGTTCCTTTTTCATTTTGTTTTATCTGTAAACCAAGGAAATATGTTAGTTCACCCATCATGCTCATCTTATACTCATCTTTCATTCTATCAGCGAAACGAGTACAAAGATCAGGGTTAGTAGAGCCAAATATAATATCATCAACATATATTTGAACTAGAATGATATGACCTTTTACTTTCCTGAAAAATAGAGTTTTGTCGATTTTGCCTCTCTCAAATTTTTCAATATAGAGATAAGTAGAAAGAGTGTCATACCATGCACGTGGAGCTTGCTTTAAGCCATAAAGTGCCTTATCCAGTTTATAAACATAACCTGGATGCTTAGGATCTGAGAATCCTGGAGGTTGTTCCACATAGACTTCTTCATTCAGCTTTCCATTTAGAAACGCTGACTTAACATCCATCTGATATACTTTGAAGTCTTTGTGTACAGCGTATGCTAGAAATTGACGAATAGATTCTAGTCTTGCTACTGGAGCAAAAGTTTTATCATAATCTATGCCTTCCTCTTGTCTGTATCCCTGAGCAACAAGACGAGCCTTGTTGCGAGTTACAGTTCCATGTTCGTCCAACTTGTTTCGATAGACCCATTTAGTGCCTATCACAGTTTTGTCAGTTGGTCTTCGAACAAGTTTCCAAACTTTGTTTCTTTCGAATTCAGTCAGCTCTTCTTGCGTGGCGCTGACCTAGTTTGGATCTTTGAGAGAATCATCTACTTTCTTTGGTTCAGTTAGTGAAATAAAATTTACAAATAAACAAATATTACCTGCACTTCGTCGAGTCTGAATACCAGCGTTTGGATCACCAAGAATTTTATTAATTGGGTGATTTATAGTCCATCGTTGAGCCGGAGCGTGAGACGCTGACTCAACTTGAACTGGAGGAGCTGAAGATGAAGCTTCAACGACGTCGGGAGTATCAGCCAAGAGAGGAATGGATGCAGTTGTCATTATATTCACTGATTGCTGAGAAGTAGATGGAATATCTAAGACATTGGGTTCAGAAGCAGGTATATTGTTTATAGGAACAGCTGAGACCCAAGAAGTTTCAGCTTCACTATTCTGCATATTTGGAATGATGGTAGGACCATCATTTTCAACGGTACGAGTACGAGGAGTGGGAATATCTTATGAATCACCAAGATGAGAAAACATCCATTGATTCAGTTCTTCAGTGTCAACGTTTGGTTTAGAGTTCGCTGAACGGGACTCGTCAAACGTGACGTGAATTGTTTCTTCAACAGTTTGCCTTCTTCAATTAAAGACTCTGAAGGCTTTGGAAACTGAGGAGTATCCAAGAAAGATTCCATCATCAGCCTTAGGATCAAACTTTTCAAGGGCATCTCTGTTGTTCAGTATGAAACACTGACATCCAAAGATGTGAAGAAAGCTGATTGAAGGCTTTCTCCCATGAAAAAGTTCATAGGCTGTTTTATTGAATCTTTTGACTATCAACGACCTGTTTTGCGTAAAACAAGCGGTGTTGATAGCTTCTGCCCAAAACTGAGTAGGCATGTGAGAATCGCTGAGCATTGAACGTGCAGCTTCAATAATTGTTCTATTTCTTCTTTCAGCGACTCCATTTTGTTGCGGTGTTCTCACTGAAGAAAAGTTGTGAGAAATACCCTTACTCTCAAAGAAGGAATCAAGAGAACTGTTTTTGAATTCAGTCCCATGATCACTCCTTATTGAGCGAACGGTCAAATTGTTCAGGGTTTCCATCTTCCGAACAAAGGTGATGAGTTCTTCAGGGGTGTCACTCTTGGAACGGAGAAACATAACCCATGTATAACGAGAGAATTCATCAACTATGACCAGCGTATATTTCTTTCCAGCGATGGATTGTTTCTTAACAGGGCCAAACAAATACATATGGAGTAGTTGTAGAGGAGATGACACTGATGTGACTTGCTTTGATTTAAAGCTTGCTTTGGTCTGCTTACCTTTTTCACACGCTGAACATAAAGACTCTTTGGCGTATGAGTGTTGAGGTAGACCAGTGACTAACTCTTTTGAAGAAAGAGTGTTCAATGTCTTGAAATTTAGATGGGATAGCCTCTTATGCGATAGCCAGTTGACATCAGATGAGGCTTTTGAGAAGAAACAGGAGTTCTCAGTGGTGGTTGAGTCCATGTTTATTACATAAACATTTTCCAAACGATAACCGCTGAGAGCTATCTTCTCCTTTTTGTCAGTGACAAAGCAGGATTCATTGGTAAAGATTACCTTGTTATCCTTGTCGCAAAGCTGACTGATGCTTAACAGACTGTGCTTCAGCCCTTCAACATATGCGACTCTTCTGAAGGTGGTTGTACCATTTGAGAGTATACCAAACCCTCGGGTATGTCCTTTTCCATTTCCACCGAAAGTCACAGAGGGACCCTTCTCTTCCTTGTATTCAGCGAGCAGGCTTTTCTTTCCAGTCATGTGTCTAGAGCATCCGCTATCGAGATACCAGATACCCTTCTGAACCTGCATCACAAAGGAATATTAGTTTTTCATGGGAACCCACTTAACCATGTGTACACGTTTGTCAGTGGAAGCAGTTGGAATGGAAGGTTCAACAATCTTCGCAGCATTTGAAGATTCAGCTTTGTCAGTCTTCACTTTGGTTAATTTCTTAACCTCAGTGGTCTTCTTTGCCTTGGGGGCAATCTTCACCTTAGCTATCTTATCAGCTTTGGTGGCTGTGGGGCACTTACTAGCAATATGATCAGTGAGTCCACAGTGATAACATTTCCTATAACTAAAAGTAGTTCTAGGACCATTTGAATGCTGAGCTTTTGATTTTGAATTAGAAGGACCAACACCAAATAAGCTTTTGGCTTTAGAAATGGGAGGAACATTTAGTTCTTTAGATTTCTTACCAAGGACATCCACTCTGAGTCTAGGAGTAGATATCTGAATAGACCCACGCTGAGTAGATCCAGAGATCTGATTCCTTGATCCAGAGGAATAAATCACTAAAGCTTTGGAAGCATTCAGCTTTGGTACTAAAGTACCCTTCTGAGGATATTGGTTCAACGCAATTCCTTTACCTTTATCTTTAAAGACAAGGGTAGGTTTTGGATAAACCATTTTCTCTTTACCTTTTGAGGCAGAGATTTCCTCAGGGATAGGCGGTCTAGAGGACGAACACTGAGAGGATGAAGTGTCAGCGACTGAGGATACGAAAGTTCCAAATAAGAGCATGGAACGATCAGTGGTTGATTCTTTAGTTTCATACTTGTAACCAAGACCACGTTTATCACTCAAGGGTATCTGAGACTTAATTATCTCAGTGATCTTTGTTGAAGAGTTGCACCAACCTTCAACAGTAGCCTTTTCAGCTTTCAAAGCAGCGATAGCTTCTGCTCGTTCGATTTTGACTAGCTGATTTAAATGCACTTGATCTTTAAAATCTTCTTCAATTTTAGAAAGCTTTTCTATTTGAAGGTGACAGTTTTTAAGTTTTTCAGCGAGATCAAGGTTTTGGTTTTCGACTATAGTTTTGCCATTCATGGCTTCATATAAGCTTCTAGTCAAGAGATCGATTTTGCGGAGACTATCAGCTTCATCGATATTTGCAATATTTGTGAAGAAGGAAGGTGATACCTGAATTGCAGATGTTGAAGTAGAGGGAATGTCTGAATTTTCTTCCTCATCTTCAATCTTTGCCATAAGACAGAGATTGGCTTCATCATCCTCAGAATCAGATGATGATTCTTCTTCTTCAGAAGCAGCCCAATCGTAAACCATCAAGCCTTTGCCTTTCTTCTTGAAGCTTTTCAGCTTTGCATATTTTTCTTTCAGCTTAGAATATTTGTCATCTTTATTCCTGGGAATAAAGGATTTCTTGGGAAACGCTGAGTTTCTCGATACTTTCTTAGACCTGCACTCGTTAGCGAAATGTCCAATCTTTTCGCAGTTAAAACAAGTAGCAGTAGCCTTATCAGCAGTAGCTGATGATCTTGGCTTATCAGTTATAGAAAGAGGTTTGTTCTTTCTGAACATTTTCTTTTTGGCGAATCTCCTGAACTTTTTAGTTAGGAGAGCCAAAGATTCATCATCATCTGAAGAGTCAGAATCTGATGACCTTTCAGAGTTGCTCTCTAACTCAGTGATAGTGACCGAGGGTCGCTGAGTAGAGGGTTCCTCTGAGATTAAAGCAACAGGGGTGCTTTTGGAATCTTTTACAAGATTCTTCTTAAGATGGCTTGATTGCTCATGATTCAGCATTGTGCCATATAAGGTAGCAAGGGTCATTGATCTTAGATCCTTTGACAGCTTGAGACACATAGAATAACTGTCCCAGCTTTCAGGTAAACATTCTAGAAACTTTGTCAGTACTTCAAAGTTAGAATATTCCTTACCAACAGTTTTCAGATCTATTATTAAGCAATTAAAACGTTGGTGAACTTCAGAGAGAGTCTCATTCTTACCACAAATGAAACTTTCATACTGTCTTACCAGGTTGATCTTTCGAGAGTCCTGGACTTCAGCAGTAACTTCATACTGAACACATATTGTGTCCCGCATGGCTTTTGAGGATTTCAGGTTCATGACGGAATGGTAGACTTCGTCAGGAAGAGCCATGGATAGTATGGATCTGGCTTTTGTGTCGATAGCCACTTTCTTCTTATCTTCGTCAGTCCAAGTATGAACATCGTTGGGTACCAGCCTTTCTGGAATAGCAGGTCTATTCTCAGCGGCAGGTACAGCGGCATCAATTCTTACAGGAATAAATGGGCCGTTTTCAAGATAATAAGGCATAGTAGGGTCTACACCTTCTAGGAAGATAGTCATCCTGTTTTTCCATAGATTAAAATTATCTCTGGAGAATCTAGGGGGTTTTGCAAGAGAACCATTGTCTATATAGGTTGTGTTTGTGTTGGTGGCCATTTTCAGAAATAGCAAGGAAGATAAATCTTAGTATAGATTAGATCTTGTTTATGAGATTAAACAAATCCGCTCTGACACCACTTGTTGGTCCCAAAAGGGCTATACAAGTTTGTAGAAGGGGGGTTGAATACAAACACACAGATTTTACTTTTCTAAATTGTTTATTGATAAATCATTAACAATTTACAGCTTGTTGCGGAAACAAGATTAAGGATAAATCCTAAATCTAAACAAGTTGGAACACTAAGTTTCTTGCACTAAGAATGAGAAGGAAATTACTAATAATAACCTATCTCAAGAAGAAGAAGGATGAACTTGACCAGAGTTAGCAAGTTACTTCAAAATGAAGTGAGTTCATCATCTTATATACTGCATGCATTTAATGCATGGCAGTATACACTTTACACGTGGCAACAGCTCATTGGTTGTACGTCATTGACCTTTGTTGACAACCTTAGTAGCCACATGTTTGAACAGTGTAGTATCAGAGTGGTTGTACGAATTCAGACAATAAGGAGGTTCTATTCTGACATATCGTACGGAGTCGTGCAAGGGTGGTTAAGACAAAAGTACTTTGTACGGAGGACTTCATGATCAACTTTTCGTTGATTCAGCGATCTATCATTTCATATCAGCGAATGATAGAGTTCAGCGATAGCTAAAGTCTTGTACTTGATACTTCACGTTGATTGGACAAATCTGAGTCTTCGCTGATCCGCATCAGTTCATTAGGAGACTTGTCGCTGGTTCTTGAGCTTGATCTTCGACTTCAGCGTAGAACCTATGTTGACGTGAAACTTGTCTTCAGGGATCATAAGTAAACAACTAACTTATCAGCGATCACCATAAGTACTGAACAGACTCAGACAATTATGGTGAACAGTTTCGCTGAATGTTTAATCTAAAGAACGAGAGTTCCTATCAGCGGTACTGGAAGATCTTAGTACTTATCAGCGATAGTGAAACTCTGATACATATTGTTTACTTACAGTTTTCACTAAGTATATAAGAGAGGGTCATTATCAAATCACTGAGGGTTTGGATCAACAGGGACATTTGAGGATAAGGATACGATAGGTTATCTAGTATTCTTAGAGTTGAGAATATGATACGAGATGTTGCGTGATATGTTGTTATGTATATACGCTAGTAAGTGTAATGGATCCATAGGCACTGGCAGTATTTGTAACGTGGAATAGGCATAAAGTAACTTGTAATTCTTGTTGACCTGAAATGAGGAATAGGCATAAAGTAACTTGTAATTCCAATTCCGTAAGGTGATGAGAAATGAGGAATAGGCATAAAATAAACTATAATTCCCATTTTGTGTTGTGAGTAGAAATCTGGGAATAGGCATAACGTAAATTGTAATTCCTGATTTCTATGGGAAGGTAAGAGATAGGCATAAAGTAAATTGTAATCTCTACTTCCACTCCAAGAAATAGACTTAAAGTAAATTGTAATTTCTTGGACATGAGAGATAATTTAGAATCTGTAATGATTCGTAGTAGGCTCTCGAATGTGATGATATGACTTTCTGATTGTTACTCATACTCATGGAATCGTGTATGTTCCCATCATGGTAAGATGTGTAGACGTACGGTAAGAATGATGGCAAACCAGGTTTGTTTATACGCTTTGATTACTTGAGTTTCCAAAGCTGATAATGTTTTTAAATGGATGTTCTCACTAGGCGTAAGCCTAATCGTTTCAAATTAATTTTTTTTACCAGGTACGAGCTCGGGAAGTAGCGGGAAGAGGGATGAATGTTTTGGTATTCAACTTTTTGTGATAAGTGGAGAAGTTAGCATATGCAAGGACGCTTTTGATGAATGGCCTAGACAACCAATTTAATCTAATCGTAGTTGTCAGGATTAGATTAATAGGTTGTTTTGATAATTCGAAATGTGTATATGAATCCTCATAGTTAATTCTCCGCTTATGTATAAAGGTTTAGATGAAATTATGATTAACTCTGATAAATTTTAAGGTTTAAATTTATCCTAGTTTTTGGATGTTTCAACATCGATCTCGAGGATCGCTCATACGCAACTCCATGACACCTCATCACCTTGTCCCACCCAAAAGATGTCGTTGCAGACGAAAATGTAATCACTGAAACTCTTTTCAATCGATTATAAAATATGGCAAAAAATTCTTACACTGAGCGAGTCAGTTGACTCCCACCCTCATTGGTATGACAACAACGCGTCCATACCACTCTCACTTATAAAACCATGCAATTAAAGGTTGATATGATTTCCAAAACAAGGTTAACCCACTCATAAAAGAGGTGAATCGGTTCACCATACACCCAGTTCAAAATTTATCACACGACAGAAATAAACTTGTCTTTTCCTTCAAACACACTCTTGCACACGTCAGCTTATTTTCAAAACAAGAACTCACAAGACACACACGTCCGCACACATTTATAAAAAAATATAACATGAAGGACTCCTGTAACTTGTTTGAAAACACAATGCATGATACTCATTTTACATTGAAGGCTATTCACTCTAGCTAGATTAGTCGTTTGCATTCACAACAATTCATCACTGACATCTTACCTCCGATCAAACAGTCAGGTTTCACACGTTTACAACAACCCTTGGCATCTGTGCTTCCCAACATCCCCGTAGGTCCAAACTGCACAGTCACCACCTTGACACAGATTTGCAAATTATGTGGCTTCCCTTTAACCCGAAAAGCTAACCAACAATAGCCTTGCTTTCAACCTATCATTTCCCCATATTAACATTCAACACTGCCAACACTCCTCAACCACCCTCCAGTTGACTAAAGAGTCAAAAGCTCACTTCTAATACTCAATTATGGAGTCGAAGCTCTCAAGATCCCAATTGATCAATTTAACAAACTCCCACAATGGAGTCTCACTAGAAACTAGGAGCTCACCTCCAAACAGTTATACTTTCCTTTTAAACCCAAGAGGTTCTACCTCACTTCTGATCACCAACTCCTCTAACAACACTCCTTCTAGAAGGTGTTAACAATCACACCAAAAACGACCTCGAATAACACACCAAATTAATGCTTCGTCGCAAGGTTAAAATTTACTCCATTCCATCACCTCTCCAACACCTATCTCAAAAATATCGACCTTTCGGATATGACGAGAACGGAGCTAACCACATAAAACCAACACTATAATGTAAGCCTCGCATAATAAAGCAATATAAGCACATACATGTACCTGTAAATTCGCAATCACACTGGCCAGGTGTAATGTAAATTTACCTTACATGACCGCTCTCATTACCTTATCTTTAGTGCACTTAGAGTGATCTTCCTAAAGGCATCCTATATCTCAGATGTGTCCCCTCTACTCCACAGTTTAAGTTTAGGCACATCTGGTCACCTAAATCCCTTAAACAATGGCTCTGATACCAATTGTAACAACCTAACACAAGAATAAAACTTAAACAACATGAATTAAGCAACTCGCCGAAACGACTCCAAAATACTATCATAAACATACGAGAGCATAACAAGGTTTGCGGAAACAACCTATTACACAGCTGAGATTTCTAAAGACTATGCTTGACATGCTAAATATAACGGCTTCCTTCTAGATCAAAGCTTCACGCTTGCGCTTTTTCATTGCCCTTACTGGAGCCTTCAACTAATTGCTTACCTGAAAATGGTTTAGTTTTTGGAAATGCGAGGGTTAGACCATGAGGTCTAGTGAGTTCCCTCTAAAAACAAACATCCGCACCACATAAAACATTTTAAACAGTTTATAAGCGTTTATAAACAATTCTCAACTTTAAAACATTCAAACTTTCAAACACAAGAACTACACATGTAAATGGCACACTGAGGTCACGCACACCTGTGACAACGTGTTAGTCTCACACTGCCTTAACTGGAACACCCTCCATGGCATAAATGGGACACACCCCCCGGTATGAGCACTGGCGGGACACACCCCCCGACTTAGCCATAACATGCCCACTTCCAATTGTATGCATACATAGTATTTCAACTTCCTCAAACATATCAAAACATGCAGTTTCATATAAGGATAAAACATGCAGTTTCACAACATTTCACGCATTTTAAAATAGTACATAAGCCAACACATTTTCAGTTATAAAGACTCACCTGGTGCCTTTATCAAATTTTCTTCTCTTACCTCTGACCTCCAAATAGGATGCCTATGAAAAAAGATAAGAAACAATAAGCTATCCGAATGCTTTAAAGCTCGCATTCAATTCTTATTGATCCTCACTTCAACCCGTCCTACAAAGGACTTGTCCTCAAAAGGTAACACAGTCAGAAACAACCAGCCGGGTAGACCTCCCGGGTACCCACTACCCCGGAAACGGACTTACCGGACACCACTGTCCGGATACCATTTCCCGGATACTATCTTACCGGGTACCACTATCCGGATGTTATCAGGATCTCAACTTACCGGATGACCATTAGAACACCAGCTTTCCGGATACAATCCGTCCGGATACCACTTTCCGGACAATAGCGTCCGGATTCCTACTTTCCGGATAACAGCGTCCGAATTCTTACTCTCCGGAAACCATGTCCGGATACTATCGGATTTGGTCTCCCACACCGCTGTCCGGATACGAAATCCATCCGGATACCTTTTTCTCCGGATTACGACCCCTACCCGGATAGTGGCGACTGTTCGGGTAATCGCACTGTGCGATTTCGAAAGACCCCAAAATCCCGATTCGGTTCACTCCAAGAAGATTCAAGCCACCGAAAACAAAGAGTTTATAAACAAAAGCATTCTTATCGAAGATTTAGCATCTAATCACCCTCTTTCATCACAATCCCGCCATATTAACCCCAAAAGCTCTATAATCCCTTTAAGCATTAAAATCCACCCACAATAGCAATAAGGGTTAGAGATTGAGAGTTTACCTTGAAGCAAATTGTTGTATGAGCTACCTCCAAACCAGCACCCTCCTTGATTTCTGATTGCAAGCCTTCACCTCCAAAAATCGATACCAAGCTCTTCCCCAATCGTGCGTGCACACACACACACACACACATAATGTAGCCACTTTCCCTTCTAATTGAGAATATCTCAATTTTAGGGTTTTTGACCCCTTTTTATACCTTCTCACAACTCCCCCAAACATTCCTTTTTTCTCACTTTTACCACAAAATTTTCCTTTTATTTTCCCCAAATGGTTCGGGTTATTACAGATTTGAGGCATAATTATAGTAGAATTGACTAGGAGAACAATTAAAAAGATGAACATATAATTAATGAAAATAGATCCCAAAATATTGTCCAAACCATAAAAAAACTGTACGAACATCAACTTAGGAAATTTTAAACGAACAATAATGTAATTTATTTGTGTTGTGTTATTAATTGTTTTTTGTACTTTTTGGTAATACATTAAGTTATATTTTATTTGTGTTGTAATACTAATTATATTTTGCAATTTTTATATATGATAATAATTAATGTTAAGACTTGACGTGACATTAGCAATTATTAAAAAAATTAATTTCATTCAAAAATAATACCTCACTATTTTTATATTAT
Organism: Saussurea involucrata; assembly: GCA_033807775.1. Lineage (NCBI taxonomy): Eukaryota > Viridiplantae > Streptophyta > Magnoliopsida > Asterales > Asteraceae > Saussurea > Saussurea involucrata. Next base: position 49,589,971 of record CM066324.1, read on the forward strand.
TCATTGTCACATTCGTAAAGTATTCATGTCACATTACCGATTATCAAAACTCAATTTTCTATTGAGAAATCATACTTATCATAACACCCATAATTTTTAATACAAAAGTATTTTACGTAAAACGAAGAAGAAAATCTAGCTAGAACCTACGTCAATAAAGAAACCCTATTATAAATTATTGTAGTAGATATTGTAATATGTTAGCTATCTAAAATGAAGAAGAAAATTTAACTAGAACCTGGTTTATATAGCTCTCGCTCAAATGGCCTTACGGATTAAGTGGGCCTCATAGATCACTTGGGCCAAAAATATCTAACTTTCAATATTTTCTTTTCTAAAAAGCATATAAATTAAAAAAACAAATCATACAGGACAAATGAAACACCTTAAAATTTGGGAGTAAAAAAAAATCATACAGGATAAATTCGCCCATCACTCATCGCGACCAAAGAGCACACGATTTTCTCCTTTAGGTAGCCACCAACTACTACTCCACTATTTTATTCTCAAACTAGCAATACAAAATCACCAACCAAACATCCATGCATCTCATCACACCTATATATGCCACCTTTGAATAACTTAACATCAATCTCCGAGCAAGGATTCTTACTTATGCTTATCCCATATCAACAACAACAGCCCCACCACTTAACCTCACAGCAACTCACTACCACGCCAATGACTTGCACGTCTACTATGCATAATCTATCACTAACTTATCCACATAACTACCACACCGCAACATCACACTAGAGGCAAAATCCTCACGGTCATTTGTACACGCAATAGGCCTTGCCTTCTCCTTGCCAATCTCAACATACATTTGAAATAAAGCTATCCCACTACCTGGTCTTTTCTCAAACCTAGATGAACCACAACTTATGATCGTCTACTTCACTCGATCAAGTCTTTGTCCCCAGCCGGATCTTCAGAATCCATACGAAACACGCTCAAATAAACCAAACGATAAGACGCTCCCTCACAGACCAACATAATCCACGTGTCCCACCTGAGTTGTGCTAACCACTTCATTCATAAACAAAACATCAACAAAATAGGAAAATCACCTATCCAACTAGCGATTCTCCACTTTCATAACACTCACCTAAGACGGTCCCGCATCCTGTTAGATACACACCTTTCCCCAACCGACCTCTTATCTCCGCGTATAAACCCGACAAAATAATCACACCAGGGTTACCTTTTCCGATTTCAATCTCCCGACAACGATCTCAAAAACCGTCGTTGACTTCAACATCAACGCCCGACATGAAGATGATGTTTCAACGGTGCCTCCGACAACGAGAACTCCCAACATAATTTGTTTCATCCCGCACATCGTAACTAACTTTGTGCCCCACAATCCTCCCATGATTGAGACACAAGACTTACCCGACAAATAGCCTAAATACAAGGCCACCTCAAACTCCAGCTCCACGCCGATACCATTTCATCAACATACTACAACGCTACCATTCAAAGTATCTTGCCTACTTCAAATTCACCCAGGAAACCCCCGCCCCTCGCCGCCAGCCACGCGTCAAATTGCCAAACAAGAGCAAGGACTACCATAATACAAGCATCTCTAAAGTCAAAGACTTAGACTGCAGTTATTCGCCACCCTTCCTAAAAGGAAACACCAAGGTCACGAATAAACCATCGACGACTCAACCACACAATTTCACTCTCGAAACTTCCTTCACCCTTAAATACGACATCTCTCACTACCTAGCGAGTTCATAGCCTTCATGCATGACAACACAATGATTTAAATCATTTTGCACATTTGAAATACGCCGCGAAACAAGGTTAGACATGCACGACAAGACACCGCCATAAAAATAGACACACACATCGATCTCAAGGATCGCTCACACGTAACCCATGATATCTCACCACCTTGTCCATCAATCGGAAGTGCATTCACTACAATCTTTTCGTGCGATTTTAAAATACGGAAAGATTACTCACACTGAGCGAGTCGGTCGACTCTCACACTCATTGATATGACAACAACGTGTCCATACCGATTTCACTTATAAAACCATGCGATCAAATGTTGTCATGATTTCTCAACAAAGGTTAACTCACTCATAAAAGAGGTGAAATAATTCACCATTCCGCAAGTTCAAAATTTATCACAGGATGTAAATAAATTTGTCTTTTCTGTCAAACACACGCTTGCATGCGCCAACTCATTTTCAAAACAAGAAACTTACAAGGCACACACACACACACACATTTGACATGCAGGGCTCATGTAACTTGTTTGAAAAACACAATGCATGACTCATTTTACATTGAAGGCTATTCGCTCTAGCAAGGTCAACCGTTGGCATTTACAAAACTTTAACACCGGCGCCCCACTTCCGACCAAAAAGTCAGGGTTCTCATATTTGCAACAACCTTTGGTACCGGTGCTTCCCCTCATACTTGTATGTTCCAACTACACAGTTACCACCTTGACTATCGATTTGCGAAATACGCGACTTCACTTCAATCCCAAATAGGTTAACCAACAATAGCCCCTTTTTATCCTATCCTTGCCTCATATTACCAATCCACACGACTATCATTTCTCAACCACCCTTGCCGCCCTTCTACTGTCTAGAGAATCAAAAGGCTCATCTCTACTACTCAATCCTTAAGTTGAAGCTTTCAAGATCCCAATTGGTCGACATAATAAACTCCTAGAGTAGAGACTCACCAGAAACTAGGAGCTCACTTCCAATCAATTATTCTTCCCTTATGAACCCAAGAGGTTCTACCTCACATCGGACCCACCAACAACTCAAACAATACTCCTTCAAGAAGGTGTCATCATTCACACCATAAACGATCTCGCACAACACACTAAGCCATTGCTATCAATGCAAGGTTAGAACTCTCTACACACTACCACCACTCTCTACATACTACCACCTCCATTGATCATCTGAACAACAGCAGTCAAGCATAGCCATGCACCTATAAATTCATAATGACATTGCCAGATGTGATTTGAATTTACCTTACATGAGAATCCTCACTACCATCGTCCTGAATTCTCGGTGATCAAGGTCTTCCCTAAAGGCTTCCTATATCTCAGTTGTTTCCCCCTACTCTACAGTTTAAGTTTAGGCCCATCCGGTCACCTAAATCTCTTAAACTAGCGCTCTGATACCAACTGTAACAACCCACACCAAAGTAGCATGCCAAAAACTACCACTATAAATAAAAACGCAAAAATGGCCCAACAAAGTCATACTGTCAAAAGTTTACAAAACTAAATTCGAGGAAATAACCCTAACTACAGCTGAGAGCATATCTACAAAATAAAGGGAAAGTCTTCTAATCCTTCTATACGCAAGCTCCAACTCACGTATTGCCATTTCCTCTAAACGAGCTCTCGGCTACATGCTTACCTAAAAAGGTTTTAGTTTTGAAAAGCGAGGGTTAGACCATGAGGTCTAGTGAGATCCCTCTTGCTACCAACACCACGCCGCAATTATCAACTAAAGAGAGTTTATAAGCATTTATAAACGGTCACACTTATATCAGTTTAAGTACACACACAACACATATTAATGGCTCGCACTTAGTCACGTACACACCTGTGACAACGTGTTAGGGCACACACCCGCCCTTAGTGATCATATGAAACGAATTCATATATCCTGTATGGGACACACTTCCTATATATCCATATTAAGTCATCACATGTCCCGCATATATCCATAATATAATTTACACACCTTGATCATGCATATTTAAAACAACGTAATCATGCAATTCAATATATCGGTACAAGTAAAAATTTCGAATATCGATAAAGCTTCAGTTTAGAAAGACTCACCTGAGGTCCACGCTAAAAGTTCTCACTTGAAACCGCTATCCTCTATCAGTACCTACATTTACACCAACATACAAGAGTAGATATAGATCACTCAACTACTCACGTAAGTACCGACCCTCTAAGCACTCTCTTTGGATTACTACAGACAACACAGAGTCTCGGGCACAAACAAATCCGGATTCTGGATTGCTTCCCGGACTCCCTCTTCCGGATTCCGATAACCACTTCCGGACTCTCTCTTCCGGTATCCGGTTGTTAATGCCAAAAATCGTCACAGAGGATAACTTAAGGTTGATTGTGGAGCTTAACAACTAAAGAATACAAATCTTTCGACAAACCGTACGACAAGGACATAGAATGTAAATAAGACAAAGATTTTGGTGACGCGGGAAAAACCTCAACGAGGAAAAAACCCGCGGACGACTTTGGGGGTCATCGATGCACTATGATCGCCAAACAGAGGCGATATCCTTATGTTCCAGGTGTCGAGAGTACAGAGGTTACAATACTAATGAAGGAAAGACTTTAAATGTAAAGTAAACAAGTGTATCGAATGCAAAAACAAGTGCGTCGTATGTAGAAACTAAGTGTCGTGCGAGTAAGTCGTGCGTCGAGAGCGATCTGTTAAGAGAGAGTTCTTTGCTTTGAATGTTCTTGAGAGTTCCGATGATTCAAGCCCCCCTAAAATGATGATTGAGGCTTTGTATTTATAGTCTTCGAGAGCCTTGAATGACTCCATAAAAACTGCTGATAACGGTCGAAACGGCTGCTGTGTTAAATGCTCATAATTGTCCTCGTCGGTTATGTCTGTTGGCCATTAATGACATTGATCCTGCATTAAACAACTAAAAAGTAACAGTAATATCGCATGTTAGTTGGTCGAGGTCGTGAGGTTCCACACGACGGTCGAGTGTCGCGAATATATTTCGATTTTAACTTTGGTCAAAAGATAAAGTGTTTATGATTTTGTCTCATCATGGAAAACTGTAATAAATGTTTTCCTTGTTTTGGTCGTGGTCGAGACTAGTGGAATTTTACCCAAACAGTTTGCCACCAAAATTTGAAAATAGAATGGAAAATTCGAATTTTAAATTTTGTTGTCAATCAGACGTCTAGGGTCGTGACACGTGTCGAAAGTCGTTGGCTCGGTAACTGAATTGGTTCAATTCCAACTAAAGGGGAAGTCGAAAAGGGATAAGATCATGACGTCACGCTGACGCACGATAATGCTTAGCAACTGTCATCGCCAGGAGTCGACGATCCGGGTGTGCATACGAAGGGACATGGACACGTGTTGATCATCGGAAGGCTCGATCTGACACGATCGTTTACATAAATAGAGACCCGCGATGGATCTTTTCCTTTTTACGCTTACAGAGAGTTTTTTAAAGAGATTTTTTCCTGATTTCTTGCTGTTCTTCACAAAATCCTTTCTAAACCTGTAAGAATCTTTGAGTCGATTAGTAGTTTCAAGGTTTAGAGCGTCTATTTAAGGTACGATTTCTTGATCTTTGTAAGCCTGTCGCTAGAGAATTTAGAGGAAAACTGGGATTTTTAGGTTTTTTCAGACTTATAAATCTGCTTTGATAGGCTTAGAAATGTCGACTGAGCCTATAAGTTCCATTCGAAATCAAGAGGATCTCGATGACCTTAGAAGTCTAGCAAAAATCCCTGCGGGGATTACATTGATTAGAGCAAGTCAGACTCGATCTGATATGTGTCCTGATGGGTTCGTTGTTATATACGAATACCCTTTTAAGATAGGTTTTGAATGGCCCTATTCGCCTTTAGCTAAGGCGTTTATGGTCGAATTTGATTTAGCACCGGCCCAACTAATGCCCCAATTCTGGAGAGTCATACAAGTGATCGAACGCCTTACCGAAAACTGGGAATCTCCCATGAACGTGCGCGATCTCCTCTTAGCTTACCAGGTTAAGAGGGATGGATGCCATCGCTACAGCCTGTTTTCTAGGTATAAGGGCGATCGTACCTTGGTCTTAAAGACTGCGGTTAATGACCGTAAGTGGAAGACCATGTATGCGTTTACGCGCATACCGACGCTTGATTATGAAAGCAACTGGATTAGGACCGGCTGGAATATGTCGGGTAAGATTTTGCATCTTTTTTGTCGCATGTCGTGCATTAAGTTCAACTTATTTCTAACCTATCTTCTATGTGTCGACAGACATTAAGTTTGAGGACGTGAACCCTTACGCCAACTCTCAAGCGAAGGTCGGCGCATTCTTGGATTTCAGCGCTGTTGAGCGATCGTTTTTCACACGACATCTAGTGGACGACGACGACAAAGACTTGGTGTATCTAGGAGAGAAACGTGCAGAGGAGGAAGAGGAAGAGACTGAGGAGAAAGAGGAAGAGTCGAGAGAAGAAGAAGAAGAAGAAGAAGAAGAAGAAGATATGACTGGTAAGTGTTTTATTCATTGCTACTTGACCTCGATCTTTTCTCTTACGTCCATCGTGTAATGTTTTCCTCTTCGTTGTTTCCAGGGGAATCTCATGTAAAGGTGCCGACTGTCAGTGCCAAAAGGGCAGCCCCACTGGAGCTTGCCCGTAAGGGAAAGGAAAAGAGGCAAAGGACCTCGACCATTGGGCCTGAGGTTCTAAAGAAGACGAGGATGACGATCCCGAGGGAACCGTCTTCGAGGGTTGATGGCTCGTCGAGAGTCGTCACGCCTGAGAAGGCGAAGGTATCAGTCTCATCGCCTGCGAAGACGAAGACGTCTTCTAGTGCGATCGATGCAATCCCTATTAGTTCAGCGCCTCCGGCAAAAACGGTGAAGTCTCCGTCTACCACGTCGAACCCTTTGTCGGCCGACAAGGGCAAGAGTCACACGACGGGAGAGGCTAAAGTCACGATGGTCAACTTTACGTTGCCGTCAGATTTTATGGTTGATAATGTCCTAGACGGGACGAATCTGTTTCCTCATCTGGGGAAATATTTGCTCCCTTCTTTCAAGGAGCATTTCGAGGGAGTCTCGGTCGAGGAGACGGGATCTCACTTCGTCGGTCTAACTTTTATGGTAAATCTTTCTTTCAAGAATTTTTTATCTTTTGTCGTTTTAGAACTTCGTCGAGTGTTTACTAATTTATGTCTTATGTTTTACAGGCGTTCCAGTCTTCTCTTGCCTTATATGCCGAAATGGTGAAGATAAAGGGTTTGGTGTCCTCCGCTCATGAGAGGGGGAACGCGGCATTGGACAGAGAGAGGGTCGCTTTAGAGCGAGAAGAGGCTACGTCCAAATGCCTTGATGAGGCCTTGAAAGAGTTAGAGGTTGTCGGACGTGCATAGGACGAGGCAAACCATCGTCTGAAACAGTCTCTGTCCATGATCGCCGACCAAAGGGAAGAGCTAGACAGGACCAAGGAATCCTTGGCTGCGAATGAAAAAGAAGCCGAGGATTCCATGTCTAGGGTGGCGAATTTGGAGAAAGAGGTGAAGGAACTCAAGGATGAGGCTAAGTCCGTCTTTGCTTTGGCTCGTCTGACTGTCAGGGCGGTGATTATGAGGCAACACCTGTTGGGGAAGAATCCTCTTGCCTTGGCGTCGGAGGAGCTTGCTTTCTTTTTGAGTGACGTCGGATGTGTGAGAGATCTCGACTCGGATGACGAAAAGGAAGTGGACGAGGAGGAGGTGGGCGAGGGCTCCAAAGGTGAGGTTTCTGGTAAAGATGCGATCGATGTTCCCCCTTAGTCTTAGGAAATTCTTTGTCTTTTGCTTTTATCACTCGACTGTTAGTGGTCGAGTTATTTGAATGTATCTGATCGTTTGATGGAATGAATTTTACATTTCTTTTGAGTTTGTGCATTATTTTATTGTCAATTAACAAACAAACATCGAGCACAACACTGATCGCACGAGAATAGACATAAGTCGTATATATAACAAATGTAGGTGCTTGCGACAAAGGCATTTATTTAAATACAACGATTAAAACATAAATCGTAAGACTTTGGTATTTTTAAATCGTATAAGCAAACACAGATACATGCGATCAAAGCATACATTCAGAGCATGAGATTTTTTCTAAGTTAAAGCACTTAGATCGTGGGTCAATTGCACAATTAAATCGTGCGATGAATCTGAACCATGTGTCCCTGCGACAAGACAGTCAAGTCATATAATAGACCCGATTACTTATGTCATGCGATCCTGTGAAGGTGCATTGATGTCATACGATATACTTAGTAACTTATGTCGTGCGATCCTGTGATAAAACAATGTCAGAGGTTGATCGTTGGCTAACCAACGACCCTCTGATGCTTAAGTTAGTAATCGTTGTGATGAATAAAAATCGCATGAAAGAAAAGGGTTTAGAAGAAATACCTTTTTAGATGTGTTGCATTCCAGCTACGTGGGACATCTTGATTGTCGAGGGTTTGGAGCCGATAGGCACCTTTACCCACGACTTCTGAGATGTGATAAGGACCTTCCCACTTAATGGAAAGCTTACATGCATTGAGCTCTTGAGTACTTTGGAAAACTCGACGGAAGACGTAGTCGCCTTCTTGAAAGACTTTAACTTTAATGCTCTTATTGAAATGTTGCTTGACCATTTGCTTCTGCGACGCCATTCTGATCAATGCTGATTCTCTAAGCTCTTCAAGGGCGCCGAGGTCATAACTTAAATTGACCAAGTTGTGGTCGACGGAAGTATGCCTCGAAGTTGGGAGTTGGACCTCGACCGGCAAAACTGCTTCACAACCATAGACTAAAGAGAAAGGGGTTTGTCATGTGGACGTGCGAGGCGTCGTGCGATTTTCCCACAGGACTGAAGGGAGCTCATCGACCCACTTTCCCTTTGCAGCTTTTAACCTTTTCTTGATTGAAGCAATGATGGTTTTATTGCTCGACTCAGTAAGTCCATTTTCCTGGGGATATCTGGGGGCCGAGGTCGTCAGCTTGATGTTACGATCTTCACAGAACTGTCGAGTCCTATTGCTTAGGAACTGGGATCCATTGTCGTAGAAAATTTCGGATGGAATCCCAAACCTGCATATGATGTTAGTCTGGATAAAAGAGACGACTTCCTTGTCTCGAACTTGGGAAAAAGCAGCCGCTTCTACCCATTTAGAAAAATAATCTGTAAGTACAAGGAGGAATACTTTTTGCCCTGGAGCAGGTGGTAGCTTGCCGACAATATCCATTCCCCACCTCATGAAGGGCCATGGGATAAGCGTCGAGTGTAAAGGTTCAGAAGGTTTATGGGACATACCTGAATGTCGTTGACAGGGATCACAGTTCTGGACATACCTGACGGCCTCTTGTCGCAGTGTCGGCCAAAAATAGCCTTGTCGAGAGATTCGATTAGCCAAACTACGACCACCTGAGTGATTGCCACAATCTCCATCGTGCATCTCTTGAAGGATCTTTTGAACTTGGCCCTTGCTGACGACGCATCTTAGGTTTAAACATGTCGATGATCGTCGATAGACTCCGATCACGACATACTTGGATGCTTTGAATCTGATCTTTCGAGCTTCCATCTTGTCTTCTGGGAGTTGGTCGTGCATCAGGAAATTTCGGATATCGCACGACCAATCATCTTCTTGATCTTCGATCTGGACGACATCGTTATTTTCGATGGACGATGTCGCCAAATGGATCATAGGAATGCTATGGAATATTGGTTCGACCAACGCAGATCCAAGGTTCGCTAAAGCGTCAGCTTGTGTGTTTTGGTCCCTTGGAATCTGTTCAATGGAGAATGTCTTAAATTTTTCGGATTTTTCTTTTGCTACTTTCAAGTACGTTGTCATCTTTGAATCTTTAGCCGCAAATTCTCCATTGACCTGGTTCACGACCAGGAGAGAATTGCTTTTGACATGTAACGCGGTTGCCTCCGAGTCGTGGGCCATATCCATTCCCACAATCAGGGCTTCATACTCAACTTGGTTGTTGGTGGTTTTGATGTCGCACCGGACTAAATATACCATCTTTCCCCCCTGTGGCGACTTTAAGACGACACCTAGTCCTGAACCTCTAGTGTTGGATGAACCGTCGACATACAGAGTCCAAGGCACATCGTCGTGAGTCGCCACAGTTGACACTTCGAGCTCTGCATCCTTCTCCATATCAGGGCTGAAATCAGCAATGAAATCCGCCAAGGCTTGCGATTTGATCGCGGTCCTGGGCTTGAAATCGATGTCGTAACTGCTGAGATATATACTCCATTTTGCCAAACGACCTGTCAACTCAGGTTTCCTCAAGAAAGACTTAAGAGGAAAGTTAGTCACGACAGTAATAGGATGCGATTCAAAATAATGTCGTAAATTTTTCGTGGCTGTGACTAGCGACAAAAGCAGTTTTTCCATAAAGGAATACCTGGTTTCGGCGTCCAAGAGAGATTTACTTACATAGTAGATCGGTAGTTGCTGCTTTTCATCCTCTCGTGTCAGGACGGCACTCACTGCATTAGGGCTAACAGCCAAATATAGCTGCAAGTCTTCATGATCGTGAGGTTTTGACAGCAAAGGCGGCGACGTCATGTACTCCTTAAGTTTTTGCAATGATTGCTCATGACCGTCGGTCCAGTCGAAGCCTCTATTTTTCCTGAGGACATTGTAAAATAGATGGCATTTATCTGAGGATCGAGAGATAAACCTGTTTAAAGCTGCCACCCGACCAGTGAGCCTTTGGACTTCTTTGAAATTTCTTGGAGATTTGATCTCGATAATAGCTTTGATCTGGTCGGGGTTGGCCTCGATTCCTCGTCGAGTGACCATATAACCCAGGAATTTCCCGGCACTGACACCAAAGGAACATTTCGTCGGGTTGAGCTTCATGCTATATTTTTGAAGGATGTAGAACGACTGCCTCAAATGATCAACGTGGTCGATTGCTTGCTTTGACTTGACCAGCATATCGTCTATATAAACCTCCATCGTGTCGCCGAGATGGTCTTTGAACATTTTGTTCACCAGACGCTGGTAGGTGGAACCTTCATTTTTTAGACCGAACGGCATAACTTTATAACAGTAAATACCTCGATCCGTCATGAATGCAGTTTTTTCTTGGTCCTCAACGTGCATCAAGATCTGATTGTATCCAGAATAAGCATCCATCAACGTCAATAGTTCATGCCCTGCCGTCGCGTCGACCATGGCATCGATATGTGGCAATGGAAAAGGATCTTTTGGACAAACTTTGTTGAGATCTGTGAAGTCAATACAGACCCTCCACTTGCCATTTTTCTTTGCTACGACCACGACATTAGCAAGCCAGTCGGGGTACTTTACTTCTCGAATCTTCCCTGTCTTCAGGAGGTTGTCGACCTCGTCATTTATCACCTTATTCCTTTCAGGAGCAAAGTTTCGGCGCTTTTGTTTGATAGGTTTAAACGACGGGTCGATATTGAGCTTGTGGGAAATGACGCCACGGTCTATGCCGACCATGTCTTCGTGCGACCAGGCAAAACAATCGGCATGTTCCTGTAAGAAAGATATTAGCTTGTCTTTTAGGCAGGGATCGAGGGACGACCCTACGAGGACTTTCTGGTCAGGCTTGCTCTGGTCCAGGACAACTTCCTCCAGGAGATAATCGTCAACTATCCCAGGAGCGTCTTGTGCATTCTCAAGCTCCCCATGCATCTGGGCAATGATATGCTCTTGGTTTCCGTTATCTGCCATTTTCCTCAAAAAGAAAAGAGAGGAAACTCAAAGAAAACGTTAGTAAGACGTATGTTTGTCGAAGAATTTCTCTAGATGGGGTCCCACGGACGGCGCCATACTGTTAATGCCAAAAATCGTCCAGAAGGATAACTTAAGGTTGATTGTGGAGCTTAACAACTAAAGAATAGGAATCTTTCGACAAACCGTACGACAAGGACAAAAAACGTAAATAAGAAAAAGATTTTGGTGACGCGGGAAAAATCTCAACGAGGAAAAAACACCCGCGGACAACTTTGGGGGTCGTTGCTGCACTATGATCGCCAAACAGGGGCGATATCCTTATGTTCCAGGTGTCGAGAGTACAGAGGTTACAATACTAATGAAGGAAACACTTTAAATGTAAAGTAAACAAAGGGGCGATATCCTTGCTGCACTATGATCGCCAAACAGGGGCGATATCCTTGAATGACTCCATAAAAATTGCTGATAACGGTCGAAACTGCTGTTGTGTTAAATGCTCATAATTGTCCTCGTCGGTTATGTCTGTTGGCCATTAATGACATTGATCCTGCACTAAACAATGAAAAAATAACAGTAATATCGCATGTTAGTTGGTCGAGGTCGTGAGGTTCCACACGACGGTCAAGTGTCGCGAATATCTTTCGATTTTAACTTTGGTCAAAAGATAAAGTGTTTATGATTTTGTCTCATCATGGAAAAGTGTAATAAATGTTTTCCTTGTTTGGGTCGTGGTCGAGACTGGTGGAATTTTACCCAAACACCGGTAACCACTTCCGGACTCCTCTCTTCCGGTATCCGATATCACTTCTGGACTCCTCTCTTCCGGTATCCGGTATCACTTCCGGACTCCCAAAGGTTTCCGGATTTGGGCGAGTTCCGGACAACCACTCCGGTTTCCGGATAAGTTCCGGATCCCACACAAGCGGACAACATAAATTTCCAGGAAACGAGTCCGGCTTCCGAATCTTACTCGACTCCGGATAATCCCGACTTCCAAGCCTCATCCGGGAAAGTACCTAGGCAATTCTGCACACATTGGGTTTTATCGACCCAGTCAGTCCGGCAACCCCCAACCAAAACCTCCTAACTTCCTTCTATTTTGGGTTTCTAATCCAAACAAACAAGGTATCAATATCTCACATATCAATCGAAGGTAATCAAATTTCCTTACCACATTGAAATCAGTCGATTTCTCCCAGACTATCACACTTTCCTCTATAGTCCCACACCCAAAGAATTCTTATGAAGAAACACCATTGCAAAATATGAAAGCATACATTTAAGGAGAGGATGACTACCTTGAAGAAGAGGATACTCTAAACACACTGGAAAATCTCGAATGCTTTTATTCCTTGACGATCCTTGCAAGAGGTTTCCAAATTGATTTCTCCAGCCTCCTCCAAAATGCTCACCAAATGAAATGAGAGGGTTTCTGGGGTTTTAACCCTAATTATCTTATTCTCACATTTGCCACCAAAGTTTCATTCTTCAAAACCACACACCCCATTATCCTTTAATTACAAAATAAACCCGGTTATTACAACCAGACACTCAACAATCAAGTTTGCCTCTACTTCAGCCCGTATACACAGCTCCAGAACCACCTTCAATCATCACCAACAACCTTGACAAACTACCAGAAATACTTGTTTATTCAAGAATGCATCACTCAAATGGATTAGAAACATCAAATACTAAGGATTGTCATGAATCTGCCCCAAAGAACTGTCTAGCACCGACTATGGATATCAATACTAATGAAGATTTACCAATCGCTCTTCGAAATGTTAGTCGTCATGCACAAAACATCCAATTTACAACTTCATGGCTTATGATAAGTTATCTTCTACCCCCGAGCATTTGTTACGAGTATTGATCAAGTCTAGACTCCAAGAAACATAGAATAGGCCCTTGAGTCCCCCAAATGGAAGGCCGCAAGTAATGGAAGAAATAGTAACCCTAAAAAATAACAAAAATTTGGTACTTACTAATCTACCTACAGGGAAAAAGACTTTTGGGTGCAAGTGGCTATTCACCATTAAATACAATAGTGATTGCAATGTGAACAAATATAAGCCGAGACTTGTTGCTAAGGGCTACACACAGACCTATGGCATTGACTATCAAGAGACGTTTGCACCTATTGCAAAACTCAATATTGTTCGAGTTTTACTCTCTCTTGCTGCTAATCTTGATTAGCCACTAATGCAGTTAGATGTTAAAAATGCGTTCCTAAATGGGGAACTCCTTGAAGAAGTCTACAAGGACTTGCCTCCATGATTTGATAACCATGGAGGAAAGGTGTGCAGGTTAAAAAAACCCCTTTACGGGCTAAAACAATCACCACGAGTGTGGTTTAGCCGATTCACTCAATTTGTAACCAGGAGAGGGTATAGTCAAGAACAAGATGACCATACTATTTTCTTCAAACACTCAAAGGAAGGTACACTTGCAATTCTCATTGTGTATGTTGATGATATCATAATGAATGGCGATGATATGAACGAAATCAACAAGTTAAAAGCCTACCTTAGTTTGGAGTTTGAGATGAAGGACCTCAGACTACTCAAATATTTTCTAGGAATGGAAGTAGCAAGAAGCTGAGAAGGAATTTCCATTTCACAAAGAAAATATGTCTTGAGATGCAAACCTGCTAACACCCCAATGGAAAAACTAGGAGCTACAGAAGATGGTCATGAGGTCGACAAATAAAGATACCAAAAGTTAGTGGGAAAACTCATCTACCTCTCACACAGAAGACCTGATATCTCTTTTGTTATCGGTGTTATTAGCCAATTTATGCACTCTCTTAATGAGAGACACATGGAAGCTGCTTATCGAGTTTTTAGATACTTAAAAGGAAACCCAGGAAAAGGATTACTCTTCAAAAAAGTAGAGAACAGGTTCATTGAAGTGTTCACCGACGTTGATTGGGCTTCAAAAAGTAGAGAACATGTCCATCGAAGTGTTCACTGACATTGATTGGGCGGGTGCTGCTAATGACAGGAGATCAACTAGTGGTTATTATAGTTATGTATGGGCAAACCTTGTGACATGGAGAAGTAAAAAACAGCCTGTTGTATCATGGAGTAGCACTGAACCTGAGTTTCAAGATGTGGCTCATGGCTTGTGCGAGGGAATATGGCTAAGACGATTAATAGGAGAGTTACGAATACCCTTTGAAACACCAATGAAACTTTAATGCGGCCACAAGGCAGCGATAATGTAACAACCCACAATTAAAACTAGCCAAAACAAAATCTACAATTTAATCAAACTGCCAAAACGGCTCACACGGTCACAATATCAAATTTTCAAAATTTGGGTTCGTGGAAACAACCCTAGTTACAACTGAGAAATGTATCTAAAATAAATAAGGGAAAGTCTTCTAGTTCCACTAGACGCAAGCTCCAACTCACATCTTGCCCTTTCCTTTAGACGAGCCCTCTATAACCTGCTTACCTGAAAAGGGTTTTAGTTTTGGAAAGCGAGGGTAAGACCACGAGGTCTAGTGAGATCCCTCAAATTACATCATCGCACCACACATATCAATTAAGGAGAGTTTAAATGAAAGAATAAATAATTACACCCTTATCAGTTTAAACAATCACACGTGTTGGTTCCCGGTTTGCTTATACAAGATTGTCAGATCTATTAGTTCGAGTTTATGTTTGATGCGGAAGCGTATTTGAAGAACTAACAGATGTGTTTGATAGATTTAGAACACACTCTATCAAATAAACAGTGAAGAGAATAGATTTATAGCACAAAGACCCACTGTATTTAATATATCAAGAACACTTAGTACAGATTTGACGCTAATTGAGTGTAAGTGTTTTGTGTTGTGTGTTTTAAGTGATTGTGTAAACTTGTAAAGTGTAAAAACGGTGATTCTTAGGAAGAACTCAACATGAGACTTCCTTTTATACTACTACAAAAGATCTATTCTAGACAAGAGACTGTTGCTACAGGAAAGAAGAGATGGTATGAACAGTTGGAAAACTGCATGCATTAATGTTGCAGACGTCTATGTTGTACTAAGCCCTATTGAGTCCACTCAGAGTTTGACACGTGTTGAAGTTGGACAGGGTACGTTGCCATGCAAGTTGATGAACAGATCCTGGAACTGTAGCAAGATATTTCTTTAACAGTGATAAGATATTATAAATATCTTGAGTCTTTAGTGAGGATAACAGAGGATCTGTAAAGTGTTGCAGAGGTTCTGCGGTCTGGTCCTTTGTAGAGTAGTTCACTGGGTTCCTTGTCTTCTGAAGTTGTCTGCAGAGGCTCTGTTATTGGTGACAGAGGTTCTGAGGTCTTGATCTTCTGTAGCGTTCTTCTGTAGTTTCTTCGGTCTTTGATCACTCTTGATCAAAACTTCCTTTGCTTCTTCTTAGATGCTCGGCAGAGCTTCTGTTGCACTCAGCAGAGCTTCTGTGGAAGTTCTTCTGTACTTGGCCATTTTTCAATACTTCTAATGTTTCAGAATATTTGAGCTAACAATCTCCCCCTAAGTATTGAAAAATAAATTTTGACTTTGAATTTTTAGGCTAAGTTAAGATAGACAGAGGTTAAACAATACCTCAGAAGATTATTTCTTTCATTTGGAATTTATTCTAGAGGCATTTACATTTGAGTACATTAAATGAACAGAAATAAAACGTTGACAGAGGTTCTTTGAAGAGACTCAGATTTTTGCATTTGGGAAGTCGTCGAACTTTCTATTGTCTTTTCCTACTTCCTTGAGTTCTTCATAGAATTTGAGGCAGAGATTTCTTAAGCCAAGTGTAGCATCAATCTCTTTGATCATCATCAGAGCAGATTCTTCATCCATAAGCTCTGTTGCATTGTTTTCCTCTAGTATTTTTCTGAACATGTTCAGAGTACGGGTTGTGTACTTCTGACAGTCCATTGTCACAAACAGTTTAAGTTGACCAGCAAGATTCTTCTATACTAACCCGTACCTTGGAGTTTTGATGATCGAATTGTGTATTGCATTGGGTGGGCAGAAATCCTCTGGTGGTCTGATGCTTAGAGTAGTCACGCCTAGATCGATGGCTAGTTGAAAGTTGAGCATGCTGTAGATTAGGAGCTTTTCACGCATCGCCTTTCTGAGAACTCGATAAGATCTTTGGTGGCAGTCGTCATTGAAGTTGTCTTTCGTCCATTGCAGAAGGTCAGGTAAGTCATAGGGATTGAGGTTTCGGATATCAGCATCAGAGAATTGATTCTCTGATCTGTCAGACCTTTTGACTTTCCAGATTGTATACATCGTATGAGGATAGGTTCTCATTTTAGAGTATCTACAATAGATTACCTTCTTTATCTTGTGAATGGAGTAAACTTGATTGACCGATTTTGACTTTGTAGAGGTGAAGATGGCATTGAATTCCTCTCTTAGCTTCTGATCTCGGACATGAGCTGGCAGATCGCTCTGGAAGTGTTGTCTGTATAGATAACTGTAAACATGCTCTTCCATTTGTTCAATGGTTGGAGTAGTTCTTGGAATTGGTCTCCTTAGCTTATCCATTTGTCGAGTGATGTCTGCTACTTTACCTTCTGTTACCTTAGCTGTGGGATCCAGGGTTGGGTTTTCTGACAGAGGTTTCAAGTTGAATGCCCAGTCTTCCTCTTCGGGTTTAGGAGTGATGAAGGCATTAAAGGCACCTTTCATCAATTTCTCTGTAGCAACGGGCATCTTCTTCTTTGGCTCTTCTTCTGTCATTATTCCCTTGCCTTTATCTTTTGGTTTTGAGGTTTTAGAGGTTGGGTTTTGGATTTGTGTTGGTGGAACCTCTGTAGTTTTGGCGGTTGAAGGTTCTGTGGGTTTTGGGGTTGGATGCTCTGATGTTCTGGTTGTTGCCTCTAAAGGTTTTGATACTTCGGGTTGTGAGGTCTCTGTTGGTGAGGAGTCTTCGGGTCTTGGAGGTGGGATGTCAAAACGCTTTGCTGATTGAAAAGTAGATACAAATTCCATTCTGCGAAGAATGAACTCTGCAGAGCGTTTTGGTCTTTGGGGTTTTCGAGCTATGGTTTTGACTCTAGTTTTGCGCGGGATTGGTTGTGAGGTTGGTGTTGGTTCTTTGGGTGAGGGTGGAGTTTGTTCTGTGGATGAGGATGCAAGAGTGATTACCTTAGGTTCTGTGGTTGGTGTATCCTCTGCTGAGATAGAGGTGTTTTGCCTCTGTTGTGTTCCTTGTGTTTCCTTCGGGGTTTCTGTTGTAGAGGGTTCTGCAGTTTTCTCTGTAGTTTTTGCAGAAGCAGCCTCTGTTGTTTCCTTTGTTTTCTCCCCCTCAGGATGACCAGATGCACCATCATCAGGATCATCCTGCCTTCTTTTAGCAGCAACTTCTGTTTTGCAGGTGTCTTGAGCTGCTTGCCTTGCTACTTGTTTCTTCATTGTTTCAAAGTAGATTGCGATCGAAGTCTTGAAGGCTTTGGTCGCACTTTTCTCGAATTCTGCATCGGTTGTTTTGGCAATGTCAGTGGCAGAGGCGATGGCAGCAGCAGCAGAAGTTTCTTTATTTGACTTTATTTCTGCAAGGGCTTCTTTAACTTCTGTGGATAAGGTATCCACTTTGGTATTTAATCCTGTAAGCGCGCCTGAAGTAGAATCTGTAAAAGTCGTGAATGAGCTTTGCAACTTATTCAATGTTTGAGTTACAGAGGTTACAAAGACTTGGAACTCATTCTTCGTAACATGTTCCTCTTGGGTAACCTCTGGAGGAACAACCCCTTCTCCAGAGTGAGTCCCTGTTCCTGGGACACCTTCTTTCATTCCTGTTTGTTCGTTGAGAATGGAAGGATTTCCTTCTGATCTTCGAGAAGAAACAAGAGTTTCAGTCTCTACAGAAGTTCTGTGAAGAACAGTGTCCAAATCCACTCCAGAGGTGGGTATCGGAATGTCTTTCTTTTGACTTGGAGACTTGTCTAGTGTCTCTTCGTCTTTGTGCTTACTACTTCTCTCTGAAAGAAGTTTTGGCCCTATATTGTGTGTGGTAGAGGAAACAAATTCCTCTGTAGGGTGTTCTAGTGTGATCTGGGGCAATTGATCACGAACTATAGGTGAGTTTCTTTGAGGAGACTCCCTAGGAATGGATTCCCCGGTTTCTGTGGGCGCAGAAGTCGAAAGAGTGACTTCTGGCTGTTTGGTTTGGGTAGGGGTCGAGTTGTGCGACTCTTTTTCAATAACTCCTTCTGCAGCTAGACCTGCGGAGTTAGATGTATGGGTTGCACTAGAAGGGGGTGAGGGATGTGTGCCTTCTTCATCTTCGACATCTTTTTCTTTTTCATTTTCTTTTCCTCCAGATGTTTCTACCCTATCCTCTAACCTATTTTCAGTAATTTTACCTATTTGGATCTCTTCTTCTGCAGTTTCTTGTCTTGGCAGAAGTGAATCAAGACCCTCTGTGATTGTATGGGTTTGCAGAGGTGGAGGTTGAGGTTGTTCTTTTTCGATTCCCTCTGTAATTGATTGCAGAGGAGAAGAGAGTTTCTTCTTCTTTGATTTCCTTTTCTTCGGTTTAGGTGCCCCTTCCTCTGTAGATTTTGACTTTCTTTTTCTTTTGGAAGAGGGAGGGGCAAAGTGACCTTGGGTTTGTGGTGGAGATGAGAGTTATGTGTTATGTTCAGCGGGTGGAGAAGATGGTTCTGCAGGGGGTTGTTGGATAGCAGAAGCAGAGGCAAGTGGTTCCTCTGTAGGGGTCTTGGTTTTCTTTCCCTTTTTCTTCTTCTTCTCTTTAGATCCCTCAGAAGACTTCCTCTTTGAAGGATAGAGGTCTTTCCTTATATTTATGAAGTTCTTCTGGTTGGCCTTGTGTTTAGCCAACTTTATCTTCCATTCTTCCTCTGTTAGTCTCTCTACAACACTACCTCCTATGGGTAATCCTATACGCGGGGGTGTTACAGAACTGGGTTCAGGAGTTCTGTAAACGCGTGTGTACTTACTAACTAGTTCTTCATTACTAGCATAACCTAACATTACCTTTGACAGTGGTCTGCTGTGCGGGTAGCCGTCCTCATGTTCTGTAGGGGTGTTCTTGGACATAGGAAATTGCTTAGGTTTGGTACCGTCCATTGGCCATTTTTGGATAAGGAGTAGGGGTTCGAAAAGTACACTGAGGATTCGCTGGAACTGCAGAGGGGGCAACCAGTTGTGATCAGACATTTTGGCTTTCTGGGAGGCGATTTTTCGATCGATGGTGTTGATGATCTCTTGCATCATTATGGTGGCATAATCTAGTGGTAGATCATAGTACACACCATACATGATTGAGAGAATTTGAGGTGAGCTTTGATCGATGCTCCCGATTTTTCCCGTGAGGCAACGATTTAGGATGGAGAATAAGGTATTCCATATAGGGGGTAGTCTTGCTCTGCGGAAATCGTTCCTCTTTTTCAACTGTTGGTTGTACCCTAACATGTGCAGAAAGTCGACAAGTTCTTCATTTGTTGGTTGGGGGGCATACTTTTTGATTCCCATGAGTCCTCTTGTTGGAAGGCCAAATTCTAATGAGAACATGGTGCGGTTGAACATCAGTTCAAGACTGTTACTTTGGTTAGGTTTAGAAATATAGCCTCTGATCAAATCGGTGTCAGCGTCATAACGGCAAGATTGCCAAAACTGATGTAGGTAACGTACAGGTAATTGTTCAACGGTTTTGCTCAGAAGAGGGTAAAGAAAGTGGTTCTCTAGGATGTTTAGCAGGATGGCATGTTCTTTACCAAAAGCCGTAAGAGAAGGAACAAGATAACAATTGTTTGATTTAATGGGAAGGGTTTGCTCGAAATGGTCATTAGAGAAAAATTGTTGCAGGTGGGTAGTGGGTACAAAGGATGCCTCGTCGCCGGAGTCATGTCTGTTGGTATCGGCGGCGGTATGTGAGTTGTGGGAGTGCTCAAAATGTACTGGAGAGAGTGGCGGAGAGTTCATCGGTGAAACGTGAGCAGCTTTGGAACTGGAAGCCATTTGTAGGTTTGAAAGTTCTAGGTTTTCAGAAAGAAATAAGCAAGTTCGCCGGAGAAGATGAGAGAATAGTAAAGTTTTGAAAGTGATTTTTAACTTAGGTTTTATACTGTGGTAACGGATAGAATTCGGAACGGTGAAAATGTGAGAAAGTTAATAAAATTTGAGGTCCGCACTCGAGTTCATTCGGCGTGATGCAAGTTTCCAGGACGACGTGATATGTACGTCAATGAAAACTCGACACGTCATCAGAGTCAGTGACGACGAGACGTCGTGGGCGGCCATATTAAATGAAAAACGCGTGGGTTTAAATTTTCACCACAGAGAAGTTACCGTTAAAAAGTTACCGTTACAGAAGTTCCTAAGTGAAAATCTTTACAGAAGCTCTGTGGGTACAGAAGCTCTATGATTTTGAAAAACTTTTCTCTCTGTAGATTGTATCTTATGAAAATTGTTTGAAAAACGCAAGGAGAGGATCGATAAATCTTTAGTAGAGAAATAGTCCTACAGAGGTTTTTGGACCTCTGCCAGAGCCAGCAGAGGCTCTGTTATAGGAAATTTCTAATAACTAATAATTTATAAACATTTTTTAATCATCCAAGTTTTTTATCAGTTTTAACAATGTATTTAGGACCTATTTGAAAGTTGGTGTCCTAGAGAATTGTAAATCTCAAAGATTTTGTGCAGCAGAAGTCTTTTGAAAGATTTGAGTGATCTACAGAGGTTCTTTGGATGAAAGTACTCTGTAGCTTAAGACTTCTGTAGCATTGTGCGTGTAATTGGTTTCCGAGATGACATTCCAAAAGATCGATAGAGGTTAAATTTGCGATCATAGAGCATATTCCTGGCAGAGCTTCTGTTGAGCCCCGCTGAAGCTCTATGACCTTAAATTTCTCATATCTCAAATTTTATGAAACTTTTTGATCTTTTGATTTTTGAAATGTTATCCACTGTATATTTAGGACATATTTGACACTTTTTGTCCTAGAAAACTGTTTTTAAAAAAACCTTTTGTACGAGATACCAACCTATTGTTCTTTTAGTTCGGCGAGTGTGATTTCTTCTGTCGCATTCTTAGCTCCCTCTTGACTTATAAATCTCTGTAGATTCAGCAAGGTCTCCTTTTTCGCTCCCCCTTGATCTAACAACCTCTGTAGATCAAGTGTCTTTTTCTGCTCCCCCTTGACCTATGCTTGGTTCAGAATAAAATAAGTTGTGCACAGGACATAGGTCAAGATCATCAGAGGTTCTGTGAAGATTGTCAGAGATTCTGAGCAGACCTTACAGAAGTTCTGTGATATCAAGAACTATTGTAGTTTTAAGAATTTACATACAAAAAATAATAAATAAAAAATATTTACAAAATATACAGTATCTATGTTACACTTACAGAGGTTTTGGGTACCCATAACCGTATGGGTCCTATTGTATGAAACACCTTTATGCATTTATCATACATACCATAAATGAAAGGCTTTTTGTCTTTTTGAGCATTTTGAACAGGTATAGAGCCTTTCACTATCCAAACCTTTTTCACCTTTTTAAAAGTTTGATTAACTAATTTGTCCAACCTATGATCATGCAAAAATTTTGATGTTGAGGTCTGAAGTTTTGAAAACATATTAGGCTTAAAAGATCCTTCACGATTGAATTTCCTGATCTGTTTAGCAAAAATATTCTTTTTCCTTGAATTTTCCTCAAGCATCTTTTGGAGATTAGATTTGCATCTTTTCTCCAACATGATTTCAGTTGATAAATTAGAGAGTCCTTTTGTTAGTTTGGATATTTCTGTTTTAAAAATCCTTCTCTCTTTTTCAAAGTCATCTTTTTGACTTAAATCTTGAAATCTTTGAACCTTCAACTGTTCAGATTCTTTTCTTTCAGAATCAGATTCTTTCCTTTCTTTTTCAAGGATATTCTGCAATTCTGAGATTTTATAAGTAAGCTTCATCGACTTTGTTTCAAGAACAGTTTTCTTCTCTTCATAATTTCCTCTTTCATTGACCACAGTCTTTTCAAAATTGAAAATTAGTTTAGAGAAGTTTAAACATTTTAGTTCAAGTCTTTTCTTTTCTTCATCTGACAAAGATAAGTTCCTTTTTAGTTCAAGATTTTCACAGTTTAAGTTTTTAACAGATTTTTCAAGTTTAGCAATT
Organism: Saussurea involucrata; assembly: GCA_033807775.1. Lineage (NCBI taxonomy): Eukaryota > Viridiplantae > Streptophyta > Magnoliopsida > Asterales > Asteraceae > Saussurea > Saussurea involucrata. Next base: position 49,612,577 of record CM066324.1, read on the forward strand.
TTATTAGAAATAATAAAAATGTTTTTGTTCTTTTCATCTAGTTCTTTTTCAAGAGAAGGAATTATTTGGCGAAAATTTGTGCTGAGTTTTGAATAAAAAATTGAATCAGCATCACCACAAAATTTTATTCTTGACATTTTAAATGAAGTTTTTTTTAACGAAAGAAACAGTTTCTATGATGTTACCAGATCAAATAAATCGAAAATGGCAGTAAAACAGAATTTGTTTGAAGGAATGAAGAACAGGTTAAAAACAGACAATTTCTATCAAAAATCTTTGTAAAAGCGAGGATCACTTGATATTGAAAATCAAGCTTTGCTCTGATACCAATTGTTGGTTCCCGGTTTGCTTATACAAGATTGTCAGATCTATTAGTTCGAGTTTATGTTTGATGCGGAAGCGTATTTGAAGAACTAACAGATGTGTTTGATAGATTTAGAACACACTCTATCAAATAAACAGTGAAGAGAATAGATTTATAGCACGAAGACCCACTGTATTTAATATATCAAGAACACTTAGTACAGATTTGACGCTAATTGAGTGTAAGTGTTTTGTGTTGTGTGTTTTAAGTGATTGTGTAAACTTGTAAAGTGTAAAAACGGTGATTCTTAGGAAGAACTCAACATGAGTCTTCCTTTTATACTACTACAAAAGATCTATTCTAGAAAAGAGACTTTTGCTACAGGAAAGAAGAGATGGTATGAACAGTTGGAAAACTGCATGCATTAATGTTGCAGACGTCTATGTTGTACTAAGCCCTATTGAGTCCACTCAGAGTTTGACACGTGTTGAAGTTGGACAGGGTACGTTGCCATGCAAGTTGATGAACAGATCCTGGAACTGTAGCAAGATATTTCTTTAACAGTGATAAGATATTATAAATATCTTGAGTCTTTAGTGAGGATAACAGAGGCTCTGTAAAGTGTTGCAGAGGTTCTGCGGTCTGGTCCTTTGTATAGTAGTTCACTGGGTTCCTTGTCTTCTGAAGTTGTCTGCAGAGGCTCTGTTATTGGTGACAGAGGTTCTGAGGTCTTGATCTTCTGTAGCGTTCTTCTGTAGTTTCTTCGGTCTTTGATCACTCTTGATCAAAACTTCCTTTGCTTCTTCTTAGATGCCCGGCAGAGCTTCTGTTGCACTCAGCAGAGCTTCTGTGGAAGTTCTTCTGTACTTGGCCATTTTTCAATACTTCTAATGTTTCAGAATATTGGAGCTAACAACACGTTTGCAGATGTTTCACGCTTGGTCACGTACACACTTGTGACGCCGTGTTAGGGCAGACACCCGCCCTTAATAATTATACGGAATCAAATCATTTATCCCGCATAGGACACACTCCCCATATCAATCATAATATTACCTCTTTTAGCATGTGTAATTAAGCCGCATACAAACATGCAGTTCAATGTATAAATGAACAAGTAATAAAACCAAGTATCGCCAAAGCTTTGGTTTAGAAAGACTCGCCTAATGTCAGCGCGAAGTGCTCTCACTTGAAACTGTTATGCTCTACCCGTACCTACATTTCACCCAATCACACGAGAGTGAATAAGTCACCCAACAACCATTCAGAGCCAAGGCTCTCGAGACACTCCCTAACAATCCTACTGGCAACAAAATGTCCCGGACACAGGCAGATTCGGGTTCCGGATACCGCCTCCGGGACTCCTCCTGGTCTCATCCTTTTTCGGATACACACAATCCGGATTTCATCCGGATTCAGGTACATTCCGGATCCCATTCCGGATTCTGGTACCTTTCGGATCCCATTCCGGATTCTGGTACTTCCCGGGCTCCCCAACATTTTCCAAGAAACCTCTTCCGGACTCTCAAGGGTTTCCGGATAGAGCGACTTCCAAACTAATGGGGTTTTATCAAACGACGATTTTTCCACCAGACATGAAATCCCACTGAACCACGAATTTAAGTTACTACCAAATGGATATGCCCATTTTAATCCTTAATAGGAATCGGTTCCAAACCAAAGCACACTCTTAACTCACCGATTCCTCCATTTAATACTCATTCCCCCATTTTGAAGTGTTCCAAAGAGGAAACATTAACAAACCCACTATAGGTATAGAATTTTTAAAGGAGACGTGATTACCTCGAAGAAGATGAAGATTCACGAACTAACTCTAATTTCCAAGCTCTTCTCCCTCAATGGCAAGATTTGCTCCACCCAAGCTTCACGCACACAGCCACACAATACTGAAGAATGGAAATGAGGAATTTTAGGGGTTTTAACCCTATTTCTCTTGTTCTCACAAATGCCACCAAAGTTTCATTCTTCACTCCACACACCCCCATTAACCTTTATTTACAAAATAAACCCGGTTATTACAGATAAACATAGCTCATAACCCAGTCCATCATGATAGAACCAAGCACGTGGAAGTTGATCGTCATTTTATAAAAGAAAAAATAGATTCTAGTAGTCTGTGCATGGTCTACTTACTCTCAAAACAACAGATTGCTGATCTCCCGACTAAAAGTCTCACGAAGAATTGTGGTCACTGAGGTGTAATCAGGGCTGATGTCTTACAGTCGTAATTTGCCAATGGATTAGTCTAGGCGTAACCTAGGACACCCTTCCCAAAAGAAAAAGTCTCACGAAGAAGTTGTTCGAGGAAATTACTAGCAAGCTTGGCATGATCATTATATACATGCCATCTTGAGGGAGAGTGTTGGAAGATAAAGGTCAAGATGGAAGATTCTAGAGCTTATCCTCCTAAGCTCTAAGAAATAACTATCGTATCCTCGTAGTCTTTACTCTTTAGAAGATAATCTTCTAGAGTTTGTGCTAATCCTCCCGAATCTGTTTCATGGCTTTTAGGAGTTGGTTGTTGTATCTGTGTACTATAAAAATCTTATATATTGTTTTGAATAAGATGAAAAAGGAACTCCAGATCTTCTTCGTAAAATCGTATAAAAACTGAAAGAAAGAAAAAGAAATATGTCATTTTTACAAATATGTCTTTGAAAAATACCCTTAAAATGAAATTTGAGCAATTATTTCATTTTAATAATCTTTTTAAACGTTTTAATTCATTCCCTCCCTTTCCTCCCATATTTAGTAGGAAAATTTGGAAGAAACTTATCATTAAAATATTGGAAGAAACTTATCATTATTTCCCAATTTATTGCATTTCCTTTCTTTTCTATCCTAAAAAGATTCCATAAAATACGAGGTTTTTTCTTTTCACTTTCTTCCCATTTCCCTTGACACAACATAAAATGCATCAGCACAAGTAACAGGTAGTTTACCCTCTAAAGGGTAAATATAATACTTAAAATACATAATTAAACATAAACAAATACCAATTATTATATACTTAAACAACAATTATCCGTATATTGTACATATAATATAATATAATACTACATTTTATACTACATAATTAAATATGCCATTTATATATTTAAAGATAACGATATTTAAGTGTACACTATCTACGGAGTGGTCGTAATAGCGCATTCGGGAGGAAATCCTTGTGGAAATCGCTTAGTATCGGTGCAATAGTTGTAGATCATGTGGTTTTTTTGCACCCATTTCATTTTCTCATCACGATTCAAATCCAACTGAGTTAAAATGCCAAGTCTAGCATTAAAGTTGCGATACAAAGCCGTGAATGGAGCTTGGCTCCAATCGGTCTTCACCAACCCGCCTCTGGTTGCCCACTCATCGGCATTCCACAAGCTAGAATATATCCTCATCGGTTGGCTCTTCGGAAAAGGAACACCACTCGCCTCCATGTTCTTAAATTCTCTTATCGGAGTTTCATCCACGAGAAAGCTACAACCACAAAATCAATACCCATTTAGCTTAAATACTTAAAAGTTTCACTACAACAAATCAATTTTATAGGACATCAAAAATCTCCTATAAAATGTCATACTAGGATACTTAATGTAAAACTTATTTTTTTAATTATATAATAATTTATATACGATAAATAAAATTGATCACTCACACTCCTTATCTTTGTGAGCTTGGAGCCTTTGTCTTTTAGGAAGATTGGTTACCCAATACAACATATAATATTTAATTATATATGGATATACGACAAATAAAACTCGACAACTTTTTGTCTTTGGCGATATTGGAATCTTGACTTCTAGGGAGATTGTGTTACTGGATACGATATATATATATATATATATATATATATATATATATATATATATATATATATATATATATATAAAGAAGAATGTAGGGAGAGATGATTAAGGAGAGGCGTTCATGGCCCTTTATCTTTTTTGTTATAATTTTGATTTACTTTTAATTGATTTCAACACATTAAATACTTAAACTTTTCAAAAAAAATTAATTTAAATTAAAAACCATTAACCAATATAAAATATTATTTACCTTTCATTTTTAATTATACAATGAAGCCAACATTTTTTATTTAAATTTATAAACTTATTATTATTTTTATTTAATCAATAAGGTATATAATCTTTTATTAAATGAATTTATTTTTATTTAACTTTTTATATTTCTTAGTAAGCTAACAATTAATATATATAAATAAAGGAGAATGTAGGGAGAGATGATTAAGGAGATGCCTCCATGGCCTTTTATCTTTTTTGTTATAATTTTGATTTACTTTTAATTGATTTCAACACATTAAATTCTTAAACTTTTCATTTTTTTTAATTTAAATTAAAAACCATTAACCAATATATATTTATTATTATATAAAATATTATTTACCTTTCATTTTTAATTATACAACGAAGCCAACATTTTTTATTTAAATTTATAAACTTATTATTATTTTTATTTAATCAATAATTTATATATACTTTTATTAAATGAATTTATTTTTATTTAACTTTTTATATTTCTTTGTAAGCTAACAATACTTATAAATCAAAAAAACTTATTTAAATTTATAAACTTATTATTATTTTTATGTAATTAATAAGATACAAATTTTTTAGTTAGCTAACATGTTTTTAAACATATTATTTTTTTTATTTAATTAATAAGATACTTATCTATCAATATACTTTTATTAAATGAATTTATTTTTATTTAATTTATTATATTTTTTTATAAGCTAACAATGCTTATAAATCAACATTTCTATAAAACTGATTAATTTTATAATCTTTTGAAACTAATAATGCTTATATTTTAAAACTTCTATTAAATTTTTTTATATATTTTTTAGTAAAGCAAGAATGTTACTACGATTGTTAATATATATATATATATATATAAGCAATTCTTTTATTTTAAAAAAAATATTACATTATATATTGATTATTTTCAACAATTAAAGTCACTTATGAATTCAAAAAACATTTCATTTTTTCCAATTATGAGTCATTAATATATACAAATGAATAATTGTTACAATCAATATCAATCAATATATAGAGGGCATAAGAATTGTGTTGTCATTTTAGGATTGCTTGGGACATGAGTTTTTCTTTTGTGATATTGGACATGAAACAATTGTAAGGTATACTTTTTCATTACTTTTTAAAAAATTTAAAACAAATTCTTATTCTTTATGAAAAATTTATATTTCATTTTAATTTGGTTGTTCTCTTGGTAATTTAATTGCAAGACTATGTTTAACATCCAACTGTCCAACTTCACTCATTTCTTATAAATCTTTTGTATTCATCTCATTTTAGGTTTACTTTTTAAATGTGTATATCATACTTGTTTTGTTTTCTCTCTGTTTCTACTTATCTTGAAAGTGTGTCTGATGACAACAACTTGAATGAGGAATCGTTGACAATTTATAAATTTAAAATTTTTTATTATTTTTTATTTTTTAATTCCTATTTTTATTTCTTTATCATTTATATTTGATTGGAAATGTAATATAGATAAATGCGTATTATGGTGAACTTTGTGTTATTTTGTTAGCAAGAAAATCATGAGTGACGGAAGAGAAAATAATTGTTTGTTGCCCACTTTTTTCAAAAGAAATAGATTAACATATAAACTCTTGCAAGTGTGGCTATGAGGACCATTTTCATATACAACAAATCTACATGTAACAGTTAGTGGAGTTTTTTTTTGGGTAATTTTGCATACATTTTGTATGTATATGGTTAATCTACAATATATCCATCTTCTCTTGGTATTTTCTCTAGAGTTCTTGCTTTATCCATCTCTCAACTTCTTTTTCTCTATTGGGTTTTACTTTCTATGTTCACGATATGTTTTTTTTTATTTTTTGTTGGAATCTTAGTGGGTTATCTATTGGTTGCCCAAAAATTCACAACTAATTAATGGTAACACAATAGTTGTTTGAATAACTTTTTTTCTTTCGATTTTCAAACACTTAGTAGTCAAACATTTTTCAGTATTGTTGTTGATTTCATGAAAATTCCATTTAAAACAACAATATATCGTAATTATTTTATGTTGCTTCTTTTTCAGGTTAAACTCAATTGCTACGAACTTTGGATGTATTTCATTATCTCCATTATCTTCATATTAACATGTACCTAAAGTTCTTCATGGACATTTTCCTTAAGGACATTTTACTTATGTTGTGATCTTTTCGGAATTATTATTGTAACAATACAAAAACAAATATATGAAGGTTTCTTTGTTAATCAAAACAATATAAATTAAATTGTAAATAAGAAATAATTTGCGTTCAAAAGTAGATCTCTTAATGAGAAAAATGAATAGCACAATAGCTATTTGACTAGAGAATGTTAGTCGTTTGAACCACACCGGGTCACAGAAGATTGTGTTTTATTATTTGACAGTTAACGAATGGCGTTTCTCTAATACATTCATCGTCTTATATTACATTTTATTATCAAATTACGTTTCATCATAAATTGGTTACGCATTTTCTAACATAAACTTCGTCACCGCGCATCGCACGGTACCAAATACTAGTATATATATATGGCAAATAAAACGCATGCATACCGAAACCCTTGACGTTTAGAAGGATTGGGCTACCAAATACCAATGTACAATGACCATTTGGTAAGATATAAGTTTATATGAACACACAACTATATTATAATAAATTTATGTATTGCTTTATGGCTTCCTAAAAAGTTTTTTAAGAAAAACATTTTTTAAACAAGATTTCCTATCTGGTTTTGTGTATGCATTTTTGTATAAGGTATATGTTTATCATAACACTTTTTAATAATATCGTATAAACACTTAATATGTTTAATCTTGAAAAAGGAATATAACATTTAATTTCAAAATTATACTAAAATAAAAAGGAATACAACGTTTTATTTCAAAATTATACTAAAAACTTGTTAAGAAGTAATAGCAAAAGGTACTTGTTTTTTATAAATCACTTTTTAAATAGTATTATACACAATGTTAATATAATGTGTAAGAATTGTCCTAAAATTGTTGAAACGCTTTAAAAGACTCGTACGTTTATTAGGATACTTAGACATTTTTCTATGTCTAACAAACCTAATTTTGTTGTTATATTATTTTTTTGTCTCATATAAAGAAATAGAAATATTATATATGAAGTGGACTTACAGTATGGTTTTAGGAGTCCAAATGATGGAGTAAGTGTGGAAATGTGAAGTGGGATCGAACCACATTCGAAACTGTTGCTCTCTTTCACCTTTGCCATTCGTGTAGACGTTGGTATGAAGTGTGTAGGGTTCACCACTCAAATTCCCCAAGAACTCGAAGTCGATTTCATCATGGTTCGCTCCTTCTGATGACATCTGTACGTTTTATATTTACCATCAACAAACCAAACCAAACCAAACATACATATAACTATATATATATAGTAAACGATGAGCCAACATTATAATAAAATTGGGTTTGTAAGATGCAAAAAATATTTAAGCATCCGGACTACTTTATAGAACTTAATTTTTAATGTTGTTAGTAAGATGTTTTTTATTGAAAGTGTCTTAAAAACATTTGATGTACTTATTACAACACCTTTATATATAAGACAATTTATTGTTTGACCTTATAAAGTTAACTATTATAAAGCCACTTAAGAAAATTATTGGCATCTTATAAACCCGATTTTGTTGTAGTGCAAAAAACTGATCTCTTACATAGTAGGCGGTGACAGTTCCGGCGGAGTTTCTGGGAACAAGTTTGAGTTGCATGTCGATTCTGCCAAAGTGATACTCCTTTTTGGACTGAAATCCAGAACCGGAGACTCTATCGAGAGAGAGTGTAAGAATGTCGCCGGCAGGGGTGATCTGGCCACGGCCACCACCCCATGTTATGTCGAAATCGTTGTTGAAATTGGTGGCATTAGCAAGCAGCAACACTTGTATAAGGAGGAATAGAACGGCGGTTGATCGTGGGTGGAAAGAAGAAAACGCCATCGTATAACTTCACTATCTATGCCTTGAAATGAGATAGATATCAAGCACTGGTCACCTATGGAGTTATATATATATATAAATATATATATATACAGAAACACGTGTCAGGATATGTTGCAACACCATAAATATATTCCCATTTTGGGTTACAACTAAGTAGCTTTTTATGATTTTTCATCTAAAAACCGGTTTGTCGTGTCGAGTTTTAAAGTAAACATTAATTTTTCATTTTAAAAAAGATATATAGATAATATCGCTTTTGTGTATATTATATTGAACTACTTTTGTATTAGGATAATGAATTTGTTGGTAATTTTTATGTTGTTAATTATTTTAATGTAATAATGATTTATTTGAGAATGATTATAGTGATATTAAAATAATATAAGTGAGTTAGGAGAAGTGAATATTGCCTCTTTCACCTACATGACCGACTAATCTCTCGAACAACTATGAATAATCTCGAGTCATCACAGGTGAACCTTAATGGTTATAATCGTCTTGACAACACCTAATTTGAACCAGTCTTAGAATAATATTTCATGTTAGAGTATTATTGTTAATATGTTATAGTTTAGGGTCTTTTTTATAATTATGTGTAACTTTACCTTGTATAAATAGTCTCTTAGGGTTTCATTATTAGGTTAGACACTTCATTTGTAACACTCTCTCATTATATGAAAACCGGTCGATTCAGCCATCTCAAGTGTGTCTCTCAATCTATCAATCGTCTCTCCAATCCTAACATGGTATCAGAGTTGTAGGTAAGTATCCTCAGCCATCTTCCATATCTGCACTCTCAAGTTTATTTTTTTTTACTTTGCTGCACTCTATTTTGCTCCGAAAAACCATTCTCTGTTGGTTTTTGGACACAACACCAAGTTTTAAAGTTGCCCAGAATATTGTCACGAACCTTCGTACCAATTTTCAGCCAAAACCGATCTGTTTTGAAAACTCGACTCAAGAACACCTTACGTCTCATAATTCTCGCAACACACACACTCATAACTATCGCAACGCACACACTCATAACTATCGCAACCCACATAATCATAACTATCGCAACCCTCTGTTGCGACCCTCAGACTCATAACTATCGCAACCCTCTCTTGCGACAACTCTTACTATCGCAACCCTCTATTGCGACAAGAGCTTCTGTCGCAACTATCACTTGCGACAACCCTTACCCTCGCAACCCTCTATTGCGACAACCCTTCCTATCGCAACTCTTTATTGCGACAAGCCTTACTATCGCAACTTCCTATTGCAACATGCCTTTCTATCGAAACCCTCTGTTGCGACATCAGTTACTTGCGACAAGAACCTGCTTTATCTAAACAAGAGCCATCAGTTACTTGCGACATCAACTCTAACAATTCCGAAACACACAGTTTCGGTACCTCACAGTCTTCAGTTCCAGTACTCAATCAGTTTTCTAATAAGTCAGATGGATCTCAATAGCCAGTCTCAATACGTGATTGCACGTTTTGTCACTCTACCTCTCATCTTCTTCTCAACTGCCAAATTCGAAAATGTCGCTGGTGTAGGATCACACAGCCACGACACTATGGGTCTGACTGTCTAAATCATCCCCGGAATTCAGCTAAGCAAAGGCAACAGCGCACTCAGTCACTTGCTGGATCAATCACTCAAGACTCCTCAACACCGGCAATTCAGGCACCGCATAGAAACAACTCATCGCCTGACCTTATGGAACTCCTGCGCCGAAACCAAGAGCTTATAGAGCGACTCATGACAGGTTCTATGGGTATGAATTTTCAGTGCAATATCTCAGCACCAGGTAATCCTTGGCTATTTGATTCTGGTTGTTGTAACCACATGACACCTAAGGCGGGCGGGTTTATCTCTAAGCAAACCTCCAGCATGTTCTCATCAGTCCGTACTGCGGATAACACTCGCTTACCAGTATCTTTCAGTGGAACTGTATCTACCACCAACATTTCAATTACCTGATGTGCTCCATATTCCAAACTTATCTCTGAGTCTGATTTCTATCACTCAACTTATGGAATCCAGCCTAATTATTTTGTTTCATTCTTCTGGTTGTGTTGTGCAGGATCCAAAGACCATGCAGATCCTTGGAGTAGGCTGTAAAGTTGGTCGGATGATTGAAGTGGTCTACCTCTGTCTCCCCTTACAATCCCCAAATCTTGTTGCTTCTGTTCCCAGTACCCTTCCTTTGAATTATGGCATAAACGTCTAGGAGATTTATCCCTAGCTAGGATAAAACTGTTAGCTAGTTCAGGACTGTTAGGCAACACCTCTTCTGAAAATGTTTCTTGGTTATCCTGTCAACTTGGCAAACACCATGCCTTACCTTTTCAACTAAATGAATTTAAATTTGCTTCCCCTTTTGACCTCATTCACTCTGATGTTTGGGGGCCAGCACCACATCAATCCATGGGTGGTTATAGATACTTTGTTATCTTTATCGATGATCACACACGCTTCACATGGATATATCTCATGAAACATCGCTCCGAACTACCTCAAATATATATCACCTTCGCTCGTATGATTCTGACCCAGTTTTCCAAGCCCATAAAGATTCTTCGAGAAGATAATGCTATGGAATACAAGGAATCCTCTCTCCTCTCCTTTCTTTAATCTCAAGGTACTCTTTCTCAGTACTCCTGTTCACGCACCTCTCCGCAAAATGGACGTGCAGAACGTAAACATCGTCACATCCTCGATATTGTCCGTACTCTTTTAATCTCAGCCAACTGTCCAGAACGTTTTTGGGGGGAAGCTGCCTTCACGGCTGTCTACACCATCAACCGACACCTGACCCCCATCCTAAATCAAAAGTCTCCTTATGAAGTGCTCCATGGGGTCTCCCCTGTATATGAACTCCTAAAAGTATGGGGTTGTGTCTGCTTTGTTCAGTTGCAACCTCATGAACACACCAAACTCGAACCTCGTTCTCGATTATGCTTCTTTTTTGGCTATGGTATTGAACACAAGGGTTATCTTTGTTGGGATCCAGTGTCTAGGAGACTACGTATATCCCGTCATGTCACATTCTAGAAACATCTTCCCTTCTCATCAGTGTCTAAATTTCAAGACACACCCAATCCTTCCACTTCCTTCTTCACTAATAACTCTATCTCTTTGGACTCACTCCAATTAGATCCCATACTCACCTCTCCATCTGATCCACCTGCTTCCGACTCACCTCCATCTGTGACCTCACCATCTGTCCCACCTCCTTCCATCTCACCTCCATCTGAGTCTGCGCCATCTGTTTCACCTCCTTTCGTCTCGTCTCAACCTGAGCCTTCATCTATGCCATCTGTGCCATCTGATCATGATCACTCATCTGCACCACCTCCAAGGACTACTTCTGAGCCATCTGCTGAGTCTATGGATCCTAGCTCTTCTCAACCACAAGATGGAGCACGACGCTCAGACCGGGTAAGACAAGTTCCTTCTCACCTTCGTGATTATCATTGTTATGCTACATTGCTGTCCAACCATGAACCCACTTCCTACAAAGAAGCTGCCTCTAACCCTGTTTGGAAGGAAGCTATGACTGAGGAACTTCAGGCTCTTGACAAAGCCAATACATGGGAGTTTGTTCCTCTCCCACCGGGCAAGTCACCCATTGGTTGCAAATGGGTCTTCAAAATCAAAACGAAGTCTGATGGATCTATTGACCGTTACAAAGCACGTCTTGTGGCAAAAGGCTTCAATCAAGAATATGGCATTGACTACGAGGAAACGTTTGCTCCCGTGGCTCGGGTCACGTCGGTTCGTAGTCTTCTAGCCATCGCTGCCACCAAGAAATGGCCACTCTATCATATGGACGTCAAGATTGCCTTTCTAAATGGCGATCTCGAAGAGGAAGTCTACATGAGACTCCCTCCAGGTGTGACCTCCCGTCAGGGTAATATCTGTCGACTTCGAAAAGCCCTCTATGGCCTCAAACAAGCTCCTCGTGCTTGGTTTAAAAAATTCAGCAATACTGTCATCTCATTGGGGTTCTCTCCGAGTAATTATGATTCTGGCTTGTTTACTCGAACTACTGCTGCAGGTACTATCTTACTTCTGTTGTACGTTGATGATATGATCATTACCGGCAGTGATTCTACAAGTATCACCCATCTCAAAAAGTCTCTCAGCTCATGTTTTGAGATGAAAGATCTTGGCAAACTACACTACTTTCTTGGACTTGAAGTTCTATCTGACTCTTCCGGAATCTATCTCTGTCAAGCCAAGTACATTTTAGATCTACTGTCCAGAGCTGGGATTACAGACAACAAGGTTGCCTCTACACCTATTGAGCAAAATATGCATCTTGCTCCCAATGTTGGAACCCCTCTGCGGGATCCTACACGGTACCGTCAACTGGTTGGATCTCTAGTCTACCTGACCGTTACTCGACCAGACCTTGCATATGCAGTTCATATAGTTAGCCAGTTCATGGCTGCTCCATGCTCATATCACTATGCCGCTGTTCTTCGTATCCTTCGATACCTTAAAGGGACAATGTTTCATGGACTTCACTTCTAGTCCACATCATCCTTAACTCTTCGAGCCTTTTCTGATGCTGACTGGGATGGGGACATAACTGATCGTCGATCTACCACCGGATATTGTTTCTTTCTTGGAAACTCTCTTATCTCCTGGCGCAGCAAGAAACAATCTTTGACCGCTCGATCCAGTACTGAAGCTGAATATCGAGCCTTGGCTGACACTACATAAGAACTCGTATGGCTACGCTGGCTACTATCTGATATGGGTGCTCATCAATTTTCCCCGACAGCATTATGGTGTGACAATACTAGTGCTATTCAGATTGCTCACAATGATGTCTTTCATGAGCGTACAAAGCACATCAAGATTGACTGTCATTTCACTCGTCAACATGTTCTTCGCAAGACGGTGAAACTTTTTCCAATGTCAACCATTGATCAGACTGCTGATATCTTCACCATAGCTCATCTTCCAGGGCGTTTTCGGGATCTTGTTTCCAAACTCAATTTGGCTCATTCTTCCCCTACTTGACTTTGAGGGGGGATGTTAGAGTATTATTGTTAATATGTTATAGTTTAGGGTCTTTTCTGTAATTATGTGTAACTTTACCTTGTATAAATAGTCTCTTAGGGTTTCATTATTAGGTTGGACACTTCATTTGTAACACTCTCTCATTATATGAAAACCGGCTGATTCAGCCATCTCAAGTGTGTCTCTCAATCTATCAATCCTCTCTCCAATCCTAACATTTCATATTCATGTCAAAATAAATATTATATATTCTTTTAATTATTGACTTCAATTTTTATTATAATTTAAATATTATAAAATTTAAAATAATTAAAGATGTAATTTATTTTAGTTTTATTGATATTTTTTTCTTGATAAAATAATGATGAGATGTTTTTTATAAAGGTTGCGTTTGGTACGCAGACAGAAGATGACAGGATAGGTGTCCAGCGTTTGGTAAGGCATGATATGACTAGATAGAACTGGACCGGTTAAAATGACCAATTTAGCCTATGAGTTTTTTAGTGTTTGTTATTAAATAATCAATCTAAGTGAATATTAACAAATAATATTTAAAAATACAAAACTATCTAATATAAATATTGATAATAACACTCACATTCATAACTCGAAGCATCTTACAAAAATGTTTGAATGTTCAAATGTATACCATTGGATAGCAAAAAACATAAACATAAAAGCTCAAGCATTATGTAGTAAAAGACCTAAACAAAAAAGTTGACGATTTTACCAACTAACATCAATCACATGCCTAACTTGTAAAGTATGGTCGTCACAAATGATGGCTTAAATTCATGATTCATGTCATCCAAAGGCTTGGTTGAATCGGGTTGTCTGCAAAATACATACTAATCGCAGCACACTGGTTATGATCAAAACATATCTTCTTTAACTCAGCGGACATAGTTTCCAAACCTGGGGTACCAACAACTGGTACCAACTTACCCATTTCCTCGGATACTGAGTTTAAGCCCTTTTCAATCATCTTAAATACATTGTTAGCAGCACTAACTTTTCTTTTTCTCTTTTTTGATGATGCTTCTTCTTCTTGTGGAATGGGGGATGCGGAAACGCCATTAGAAGGAGTAGGCAAATACACAGTAAAGTCTTTCGTATCGGCACCGGCTTCGCTTATATATATATATATATGAAAGTAAGTACCAAGTAAGCAATATATATATAGAGGTGGGTTAAAACGAGAACGATAACTATTTACGAGAACTACGAGAACGGCCGGCCATGTACAAAATCACTGGTGATTCACAGTACAAACCGGGGGACAAACTGCACGCTTTGCAAACCGCGGGACAAACCGCGCGTGTCGAGAATTTTAATCACATATGATTTTGTATGTGAATCACCAGTGATTTTGTACATGGTCGGCCGTTCTCGTAGTTCTCGTAAATAGTTATCGTTTGAACCTTCCTCTCTCTCTCTCTCTCTCTCTCTATATATATATATATATATATATATATATCAAAGGAGAAACCACCAAGAATGATGTGGCACTCTCTTAGAGTAGGATTCTTGGCCAGAAATTTTGTGTTTTTTTTTGAATTTTTTAAATATTAAATATATTAAAGACTTTTATGTCCTTCATTGAAAATTGGAGTTTCTCATAGCAACTAGGTCACTTTCGTAAGTTTGTCATCACTTTAATTAACTTTTAATATCTAAACCATTCATATTCCTATAAGCCTTTTATTCTCCCCAATCTCTTAAACCATCCATGATATAAGTCATTTACTCTAAATTTCTTCCTATGTAGGCGTTTCTTTTACTCTCCATATTTTGCCACTTTGTTTACTTTGAAGAGGCAAGCATTAGCTTTATTAACTTCTATTCACATATTATAATCACCTCCAAGGGTAGAGTGGAGTTCTATTTTCATTTACCCCACCACAACAAGGTATTTTGAGGTTTTCTAGAGTGTATTCGGATTGATTACGTTTGTTTCTTGGTCTATCAACTTCTATCCACAATTGCTATCAAATTCCGATGAATAAACTACTCATTTTATCCGACCAAGTATGGTCGAAGAATGGTCTATCAACTTTTATCCACAATTGCTATCAAATTCCGATGAATAACTACTCATTTTACCCGACCAAGTATGGTCGAAGAAAAACCAAGAAGTGTGTTTTAGTTTTTGTTTTGATTTGTTTCATTTATATCAGTTGTACATTACATTCTTTTTGTCATTTAATTGTTAATATTAGAGTGTTGGGTATTAATGACTATTCAAGTTGTCATCAATAACAATGTTATTGGTTACATGAGATGTATTCATAATGAGTTGCATATTGTTATTACGTCATTTTGTCATATTCTTCGAGTGATTGTTTTTGTTATTATTTTGGTATTCAAAACTCATTGAGGAGCCAACATGTAGCTTATTTAATCGTATAATTATAAGCGTTACATCAATTTAAATTATAACTTTAATGCTCTATATTATTATAATTGTATTGGGATTTATAGAGGAGTGTTTTTACCCTCTTAAATCTTAATGGACTATAACTTTTTATATCTATGTCTTCCAAGGGATTTCGCCCCCCTTTACTAATCTTTCATTTCCTTATTAATGGCTTAACAAATGTCATATTGCTTTCAACAAGGTTCAGTGTGATTAGAGTATTTTCTTTCATAATTCATATCGAAGATAATTTTGAATATGGAATATAGTTTTCTTAATCTCACGTGTTGAACAATATCTTTTTTATTAATTCTCAATATATATGAACATCAACATGTATTCTTTTGCTATTTGTGAGAACTTTTTTCATTTTTATATAAGAGCGGACATAAATAAACCATAGCAAAAGCCTATTATGTTTCGGAAAATGTAAACTTATAATGAAGGAAGAATTAGAGAATATATTGAACATATTTAAGGATATGGTTATGGTACAACTATAGGAGCTTAAAACTTTGAAAATACACATAAAATTTTAAAATATTTATTTCATCTATAGTAAGTGTCTCAAAAGTGAGCTTCATGTACCAATTTTCCAAGTTAGTTTACAATAATCGACATGTCTAAATTAGTATGTGGCTTCATGTTCACATAGTGATGTAATTAGTGCAATATTGTATTTATTATATTGAAATACTCATTAATTGCTTTTAAGATAGACCTTTTATATATCTAACCGACCATCTAATGAATGTATGTGACAGTGCTTCAAGTTTTCTATTTTCTTCACTTTTCAAGTTATTTTTTAATTCAAATACAACCTTCTTATCATATGCCTTTGTTGGGCTTAATGTCTGCAATATTTTGAGGATGTAGGTTATGGGAATTAATAAAAAGAAAGAGAAATGGAGAGTTGATTAAATTTAATTTGCTTATGATTGATGAAAAAGTATGTTATTTCTCATTGGATGTACATATTTTGTTCGTGCACATGTAATTATTTTGTTTGTTCCATTATGTAGTAAATTCTAATGACATGTATTTACATGAATACCATCCCATTTAGTTTTCACATTATACTATAATGGATTATCATTACTTATTACACACATGTCTTCACACATGGTTAGTTGTAAGTTGCTATGTGACGTGTCATGTCGTGTGCTTAACGTTGACGAAGACATGGAAGACCCAAGATACTAATACTTACCACAAAGCTTTTAGCAACATCATTCATTCCCATATTTAACTCAAGATGACATTACTTAGGCGTCGCTTGTTTTTTTAGAAACGTTGAAGTCTGATTTCACTTCTGATTTTTAAGTGGTAGTGTTGAAGTCTGAAATTTGAATCAATAGGACTATTTGTTTTTGCAAACTGGCAAGCATCTGAATGTGTATAATTGTCTACTTTATCCCTAAAAAATTCAACTTAAATACGTCAATTGAAGTGAGCATCGATGATCGAAGTGACAAAACGAAAAAAAGAAACAAAAGAATGATGTTAATTTGCGAGACTCTGGAGTTTTAATCATGTATCACACATCGAAGCCCGAATTTAAGTGATTCAAGATTTTCTAGAAATCCAACACATAGATCTACAATCTTTGTGTTTTTCTTTTATTTTTTACAAATTCGAGGTGCATCTGGGACAAAACTGATGTTGAAATTGAAAGAATCGGGATGGACGAAAATAAGAGGAGATTTAAGAGATAGAGTTACCACTTTTTTGTCCAACCCATATAAAAAGATAAGAGGCTGTGAATATAATAAAAAGAACAAGGCCTTAATACTCTATGGTATGTGTTTATAACAATTAATTTACTAAGTATTTTACATTCTCATTTACAATGTCTTAGGTTATGTCTTTTACAAACAATAAGAAGATGTATCAAATTATCTCTTTTACTGTTAAGGAACATAATATCAATGAAAACAATTTACATCTAAAACACTTCGAATACATTTATTATTTCATAATGCATTTCATTAGTTTGCCATTAACAATTTGTGTTTCATCATAAACTTAATTATGAATTTTCTTAGGGGGGAATCGTCACCGTGCAACGCGCGGTGCCCCACACTAGTTACGTTAAAAATAGAATCATTACCTTTAAGTATTCCTCAAAAACTTGAGCATCCACTGTTACGCATTGATACGCATCATTCCAACCACCGACAGCTACAATCTCTTGTACCATAATCAACACATCCTCTTCTACAATGCTCCAATTGTGTTTATCCGTCATCTTTCAAATTCTAAACTTAAAATAGCAAACAATAATAAATGTTTTATATAAACTTAAAATACCAAACAACGTTTTAAAATACATTATGATAACAAATACATTACGATAACAATGTTGAACAATACTAACGATGACAACGTTTTAAAATTCAACAATACAAAACAATAACAAAGTTTTAAAACCAATATCAATAAATCATCAATATACATATATAAAAGAGAACCTTAGGATGATGACATGACGCAATTAGAATCAAGGTTTCACCCAATGGTGAGTTGTAGTCAATTCTTGATTGTCCCACATTGGTGAGAAACGTGAAAAATTGGATAAACAATTGACTATATAAAGAATAATATATAAGTTGAATGTCCATCCAAATTTTGATCCACATTTAGGTTAAATAGTTAATTTTTATGTTTACATGACACCATTTCATGGGGCAATGAGAATCAAGTTTTCATCCAGTGGTGAATTGTAGTGAATTCTTGATTGTCCCACATTGGTGACAAAAGTGAAAAGTTGGATAAACAATTGACTATATAAAGGATAAAATATAGGTTGAATGTTCATCCAAAATTTGATCCGTATTTGGGTTAAGTACTTAATTTTTTTGTTTACATGACAACATTTCATGTAATAGTTAATTAATTTATTTCATTTTATACAAACTATCAATCAATCAATATCAATATATAAAGGAGAACCATATGATGATGACAAGACGCAATGAGAATCAAGTTTTCATCCAATGGTGTGTAGTGAATTCTTGATTGTCCCGCATTGATAACAAACGTGAAAAGTTGGATAAACAATTGACTATATAAATGATAAGATATATGTTGAATGTCCATCCAAATTTTGATCCAAATTTGGGTTAAATAGTTAATTTTTATGTTTACATGACAACAGTTCATGGCGCAATGAGAATCAAATTTTCATCCAATGTTGAATTGTAGTGAATTCTTGATTGTCCCACATTGGTTACAAAGGTGAAAAGTTGGATAAACAATTGACTATATAAAGTATAAGATATAGGTTGAATGTTCATCCAAATTTTGATCCGCATTTGGGTTAAGTACTTAATTTTTTTGTTTACATGACAACATTTCATGTAATAGTTAAATAATTTATTTCATTTTATACAAACTATCAATCAAACATCAATATCAATATATAAAAGAGAACCTTAGGATGATGACATGGTGCAATGAGAATCAAGTGTTCATCCAATTGTGAATTGTAGTGAATTCTTGATTGTCCCACATAGATGACAAACGTGAAAAGTTGGATAAATGATAGCAAAAATACACACACGTAATATGTGGCACAATAATGGCGCAAGTATCACCACGTATTGCGTTCGCTTCACAAGTAATATAATGGTAAGGACCAATATCATATCCACGAGGACTAAACTACCAAGAATCGGAGATTTCTACGAACTTTCGGTGCAAAGTTGAAAGTTTTAATAATTTGTTTGAGTTGGTTTTAAGTGAGCAATTAATTATATAATTAACAAGATAATTAAAAAGCGGGTACGGGTGTAGGTACTGATCATAAGTAGAGACATAATGATGTATAAGAAATACCGAAATATAAATTGCATTAAACTGGAAATGGGTCAATGTGGTCACAAGTCTCACCACAGTGGCGACAGAAATTAAAAGTGCAGAAAATTAAAAGTTACTAAACTAAAATTACAAAGAAACTAAACTCAGCTGAAAGTATGAAATGGTTGTAAAAACGTGATGTTTCTTCATGCTTGAATTGCTTGGACTAGGCTCCTATATATGTGAAGAGTTAGAAAGAGACATGAGAGTGTGAAAAGGACTTGACCATGCTTATCCTCGTCCCCTTTTGTATTGAATCAAGTTGTCTTCTTCCTTCTCTTCTTCCATGAAAAGTTATAGCCTTGACCCACCCTTCCCTTGCAAGAGCCCTTCACGATATTGGCAATAAGATCCTCAATATGGTTTTCCAGCCACTGCCTTACCACTGTGGTGACTTACCACAATGACTTTCAGCGCCAAAATTCGACTTTTTAGACATTTCTCAACTTTTGAACTGATTTAGACCAAAGAAATAATACAAGGCTTAAATAGGTATTTAGAGAGGTAAAATGGGTAAAAATGGGTTTAAAAATAGTATAAATAATATCAAGAAATGTATCACACCCCAAACTTAAGATATTACTTGTCCTCAAGTAATGAAAAAGAGTTGACCCGAATTTTGAACGTAACAAGAAAGACAATTAACGATTGCATTTGGACTTACAATGATGTATGCTTCTCCTTTGCTCACGTGGCTCTTTGGTTTGATCGGTAGGTCTTGATCGGGTAAGTGTTTCTGGGTTAAGTGATTTGGCTTTTCTTTTCTCCTTTTTCTCCCCCAAGCTTGTTTGCTTATGCGGGAAAAATTGAATTTTGATGGTTTGGCTCTTTTCCCTCTTTTTTGTTTCTTTTTGAAGCTTTTTTTTCGAAGCACTTTGGGGTTTTCAAAATTTTTAATTTGGTTGGATGGTTATTTTTTATGGCCTTTCTTGAAAAGATTTTATTTTCAAGGCTTCTTTGGTGGATTTTTTTTTGATACAATAAACAAGACCCTCCCCCAAACTTAGTATGTGCAATATCCGCATTGCATGGAAGAGGACCTCATCGGCGAAAGGTGGGTTGCAACGGAAATGTATGGGCCAAGTGTATCGAAAGATGGCCTACGTCCTTTCAAACCACAAAACACATGCGAAACAAAAGTAAAACATACCTGCAGTAGGGTTAGTCCAACATAAGAAAACACAACCGATTAAAGCATAAGGGATACCACAAAAGATACGGTACATCAAAAGGTCACATAGTAGCGAGTGTTAGTAGACAACATACCCAAACACAACATAGCAAAAGAGAAGGTTTTAGAAGCAACACAACTAGTTCACGTAGAAGAAATGACCAAAAAGTCACGCTTCGTCAAGCTGGCCACTGTGGTGAGTGGAAACAGTGGCGGCAGCGGCAATGAGCAAGTCGGGGAATGTCGGTCAAGTAGCAGCAGGGGAGGAGCTCGGCATGTCAACTAGACACATGAAATATGCGTCACGAGCACGGACACATGATGGTGGCAGTGGAGTGCGGCGGGTTCTGATTTGGTGGATATGGCGATGATGGGCTGTTCGAAAGCGGTGGTTTTCTTAGCATGAGCCATGGTGATGGTTTCAGATGAATGATGGTGAAAGGATGTGTTAAGTCTCCAAATGGTGAAAATGGGAGGGAGAAGGTTTCTTGGGTGGGAAATGTAGATAAGGATTTGGGATAAAGGATTGAGAAAGAAAAGGCATTGGTTTTTGTTTTTGTTTTGTTTTAGTTTTTTTTAGACAAGGGATTGGATGATAGATAAGGAAAAAACATAAAATGATGAAAAGTTGGATTTTTGTCAAGAAAAGTGGGTTTTGAGGTATCACTAATGGGGAGGTCAACTTATGGGGAAGGGAAATGGTGGGTGTTTGGTATGGGGGAGTGGGGTGGTTTCGATGGTTTTTTAGAGAAGGGTTGAAAAAGAGGTGGAAACAAAATGGTTTTTCTTGGTTTGAAAGTGTAAAACTGATTTTAGGAGGGAGAGATGGAAAAAGGTGGTGTTGAGTGTGATGATGGAAAATAAAGGGTGACGATGGGGTTTGAGGTTGATGAGAAGGTTTAGCAAAAAGGTGTAAGGGTAGGCTAGTAGGGGAGGGGTGTTATCCCAATTAACAAGTAATATGAATCAAGATCTGTAGAAATCTCTGGTCATCTCTCATTAGAAGCAAGAACTTGTTACATCAAGGAGAGAGAAAGCTCACAGAGTGTTGCAAAAGTGTATCTATCAAAGTGTTAGTAAAAATAGAGAAATCTAGGCTATTTATACCTAGAACCAACATTTACATTTTAACCCCTCAACTTGAATACAATTATAAAATTGACACTAACATTCTCCCCCTTTGTATTCAAGTGAGCCAGGTAAGCTTTAACCTCGAAGTAGCTCTGGTGGAATGTATCTCTTTCGGATCCCAAAGATAATTTCAAATCTTCTGAGTGAATCCCGGTAATCTATTCGGTCTTGTAAAGCTTTCAAGGCGTTGTTTATCAAGACTTTCTCCTTCTCCTTCAGAGGTACCTTTCTTTGTTCATCCAATCTTAGCTTTTCATTCAGCCGAATCTTTATCATGAGGAGTGTCCCATCAGAAAATAAGTTGACTTCAATAAGCCTCAAGAACTTCTTCTTCTTTTGCCCATTATGGTAAACAATTCCAAACTCAGGTTTTTCCAGCACAGTATAAAGAGGAATACCTTGTATGTCGGATAGATTTCTGTTTGGCCTTATTTTGTTAACTCTTTCTTGATTACTTTCCAAAGCATTTGAAAGTCGGTTAAGTATGAAAGCTTGATCAGGTTCTTCATGAATCGTTTTAATGCTTGATAGGCTTTAGAGTAGGTAATGTCTTTATTCGGCATCCGTGCAAGAATATCATATAGTCTGAAGAAGTCTGCACAGTTTAGGGATTTGAAGTCTGCTTCACTGAAGTTCCACTCTTTTTCATTTGATCTGAAGACGTAGAATCTCAGATAAAAAACATTCAGAATCCTTTCCGATTCTATCTTCACAAGTCTAACAATCTCTTTATCTGTTCTGACCAATCTGAGCGCTTGATCTTTGACGTTCAACATGTATAAGTATTCAATCTGATTCTGGCGTGTGAACTTTTCAATTGAATACAACTTTACCTTGTCGATTGGCTGAACCTTTTTCATGAACAAATCACCCCTTATATCTTCTTGGAATGGAGTAATAATTCTTGTTCGATGATTACCTCTGACAATCAGTGCTTCTCTATCTACCAACATCTGAAGGTTTCGGATTTCAGCTTCAGACACTGCATCTTTGATTTTGCCTTCAGAAGATCAGGTATTACCGGAATTTGTATCACTGGATCAGGTTGGTTACTCTCTTTCTCGGAATCAGAATCAGGTTGAACATTTCCACCATCAAATACATCATCCATCTCCTCCTTAATCTTTACCACAGTTTGATCCTCTTCCGAATCAATATAAATCAATTCATGTAATAACTCATCTGCCATTATTTCCTCATCAGTTCTGTTATCACATCCTTGAGGCTTTTCAACCGTAGGATTGATATCATCCAGAACACCAACATCAGCACTTTCACCCACTTGAGTACCACAAACATTATCGGTACCCGTTTCTACGTTTGTTTCCACATTCTCAGTAACATGAGTGCCTGAACCACTACCTTGCTCAACCCTTTGTCTAACACTTCTCTCCCCCTCATGGTGATCATGATCAGGATCTTGATCATCATGTCTCCGTTTGGTGGTTTGGGCTTGAATCCCACACTTTTCTTCCACCGCTTTCATTCGATTTGATAGGGATGTGAAGCCAGAAGAGATAGCTTCGGTTAGGTTGGATATGGATTGTTGTAGGGTGTTAAGTGAATCTGGTAAAGTGGCTTGTTGTTCGGTTTGGCGTCTAAGTAGACTAAGAATGTCTACTTCTTCTTGAGTATTAGCATTGCCTTGTTCTAGTAAACGGGTAAGTAACTGGGATTTCAATTCGTGTAAAGGTAAATTAGGATATACCTTTGGGTTAGGCTGGGATTCTGGTTGAGTGTCGGATGGTGCGGATGAAGAATCAGCAACAGACTTTCCTTTAACAAACTTTTGTACATCGACAGATAATTTCTCAACAATTTCTTTCAATTCGGACATCTGAGATTTCTGAGTGTTGGAGAGAGATTGGATGGCTAATTCGAGCAACTTCTTTGATACATAGTTGTGAGGAGGAGGACCCACCAAAGACTGAACGACACGAGCTTGTTCCGGGGTAACACCCAGACCACTTAGGTTTCTGGTTGACATAGCAGTCGAAGAGACTGTATGGCCTATGGTCAACGCTGGCATAGTGTTAACGTTGATAGGTCTTCCGCCCGATCCTCGTGAAGCACCAACGAATGGCGGCAACACTTGGGGCGTTCCGGTTGGGTCACGAAGAACACCAACGTTTTGTGTCACCATAGATGATGTGACGAACGGTCCTCATGTCCTAGGAAATGAAGTAAAGTCAAATGGTTCTAGACTCAATCTGTGAACAAATGAAGGTGGTGGCCGGGGCAGTTGCCATCCTGTTTCAATACCGGCCGACACCGAGTGTGTCGCCGATAGTGTTTGTGTTGATCCCCTGTGAGAAGATGAAACATCAACTTGTGAAGAAGTTGATGAGTGGATGAGTGGGGTTGTGCATTGCATAGCTGGGTTCACTATGGCTTCTTCAATTTCTCGTGGCGACGGACGCGCACTGACAGTAGATGTGGCTACCCGGCTAGACACGGTTTGGTTAGGATCATTAGTTAAAACTTTTGTTGATCCTGTCTCACACCCACCATCTTTTTTTCTTTCCTTCTCATTCAACCTCACTTGTTTTTCTGTTTCAACTAATACTCCCTCATTTCCCCTTATGTCTCCTCCATCACCACCAGAAGTAGTGACAACTTTTTCAATCACAGTATCAATATTCTCCATGGTTTGATCATTGTTGTTGTCATCATTGTCATCATCAGAACTATCATCCTCTTTTTCATCATCAGCATTCGCATCATCATCATCTGAACTAGCGTCATATACGAGATTTGTTGGATCATCAATATCAGCATCAAGATCACCAGATTCTTCTTCAGTATCCTCAGATCCAAGAATCTCCTCATCATCGTCCTCAAATATCTTTACCAACTTTGATGATTTGGACGACTGACCAAGAGCACCCCCAACTCCTTTTCCCCTTACATAGCTTTTACCTCTCAACACACCCTGTTCAGGTACCCCAGTATCCTGAACTCTCTCTCTAACACCTGAACCCTCACCACGCTCACCTATTTGGTTGGCACCTTGGGTAGGCCCTACCGGTCCTGGCCGGGCCATTAGTGCATTCTCTTCTCTATACTCACTCAAGAATGGTGACTCTTGGTCAGCGTAAGCGAGTAGTGCTTCAGGTAAAATCATAATAGTAGGGAAAGTTAGACCTTTTGGAAATCGGAGAGACTTCATGTAGTTGGTCGGACCAAGAACTGCTCCGTCGCGTCTCGGTATCTGTTGGTTAGCCTCCATAATAGAATGAATGATAATCTGAAGATACCTCTGAAACGGTACAAATGATCTGGCTTTTGATGGTTTTGTCTTGTCGGTGACCACCTCGATCAGATCATTCCATATAGAAATAGCAAAGTCAATTTTCCGGTCAAAAACAATAGCATGGAACATTCTGATCACTGAAATACTGGCCGTATCGACTCTCGTGTGCTTAGAAGTCATACATCTATTCACAACACTGAATAGTGTGTAATAGATCGGCGGTAGATAGTTCCTTTTCAACTTTGAAGTACTGGTCAACACTCGATGATATGGACGTGGATCATTGTAACCCATCCGCATAATATCCCGGCACAAATCTTCTACAGATACCATCTCCTCAAAATTAGGAGTATAAGGAAGATCTAGAACTCTCCGCAACGTTTTCAAAGTGATCTTGGCATCAAAGTGATCTACTTTCAGAGTAAAGTAGCTATTTGAATCTGTAACGTCCCAAAAATTACAAGCAAATTTAAATTTTTAAATAAACAATTCATTTATAACCACTCATTAATTGATACCAACGTTTCGTTTGCAAACACATAATTAATATCTTTATAAATTAAAACCAGCGGAATAAATGTTTAATTATTAAAACCATAAATCAACCAGCTCTCCTCGCTTGCCAGTGTGTACTCGTCACGCCTTGGAGCCGTTCGGACCTGAAACCACAGTTTATGGGAAAGGGTAAGCACGAAGCTTAGTGAATTCAAACACCATAAATAATACAGTTATTTCACACCACCCCTAAAACAGATAGTGACACATAAACGATCATACAGGTCTACGAACAAATCATAAACATGTATATCCACACCCACCCACCTAAAAAGGGCACAAGTCGGTCCCACCGACCACATGATAACATCTTCGGCCCCGCCGAATCCCCGGTCCCACCGAGTCTCTACGCCACCCGCGTACAAAACCTTCGGCCCCGCCGGACCCTCGGTCCCACCGAGTCTCTACGCCACCCGCGTACAAAACCTCCGGCCCCGCCGGACCCTCGGTCCCACCGAGTTAACATGGCAACATAGTATCAACTAGACACCCCACTATCTAGTTCCACAACACAATCACATAAGGCTACCACACACGTACTACAGCAATGATAAAACAACCGTTATTAGATATAGTGAGAGAACTCACCTCGAATGCGCGCCTAGCTTAACAATACAATTCAAGCTTCACAATAACGGTCACTTCCCAGCACCTAAACGCATGTTAAAACGTGTCAATACGAGACCCGGACCCTATGACACGACACACGCTTAAACCGTCACTAAAACTATTTTCCGTTCTCGCCAAACAGGTCTGTTCGGGACCTGTTTCGACCCCTTTAAACCCAGAAAAATCCCAATATTAATTCATGAACAGAAAGTCCTCTGATTTAGGGTTCCAAGGACATATTATACGCCTCCTAACGATTTTTCTACAATTAATTACGGATTTTATAAGATCAGCCCGCAGAACAGCGAAAAACAGCACTTATCAGTATAAAACGACGATTTGGCCTAAGTTACGTTCCGAACTGGATTTTGCACAAAACACAGAAACGTTTTTAGACTCAAAAAGGGCACTTTTGGCACCGAAATCACCCCAATCCGAGTTACGAGGAGAAAGTTACAGCTTACGCAAAACAGTGACAGAACTGCAGTTTCTTTTACATAAAATGACGATTCACAGAACTTACGACCACTTTTTCGCCTAGCTAGAGGCCGAACCAGTTTTCCGCTAAAACACGGAAAACGTGCCCGACCCCGAGCTTGAACCGTGGGCGCCAGTTACGGCTCAAACGGATTTACGACGGAAAAGTTATAGCCGTCGTAAAAACAGTGGCTGCACCATTTTCCACATGAATTGATGATTATAAAAACGACGGTTTTAACGAAACGGCTTAAACGATTAAGTCAAGGCTTAACGGATTCTACGGTGATTATTAATAAGACATGGCCACGCACTACCCTCTTCCCTCCGGCAGTGGTGGTCGTCGACGGCGGGCGGCGGCGGTTCATCGACGAGGAAATAAAACAACCCGCAAACCACCGCGAGACCACTACCCTCTCGATCACCCTACCGCGTGCACCAACGACTCACACCACCACCGCCACCCGACACCCAGCCACCACAGTGGCGGCGCGGCAGCGGCAGCGGCGGCCGGCCGTGGTCCTCCGGTGACGAAAACGAAAAGAAAAGAAACGTCGAGTGAAACCTTACCTCGATGACGACACAACGACGAAACCCGACACCTTCACTCTTCTTCTCCGGCGGACACGACAACGACGGCGGCGACCTCCACACTTTCCGGCGAACTCCCTCTCTCTCTTCTCGCCGCTCTATCTCTCTCGGTTTCTCTCCTCCTCTCTCACTTCTCGTTTTCTCTCTCTCTCTCTCTCTCTCTCTCTACGGCCGAACACAACACAAGAAAAGGAGAAAGATGGATCGATTGTAGGGTTTCTTTTGTGTTTTCTTTCTTGGTACCCACGACAGCAATTCCTCAACAAATAAGGAATACGGTGATGGGTTGCATGGGCCGTACTCCTCACAAGTTTGGCCCTTGTACATACTTAGCCCCTCAACTACGTCTTTCTAGCAATTAACCAAAGTTGTTGACATATTTGACTATAAGGTCCAATTCGTCTAGCCCCGTTAACGGAATCCACGATAAATAAAACTTAAAAGAAAAAAATTAATAAAACAAAATTACATACTGGGACACGGGCTTTACAGCTCTACCCCACTTGAATTAGACTTCGTCCTCGAAGTCTATGCCCGTGAATAGCTCTGGATAGCTCTCCCTCATCTCAGCCTCAGGTTCCCAAATCCACTCAGAACCCTTTCTGAGTTGCCACTGGACTTTCACTAACTGGAACCTAAATTTCTCACACCGTCTTAAAAATTTCTCGAATACATTTCTTGCCAACATAACTCCTTCAAGAACACTGAAATTATGATCAGAAGAACACTCCGACAACTGGATTCATTCCTAGTTAAACGACTTCGGTTGTCTCCCAACCTTAGATGATTCATACCTCCCGATTAAATTTTTCAAACTCTAACCATTCTAAAGTTGCTCACAGGATACTCGACTACGATCATTCCTACCCTTAACTGTCGATTAACTTCCACGAATTCTAGTAGACTCCAAAGATTCTTAATAAATTATGTTAACAAAACATCGACCCCCTGCCGAACATCGGTCCAACCGATTACAATAACAAACATCGGCCACCCGCCGAACATCGGACCAACCGATTACAGTAACAAACATCGGCCACCCGCCGAACATCGGTCCAACCGATTACAATAACAAACATCGGCCACCTGCCGAACATCGGTCCCACCGATTACAATAACAAACATCGGCCACCTGCCGAACATCGGTCCCACCGATTACAATAACAAACATCAGCGTGGTATTATCCTAGACACTAACACAAATAGATATCCCCCACAACCAAATCAACTAACACACACGTAGGTCATTCCACCATAACCATTCATCACAAGTGATCATTTCAGGGTTACTACTACCATCACCATGATTATCTTAAAATCGGCTACAATTCTACGATTATACTAAAGGTGTTTGGCCTCAAGCCCAAAAGTCGACACCTAAATATACCACCTACCTCAAAATGGTTGATGCGCATTTATTCCCTTAATAACAAAGGGCATCAATCCCTTAACCGGTACTATTCGGCCTACAGTATTAACGCGCGTGGAATACCTACCTTCCACCGTCGACGTATCCTTCACACTTGCTCTACGAAGCCAAGTCACACCGTATCGAGGATACACCTTGACGTCTACCTCCCAGGTAACGCCTCAAGACCCAGCACACCGGAACTACCTCCCAGGTAAGTGCCCACAACTATATCCTCCTAGTACCTACTGGAAAGTCTAGGTTAAAACACATGAATACCGGGGTCCCACCCCGAGATACCCAACCGACCATTACCAACGACTGACTAACGTGTCTAAGGATCCAAAGCAAACAGCCTACCAACAACATGCCTATTCCGGATTGACTCACTCACCCAAACATGTAAACACTCAACGTGCAAAGAATGCCAAATGGTGCGACAAAAACAACTCATCAACTAGACTCCACATCGAGCCATTAAAACCGGGCAATTGGCCCATGACTAACTCCAAGTCAAAACCGAGCAAAATGCTCCACGCTTGCTAGACCCATAGGTCGGAAAATGCGTTTAAACAAAGTTTAAGCAAGCAATACTCTGAAATCAACCTTAGTCCCAGACTCAATACGGGTTACACAAAAGAGTTTTCCAAAAGGACTCACACCCTAAAAATTCTCGAAATGACACATGACACTTAAAAGCACATTTCCCCAAATGGTTTACAAAATCATTTACAAAATATTTTCAACATCAGGATTTTCATCTCAAAAAGATCGTATGTAATAAAACTACTATTACCTGGTCGATAGTTACGCAAAACTGGACACGCCCGTCCCACATAGGAAAATCATGTTGAAAATTGTCCCATTGCAGTTCGGTTTACTCACACAAAGCAAAGCGTAATGAATAATTTCTTTAAAATGAACCGCCTCGATTCCAGTATGGATTGACTCATGACATGCACTTAAAGTAACCGCTTGACCTTAAATAGGGTGCGACAAAGGTGTGCACATAATTCAAAATAAGTTTCACGACATTTGATTCAAAGATTCTTCTTTTTAATCATAAAATGACGTGGCACAGGGTTCGCCACAAATTTTTCGCGCGTCAGCTAATCACACAAAACGATGACACGGTTTACAAATATATTTTTGTTAAAACACAACTGTCTCGTGTAAGTTTCAAACTTGAAGACAGAAACCAGTCCGCTTCTATTAATTGGAAATATCGACTAAAACCTCATAAAATCTCAAACTGGGGGCAGGCATGCAAGCTTGTAACACTTCCTCAAGTTTCGTACTTGGGACACATAACGTCAAAACATTGTAGTTTAAAAAATGTATTTATCGAAATTGCTCAAAATACTCGTTTCCTCCAAAGCAAAAGTTTTTAATTTCCAAAAAGAAAAGATCGGTAATTCTAAATTAACCGAATGTCAAAAATCTACGCATTTATATTTCCAAAATATAACACATTGTAATCGTATGCATGATGTTCACACATTAAAACACTCCTTGGATCGAATGGTCTTTCATTTCGACAAAAAGGAACTAAAACATTTTCATGCACGACTCGTTTATCAAAATGTCGAGAACAAAGGTTACCCCAGAATGCATACCCCTAAGTCGATAAATCGCATTTTCATCAAAATGTCAATAAAACCTTTAGCTGACTGAAAAGCGCACTAAACAACTCCTTATGAAATGTTACCAAAATTCCTCCATGCACCACTTATGTCACGCATGAATCAATCCACACACTGAACTATTTGCAATAAAATACTTAGTAACACAAACTCTCGAAAGAAAAGTTAAGCGACACAAGAATTCCAAACTCATTTTAAACAAATCACCAACAAAATTTGTAACTCTCGTTATAAAAAGGTTTCATGCACTTTCAAAACCATAATTCGACATCTTGTGTGTGTGCTAAACATTTCCCCAAAATTCCAAAGCACAATCCATATAAGGATTGGAAACACAAAAATTAGTTAATGCAATATTTTCAAAATAGACTTTGTGCATGACTCAGTCGGCATTCGATGTCTCGACTCATATCCCTCCAAAACTCCCCGATCCACAATCGTCATCCGGACATTTAAATCTCTTAAGGCAAGTTGGGAAATCACATCAAATCACCTTACGGGTTTTCCTCAAATCAAAGTCGGCTCAAAAGCCTATGATTCTAGCACAATTGCCAATTTTTGACCCGAAATGGTCTACTTAAAACAAACCACATCCTTATCGTCACCCCAAGTGATTGCTACTAGACACGTCCTTCTATCCCAACGACTACTAGTTTAGAACCTTCATCATTACCCCAACGATCATCACCTCAAGCTAATCAAGTACACACTTGTACTAGTAGGTTTACTATAGTTGTTCCTCCTTGTGATGGCTATTCTGGGTAGACAATACAACGCGTTATTAGCACATAATAACTCATACTAACAACACTCACGCTCAACTCCTTGGATTCCTCGTGACTTCCCCGACTCGAGCATTGATCCTGTGCTTCCGGTAGTAGGAGCTCTACTACTACCTTCCACGCCTATCATCGCTCGTTCCGAGTCCCATCCCGAGGGGTCCAAGTAGCTTCTCGCCGCAACTACACACATATGCCCGCACCGGCATATATACTCGCTCTTCCTAGCTCCCTAGGAATTCCATCCAAACCACTACCCTTGCTACTGCCAAATCCCTAATAGCAAGCAACAGACATGCAATACAGTGTAACAAGCACCCAGCAATTTAGCATACATACTCCTATGTTCTAGAAAGCAATCTAGCACACATACTCATACATAAACACCCTTCCCAGCTCTCTAGGAACTTCCTCTTATCCCACTACCCTTGCTACTACCGAATCCCTACTAATTATAACGGGTGACCTCGCGAATACCCGATTATATGCAGTGCGAAACAAATAGACAGTCGAATACAAGACTCTATCCTAGAACGGTTGGACTCAAACAAGAGCTGCGCAATAGAACTAAATCGAATTATCTAAGGCTATAAATCTCTTACTGCATACAACCTAGAGGGCATCCACTTAGTAACCTATCATAATTAGCATAAATTCGTAATAGCAAGTAGTTCAACATACAACATAGTGTCCACAACAGGCAATCTAGCATGCATACTCTATGATCTAGAAAGCAATAAAACACTAAGCATTGTACCTTTCCCTTCGGCTCCGGCTGACTGTACACACTGCGCCCTCGATCATCGTTCCTCGAACGGGTTTTTACTTTTTCTTTTATTTCCAAAAAGATTTAATAAAGAATTTGAAAATTCCCCAGCCGCAACTTGAGACCAAACACACCGAGGTGCGTTTGATTCACTCAAGCTGTGCTCTGATACCATCTGTAACATCCCAGACCAACCGTACCAGATATTGTCCGCTTTGTCCACACACCTGGACTCACGGTTTTAAAACGCGTCTGATAGGGGAGGTATCAAGTTCCTCTTATAAGGCAACCTTTGTTCCCCTCCCCAACCAATGTGGGATGTTACAGATGGTATCAGAGCCGGGAACCGGACTGGTGTGCCAGCGAGGACGTTGGGCTCCCAAGGGGGGTGGATTGTAAGATCCCACATTGGTTGGGGAGGGGAACAAAGGTTGCCTTATAAGAGGAACTTGATACCTCCCCTATCAGACACGTTTTAAAACCGTGAGTACAGGTGTGTGGACAAAGCGGACAATATCTGGTACGGTTGGTCTGGGATGTTACAGAATCTTCCCGTGGTACATACTGGATATTATACCATACTTGTTGCAGATAGATCTCCGGAACTTGTTGTGTCTTTTCAAGAGCAGTACGAAGCGGATGACGTTTAAGAATCTCCATGATCAATTGATAATCCATTCTGACGTTGAAATCTAGAGTGTAGTTGTTTGGTTTTAGCTCCTTTTTGTCTCTTGGAAGAATTAGTTCGTCGTCTAGATTTCGAGCGTTCACCGAAGGATGTGATGAACGATGAGATGGGAACACTGTGTTCTCGTCAGAAGAATTACCATAACCCTGGTCTTGCATGTGTGCCATGGTCTATGATTGACAAAATTAGACCATATGGATAAGAGTACTTTTTCGCCAAAAAATTTCAAAAAATCCTAAGTGTGGGTTACTGTCGGACAACACATCAAGTCGTACGACACTACCAGTCGGACAAAGCTGTATAACAAAAAGTTGTCGGACAAGCTTTGTGCGACAGTTATGAGTTTCAGTTTTGTACGACAATTATGAGTGATGAAGAACATAGTATTGTGCGACAGTTTTGAATGTTCGAACAGAGATGAACATTCAAACCCAGATCTAAGAATTTTCAAGTAAAAGCTTATCAAACTAGTACCCTTGATGCGTTTTTCTACCAGAAGTGATATCCTAACATCTTTTCCTATCAATGCTAACACACATATTAGACTATGAAGGGTTTTCTAAAACCCCTTTTCGACTTTTCTAAATATCAACACAACATATGATATGATCGATGAAATGCGATGTAAACAGATTAAGAATGATACCTGAATCGATTTGAATCCACAAATGTCAATGAACAGCAACAACGATCCAAAATCGATTTCTAACTTTGTGAGAGAATCGTGTAGAACTAAAGTCGGAAAATGAAAAGACTTTGAAAATCGTATTATATAAAGATCTTAGGTCAGATGACACGTGTCATGAATTGATTGGTCCAAGGTTTGACCGACACATGTCAGATAGTCGTATGAAACAATATTCGAGTATCTCTTCTTAGTCGTATGATACAGTGATTGACTAAGGTGAAATCATGAACAGTAATTGTCGTACGATGCTTGTGCGACTAGGAATGCTAGTCGGACAAAGCTTCTACGACTTGGCATTATGAACAGTGACTGTCGTGCAAAGCATGTACGACTAGGATTGCTAGTCGGACAAGGCTTGTGCGACTGTCGTGCGTGAATAGTAACTGTCGTACAAGGCATGTACGACTAGGATTGCTAGTCGTATAAGACTTGTGCGACTACTTTCCAGACTTGGAAAATTTTCATAAAATAGAACTTTTGTACTTTTCAAATTTTTGAACTTTTCAGTTTAAAACTTTTCAGTGTTCTTGGAAAACATTTTGCTCCCCCTACAAAGATGCATAAATCTTGATAAAATTATTTTTCATCAAGTAGGGTTTGCCAATATCATCTGAGATAGAACACTTACCTTTGTTGTTTTGATCAAACACCTCTTCTTTGTTAAATGCTCCCCCTTGAAACATGCTCACAAACATTGATAGCTCCCCCTAAACACATGAACCCACATATAAAACTACACAAGTAATAGCAATTGAAGTACATACGGTAAAAAAATAAAAATTGAAATCAATTTTGTAAAATACTGAATGAAAAATTAAATTTGAATAAAACATAATGAATATTCAATATTATGAAAATAAGTATTCTTCACTCAAATTTATCAAGTTTCAATGACTAAGAATTATTTTCAAGATATTGAAGAAAAATTATGATTAATCAAACATTCAAATTCAACATGCCTAACTTTGAAACAAGAAAGTTGAAACGTTTCTCATCCAAAGCCTTGGTAAACAAGTCGGCAAGTTGAAATTCAGTAGAAACAGAATAGAGTTCAATTGTACCTTTTTTGACGTGATCTTTAATAAAATGATACCGTACGCCGATGTGCTTGGTTTTCGTGTGTTGAACCGGATTGACAGAAATTGCGATTGCGGACTTACTATCACAATAAATCGGTATCTTTTCGTACTTACACGTGAAGTCCATCAGTTGGGTTTTCATCCAAATGACTTGTGAGCAACAACTAGCGGCCGCGACATATTCTGCCTCCGCCGTAGAAGTCGACACACAGTTCTGTTTCTTAGACGCCCAACTTACCAATTTATCACCCAAGAATTGTATATGTCCGGATGTGCTTTTCCGGTCCAATAAGCTACCACCATGATCCGCGTTGGAGTAGGCTGTTAGCTCGAATCCCGTGTCTTTGGGATACCATAGACCAAGGTAGGTAGTTCCTTTGAGATAGCGAAAGATGCGCTTGACGGCTCCAATATCAGATTCCTTAGGATTCGCCTGAAATCTCGCACAAAGACAAGTAGCGAACATAATATCCGGGCAACTAGCAGTTAAGTACATTAAAGATCCGATCATACCTCGATAATGTCGTATATCAGTTTCCTTACCATGAGGATCTGGACCGATCTTTGAATGTGGTGCCATCGGGGTTCCAATAGAAGTACAATTTTCCATTTTGAATTTCTTCAAAATGTCAAATATATTGTAACACCCCGCTTACCACGACACAATATTGTCCGCTTTGCCCCACTGGCTCACGGCTTTGTTCTTGGCGACCTGGCAAGGACTTCGCAAGGACTTCCCAGGAGGTCACCCATCCTGGTACTACTCTCACCCAAGCACGCTTAACCACAGAGTTCCCAAGGAACCCGCATGTTTGTGGCCCCAAAACGCGTTGTGTCTGGTAAGGCCAAGGTTTACTAATATACCCAGCATCTCTCCTGTCCACGGCCGATGTGGGATATGCCTAAGGTGTTACACACACCCCCCCCTTAGGGACTCATCGTCCTCGATGAGGTTTGCCCCACCATCCCGAACGGCACAGGAGTGGCTCTGATACCATCTGTAACATCCCAGACCAACCGTACCAGATATTGTCCGCTTTGTCCACACACCTGGACTCACGGTTTTAAAACGCGTCTGATAGGGGAGGTATCAAGTTCCTCTTATAAGGCAACCTTTGTTCCCCTCCCCAACCAATGTGGGGGTGGATTGTAAGATCCCACATTGGTTGGGGAGGGGAACAAAGGTTGCCTTATAAGAGGAACTTGATACCTCGCCTATCAGACGCGTTTTAAAACCGTGAGTCCAGGTGTGTGGACAAAGCGGACAATATCTGGTACGGTTGGTCTGGGATGTTACAGATGGTATCAGAGCCACTCCTGTGCCGTTCGGGATGGTGGGGCAAACCTCATCGAGGACGATGAGTCCCTAAGGGGGGGTGTGTGTAACACCTTAGGCATATCCCACATCGGCCGTGGACAGGAGAGATGCTGGGTATATTAGTAAACCTTGGCCTTACCAGACACAACGCGTTTTGGGGCCACAAGCATGCGGGTTCCTTGGGAACTCTGTGGTTAAGCGTGCTTGGGTGGGAGTAGTACCAGGATGGGTGACCTCCTGGGAAGTCCTTGCGAAGTCCTTGTCAGGTCGCCAAGAACAAAGCCGTGAGCCAGTGGGGCAAAGCGGACAATATTGTGTCGTGGTAAGCGGGGTGTTACAAATGGTATCAGAGCCACTCCTGTGCCGTTCGGGATGGTGGGGCAAACCTCATCGAGGACGATGAGTCCCTAAGGGGGGGTGTGTGTAACACCTTAGGCATATCCCACATCGGCCGTGGACAGGAGAGATGTTGGGTATATTAGTAAACCTTGGCCTTACCAGACACAACGCGTTTTGGGGCCACAATCATGCGGGTTTCTTGGGAACTCTGTGGTTAAGCGTGCTTGGGTGGGAGTAGTACCAGGATGGGTGACCCCCTGGGAAGTCCTCACCAGGTCGCCAAGAACAAAGCCGTGAGCCAGTGGGGCAAAGCGGACAATATTGTGCCGTGGTAAGTGGGGTGTTACATATATACTTTGACTGATTGATGAATATCCCCGTAGAGAACTGTTTGACTTGCAATCCAAGAAAGAAGTTGATCTCTCCCATCATGCTCATCTGAAATCTAGTAATCATCAGATCAGAAAACCATGTACATAAACCAGGGTTAGAAGCATCAAATATAATATCATCTACATATATTTGTACTATTATCATCTCACCGTCTTCACGCTTGACAAACAAAGTTGTATCAATCTTACCTTTTTCAAAGCCCGAGACGAGTAGAAACTGAGATAGAACATCGTACCATGCTCGAGGGGCTTGTTTCAATCCATACAAGGCTTTATCCAAGATATAAACGTTGTTTGGATTTTCCTTATCGACGAAACCTTCGGGTTGTGAGACATATACCTCCTCTTTTAGAATTCCATTAAGAAATGCTGTCTTTACGTCCATCTGATATACCGTAAAGTTCTTGTATGCCGCGTAGGCCAAAAATATTCGTATTGCTTCAATGCGTGCGACTGGAGCATAAGTCTCATCGTAATCTATCCCCTCTTGCTGTCGATAGCCTTTTGCTACAAGTCTCGCCTTGTTACGAACATTGATGCCATCTTCATCTTTCTTATTCTTGAACGCCCACTTTGTTCCAATGATGCTCTTATCGGCTGGTCTTGGAACTAACCTCCATACTTTTAACACTTTGAATTGATTTAGCTCTTCTTGTATAGCTAGAATCCATTCTGGATCATTTAATGCTTCTTTGACAGTGAGTGGTTCAATGTTACTTAAAAACATTGAAAACAGGCACTCATTCACGGTAGAACTCGAGCGAGTCTTAACTGGTGAACTTGGGTCACCTATTATTTGATGAATAGGATGAGCATTCGTCCACTTAGTAGTATGAGGGTGAGGAGCATAAGATTCTTGAACATTTTCAAGAGTAGCATTCGGCTCTTCTTCGGTTGGCGAAACAATTGGTTCAGCACTTGGAATTACCGTTGGAATTGGTTGTGGCTGAGGAATGGTTGGTTCAGTAACCGAAGAACTAGGATTTTGTGTTGATCCTTCCACAGTAGTTGTAGTCTCTTGTTGTGGAATAACAACTTCTGGTACTTGAACATTCTGAACAGTAGTGGGAACATCAACCGGTGTTGAAGTAGATGCACCATTTTGAGTAGTTGTCGCAGCGGAAATTGTTGTAGGTGCTTGTACCATCCTGTTAGAATCAATAGACCTATTGTAAGTACCA
Organism: Saussurea involucrata; assembly: GCA_033807775.1. Taxonomy (NCBI): domain Eukaryota; kingdom Viridiplantae; phylum Streptophyta; class Magnoliopsida; order Asterales; family Asteraceae; genus Saussurea; species Saussurea involucrata. Next base: position 49,650,278 of record CM066324.1, read on the forward strand.
TAAAATTCATCATAGAATTCATCAAATAGTAAATCAAGATCAGTTAGTTGAGATTTTGAGGTAGAAGATTGATCCTGATTAGAAGGTGAAGCAGGTTCTGAACTGAGATGTCCAGAAGCTAATATTCCAGTTATAACGGGTTCTGAACTGTTTTGGTCAGAAGCCAATTCATGATGTTCGTCGAATTTGACGTTGACACTTTCCATTATTGTCCTTGATTGCTTCAAGTATATCCTATATGAAGCCGCTAAGAAAGAATATCCAATAAAGACACCATGTAACACCCTCAAATTTGGAACGAGCAACTAACTTTAATTTCAATAAAATAATCAAAAGTAGATAAAATCATCTCTACAAACCATTCCTGAAATACCTCAGAATTTTAAACATTTTAATTCTACAACTAAAACTTAAGACGGGCGTTACTAAATACCACGCAAGTTGCTAGTCCCAATTAAATGCGGAAGAATCACTTAATCAAAATCATCTCTCGTGCACTCTACTAGCACACTCGCCACTTCACAGTGTAGCTAAAGCTAATCCCAACCTGAGCCTGTTGCACATGCCGACAAATAAAAAGGGTTAGGCTAACGCCTAGTGAGTTCAAGCATTTTATCATGACTATATCATGTAACACCCTCAAATTTGGAACGAGCAACTAACTTTAATTTCAATAAAATAATCAAAAGTAGATAAAATCATCTCTACAAACCATTCCTGAAATACCTCAGAATTTTAAACATTTTAATTCTACAACTAAAACTTAAGACGGGCGTCACTAAATACCACGCAAGTTGCTAGTCCCAATTAAATGCGGAAGAATCACTTAATCAAAATCATCTCTCGTGCACTCTACTAGCACTCGCCACTTCACAGTGTAGCTAAAGCTACTCCCAACCTGAGGCTGTTGCACATGCCGACAAATAAAAAGGGTTAGGCTAACGCCTAGTGAGTTCAAGCATTTTATCATGACTATATAAATTCACAAATCAAGAGGAGTGTAGTTTTTAGTCATGACTTCAAAAGAGTTTACTTCAAATACAAATCACCCATTTTTCCAACTCACACAATTCCCATGTTAAAATCTTTATTATAACATGATTTCTCAAAAATAGACTTATTCACAAAGTCAACGAAAACGTGAAATAGCATTTGACACTCAAAACGATTAAACTTATAATTATTTTCCATTATCCCAAAACATCCCAAAACATAATCCACAACTCATATAACGTGGAAAGTAATTCTCATAAATATAACACGTCACTGAAAACATGGATAAACATAAATACCCAAAACAACACATTTCGATGACGGGGGAGACCCGGTTCCATCGAAAGTGACGGGCACACAAAGTTAGGTCACTTATCAATGTTATCTAGATTTCATGTATTAGTACGTAGGACTTACACCATACCGTCGATGCCTAAACAGTGATACAACGTACTAGCACGCATGACTTACACCATACCGTCGATGCCTGAACCGTGCCTCAATGTGGAAAACTAGCGTTCCATCATTGGACATAAAAACGTATTAGCACGTAGGTCTTACACCATACCGTCGATGCCTAAACCATGCTGCAAAAAAGGGAAACTAGTCATCCCGACATTGAACGTAATAAAATCAAGTGCCTATGGATCCATTGCATTACCAATATAACATTACATGACCCCTAACGAATGAACTAGCGCATTCAAAACATGTAATTCTAAAATAAAATGCATTAAATGCAAAACATAATCAAACTCCCAACATCGAGCTATCAAAATCGGACAAATGTCCCCAAGACCCAACGGAGTCAAAACCGAGCCATGGGCTCCATAAATCAAATGACTCTTAGTAAAAGTCATAAAATGAATTAAGCGTAAACAACACCTTTCACACCGTCTCATAACTTATGCATACTTCCAAAACATGCGTTAAAAGGGCATTTATACAAATCTCCATCTATGGAACAAAACATTTAAATACTTTCGTACATGTCCCATTTATTCAAAGCTCAAAATCCCACACGTTCGTATTTTCAAAACGTATCATAACATAATTATGCATATTTCCAAATGAGCACTAGAAGTGCATTTTCACCAAATGATCTCCATTTATGAATTAAATCATCAAAACATTTTCGTTTATGATTTACTATCCGGTTTCCTCAAAAATCCCAACTATGGGCATTTCTCCACATTTACCAAGTTAAACATTTCAAGGGTTAAACCCCATCAAATAACCCAACATTAGATCATTTTCACGTAAACACATAAATAGTTGGAAAATAACATTTTTGGCATGTACAAAGTTTTCACAAAGTAACTTGAACTCACTTTGCTAGATTAGGCTAAATCTAGATTTTTACCAAACGTATGCTCCTTTGAAGAAACACGAATCTTCAAGCTCAAATCTTCCAAAAACCTAGATCCATAAGTTTATAACCATAAATAATCATCCTCAAACACTTACATATGTTTCCCTCAACATAAAACATCCAAAATCACCAAAATACCAAAACCCTAACTCCTTAAATGTAGAAAAGTGAGAAGTTTACCTCAACCACCACCAAATACTCCTGGATCATCCAATACACTTCAAAACACTTTCTAGATCCTTGAAGATCTCTCAAAAACGAAACCGTGGCAACTTGAATCACTCAAATCGGAGTTGGGATGCAAAAGTTATGAAGGTTTGAAGTTTGAGGGTTTGAGATTCGCGACTTAAAGCCTCAGATCACTCCCGCGGTTTGACCCGCGGTTTGAAGTCGTGTGTAATGTCGCGCGGGTCTTAATCAGAGGGTTGCGCGGCTTGGGCCGCGGCCCAAAATCGTGCACCAGCCCGCGCGGCCCCTTTATGATCCGATACTGTTTTGGCCGTAACTTCTTCGTTATAGCTCCGTTTTCGCTCCTGAAAGAACCGTTGGACTCGTATTCGAATTCCCCATCCAACAAGACCATAAAATCTAAGATTTAAACTAAAATCCTATTTTTCTTAAAAGATCGGTTTCCCTCTAATTCGAAATTGTACTTATCCGAAAATTACGGGTGTTACAATCCTCCCAACCTTAGGATGATTTCGTCCTCGAAATCTAGATCCCTTACAACGAAGGCTAACCGACTTAACTCCGACCATAATTTATCAGTTCCTAACTGGAATCTAAATTTCCTCCACACAATCTATAAAAACAAATCCTCGAACAATTGCTTATCAACAAAGCCCCTTCACGTACACTGTACTTATGTCCGGGAGAACACTCCGACAACTGGAATAATTCCTAGTCAGACGACTTCGGTTGTCTCCCAACCTTAGATGTTCCATACATCCCGATTTCGGTTTCAGACTCTAAGTCAATCCAAGGTTTGTTCTCTAACGAACCCAACAGAATCATCAATTCTGATTATTCCTACCATTAATTGCCATCTACATCCAACGAGTTCTAATAGACTCCAAGAATCCATCCCAACATCAATCATTAAACCGACAGGTTCTGTAACCATACACGAAGGTTATTCCACCAAAACCACTCGTCACAATTGAGCATCTTAAGGTTACTACAACCGTTACCATTATTTAATTTAGAATCGGACTACACCCTCCGAATTAGCTAACGGTATCCGACCTTAGACCCACAAGGTTGACGCCTAGTTATACCACCAAGTTTTGAACTCTAACAGGACTCCACACACGAGTTCCGTTTACCGAGTGTTTCCATGAAACTAAGGTTGTCAACAAAACGGTTATACCAACCTCAAAATGCGTTACCGCAAGTCTAACCCTCCAATTGCCACAAGCACCTCGACCTTGCTACCGATATCATCCGACCTATAATCACAACACGTGCCCGAACGCTCGACTTTTCACAGTTGATGTTCTATACAAATTACTCTTAATCGGGTTACTTAACCTTTCCCAAGGTCCTAACGAGTTCAAGTTTCTTCAAGTGAATTATTTAATAAAAATGCCAATCAACAAACATTTCACAAAATTTTCAACACAAAGATTTTCATGTCAAATTAATCGTACGCATAAAACTTTGACTATCAATTCGGTAGTTACGCAAAATGGACACGCTCGTCCCACATATGAAAAATATGTTGAAATTATTTCATCGCAGTTCATATTATCAACAAAACGCTAAAGCGTAATAAACAGCTTCTTAAAATGAACCGCCCCGGTTCTAGTATAGATTGACTCATGACATGCACGTAAAGTAATTTCTCACTTTAAGCAGGGTGCAACAAAAGGTGTGCACGTATTTCAAGAGAAGTCCCACGACAATTGACTCCAAAATTTCCCTTTTAATCATAAAATGGCATGGGACAAAGTTCACCAACCAAAATTTGCGCGCGTCAGTTTATTATACAAAACGATAAAACGGTTTACAAATACACCTTAGTCAACACAAAATGACTTGTGCAAATTCCATATTTAAAACAAAACCCATACGTTTCCATCACTTGAAAATATCGACTAAGACATCTTAAAACCTCACATAGGGGTAGGCATGCAAGCTTGTAACACTTCCATTAGCAATTTTTTTTTGAAACGAAATAACATGCATCAAATGGTTCGCGACCGAATTCCAAAAGGTGGAATTCTTTAAATTAATTTCCCAAAATTTCCCATTCGGTCCTATAACGACAATTGAGTAAAACGATTCTGGTCAAAACTTGCACACAACAATGCGTTTCCCAAAACATATGAGAAACTAAGTGTTAATAAAAAGGTAGACACCCAAAAAGGATTCCTACCGACTTCAAATCTTGAATTACACCAACGGTGCGCGTCAATGTTCAAAACATAAGAAATTACACGCACCATAGTTTTATACAACAATTCTCTAAAATCTTCATCACGAAGTATTTTCCTCAAAGTTTCGAACTCGGAACACAAAACGTCAAGACGTCAATGTTTAAAATGTATTTGTCAAAATACTGAAAATACACCATTTTCTCCAAAACCAAAAGGTTTTCAATTTTCCAAAATGTTCGGCAATCAAAGTTGACCAAATGTCAACGACTCACACATTTGGGTTTTCAAAATGTAACATATTGTAAACTATGCATGATTTCCACGACACCAAAACACCCCTTTGACCAAATGGCCATCATTTATACAATGGGTTAATAAAATAACTTCACTCACGATTCGTTTAACAAAGTGTCGAGAACAATGGTTACCAAGCTATGCATACCCTGAAGTCGATATAGCGCATTTCCCATAAAATGGTAATAAAACGTTTAACTGACCAAAAGCGAACCAAGCAAGTCATTATGAAATGTCAACAAAATGTTCTTTCATGCATCACTTAAGCCACATATAAATCAATCCATTTACTGAACTATATGCAACGAAATACTTAGTAACACAAACTCTTGAAAGAAAAGTTACGCAACACTAGAGTTCCAAACTCATCTCTTCTTAGTCGCCTTATGGCATAAAATTAACTAGTCTCAACAAAACTCGAGTGGGACCAAATGCCCAACATAACTCGTAAACTTTTCACATAAGTAAATAGAGTATGCACATTGTAAAATTGTACCCACACGACACAAAACGTCGTACAACAAAACTCCATGAAATTCAACGAACTCAATGACTCCAAGTCAACAAAATAGCACCAAACATTGTGCTCCCAAAGTCAAATTGCTAAAAGCAAAATCATAAATGAGACCCCAAAGTCCCAAAAATCCCCTTCTAGGGTAATACCATATAAACAACATTGTTTAACAACTCACATTAAACGAATTCCCCAAAATAACTTTACATAGACATAATGGAAGATAACTTTCCGTCTAAACTCTAACATATGTGGAGGAGATCCAATGTTAAAGTCACAAGCCGTAGTTATTGCCCAACATCTTAAACATCATAAAATATGATTGTCATTATATCCAAAACAAATGTTGAACAACGAAGAAATAACGCAAAACATATCCCGACGGAGTTTGCAACTCCCGCAATAAAATGGTTTCATGCACGTTCAAACCCATGATTTGAAATCTTGTGTGTGTGCTAAACATTTCTCAAAATTCATAACACAATCCATATAAGGATTGGAAACACAAGAAATAGTTGATGCAATTTATTTTCAAAATAAACTTTGTGCATGACTTAGTCGGCATTCAACGTCTCAACTCATACTCCTCCATAATCCTCTGGTCCACTATTGTCACCCGAACATTCAAACCTCTTAAGACAAGTTGGGAAATACATCAATCAACTTTTCGGTTTCTCCTCAAATCAAAGTCGGCTCAATAAGCCTATGGTTCTAGTCCAACCATCAAACTCGACCCGAAACAGTCTACTTAAAGCAAATATCATGCTTATCGTCACTCCAAGTGACTAATACTAGAATCGTCCATCTATTCCAACGACTACTAGAATAGAATCTCCTTTACTACCTTAACGATCATCACATGAAAGCAATTCAAGTATGCACATGTACTAATAGGTTCACCATGACATTGGCCATGTGTCGCTATGAACGAACAGTACATGAGTATCCTTGCTACTCTCGACGTGATTCTCGTTTCTAACAACATCTATTGACCTCAAAACAACCTACCTTAAAGTGCCTAAGGGTGAATTTCACTCTCATTTACTTAAATAAACGCTAGTTTGAGTCTAGGTATCCAAAATCAACACCTGAATCTCTCAAACTTATGCTCTGATACCAACTTGTAACACCCTCAAATTTGGAACGAGCAACTAACTTTAATTTCAATAAAATAATCAAAAGTAGATAAAATCATCTCTACAAACCATTCCTGAAATACCTCAGAATTTTAAACATTTTAATTCTACAACTAAAACTTAAGACGGGCGTCACTAAATACCACGCAAGTTGCTAGTCCCAATTAAATGCGGAAGAATCACTTAATCAAAATCATCTCTCGTGCACTCTACTAGCACTCGCCACTTCACAGTGTAGCTAAAGCTACTCCCAACCTGAGCCTGTTGCACATGCCGACAAATAAAAAGGGTTAGGCTAACGCCTAGTGAGTTCAAGCATTTTATCATGACTATATAAATTCACAAATCAAGAGGAGTGTAGTTTTTAGTCATGACTTCAAAAGAGTTTACTTCAAATACAAATCACCCATTTTTCCAACTCACACAATTCCCATGTTAAAATCTTTATTATAACATGATTTCTCAAAAATAGACTTATTCACAAAGTCAACGAAAACGTGAAATAGCATTTGACACTCAAAACGATTAAACTTATAATTATTTGCCATTATCCCAAAACATCCCAAAATATGGATGAAACATAATCCACAACTCATATAACGTGGAAAGTAATTCTCATAAATGTAACACGTCACTGAAAACATGGATAAACATAAATACCCAAAACAACACATTTCGATGACGGGGGAGACCCGGTTCCATCGAAAGTGACGGGCACACAAAGTTAGGTCACTTATCAATGCTATCTAGATTTCATGTATTAGTACGTAGGACTTACACCATACCGTCGATGCCTAAACATTGATACAGCGTACTAACACGCAGGACTTACACCATACCGTCGATGCCTGAACCGTGCCTCAATGTGGAAAAGTAGCGTTCCATCATTGGACATAAAAACGTATTAGCACGTAGGTCTTACACCATACCGTCGATGCCTAAACCATGCTGCAATGAAGGGAAACTAGTCGTCCCGACATTGAACGTAATAAAATCAAGTGCCTATGGATCCATTGCATTACCAACATAACATTACATGGCCCCCTAACGAATGAACTAGCGCATTCAAAACATGTAATTCTCAAATAAAATGCATTAAATGCAAAACATAATCAAACTCCCAACATCGAGCTATCAAAATCGGACAAATGTCCCCAAGACCCAACGGAGTCAAAACCGAGCCATGGGCTCCATAAATCAAATAACTCTTAGTAAAAGTCATAAAATGAATTAAGCGTAAACAACACCTTTCACACCGTCTCATAACTTATGCATACTTCCAAAACATGCGTTAAAAGGGCATTTATACAAATCTCCATCTATGGAACAAAACATTTAAATACTTTCGTACATGTCCCATTTATTCAAAGCTCAAAATCCCACACGTTCGTATTTTCAAAACGTATCATAACATAATTATGCATATTTCCAAATGAGCACTAGAAGTGCATTTTCACCAAATGATCTCCATTTATGAATTAAATCATCAAAAAAATTCGTTTCTGATTTACTATTCGGTTTCCTCAAAAATCCCAACTATGGGCATTTCTCCACATTTGCCAAGTTAAACAATTCAAGGGTTAAACCCCATCAAATAACCCAACATTAGATCATTTTCACGTACACACATAAATAGTTGGAAAATAACATTTTTGGCATGTACAAAGTTTTCACAAAGTAACTTGAACTCACCTTGCTAGATTAGGCTAAATCTAGATTTTTACCAAACGTATGCTCCTTTGAAGAAACACGAATCTTCAAGCTCAAATCTTCCAAAAACCTAAATCCATAAGTTTATAACCATAAATAATCATCCTCAAACACTTACATACGTTTCCCTCAATATAAAACATCCAAAATCACCAAAATACCAAAACCCTAACTCCTTAAATGGAGAAAAGTGAGAAGTTTACCTCAACCACCACCAAATACTCCTGGATCATCCTATACACTTCAAAACTCTTTCTAGATCCTTGAAGATCTCTCAAAAACGAAACCGTGGCAACTTGAATCACTCAAATCGGAGTTGGGATGCAAAAGTTATGAAGGTTTGAAGTTTGAGGGTTTGAGATTCGCGACTTAAAGCCTCAGATCACTCCCGTGGTTTGAAGTCGAGTGTAATGTCGCGCGGGTCTTAATCAGAGGGTTGCGCGGCTTGGGCCGCGGCCCAAAGTCACGCACCAGCCCGCGCGGCCCCTTTTTGATCCGATACTGTTTTAGCCGTAACTTCTTCGTCATAGCTCCGTTTTCGCTCCGGAAAGAACCGTTGGACTCGTATTCGAATTCCCCATCCAACAAGACCATAAAATCTAAGATTTAAACCAAAATCCTATTTTTCTTAAAAGATCGGTTTCCCTCTGATTCGAAATTGTACTTATCCGAAAATTACGGGTGTTACACACCATCAATCGCCTTTGGGCTGAACTTGTTATGTTGTTCTTTGTCGTTCAAGACATAACACCTACAACCAAAAACACGAAAATGTTTTATGTTAGGTTTCCGGTTATTCATGATTTCATAAGGAGTTTTATTAAATCGGCGGTGTATGACAGAACCATTCTGTGTGTAACATGCGGTTGCCACGGCTTCAGCCCATAAGAAGAGAGGTAGTTTTGAATATGCCAACATTGTTCTCGCAGACTCGACTAACGTTCTGTTACGTCGTTCAACAACACCTTTTTGTTCAGGAGTTCTGGCGGCGGAAAACTGTTGCATAATCCCATTTGATTCATAGAAATCACCTAGGACTTTGTTCTTGAATTCTGTACCATTATCCGAACGCACGATTTTAACTGAGATCTGCATGTTGTTCTGAGCTGCCTTGATAACACCAATGAGAAGTTCTGAAGTTTCATCTTTTGACCGAAGAAACTTAACCCATGTGTATCTTGAATAATCATCAACTATTACCAAGACATACTTCCTCCCATTTATGCTTTCAGTTTTCATTGGACCGCATAAATCCACATGTAACAGCTCAAGTAAACTCTTTGTTGTCGGTTCTGGTTTAGGCTTGTGTGGAACCCTCTTCATCTTTCCTTTCTCACACGCATCACATAGATTTTTGGCATTGAATTTCAAAGTTGAAAGCCCCCGAACTGAATCTCCTAATACCAGCTTTTGAATGTATCTTAAATTTAGATGAGATAACCGTCGGTGCCATAACCAACTTTGTTCTTCCGATGCTTTGGATAAAAGACACACTTCATTGGTCGGTTTGACATTTGACAAGTTGATTGTATAAAGATTTGATTTGCGAGTTCCAACAAGAAATTTTGTTCCTTCTTCGGTTTTGACCTAGCATCTTGTCTTCTTGAAATTCACCTCCAAATCCTTATCACAAAACTGTCCTATACTGAAAAGGTTGTGCTCCAATCCTTTAACATAGTTGACATTCTTTATTGTGAGATTGTCTTGAACAATATCTCCATAACCTTTGATAGGAGCAACCTGATTGTTTCCAAATCTTACACGACCAAGTTCCTTTTCCACAAAATTGGTTAGCATGTGTCTTTGGCATGTCATATGCTTCGAACATCCCGAATCTAAGTACCATAACTTATTTTTCTGCATCAACCAGATTTAAACATTTTTAGGTACCCATTGAAGATTGGGTCCTTTTTGGTTAGTTTTTGAAGACACAGTTTTAGACTTTTGTTCCTTTTTCTTTTTCCTCAACTTTGTCTTTTTATGACCATTTGGAATAAAGTAAGAATTATCCCAACAACAAGAACCAGGCATAGCAAACGCACTTTCATAACCACAAACAGAGCAAAAACATTCACCATTTTTAAAAATCAACAACTGGTCTTTGGAGTAACTTTTGTAAGAGTTTACAAAAGATTGTTTATTACTCGTACCAACTTGTTTATTATTTGAAAAACTACTGTTTTTATCACTCTGTTTGGTTGAAGCAGGCTTTGTTTGCTTTACCCGCCATTCTTGCTCTTTCTTCTTCGAATTCACAGGATTATCTGAAAGAACAGAAGATTTAGAGTTAGAACCTTTAGAACTTTGAACTTGATTTATCTTTGACTTTTTACTCTTCTTTCTTTTCTCTAAAGGTGGTTTCTTTGTGTTTGAACACTCACCTTTAGAAAAAGTACTTGAAGGTTTTTCTTCAGAAATGATAAAATCAGTATGGTCCTGAAGTTTCTTTGAGAAGTCAAATACACAAGCTTTTCCTTTTTCATTTTCTATTGCTTTTGTCTTGGTTTCTAAAACTTGATCATTATGTTCAAAGTCACAATCAGAATCAGAATCGACATTGTGGACTTCAAAGTCCATTTTGGAATCCCCTTTAGAAGCTGGTGTAAACCAAGTTTTGGACGCAAACTCTCTTCGCTCTTTTGCTAATTCTTTTCTAACTCATCCACATCTTGAGAAAGCTCAATTATTCTCATTTCATAGAATTGTTTTTCCTTTTCAAAATTAACTTTCTCAAATTCAAATTGTGCTTTTTCAAGATTGAAAGTATCATCAAAATCAGACATTATATTTTGTTTTCCTTCTTTTAAAGATTTTTCCAATGTCATCAATTTTTGAGAAAGTTCACAATTTTGTTCTTTAAGAAAGTTGCTTTCTTCAAGATTGAACAAGTTTTTCAAAGCAAATTCTTTTCTTTCGTTTTCTAACACGATCTGTTAGCTCCAATCTTTATGATAAATAGAAGTATTGGAAAAATAGACTAAGTATCGACACCAACAGAAGCTCTGCCGAGTAGCCGAGTAACCAAAAAGACAGAACTCTCCGACAGAGGCTCTGCCGGGTTAGCCAAGAAGACCAAAGTGAAGAAGCAACAGAAGACTCTTCTATGCGGACAAGGCCACAGAGCTTCTGTCATACTTGACAGAGCCTCTGTGGTAAAAAGAAGATCTACGCAAAAGATATATACAAGGACAATCGTACTTCACACGATTTCTGCCATTCGAAGGTTCTGAAGATCACTCGTACAAAGGCGTGACCTGACAACTCCATGTGTCAAACTCTGATAGGTTTCAGCCTAAAGCAGAATACAGAGCATTTAATGAACGTTGTATCTGCAACAGTTCCAGAATAGTGTTTTGTCCCTTCCAGCAACTGTTCCAAGCAGTGTCTTTTTACCTACCATCATTAGTATCTAGATCTTGTCCCCTTTAGAAGTGGTATAAATAGAAGGTTCATGTGAGCTCTTCTATTAAGCTTTTTAACACAACACACACACCTTTAGAGCAGTTTCTTGTCAAACCTTTCGGTGTTCTTGGTGTTCTTATTATATCAAATACAGTGAATCATTGAGCTATTTATCTGTCTTATTTACACTTCTTGTATTTGATATTATGTGTTATTCTACCTCATTATATCTGTTAGTTCGTTAAAACGCTTCCGCATTATATATTGTTTGAACTAATTAGATAGAATCATCATTGTTAAGCAAAACAGGAACCAACAATTGGTATCAGAGCTTGCCTTGATTTTCTATATCAAGTGATCCACTCTTGCAATGATTTTTGGTAGAAACTTGGACTAATATTAACCTGTTCTTCATTCCTTCTGTTTTCTGCCACTCTCGACCTATTCGACTTTGGTATACTTACAGAACCTGTTACTACGGTTAAATCTCAATTTTAGTACACTGCTCAAAGCTTTTAAGCTTAAAAACACTATTCTCACCAACTTCATCTTCAGAAAGCTTACCCTATTTTCTGGAATTATCACTCTCTCAAAATGACAAATTCAAACAACTTCTTCATCGCTGGTTCCTTAACCAAGCCACCCACACTACTCAGAGATGAGTACCCTCAGTGGAAGATACGAATGATTCACTTCTTCGAGGGTACTGACAAAGAACTCATGCACTTTATCAACAATCCTCCTTTCGTTCCCATGGTCACAGTACCACGTATTCATGGCCACAAGTGACACTCCTGAGGTTCCTGCGTATGAGAAACCAAAGACCAAGGATAAGTGGTCCGAACCTGATTCGGCAAGATATGAGGTTGCTCAGAAAACAAAGAGACTTCTGATAATGGCCATACCCAATGATCTTTTCCAATCCCTAGATGCGTGTGAGTCTGCATACGATCTGTGGAAGGATCTGGAAAAACAACTGGAGGGTGGGGCCAAAACTCAGAAGAACCGCAGAGCCCAATGCATAAATGAAAACTATGCATTCAAAGCTCTGTCGACCGAATATCTGCAGATGACATATGATCGGTTTAACTCTCTAATCAACAAGTGCAAGAAGTTCGGGATTTACAGAACTTTTGAAGAAAACAACGTCATGTTCCTAAAGAGCCTAAATGAAGAATGGCTCCAATTGTCCATGTCTCTGCAAACAAATCAGGACTTAGACTCCTGGACTCTGTCAGATCTCTATGGAACATTGGCAACCCAAGAGCCTCAAATCGCACAAGCAAAAGCACAAATCAGTGCACCTCTTGCTCTGGTCGGTAAGACCACAGAAGCTAGAGAAAAGCCAAAGGAGAAAGCTGCAGAGGTAAAGAAGGAGAAGAAAAAGAAAATCTTGATCGTTGATAGTGAAGATGAGGAGGTGGTGGAAGAAGAAGAGACATCAATGGCCTCTATTGCTAAATCGTTAGCCCTTTTGACAAGGGAATTCAGCAGAGGTTACCAGAAGAAGTCTGGTAATGAACGCTATGGAAGAGATGATCGAGGAAGAGAAGGGTCAAATGAAAGGAGCGACAGAGGTAGCGACCAACAGAGGTCGACTGACAGAGGTGGTGACCGACAGAGGTCAGACGATAAAGTTGGCAACACTCCACAGAACCAAGTATGTTACAACTGTGGTAAGCCAGGCCACTACGCCAATGAATGTAGAACTGAAAGAGGTGGTGACCGACAGAGGTCGGACGACAGAGCTGGCAACGGTTCCTAGAACCAATGATGTTTTAACTGTGGCAAGTCAGGTCATTATGCCGCCCACAGAGGGACTCTGCTTACTACAAAAAGAAAGCGGAGTTTTATGCTCAGAAGTCACTAATGGTGAATCAGGAGAATTAGCTGTCAGACGAATCATCTGATGAAGGCGACAAAAACGCCTTGTTCTGTGGAATGGCAGAGGTCAGCTCATCCGACTCCGATAGTGAGGTATCCATTTCTGACTCTAACTCTAGTCAAGCAGAAGCTGATTTGCTCAAACTAAACATTGAATACACATAACTTAAAAAGACCTGCGAAAGTATTCAAAAGAAGCTTACCTTCTTTGAGAGAGAAGCTAGACTTCTCACTCAAGAAAAGGCCAAAATCTTTCAAGAAAAGGAAGAAATTGAAACAAATTGGAACAAACACCTAAATCCTTTGAAAGAAAAGATTTCTGAACTTAACTCTGCATTAAAAACAAAATCTAAAAAACTAGTGGACGTTGAGACCGACAGAATGAACCTTCTAGCTCTTAAACATTATTTTCAAAAGGAAAGAGAAGTCCTCTGTCAAGATTTACTCAAAAGAGATCTTTTAATTAAGAAATACCAAGATGCACAAAAGGTGTACGAGAAAATTAACACACAAATAGGGAGACGGGGAATTGGCTTCTGTGATATAGATCCATACACCGGAAACAAAAGAAACAAATCTCTGTCATCTCTATTTCTCACTGGAAGTACAAGTATACCTAGTTTTCCAAATCTACTCTCTGTTAGCAAAAGACGAAAAGTCTCTGGGGAACCTCACATAAGGAAACCTCTGAAGATGACAAATGTGTGGTTTGAAAACACAGATTTGTCACCTTCAATCTCTGTCAAAAGAGAATCCAAACCTAAGAAATATCTGAAAACTCAAGATCAGATAGGAATCTTTAAGTTTGGTAAACCCGAGACTCAAACACAGGTTGCCTTTGTCTGCATGATAAACTCTGAAAAGAAATTATCGGCAGAGGCTCCTGAGTTCAAGCCTAACATTTCAGATGAAAAAGAGTTGATAGAAATCGGGAAAAACAACTTTTTCGAAAACTTCTGTACACCTTCTGTAGATCAAAATCTCTCTGAAGAAACCTTATCAGATACTTCTGTTGACTTAGAAGATAGTCCCTTAGAAAAGGAAGAAAGTGTGTATGGCACATGCTCTGAAAGTCCAGCCTCTGTCGAAAGAGAACTAAGTGACTCAACCTCTGTATATGAGGATGATTCATCCTCTGACGAATCTGAGACTGACTCTAAGTCAGAGATAGGACCTTGTGACACAGTGGACTTTAAACTACCCTCTGGAGTTCTTAACAGAACTATTCCTCCCAAGTAGAAAATCACAAGAGTTCCTATCTGTCCAGACTTTTTGGACATGTGTATACAAGCCAAAACCTCTCTTGAGCTTGAGAAAATTAAACAACAAAAGGTTCTGTCCTCTCAAAAACCAACAAGTTCAAAGATTTTAAAATCCTTAAGGCCTATTAAAGAAAAACTAACATGGCAACAGAAGGGTAAATGGGCTAAAAATGACAAATCTTTTTCTTCTGTGACAGTGAAACCTGCAGAAGTTCACCACAGAAGGGGTCCACAGAAGGCTACTCTCAACAAAGGATTTTACAAACAACAATCTAGCCTACATAGGCCTTCTTGTAATAGGAAGTCAAATGTTAGGGTAGAATGTAATACCTCTGTGCCCCCATTTAATGTTTTCAATGAAAAGTTCAAGCAAATCTTTTCGCACATTCATTATTGTCATTGCTTTGATCTCATGCATAAATTAAGCCAACACTTCTCAAGTCCACATTGTTTACTCTCTGTACCCAACAAGAATGCTAAATTCAAGAGTGAGAAACAAAATGTTTCTTCACCAGAATCTAAAAACAAACCCAAGAATGCTAAGGCAAACTTGAAAACCCCTAACAAAGCTGGACCCATTTGGATATGGGTACCTAAAACTCTCTGATTGTCTTACAGAAGCAGTATGTTCCGATCTGGTATCTAGACTCTGGATGCTCGCGGCACATGACTGGCGACAGAGGTCTACTATCCACATACAAAGAAAAACACGATGGTGGATCTGTGACCTTTGGAGACAACAAAAAGGGGTACATGAAAGGCTACGGAGTCATCAAGAAGGAGAACATATCCGTATGCAAAGTTGCATATGTGGATGGCCTTAAACACAATCTTCTCAGTGTTAGCCAACTCTGCGATACGGGTTTCGACGTGATGTTCAAAAGAACATTCTGCTCTCTACAAGGTGAGGACACAGGAGTCGAACTTCTGCGAGCCGAACGAAGAGGGGATTTATACCTCATGAACTTCATTGCCAAGAACAAGGAAGACAAGCTCTGCCGTGTTGTCTGTAAAAGCGAAGAAGCCTGCTTATGGCATAACAGGTTCTGTCATTTAAACTTTCATACTCTAGATAAGCTTGTTAAACTTGATTTAGTTAAAGGTCTGCCAAATGTCAAGTTTAATAAAGATCGTTTGTGCTCTGCCTGTGAAATGGGAAAACTCAAAAGAGCTTCCCATAAAGGAAAAACTGATATATCTTGCACTAGGCCTCTGTACATGCTTCATGTCGACCTCTGCGGTCCAATCGCTACACAGAGCCTAGGTGGCAAGAAATATATACTTGTTTTGATCGACGAATACTCAAGATTTACATGGGTTGAATTTGTCAGAAAGAAATCAGATGTTCCAAACATTCTGATAAATTTAATGAAAAGAATCCAAGTTCTGTATGAGTGCAGGATTCAGAACCTAAGAAGCGACAATGGCACAGAGTTCAAAAACTCTGTCATTGAAACCTATCTTACAGAAGAAGACATATCACAGAACTTTTCTGCTGCACACACCCCACAACAAAATGGCGTGGTTGAACGAAAGAACCACACGCTTGTGGAGGCTGCAAGAACTATGCTGACAGCATGTGGATTACCAATGTCTTTTTGGGCAGAAGCAGTATCAACCGCATGCTACACCCAAAATCGATCAACCATTGTAAAGAGGCACATCAAGACACCTTATCATTTGATCAACAAAAGGCGACCAAACATCAAATTCTTTCATGTATTTGGATGCAAGTGCTTTGTCTTAAATGATAGAGAAGCAAGAGGAAAGTTTGAGGTGAAAGCAGATGAAGGAAAGTTCATAGGATACTCTGCCACTTCAAAAGCTTACAGAGTGTACCTTCTGAAGTCTCGATCCATCGTAGAAAGCATCAATGTATCTTTTGACGATTCCTTTCAAAAGACTTCTGAATAAATCAGTTCTGAACTCGGTCTAAAGAAGGAATCCTCTGGCATCTCAAAGACAAGAGAAGAAGACTTAAATCTTCTATTTGAAGAGATGTTCCATGATGATATTGATCCCTCTGTTGGAGCCATCAGAGCCTCTGGAGAAACATCTTCTGCAAACCAGACTGAGTCAGGTATTTCTCTAACTGGTCCATTGAATACTTCACCCTCTTCTGTGAATCATACAGATGCACGTGCTGAGGGGGAGCGAACAGAAGATGATACAACTAAGGATTCAACCACAGAGGCACCTGAAAAACCAACTCCAGCAACTACAGAGGAATCAATACCAGAGGAAAACGAAGACTCAGTCTCTACTTCCTCAGAGGAACAAATTCCAACTATCATTCCAATCCTCCCACAAGCTGAAGAACCAACCATAAGCACAGAAGAACCATCAACAACAGAGGTTGCAACAGAATCGCAGTATGCAACCACAAAAGTTAATCTTGATGACTCAAATGACCATCTTCCAAGAACAACACAGTGGACGAAAAGCCATCCTCCAAGTCTTATAATTGGCGACCCTTCTGAAAAAGTCAAGACAAGATCAGCCACTGCTAATTTTTGTTTCTTTACAAATTTTATCAGTGTGATCGAGCCAAAAAGAATCTCTGAAGCCCTAGATGATCCAAACTGGGTAGATGATATGTAAGAAGAGCTTCTACAGTTTGAGAGAAACAAGGTATGGACCCTAGTACCTCTGCCACGAGGGAAACAAGCAATAGGGACAAGATGGGTCTTCAGAAACAAGAAAGACGAGGATGGGGTGGTCATTAGAAACAAAGCAAGATTGGTGGCCAAGGGATATCGTCAAGAAGAAGGCATCGATTATGATGAAACCTTTGCCCCTGTCGCACGGCTCGAGGCTATAAGAATATTTTTAGCCTTTGCAGCCCACAGAGGTTTCAAAGTATTTCAAATGGATGTAAAATCGGCCTTTCTGAATGGCGAAATACAAGAAGAAGTATATGTCCAGCAGCCACCAGGGTTTGAAAGCTCCAAGTACCCAAAATACGTGTATTACCTTGACAAAGCTCTGTATAGACTGAAATAGGCTCCAAGAGCATGGTACGAAAGACTTTCAACCTTTCTTCTCGATAACAATTACGAAAGAGGTACAACCGATACTACTTTGTTTTATAAAAGAAATGGTGAGGAGATTATGCTTGTACAGATCTATGTGGATGACATCATTTTCGGGTCTACAAATGCACAATAGTGCAAAGATTTCTAAAAACTCATGCAGAGTGAGTTTGAAATGAGTATGATGGGAGAATTGACTTTCTTCCTCGGACTCCAAGTAAAACAATCATCAGAGGGAATTTTTATAAATCAAGCAAAATATGTCTTTGGCATACTTTCAAAATACAGTCTCTCTGATGCCTCTGTAATGAAGACCCCAATGGCCACTGGAAATAAATTATTCTCAGATCCAAATGGCACATCTGTAGAGTGCAAACTCTACAGAGGTATGATTGGGTCCCTTTTATACTTAACCGCAAGTAGACCTGACATAATGTATGCCACATGCCTCTGTGCAAGATATCAAGCTAACCCAAAGGAATCCCACTATATTGCTGTAAAGAGGATCTTCAGATACCTTAAAGGGACCAAAAATCTTGGACGCTGGTATCCGAAGAACTCTGGTTTTGGTCTTAAGGCATACACAGATTCAGATTATGGAGGATGCAAGCTTGATCGAAAGAGCACCTCTGGGAGTTGTCAATTCCTGGGAGGTAATCTAGTCAGCTGGACTTCGAAGATGCAGAACTGTGTATCTACATCTACAGCAGAAGTGGAATATGTTGCTGCTGCTAGCTGTTGCTCTTAAGTTCTGTGGATGAAAACTCAGCTCAAGGACTATGGGTACAACATATACAAGATTCCCATCCTCTGTGATTCCAAAAGTGCCATAGCAATCTCTGCCAATCCAGTACAACACTCAAAAACAAAGCATATCGATATACGTTATCACTTTCTGAAGCATCATGTTGAACATGGCACAATCGAAATGCACTTTGTGTCCACTGAATACCAGCTTGCAGACTTATTCACCAAGGCAGTATATGAGAAAATATTCCTTTTTTTGGTGGGTAAGTTGGGAATGATAAACATGAGTTGAACCCTTTGTAAGTAAGATTTGATCTTCTTGTACATATGTATATATTTAAACTCTTTTGTATGTAAATTCTTAATCATCAAAAGTTCTGTAACCAACAGAGCTTCTGTGGGATTGCTCAGAGTATGACAATCTCCACAGAACCTCTGATAACTTTGACCTATGTTATGTGCACAACTTATCTCATTTGATCCAAGCATAGGTCAAGGGGGAGCAGAAGGAGACCTTGAACTGATCTACAGAGGTTGATCATTCAAGGGGGAGCCAAAGAAGAGATATGATCAACCATATCCACAGAAGTCAGGTGTTTTTACCGAACAAAGAAGAACCAAAAGTGAGTAACTCGTACAAATCCTTTTTGAAAACAATTTTCTAGGACACAAATTTCAAAATACGTCCTATAAACACTGTTTAAGACATTCCAAACAAGAAATGATCAAAAAGATTTTTGAGCCTTCCGTTATGGGAAATTTAAGGTCATGGAGCTTCTGTCGAGCTCAACAGAGCCTCTGTAAGCCGGATCCGCTAGAACTGCAAATTTTATAAGGAAACTCTGTCGATCAACCTTAAATATCTTCTTTAAGGATTTGTACGTACAAATGCACACACAAGGGTACTGGAAGAAAGTCTTATGGGCAAAAATCTCACTCAACCAAAGTGTCTCTGTCGCCCAAACTAGACACTCTAAGAGTATGTCTCGAACAAAATCCATTTCCAAAACAGTTTTGCAGGACACAAATTTCCAAATATGTCCTAAAAACAGTGTTTAACACAATGAAAACCTTGGATGATCAAAAAGTTCTCTAAATTTTTAGTTATGAGAAATTTTCACTCTCAGAGCCTCTGTTGGCCTCGACAGAACCTCAAAGCCTCTGTGAATGAAAATTTTGTACTAAAGATCTATCGATCCTCTCCAATGATCTTTCAAACGTTTTTAAAGGTACAAGCATCAGAGGAGACAAAAAGACAAGTTTCAGATCACAGAGCTCACTCCACCACAGAGCCTCTGTTGACTATGACACTTGGCCTTTTATGGATATTCTGTAAAAGAACGAGTTATCTACTGCGAGTAACAGTCTTCTGAAAGTAGAAAAGCTCACGCGCCAAGCATTAATGGGCCGCACACGCCATCTAATCGTGCTCTGACATTAATGACGTGGCATCTTTTGATTGGACGTATGTGGCACACGTTCTCCTGGAAAGTTGAACCAGCCGTCTGTACTCAATTACGGATCCCAAATTTTATTCACTTTCACATATTTACCCTTTCAGATTCTAATATCTCTTCAGTATAAAACCAAACTTACCACTACCTCTAAACGTTTACGAACTTACTCTCTTCATCTTCTCCGGCGAACCGTGCAAAAACCCGCAACTTCCATTTTCTACTCTCTTTCTTCAAGATTAATCCAATGGCTTCCACCTCCAACGCTCCAGTGAACTCTCCATCTCATTCTGAGAACTCCCAAAACCAAGAAATCGCTAGAAACCTAGAACAAGACCACTCCGGCGATGAAGCAGATTTTGCTCCGACCACCCATCTTCTAAACTTCATCGCCCATGAACACTTTGAACGTGTTCTTCCTTTGAAACCAAACAACTACTACTTGGTTCCCTCAAAAACTGCTTTTGGGGAAGCATATGCCATCCTTCTTCACATTTTAGAAAACCATTACCTCAACCCTCTATTAACCAAAACCGTCAGTAAAATCCCTGCCAGGTATCTCAACCAATTTTGGCAAAGCAGCAGATTTGACCCCGCAGACAGACAAATCAAGGGCTACATTTAGAAACCAGACAAATCCGAGCACCTTGAACTCAAGTTCAACAGAACCATGTTCTCACTTGAGTTCAGCCTACCTACCAGAGGTCTTCTTGGAATAAAGAAGTACGCACAGGAACCCACAGACGAAGAGCTCTGCCGTTTTGTTGAAATGTTGGGGTACAACACAACCCTAAGGAAAAGAAATGACCTTAGAAGAAATTGATTACTCCCTCTGTGGAATACTCTCTTCTCTATTCTTAACAGGTGCCTAACAGGGAAAGTGGGTAGTCCAGATCAGACCTCTCACCAAATTTTGGCTATCATGTATGGGGTATACTACGACCTACCTCTGGACTATTCCACCCTCATGATGCAGGAAATGGTTAACACCATTGATCGAAGAATCTCCTCCCAGAAGGCCAAGGGACGATCGAAAGATGCTCTACCTCCTCTGCAATATCAGCGTATTCTGGGTGTCCTGCTAGAGCCTCTGCTCCGTCTACAGAAATGGCCAATGGAGGGACCAACGGCCAGAATGTATCCCCTGAACAAAAACACCCCAATAGAGCATATAGAGGGATACCCATTCTGCAAACCTCTGCCAAAGAAACTTCTGGCCTATGCTACCGACGAAACCCTTAAGTTAGACTACATACGTGATCATAGGACTCCAGAACCGAGTCATGTGACACCCCCGCGTCTAGGTGCCCCATTAGGAACTAGGGTTGTAGATAGGATGTCAGATGACCAATGGGCTGCAGCTTTGGCCAAACACCAGCTTGTACAGGCCAACTTTCAAGCTCAGAGGGAAGCCATTCTCTCCCCTGCTAAAAAGAAAAAATCCTTTGCCAAGAAGAAGAAGAAAACCCACAAGAAAACTACAGAGGGTACCTCTACCTCTGCTGCTCAACTATCCCCTCCTCATACAACAGAAGCAGGATCCTCTGCACCTCCCCCTCCTCCAAAAGAAAAGAAGAAACGAAAACATAAGTCTTCTGAGGAGGATGCCCCCAAACCAAAGAAAAGGAAGAGCAAGAAGAAATCCAAAAAGCCCCATACTCCTATGCGAACCATTACAGAGGATGCAGAAATGGTCGAAGAAACCAACGAACAACCTCTGCTCTCTCCTTCACCTATCCACTATGCAGAAGATCAAGGTAACTTTTCTTTCTTCCTCCAACAACCTGGGATTGCACACTCTTTAGACCCTTTTGGATGGACTGCAGAAGCCCTCTCCAATCAATCAACAGAAGCTCCAAACTTCAGAATCTCTTCTGACTTGGAAGAGGATGACCAAACTCCTCAAAATATTCAGATTGAAACGCCAGAAGTACTACAGAACCCCTTTCTCTAAAGAGGATTTGATGTTCTAAGAGCAAGCCCAGAGGATCAGGTTAAAACCCCACAAGTCATAGTCTCAGAGGTGGACTCTGATGAAGAAGATGATCAAGCAGAAGAAGGACATATGTATCCCCATGTACGACAATTAATTGGCTCACATCCAATGTACGACTCTTTACGCACTGGTGCAGAAGCCGCTACAGAAGTTAGGGTAGAAGCACCAAGCCATAGGGTAGCTACAGAAGTTGAGACTATAGATGGAGAAGAAGTGGTTGGATGCTCCACAGAAGCAGAAGCAAGAAAAGATGCCTGGAATTGTAGAGGCACACAACCCCAACCAAATCCCAGTGCAACCCACATTTCTATTACCGCCAGTCTAGTGGCAGAAGGTAATATTTAACAAGAGCAGCACGGCTCGACTCCAACCTAAACCGACCGGGCAGAGGAAATTCCTTCCACCTCTGTGCCACTTATATCCGGGGAAACCATTCCAGGGGAGTCCTCTCAAAAGGACTTACCCTTAGTTCGTGGTCCATCGCCCCAGACCACAATCGCCAACCTTACAGAGGAAATTGTTTCCTCTGCCACGCACACTACTATAGGTCCAAAAAGCTCTTCAGAGGAGCTTAGAGTGCACAAAGACGGAGAGACTCTAGACAAGTCTCCGAGTCAACCTAAGGATAATCTTGTACCCACCTCTGGAGTGGATCAAGACAATGTCTTTACCAGAACTTCTGTAGAGTCTGAGGCACAAGATGCCTCTGCTCGAGGATCAGAGGGAAGTCCTTCCGCTCTCAACATAAAAACAGGAGCGAAAGAAGGCGTCTCAGGAACAGAGACACAATTTGGGGATGAATGTGTTCCCCCAGAGGTTACACCAAGTCCACATGTATCAAGGGATGAGTTCCAAACCCTTGTCACCTCTGTGGACACCACATTAAAAGAGTTGAAAAGCTCTTTTGATTCTTTTGCAGAAGTTACTTCGCGGGCCTTTACTGATATGAACACCAAAATGGACAACCTGTCCACAGAGGTGCAAAATGCCGTAGCCCAGATGAGAACAACTGCTGATACCTCTGCTGCATCTGCTGCCACTGAATTCGGGAAAGCCGCAACCTCTGCCTTCAAAGAATTTGTCAAACATTTTCTTGAAAAGCTGAAAGACCAATCCTCAAAATCTAAGGGCCTTACACCTGAAGATCTAAAGAATGCCTTAGAGGAAGTTCAAGAGCAAACTATGCAACAAACTATGGCCATGAAGCCTTCTGCCTATATGACCAGAGCTCAGCTGACAGAGCTTGGTCAAGGAATACTTGATCAAATGACAGTATTCATCCGAGCCTTCACTGCTGCCAACGCAAACTATGTCAAAGAATTCAAGACAAGTGTGGGCAAAATGCGCTTCAAGACAGAAGCAGAGGTCCATACCCTTCTTGGCCTCTGTGACGATCTATGCTCCAAGATGATAGCCGCAGGGGCAGAACCGCCTAAGAAACCCGAGTCTTCGTGCAGAGCAGAGGGTACTAAAGAAAAGGGTCAGGATGACTCTGATGATGACTCTGACGATTCATCAGATCATCCTGAGGGGGAGAATCAAAGGGAAAAACCAAGGGAGAAAGCTGCAAGCAGAGGTCTACCAGAACCACCTGTATCCGCAGAACCCTTGAACCAAGTCCCTCAACAACTCAAACCCAAGGAGGAAACCAGCAACAAACCACAGAGGCTACAACTACCTCTGGGGAAACCCCTCAAGAAACCCCAATCCAAACCCAAGTACCTGAAATCCCTGCAGATCAACAGAAGACCACAGAGGCAATACTCACCTCTGTGGAATCAACTTCTGTATTCAGAGCAGATGTCCCAACCCGTGAATAATTCCAAATTCTAACATTCTCCGAAGAAGATCACCCATCCCAATCACCAAAACCAAAATCACCAGAAGAACTCCCCTCTCCAACACCAAAAACCAAAACCAAAACCATTGCTCACAAAAGAAAACATCTGAGCAAAACCACAGAAGGCTCACCAACAAAACCCACATCCCCAACAAAGTCCTCAGAAACACAAGTGCCAAAACCTACAGAGGCAACCCCCGAAACTACAGAGGCACCCTCAGAAATCCAAAAGACAAATCCCACAGAGGCAACCCCATCTCTACAAGAAGATCTTCAGCCGAAGGCAAAAGACAAAGGCAAAGAGATTATGACAGAGGAGCCCAAGAAGAAGAAACATAAGCATCAACCAACAGAGAAACTCATGAAAAGCTCCTTCGATGCTTATGTTACACCAAAACCAGAAGAAGAAGACTGGGCTTTAGGTGCCACCCCTCTGTCAAACATACCTGTTCTGGATCCAAAGAAAAAACTCACAGAGGATCGAGTGGCATAAATTAAGAAGAAAATGGATGCTCTGCGCATACCCATGCCTCCAGTTGGTGCACCTCCACCTCAAATGGAAGAAGTGGTGTACAGGTATCTCTACAACAGAACTGCCAGAGATCCAATGCCGCCAATGGTCCAAGATCCTGAACTTCGTGCTGACCTCGAAAACATCTTCATATGAACCACTCCCAAGCCAAAATACCAAGTCTTCTCAGAATCCAAAATCGACAAAGTCATATACTGTAAGTTCACTCAAACCAGAACCACACCTAAGGTTTCCTATAACATCTATAAGGTCAAAAAGGAGGACAAAAGTGTTACCCAATTCTCAGATGCTGATCTGAGAAATCTAAGTCCCTATGACCTACCCGACCTTCTGCACTGGACCAAAGAAAACTACACAACAGATGCAAATTGAAGGGCATACAGGGTGCTAAGGAAAGCCATGATAGAGAAACTTATGCTATACAGCCTAGTCGACTTTCAATTAGGACGAGATCTCGGAGTGAGAAACTTGAATCTTCGACCACCAGAAGACGACTGCCCATCCTTTGCCATACCAAACTCGATTATTACATCTCCAAGAGTTGGGCTAGTTTATCAAGATCCTGCTGGGAAGTCAAGATTGTTCGTAGAAATGGACTGTCAGAAGTATGCAACAACTACTTTGACAGAGTTCAGAGCAAGCCTTGTGGAGCATAGATGAACAGAGCTCATGAATCAAGCTCTCGTAGATAGACTGATAGAGGTCATCGACCAAGTAATCAACTACAGAAACCTCTGCATCAGTTTCTATAATGAGCTCAGAGAATTAGGATTCTAAAACAGAAGCTTCAACGACTTCAAAGACGCCAACGTCTGATATCCTCTACCAACCTCTGTTACTTTTACTATCATCATGTAATCAAATGTAAGTGTCTCTGGCACGTCTTTTATGAAAGAAAAATATCAACAGAGGTGAAATACCTCCTGTCGTGTTCTTAGTCTACAAAACCTTGCATGTTTCAAATTTTTATTTTTCAATACTTAGGGGGAGATTATTAGCTCCAATCTTTATGATAAATAGAAGTATTGGAAAAAATAGGCTAAGTATCGACACCAACAGAAGCTCTGCCGAGTAGCCGAGTAACCAAAAAGACAGAAGTCTCCGACAGAGGCTCTGTCGGGTTAGCCAAGAAGACCGAAGTGAAGAAGCAACAGAAGACTCTTCTATGCGGACAAGGCCACAGAGTTTCTGTCATACTTGACAGAGCCTCTGTGGTAAAAAGAAGATCTACGTAAAAGATCTATACAAGGACAATCGTACTTAACACGATTTCTGCCATTCGAAGGTTCTGAAGATCACTCGTACAAAGGCGTGACCTGACAACTCCACGTGTCAAACTCTGATAGGTTTCAACCTAAAGCAGAATACGGAACATTTAATGAACGTTGTATCTGCAACAGTTCCAGAATAGTGTTTTGTACCTTCCAGCAACTGTTCCAAGCAGTGTCTTTTTACCTACCATCCTTAGTATCTAGATCTTATCCCCTTTAGAAATAGTATAAATAGAAGGTTTATGTGAGCTCTTCTATTAAGCTTTTTAACACAACACACACACCTTTAGAGCAGTTTCTTGTCAAACCTTTCGGTGTTCTTGGTGTTCTTATTATATCAAATATAGTGAATCATTGAGCTATTTATCTGTCTTATTTACACTTCTTGTATTTGATATTGTGTGTTATTCTACCTCATTATATCTGTTAGTTCGTTAAAACGCTTCCGCATTATATATTGTTTGAACTAATTAGATAGAATCATTGTTAAGCAAAACAGGAACCAACACAATCTCTAAATCAACTTTTGTCTTTAACAGATCAGTCAACTTCTTTTCAAATGAATTAACTTGATTTATAAAGTTAACTTTCTCATTCTCCAAGTTAGTATGTTCGGAGAGAAGAATATTCTCAAGATCGACCACTTTCTTAGACAGTTTGATACATTTTTTATCAATCTTTTGTTTTGAATCAAAGATGCTCTTTGTTGATTCAGAAAACTTTTTGATCAAAGCATGTTCAATTCTACCTGTTTCCTTTTTCACTTAGTCTTTGAAACTCGAAGATATTTCCTTAAAACTATTTGCATAAACAGTTGAAAGGAGATCATTTTCAAACTCAAATTTGATCCTTTGTTCTGCACGGGAAATTTCGAGTTCGACAATTTTCCCTTCGAGAACCAATGTAGGAACATATTTCTTTGTTTCAAAGACTTGGTTGTTGACTGGCTTTGTAGCACAAATGTCAAAGTGGTTATTTGGAAGTGGTTTATTTATATTGTTGAGAATTTTCTCCGTCTCACGAGTATAGCAAAATGGAAGTTGTATACGATTTGTTAAAGATCTTTTTCTTTGTTCCTCTTCTTGTGTTTCCTTGTCACCAGTCCAATGGATTTCAAAATCGGGCCAATATCTTGCATAACTTAGACATTCGAAATTATACAATGTCGGTAATGCAATGATCGCTTTGGTCAGACATTTTGGATTTTCGTAACCAAGACCCCAATATTTATTAACATTGCTTACCATTCTTGGCTTGTTCAGAAAAATTGTTTGGTCTGTTTGATCTCTCAAATACAGCTTCTTTTCCAAACTTTCAATTTTGTTTAAAAATTCTGAATTCTTGTCTGAAAGATTTGTCAAAGATAATTCACTTTCATTATTCTTTGTTTCTAAATCTTTGATTTGCTTGTTCAATTCAGACAATTTAGAATCAAGGGTTAACTTTTCTGATTCAAATTGATTATGTTGAGCTTTGAGATTTTTGATTTCAGAACATTTTTCTTTTATCTCAAATTCAGCATTATCAACCTGTTGTTTCAATTCACTATTCTTCTTTCTTTCATTTTGTAGATTTTCTTTTAACCCTTCAACACATGGCGTCAGTCCTTGAAATTCACTAAATAAACTAGCATAATCTTCTTCAGAACATGCTAACTTATTTAGTGTGTCATTCAGTTCATTACGCAGATTTATGACTTCTTGACTTACTGATTCAGGTAAAGGAAAAGAATTTACCTGTGATGTAGTGTCAGATTTATCTTCATCGTCAGAATCGAATTCTGCTTGACACATATTTGCATGCTCTTCCTTTTCACCCTCGTCATCAGAATGATCAAGCCAATACTCTTCCTCCACCATAAGAGCTATTCCATCTTCCTTTTGTTGTGCCAGAAGCAATTTTTGTCTGTAGTAATCAGTGTTCTTGACTACCTTCTTTCGATAATCTCTTGCATAGTGACCCGGGTTCCACAGTTGTAGCACTTTTGAATCTCCACTGTCTTCTTATCATCAAATCTTTTCTCAACATTCTCAAAAACCTTTTTACTATCAGCTTTCTCCGATCTCTTATCCACCGTTTCAAACCTTTGTTCTTGAACCGGTTTCTTCTCATAACTATTGTTTTCAATCCTTCGTGAACCAGACGTATATCTCAGATTGTTATTTGATGAAGGTGGTTTGTAAAACTTCTTTTGGAAGTGCCTTGTGAGAAGAACCAAAGCTTGATGTAGTTCAACACCATCATCAGAAATATTTCCCCTGAAACCTGTATCAAACATTCCAGAGTTATCAGATGTAAAGCTGTTCGGTTGGACCTTGGCTTGTAAAGCAATTGGTTCTTGAGAAATCTCTTTCTTCTTTTTCTTTTTCTTCTCCTCTCTTATCTCTTATATTTCTTCCTCATCTTGCAACATAGTCTCAAACAGTTCATGTAGTGGCATAGTGGAGAGTCTAGGATTTTGTTTCATTTTTCTAGCCACACTCTTCCACTCAGGTTGTAGTGTGCTAAGAAATTTGACATTTAATTCAATCAGATCCTTTTTTACTTTGTTCTTACTAAGCTCATTAAGGAGAACCATGAATCTGTCATATGTCTCGTAAAGTGACTCATCTTCCTTGGCCCTAAACTCTTCATACTTATTTATGCACATAGTGATTTTCATCTGATTTCCAATCTGAGACCCTTGTAGCATCTTCTCTAACTGTTTCCACATATTGTTTGCCGTATCCTTGTAACTATCAATCTTGTTGAAGACTTCATTAGGAATCCCCATGATCACATACGATCTTGCCTTTTTATCAGCATCGTATCTTGCTTTTTGATCAGTACTGTATTCGGAAAGAGGAACCAATCTCATAACTGTGTTTGGTGCATTCAGAACACGAACATCCTTGTAAACAGGTTGCATTAGACCATTATGGAGAGAATCTAGCAAGTGTAACCCATTTGGTTGTCGTTCAAGGAAATCCTCAAACCTTTCCTTCCATTGCTCATACTCTTTTTCAATCAAAATCGGAGGTCTAGTATCCTTCCCAAAGAGTTCATTATGTCGTTTCTCATCATCTTGAAAATTACTTGTTTTGATCTTTACACAGAAAAATGAATTTGTGAAAATTGAAAACTGTCGGGCAACAATGTACGACTGTCATACAGAACGTGTGCGACAATCGAAGTGAACATTAACTCTCGTACAGAACGTGTACGACTTAGATCAACTCTCGTACAAAGCTTGTGCGACTTGGACGTAGTAATAGTAACTCTCGTACAACAAGTGTGCGACTTGGACCAACTCTCGCACGAAACTTGTACGACTTAGTCCCGGGTACAGTAACTCTCGTACAAGACTTGTACGACTAAAAATGTAGTCGGTCAAGAATCGTGCGACAGTTATGATGATTAGTGACGTGCGACAGTTATGAATATGAAGAACACTTTAGCGTACGACAGTTATGAGTCCGAAAGTCAAAAAATTTCTAAGTGTCCTAATTTGTCAAATCAACACCAATTGATTCGAAACTTTGCAAGGTGATTCGCGAGTACACTCTGAACACCTTTTGTTCAGCAAGCAACACCAAGAACACAGTAGAAATCCATTTTCGAATCTGAGCAGTGAACTTTTCGAAAAATCCCAAAATCAACTGAAATCCTTCGAAATCTGTTTTCTGATCCTGTTAACTTGCACGAGTTGATCTAGTGTATCAATTCGTACAAATCTGTGCTCAATCTCGAACCAAAAACACACTCAAATCACAGCAATCAAATGTAGTCCGAAAACCCTAAAAAAATGCCCAAAAACTTCAAAAAATCTTCACAAATTCGATCTGCTTGGCTCTGATACCACTTGTTATCCCAATTAACAAGTAATATGAATCAAGATCTGTAGAAATCTCTGGTCATCTCTCATTAGAAGCAAGAACTTGTTACATCAAGAAGAGAGAAAACTCACATAGTGTTGCAAAAGTGTATCTATCAAAGTGTTAGTCAAAATAGAGAAATCTAGGCTATTTATACCTAGAACCAACATTTACATTTTAACCCCTCAACTTGAATACAATTATAAAATTGACACTAACAAGGGGCTCTTGGGAAGAGGGAAAGTAAGAGGGTTTTGTTTTGTTTTGATTTTATAGTTTTTTATTCTTTTTTTTTAACAAAATGGAGGGAGAGTTGCACGGGTGTGGCCAAAGGGTGAAAGGGTTTGCTTTTTCATAAAAAAAAGACTTTTGTCTTTATTCCATAATAGCTTATTTCACATAAAAGAACATTTTTTTCTTTTGAGGTTTTTAAGGTCAAAGGGGCAGATCTCCATAAGTGGGGTATACACTTTTACCCAACCCCTCACTTTGTCCAACACGTTTTTTTCGTGTCCTCTATCCAGCCTGTTGATTGTTGCGAACGACCACAGTGCGAACTATCCCAAAGACTCATTAGCTCTAAATGACACATACAATTATAAAAATACAAACTTTTATCCTCAACAACTCTAAATGAAAATAAATAGATAAAAAGGGAAAACACGACACATAAAAAGAAACACACATTAATAGAAAATAAAAGGTTACACTAACGAAATGTAAACAACACTCAAAGTGAGAGTTATCACATATTTTTTTATATATTTTTTTGCAAAAACTTTGATACTAGTCGGAAAAAAAGACTCAAATCTAACATAAAAAACGGAAAATAAAAGACACAAAATTGGAGTTGAGAGTAAGGAAAAAAATTATATCAAGATTATGTAGGGTGTGATTCACCACCCCTGTGTACATCTTAAAAAATGGGATGGTTTCAAGATAATAGACATCTTCACTTTATCAAAGGATCTTCCAACAACCACTGAACACGATCTAGTAAAATCATCTGAGCTTTTGACCACAAAAGTTATCCCCACGGTCCGATGTATGACTACCGTGGGAGTACTATGGTCAAAAGAAGGTTGCAAAACATGAGAAAAAATCATTACATTAGAAATTTTAGCATCTTGAAGCACCTCTTCACTATTGGGGAGTGAAGAAGGCTTGTTCATGTGCTCGGATTTTTCCTTGAAAATCTCCGAATCTTTCTCAACATCACTCTCATCCTTACCAACACATATTGATTTTTCATTATCAACTTGGTAAGTGACCTTGACTTTGATTTTTAAACTCTTCGGCGAGTTGTCTTATCTTAGTGTTCAAGGCATCCAGAGAGGACGTAACATTTCCCATAAATTCCATAAGAGTTTCCATTAAGCTTGTGAGAGTAGTTTCAAAAGAGTGAGATGGTTCGGGTTGTTCAAAAATATTGTCCGGTGGGTAGATGGAAACAAAGGACTCGTCCCTTGAAAATCAGATGAATAAGCATAATGTTCCTCCCATGATTGGTCAAATGTATTCAAATACGTGTCATTCCAATCTTGGTAGGGAGGTCCAAATGAAGTGCAGGTGCCATCATCTTGAATATTTGTACAATAATTAGGATGTTGTTCCCCATAATAATTGAAAGCATTATAATAAGGGGCGTCCCAACTAAACCCTTCCATTAGGGTGAGAGTGGTGAAGTCGTGACATGCAACATGGAAAAGTACTAAAGAAAACTCGTGACTCGGGTTCGAGTTGAAATCAATATCTTGGGATAAAAATTGTGCCAATCCCGGACAACGGCGCCAAAAACCTGATAGCAAAAATACTCACACGTAATATGTGGCACAATAATGGCACAAGTATACACCACGCATTGCATTCGCTTCACAAGTAATATAATGGTAAGGACCAATATCGTATCCACGAGGACTGGACTACCAAGAATCATAGATTTCTACGAACTTTCGGTGCAAAGTTGAAAGTTTTAGTAATTTGTTTGAGTTGGTTTTAAGTGAGCAATTAACAAGATAATTAAAAAGTGGGTATGGGTGTAGCTACTGATCATAAGTAGAGACATAATGATGTATAAAAAATACCGAAACATAAATTGCATTAAACTCGAAATGGGTCATTGTGGTCACAAGTCTCACCACAGTGGCGATGGAAATTAAAAGTGTAGAAAATTAAAAGTTACTAAACTAAAATTACAAAGAAACTAAACGTGGCTGAAAGTATGAAATGGTTGTAAAAACTTGATGTTTCTTCGTGCTTGAATTGCTTGGACTATGCTTCTTTATATATGTGAAGAGTTGAAAGAGACATGAGAGTGTGGAAAGGACTTGACCCAGCCTTCCCCTGCAAGAGCCCTTCACGATTTTGGCAATAAAATCGCCAATATGATTTTCAAGCCACTGCCTTACCGCTGTGGTGATTTACCACAATGACTTTCAACGCCAAAATTCGACTTTTTAGACATTTCTCAACCAAAGAAATAATATAAGGCTCAAATGGGTATTTAGAGAGGTAAAATGGGTAAAAATGGGTTTTTAAAAGAGTAAAAATAATATTAAGAAATGAGGGTTATCAATAAACAATTGACTATATAAAGGTTAAGATATAGGTAGAATGTCCATCCAAATTTTGATCCACATTTGGGTTAAATAGTTAATTTTTTTTGTTTCCATGACAACATTTCATGTAACAGTTAAATAATTTATTTCATTGTATACAAACTATCAATCAATCATCAATCAATATCAATATATAAATGAGAATCTTAGGATGATGACATGACGCAATGAGAATCAAGTTTTCATCCAATGGTGAATTGTAGTGAATTCTTGATTGTCCCACATTGATGACAAACGTGAAAAGCTGAATAAACAATTGAATATATAAAGGATAAGATATAAGTTGAATGTCCATCCAAATTTTGATCCACATTTGGGATAAATAGTTAATTTGTATGGAAGAAACTCAAATTGTTTATATTACGTCTATTTTATTATTTTAACATACATTTTTATTTGATTTTTTTTTCATTTTTAACATACTTTTTTGTGTTACTTTAGCATTATTGGTTTGTTAAGTAGTATCAGTAACGTTGACACTTTGAAGGTGAGTTCCAAAAAGGAGACCTGGAAATTGGAAAAATATAGGAATTGCGCATTTTATACAAATTAAATTATCATTTTCCCACTTTTAGCAAATATTGTTAACTTTTCTGTTGCCATTACTTCAGCTCAGTAACGTGCAAAGTTACCTTTTAGATTCCTTGGTGAAAAATTTGACGATTCCCATGTAGGAAAACGTACTACCGGTGGCACTTCTATAACCTATAGAGTGATACCCGAACTTCTCTAACTACCGCGCAACGCGCGATTCATACACTAGTTCAACAATACATTATAATCTACTTGACATCCACGATTCAAACATCTTTTGGGCTATTTCATGGCGCAATGAGAATCAAGTTTTTATCCAATGGTGAATTGTAGTGAATTATTGATTGTCCCACATTGGTGACAAAAGTGAAAAGTTGGATAAACAATTGACTATATAAAGGATAAGATATAGGTTGAATGTTCATCCAAATTTTGATTCACATTTGGGTTAAATACTTAGTTTT
The DNA here is from genome assembly GCA_033807775.1 of Saussurea involucrata. Lineage (NCBI taxonomy): Eukaryota > Viridiplantae > Streptophyta > Magnoliopsida > Asterales > Asteraceae > Saussurea > Saussurea involucrata. Next base: position 49,683,565 of record CM066324.1, read on the forward strand.
TTTTACATGACAACATTTCATGTAATAGTTAAATAGTTTATTTTATTTTATACAAACCATCAATATCAGTCATCAATCAATATACATATATAAAGGAGAACATTAGAATGATGACATGGCGCAATGAAAATCATGTTTTTATCCAATGGTGAATTCTTGATTGTCCCACATTGGTGACAAACATGAAAAGTTGGATTAACAATTGACTAGATATTGGTTGAATGTTCATCCAAATTTTGATCCATATTTGGGTTAAATAGTTAATTTTTTTTTTGTTTACATGACAACAATTCATGTAATAGTTAAATAATTTATTTCATTTTATACAAACTAAATTTGTATGGAAGAAACTCAAATTGTTTATATTACGTCTATTTTATTATTTTAACATACATTTTTATTTGATTTTTTTTCATTTTTTACATATCCAAAATTTTAACATACTTTTTTGTGTTACTTTAGCATTATTGGTTTGTTAAGTACTATCAGTAACGTTGACACTTTGAAGGTGAGTTCCAAAAAGGAGACCTGGAAATTGGAAAAATATAGGAATTGCGCATTTTATACAAATTAAATTATCATTTTCCCACTTTTAGCAAATATTGTTAACTTTTCTGTTGCCATTACTTCAGCTCAGTAACGTGCAAAGTTACCTTTTAGATTCCTTGGTGAAAAATTTGACGATTCCCATGTAGGAAAACGTACTACCGGTGGCACTTCTATAACCTATAGAGTGATGCCCGAACTTCTCTAACTACCGCGCAACGCGCGATTCATACACTAGTTCAACAATACATTATAATCTACTTGACATCCACGATTCAAACATCTTTTGGGCTATGTCATCTCTCTATTGAGTCCATTCATTACCTGATTCAATAACATCAACAGATTCGACATCATCATTGGATTCCAACATCTCTTCCCCGATAGGCATGTCTTCTAGTGTGAGTATTGTGTTTTCCTTCGAATAAAGAGACATGTACTTTCTAATAAAATTATGGAGTAAAGCACATGTTATGACCATTCATCCTTGAAGTTTTATTGGATATAAATTAGGCTTCGTAGTATGGCCCAACGTTTCTTCAATATACCAAAACACCTTTATATGATATTCCTAGCTTGTGAGTGTTTCATGTTGAAGTATTCTTCCTTATTCGTAGGTGTATGACCAATGTGTTCACATTCTCATAAATGATACCTAGTACCTCTATATGGTGCCAAAAATCTGTTGCCATTGACATATCCTGCATCGGCCAAATAGTAATTACCCAATGGGACCTTAAAACCAGTATTCCTTGTAATTGCATCTCGTAGTACTCTAGAATTGGTAGTTAAACCTTCTGAACCGGATAAAACATAGACAAAATTCATGTCTTGAGTGAATGCACCAATACATTAATGCAATATGTCTCTTTCTTGTTCTGTATCTTGGTTTATCATACTCGGGTACGGTCATTTCAATGTATGTCCCATCTATTGGTCCTAGACAACCCTAAAAAAATAAGTTGGTTTTAACTAAACGATTTTAACTATATATAACAAATAATGAGAGAGGTTAACGATGATTACCTTAAACCAATTCCATCTTCTGTCAGTACAATCATCCTCTACCGGAGTTGGTTTGAAAAAAAAAGAACATATCTTGTAACCGTAGTAAAGCACTTAAAACTCAATGAACATGCCTACTTGTTATTTACCTTGACCTATAAAAAAATCTAACTTGATAGCAGCGGATTAGGTTTTTAGGGGTATATTGGTACATAATTTTTCGTTCCATCTAGTTGTAGGGGTAAGTCAGAACATGCGCGTTCCACATCAGTTCTACTTAGTTCTAGCATATTCCACATAGAGACACGCCAACCATGGGACAACTCTGTTCTGTTCTGTCATGTCCCACCCTGTTCTGCGTCGCACCCAAAGAGAATGATAAATCTTTTATCTAGGGACTTGATGATTATTACGTATTTGGTTAAAAGTTTGATAATCAACGATCTCGACTAGATCCCCTCAAAGACACCAACATGAAGGGGTATTTTTTTATCTCATTTAGCGATTGAGGTTAGCAAGAATGCCCAAGACCGAACTAGGACCTATTTTGCATTTGAGTAAAGTCGTCACATCCCTTTATCAACTGATCTACGTATAAGACACAATGATTATCTTGTATTTTAATATGTTTGACAATTGATTATTAGTTAATTTCATAAAGCAAACGTATATAAAAGGGGAAATTAATTAAAATGTCCCAATTTCATTTTTCACTTACACAAATACCCTATCTCTCTCCTGGTTTGCAAAAATGCTGTAACACCCTTAATTTGGAACGAGCAACTAACTTTAAAATTCAATCAAATAATCAAAATAGATAAAATCATTTCTACAATTCATTCCTCAAAATACCTCAGAATTAAAACATCATAATTTCTACCGTTAATAACTTAAGACCACGTTACTTAATACAACACAAGTTGCTAGTCCAAAGAATTGCGGAAGGCTTCACTAATCAAGTCACCTCTCGTGCACTCTACTATCACTCGCCACTTCACAATGTAGCTAGAGCTACCCCAACCTGAGCCTGTTGCACATGCCGACAAATAAAAAGGGTTAGACTTACGTCTAGTGAGTTCAAACATTTTATCATGACTATATAAAAATCATAAATCGGAAGGTAGTAGTTATAGTCATGATTTAAATAAAGCTTTAAATGAAAGTTTGCGACAAAGACTATCATTTCCAAAAAGGTTTCCCAAACGGCACAAATGACTCAATTTCCAACGCACTCAAAATCCATGGGAACCATTCCCGAAAAGTATAAAGCGTTTTCCAAAATGAGTTACGAATCCCAATTCACCCAAATACGTGAATAAATCTAGTTTAGGAAAAACATTCAAATACGATTGACAATACATACTCAACCCGTAAAACATGGAAACCATCCATTAAATATAACCCTTTATTAAAACATAATACGAAGCAATACTCACGCAACCGTAAAATGTAACAAAGATCAAATACCAAAAACGGGGGAGACCCGTATCCGTTGAAGGTGGAGGTAACACATAAGTATATCACCCGTACAACGTTCATCGCACAACTGGGAGTAGAGATTACAACATTTAACTCTGCCTATCTCTGGTCCTCCCAACGAAATCAGGAATTACAACTTACGTCTTGCCTATTCCTCGACTTCTGCTATACGAAACCCGAATTACACCGTAATTGAGGATACATCTTGGTGTCTACCCACTTGGTAACGCCCCAAGGTCCGGCACACTTAGGATCACCTCCAATGCACCCTCTATAAGCGGCGTGGATCTCTACACATATCTCCAATGTAACGTGCCCAAGACTATATCCTCCTAGTGCCTACTCGGAAAGTTAAGGTCATAAAACATGAGTTCCGAGGTTCGTCTTCAAGATACCCAATCGACCATTACCAATGACTGAATAACATGCCTATGGATCCAATGCAACATAGTCAACAACACATGCCTATCCCGGAATGACTCACTCACCCAAGCATGTAAATATCCAAAACGTGCAATACTATGCAAAATGGTGCAATAATAGCAACCCATAAACAAGACCCCACATTGAGCCATTTAAACCGGACAAGTGTCCCAAGACTATCTCAAAGTCAAAACCGAGCAAAGTGCTCCAAGCTTGCTAGACCCATAATGTCGGTCATCATCGCATAAAACGCGTTTAAACATTATTTAGGTAAACAAGTACCACAAAACCATCATTAACCCCAAAACACAACACGGGTTAAACAAAAGGATTTTCCCAAATGACTCACACCTTTAATATTCTCAAAATGACCCATAACACCAAAAGTGCATTTCCCAAATGGTTTATTAAAATCATTTACACTAACACGATTTACCATCAAATAAATCTCATTTTGAGCAATTAATCTTTTAAAGTCAAATTATGGTTTCTAACCATCCAAATATTCAAAAGCCCCAAATATGGGTGTTTTACACATTTATGAAGATAAACACTTCAAAAGAGTTAAACTATCCAAATAACTCAACAATAGACATTTTCAAGTAAAACACACAAATATTTGGAAATTACTATTTTTTGGCATGTACAAAGTTTTCGCAAAGTAACTTGAACTCACCTTGCTAGATTTGAGCTAAATCTAGAGTTTCTCCAACGTAAGTACCTTTGATGAAGTTTGCATCCTCAAGCCAAAACTTCCAAAACCTAGATTTATGAGTTCTTAACCATCAATATCACAATCCAACCATGTAGAATCATTCTCTAAACATACAACATCAAAACCCCCAATTTATACCAAACCCTAGTTCTTAAAGATGAAGAAACAAGGTTCCTTTAGCAAATCATCACCAAATTCGTCCCACAACAACACAAGTTGGAAAGAAGATGAAATCAACAACAATAACATCTTTGGGTAGGAATAGATTACCTTTATCCACTTGAAATCTCCAAGAGATAGCTCCTAGACTCCCAAAAGCTTCAAACTCCTCAAGTGGCCAACAATGGAGGAAATGGGTTGATTTAGGTGGAGAAGATGAAGAGGAGAGGAGAGGGGTTTTAGGGTTTCTAGTGGGAGAAATCGATTTTTAGAGAGAGAGTTGAGAGAGTTGAGAGTGATAAGTGAAATGAGGGAGAAGAAAGAAGAAAAGGGTTTAAAACCCTAAGATATTCGTCCAGCAGCTTCGCGGACGTCCGTATGAAACCTCGCGGACGTCCGGCCTTCAAATACCAAAATCCCCGAATTTCTCTGTTGCTTCCGCGGACGTCCGGCCCTTGCCTCGCGGACGTCCATGGCACAGTTTTCCGTTCTCCAATTTTCGGGGTGTTACAAATGCCCCAAGATCCCACGATTTAACCCGTGATCGCGGACCCATGCATTTGGTCCTCGATTTGGTCCCTCTATCGCGGACTCCAAACAAAAAAAATGGAATTGTTCCTCGATCGAGGACCAATTGTTTTGCAAGCCTGACAATCGAGGACTCCACCCACCAATCCCCTGCAAGATTCCACACCCCCCTCCCCTCACATTCTTCCATTTTTATTTTTTAATTTGAAAGTTACATTTCACACCCTTAGGTGGCGTTTGGTTCACAGAATCTGATGGAAATCGATGGAATTGGAATGTTGAATTCCATTGACCAGATTCCATTCCCACGTTTGGTTCAATCTTTTTAATGGAATTGGAATGTTGAATTCCAACAAATTCCATAGTTTAAGGAATTGAACATTCTTTGGTAAATGGGTGGTATTTCAATGGAATGGAATTTAACATTTCTATAATTCCTAAAATACCCTTAACCCTAATATAACCTAATCTCTAAACCGTCTTCTCCAAAAATCGATTTCCACTGGTTTCACGATTGTCTCACAAATCGTCTTCTCCAAAAATCGAGCTTCTCCATAGACCAACACAGGTTCGTCTTCTTCACGACTTCTACTTCTTCCATGGTTACGATTTTCATTCCTATTACGTTTTCAAATGTGGTTTCTCTACAATTATGTGGTTTCGATTTTTTGTCGACTTCACAGACCTTAGTCGATTGCTCAGACCTCGGTTGATTTTATGTCGATTTCACAGACCTTTGTCGATTTTATGTCGATTTCACAAACCTTGGTGCTTTTTTTATGTCGATTTCACAGAATCACAGTGATTTCACGATGCTTTTTTAGATAAATCAATTTGTGGTCGATTCACAAAACAGATTGTGGTCGATTTCACAAAACAGATCGTGGTCGATTACATAAAACAGATGAAACATACAGATTGTGGTCGATTTCACAAATTGTGCTTTTTTTTGGATAAAATCAGCGGGTTCACAGATTATGTTCGCAGTTTATAGTTTCACATATTTGTTCACAGATTATGTTCACAATTTATAGGTCTTTCACATATTTGTTCACAGATTATATTGTAATAACCTATTTCGGTATGTTCTTTCGATTTGTACAAAACCATGTCTGATAATGATAGATGAATAAACCAATGAATAAACCAGAAAGATGCGTATATTTAACAAAAGGGTATTTTGGTCATTTATCCAAATTTCATTCCAATTCCAAAGCTACATTCTGTGAACCAAACAGACAGATTCCATTCCAATTCTGTCAACCAAACAGCTGGTCAAACCTAACAACATTCCATTCCAATTCCTTCAAAGTCAAATTCCTTCAAAGTCAAATTCCTTTGACAGATTTCATTCCATCCAAATACATTATGCGAACCAAACGCCCCCTTATACTTATTTAGTTAATTTATTTTATACTTTTTAGTTTTCTATTTTTCATTTTACACTTTTATTATATTAACACATATAATCGTATATTACCTAACATACGTTAAAAAACTACTTTTTAATTTTAACAAGTTACACCATTATAATCGTCTCTTCGATACCTTCGAAATGAGCCCAATATTGAATATTTTTGGATTTAATTATATTATACTTATTTAGTTAATTTACTTTATACCTTTTAGTTTTCTATTTTTCATTTTACACTTTCATTATATTAACACATATAATCGTATATTAACTAAAATACGTTAAAAATACTTTTTAATTTTAACAAGTTACACCATTATAATCGTCTCGTCGATACCTTCGAAATGAGCCCAATATTGAATATTTTTATTCCAACAAATTCCAACTTTGATTATTCGTTTAAATCAATATATCCACGAGTACAAGTACGCTCTATATATTCTTCATACACATCTAATATACGTTTGTATGGGACAATCCATGTACTTGCATCTTGAAGTCGATAACGTATTTTTTTTACATATTTTAGTTAATATATGATTATTATGTTAATGTGATAAGAGTGTAAAACGAAAATTGAAAAAGTAAGAGATGTACCATAATTTAAATAATTAACTATAAGGACATGAATTGTAAATACTAAAAATATTTTTATGTAGTATATATGATATATAATAAAATAATAAAATTTAAAAATATTCAATATTTGGCTCATTTCAAAGTATCGAACAAACGATTATAATGGTGTAACTTGTTAAAATTAAAACGTATTTTTTTAACGTATTTTAGTTAATATACGATTATATGTGTTAATATATTGAAGGTGTAAAATGAAAATTAAAAAAGTAAAAGGTATAAAATAAACTAACTAAATATTTATAGGGGTATGAAATGAAATTATAATTAATGTGTGTGTGTGTAGCTCGAAGGGGGGTATATAATTGTTTAGGGGGTGGGGTTAAAATTGAAGGTTTGTGTCCGCCATATGTTTGAAAAATCGCGGACTCCCACACTCAACCACAAACCACAAAATTGAGAACGTCATTTTAATCCGTGATCGAGGGTTAAATCGTGGGTTCTTGTGACATTTTTGCAAATCAGAAAAGATATAGGATATTTATGTAAGTGAAAAATGAACTTGGGACATTTTAATTAACTTTCCATATAAAAATTGTACCTGTAATGTAGTTATTTTAGAAACTAGAAATTCAAGAAATCGTAAATAACTTAATTATATTTAAAAGTTTACTGAACGTTTTATTAAAAAATATAAAATTTGTATCAATAAGAGTGAAATACATATCTAATCAAAAATATCAATATAACTAATTTCACTTAACCTAATGTTTTTAGTTTATTATTAATTCTTAGAGCATTCACACGCGTCTTGCAAGAGCTCTTGCAAAATGACATGGCATTTCATGTGTTTTGCAAGGCCTTGCAAAACTACCAACATCTTGCACAATTAGCAAGGCCTTTTAACAATTAAATATATTAAACAAAATCATTTTTTAATTTAATTACTTTGTTTGTTTGTTTAAATATTAGTTATTATTAATATATTTATTAAATTTAATTCATTTATTAGTTTATTTGAACATTATTTTTTTAATATTTTTATTAAAATTTACTCACGCTTTATTTAAAAAAAATGATACTTTCGAGCAATGTTTTTTACTTAAACTGCTAAATTAAAAGTACATTAATATAAAAATTACGAAAATACAAATACTAATAGATAAACGTACACAATTTATGTATCTATATTTTATAATTAATTTATTTGTTATATTATAATTATCTATATATATTATAATTTATTAGTTTAGAAAGGAGTTTGGTCTTGCATGTGTGTGGAAGGTATTATTGCAAAGCTGATGTGGCACTTGTGAAAGGAGTAAGGTCTTACAGGTGCGTGGATGTCTTAGTACTATTGGATATTAAATTATATAAGTAGATATTTAATTTTTAATAGGATTTACAAAATTCTCTTTCAAGTGACATAAATTTACTAAATACACTTTTCCCCGGATAATTGAGTGGATACTGGATAGGGACGAGCTGCAAGCTTTGCATACGGCACTTCATGTCTCTTTGTTGATCTTATATATTTAAATTGAATTTATTTATTCGTTTTAAAATAGATTTCTTTTTTTTTTTACAAAATTAACACTCACATAATAAAAAATTATACAACAAAGTAATAGAAATTTTAAATTTGACCTCTAAAATAAATTTATCTCTGTTAATGATTCTTAATATTTCTAAGTTCATAGAAGTAATATTATCAGCTGGTAATTGTTATAAGTGACTAATGAATATTTGAACAATTATAGAGACCAAAAATGCAATTTTTTTAAAATTTAGTGTGGTTGACGGTCATTTAGTTTCTTGTTATTAAAAGCATTTTATATATCCGGTCATACGTCAAATTTTATAAAGTAAAATACACATTAAATAAAAAAGTTATATTTATTTTAAAACTATTAAATTGAGAAATGACTTTTGGCGCTTCTTTATTTTTAAGTGTTTTTCCAAAAAAGACATTTATTTGTACTATTCACGAGTTGTTATTTCTAAGGCCATCAGTACCGCTGCGGGTACCGACTCGGGCTCGGGCTCCCCCAGGTTCCAGCGGGCTGTGGTACGCCACATGCGGGCTTGGGGCTCGGGCTCGGGCTGCGGGTTTGAAAACCCGAGAAACCCGATGGTTTTTTCTTTTTTTTTAATTTTTTGTTAAATAATTTGAAAGGAGCCGTTGACAACGGCTATTTTTTTTTTTAAAAAAAATTTCAATTTAATCACACTATATATATAATCCTAAAACCCATTTTATTTTTCACACAAAACAACTCTCTCATTCTCTCATTCTCTTCCATTCTCTATATTTTAAACAATATGGATTCGCCACAACCCGGTTCACCGACCGCATCATCATCATCCGTAGACACCGACGAGTTGTTGAATCTACAAAGGGAAGTTTTTCGACAGGCTGCACAATGGATTTATGGTAGCACCGCCTCATCGTCAACAAGAGAGAGGGCCGCGAACATAGAAAGAGGTCGAGTAGCTGCAAACGAGCGGCTTATGCGGGACTACTTTGGCAACAACCCGGTTTATACACCGGATATGTTTAGGCGACGGTTCAGGATGAGCAGGCAACTATTCGAACGAATAGTTGAAGATTTAGAAGGAGAGTATCCGTATTTTACACTTCGGTTAGACGGCAGACGCAAACAAGGTTTTTCTCCGATACAAAAGTGTATTTCCGCTATTCGGCAATTGGCGTATGGAGTAGCTGTTGACGCACTTGACGAGTACTTGAGGATGGGAGACAAAACGTCACGAGATTGTCTGCACGCATTCTGCACAGGTATTATTGAACTGTATGGTCAAAAATATTTACGCAAGCCTACTTTTATTGATATTCAGAAGTTGTACGCCGCGCATGAAGCTAAACACGGATTTCCCGGCATGCTCGGAAGCATAGACTGTACTCACTGGGCGTGGGCAAATTGTCCGGTAGCATGGCGAGGTCAATTCATGAGAGGTGATCATGAGCACCCGACAATCATGCTAGAAGCAGTGGCCTCTCAAGATCTATGGATCTGGCACGCATACTTTGGTGTTGCCGGTTCCAACAACGACATCAATGTTCTCAATCAGTCGCCCATCTTGAACGATGTATATGATGGAAAAGCACCCGACTGCCCTTTTGAGGTGAATGGAGCCACCTACGAGCACGGATATTATCTAGCGGATGGGATATATCCGGAATGGGCTACTTTCGTAAAATCATTTACGTGCCCACAGGACCCTAAACGACAAAAGTTCAAGTCCGCGCAAGAATCGGCACGTAAAGATGTTGAACGAGCTTTTGGCGTGCTTAAACAACGTTGGCATATACTTCATAACCCGGCACGCGGATGGGAACCGACAAGATTGGCAAACATTATGTACGCTTGTGTCATATTACACAATATGATACTCGAAGACGAATACCATGCTATTTGTGGTGGCGATGAAAACGACTTTTTCACGGATGATATCGAAACCCAAATCAGTGAGGAACAACGCGCGGCAAATGTTCGAGAAGTCAAAAACCGGGGCACTCATAATAACCTTCGGTCGGATTTGGTCGAACATATTTGGGGTATCCAAGTTCCCAACAATGACGACGAGTAGATTTTTAAATTTATTTTGTAATTTTTAAATTTATTTTGTAATTTTTATTTTTAATGAATGATATGAATTTTTATTTTTATTATTTATCTTATTTTTATTTATTAAAAAATATATAAATATTTTTATGTTGTTAAATAATTAAATGTATAAATAAAAGAATTAAAAAAAATGAGGTGGCAAGAGGGCTTGAGGGTAGCGCTACGGGTCTTGAGGGCTTGAGGAGAGGGTTATGAGAAAAGCTGATGTGGCGCTGATGTGGCATTGAGGGCTTGAGGGCTTGCGGTACTCATGGCCTAACCATTGGATTTGTAAATAATTCAAATATACATCCGATCATAAAACAGTTAGAAATATATTCTTACATTTGCCTCGAAAAAACTATATCTGATGTACCTTTCATCATATACGATTCAAGTAAAGCCATTATCCGTAGACCTTAAAAGAGACAACCAAATGTCTTCGGATTTGGCCTCATCGGATTCATTACAAAGAATATCTCAATATATCTTCCGATCTATACCTTTGGAATCCGATAGAAGTTTCTCTCCTCTATCAGATTCACAAGGCACTTTTGATATATTCTAAGTCTTTGATACCCGGTAGAATTTACTTCATGAATATCTATAACTGAAAAATTGTTTTATAACTTATACTTTAGAATAGACAAATATAGAACTATTACTTATAAAATTCTTGTAAAGTGTTAAAAACCTCCAACGAAATTGAACAATATTGAAGAGAGTTCAAGATAGTCACCAAAGCCGATTGATTTGTCATCTAGCCAAAAGAAGATCCATAAAAGATATAGTCAACTATTAATCCTACAAATACCACTGTCAAGTCAAATTTTTAAGTGCAAACTTATCCAACAAGTTTGGCTCACCAGTTATCCCTAACTCTCATCCTAATATGGAACATGCAAAAACATGTCAGTCAAAGTAAGTTCTAAAACATGATTTAATTAGTGTCATACTACATTTATTGTTCCCTCTGCATACCAAATGATGAGATGGGTTTCCATGTGGTGAATATTTTAGATCGACAAGCATGTCTCACCAAGAAAACTCCTTACAACTAATAACCAAATCAAAGAGTCATCAAACATTAACTTCAACTTCAAATCAACCCAAAAAAACCTAAACATATATCTCAAAAGGCTCAAAAGACTTACCTTTTCAGACAAGCAAGACTAGGCTCAAATCTTGAAACATCTTAGTTGTTTCTCCTTTAAAATGCTTCCAAACATATTCTCCATCTTAAAGAACCACAAATCTAAGACATGGATGGGGGAAAGGAGAAGGGATGAAGAATGATCAAAACCCTAACTTATAGAGGTAGGAGATGAAGAGGTCACCTTTCCGTTGATCTAGCCTTGAAAAGCTTCAAAAATCAAGAACATAGAAAAAAAAAGAATTGCCTTAATCGGAATTGTGATGAAGAATATATGAGAAAATGAAGAAAATGCTCAAAAATCGGATTTTATGCATTGGACGCCGACTGCGAGAGTGACATGCTAAACTGCTAGTGTCACTTTGCATGGCACATTCACTCAAAATGTAGCGTGTCTTCCTCTCTCAATGCAAAAGTGACATGCTAAAGTGTTAGTGTCACTTTCGCATGGCACTTTCGCTCGGAAGGTACCAAGATCTGTTTAGGGCGTTTTCTCGATCGTTCCTCGACCGTTTGTAACATCCCAAAAATCATAACATGCATTAACGTAGAATAAGCATTCAAAATTACACCAACAACCTATACTAATCAAAACTTGACAGCGAAAGTCTCTAAATCCACAGCCGAGAGCTATATCTAGTCATCATAGTCAAAATCTTGGAGTTGCTCTAAGCTCCAAGTCCTCTTGCCTTCTCTTAGTTCTTACTGGAAGAACCCATAACACGCTTACCTGAAAATGGTTTAGTTTTTTGAAAAGCGAGGGTTAGACCAAAAGGTCTAGTGAATTCCCTCCATAAAACATTTATCATAGTAATAAAATCATTCCTTTAAAACAACTTGTAAACTTCACATTCTCATCATACAAGGTTAAACACAGGGTTCAGGGATTGCATAAGCTACTTCGAGCGGGGCCTAACGGACACCCTCTCGTCTACACCGGAGCCCAAATGGACCCCCTGTTCCTTCATGTAGGAGGAAACGAATTCCAACCTACAAGCTAACCTCCATATGCCCAAGGAATTATCAAATTCCCTGGCACCCTGACCCCACCGTGTAAACCGACTTCACATAGCGTACACATAACATTTCATGATCATGTATAAGAAAACGTTAAGCATTGATCCATTTGTTGAGTAAACATGCATTTCATGCAAAACATGCATACCATTAATAAAACGATTCATGCTCGTAAAAGAAACCATATCAGCAAAACATAGTACTTCATAAAAGGGTTGAGAGAACTCACCTTTGATTATCGTAGAACGCACTTCTTATATACCTTCAAGCTAAACCAATCGAACACCTAAGGGCATTAGATTCACATCAGATTAAAGGGTTCAAACCTACTGGCAGCGAACACAATCCGGATATCAAACTGTCCGGACACCCTAACTTTCCGGATGCCCCAACCTCCCGAACACCCGAACTGTCCAGATACCCCAACATCCCGGATATCCGAACTGTCCGGATGCTAGGATTTTCCGGACGCACCCTATTCCGGATACCACACCCGGTAACTCAACTTATCCGGAGAGGACACCCACCCGGACACTATCAAAAACTTTACCCGGGAACACACAATCTTATCCGGAAACTACTATAACCTGCTAGTATCCGGATACGACGGTTGTTCGTCAAAAACCTCTAAAAGTGATTATTTACCCATTTTCGGCCATTAATTTGATTTGACAAACCTAAGGGTTCATCCGCCAATCCTAAACAACCACTTAATCCACTTTCTTACCATCAAATCGATTTACAAAGCGAAAAACCCTTAAAACCCACTTTTAAGAAGAATATGGTTGAAAACCCATTGAATCATCATGTTTAGACTTAAGAACCCAAACCAATTAAGAAAAGAACACTATAACAACAAGGAATAAGAATTACCTTACTGATTTCTCCTCTGATTCTTCTCTTTCTTTGATTTCTTCCCAAGAACTCTTTTCTTCTCCCTTTTTCCTTTCTCTTAGCCGCCAACCCCCAAAACCCCAACAAATATTGATTTCTAAATAATGAGTTGCCCTAGGGAATTGAGCCTTTAAGTATCTTTCAAAAATTGCCATTAGGTCCCTCAAGTCCAACTTCCAATACTTAGACTTTGGCCACCAAATTTTCATCTCTTCTATAACAAAAACCCGGTTGTTACAACACTACCCCCTTAAAAGAATTCTGTCCCCGGAATTCCTCATTGGAAAAGATGCGGGTATCATGACCACACCAAAACTGACACTTCCCTAAGGTAATGCCACTTCTAACTTAGTCAACCACCTCATTAAATTCGAAACATGGAACACTGGATGAATTCCCTTAAATTCTTACGGTACTCTAACTCGTAGGCTACTGTTCCTATTCGATCGGTCTTAACGATAGAAAAATAAATAAGGCTTCTCATGCATCTTTACTTCCCAAAAGGAGGAACCTGGCGGAATCCCCCGCTTCAACACGAGATTCATTTACTAAGAAACGGCCACTCACTTGACAGCTTGGCACAAGGCCAACCCTGTACATCCCGACAACTCACAACCCCGAGTTCCTTCATCGTATCACAACTCACTACCTTGCACCACCCAACAATTGTCTATGCAGATACATTTCCCTTATCTCGGACCACCTAGACCACAGTTCGACAATCATCTCTCCCATCCTCACCACTTCACCACCTCATACTAAAACGTAACTAAGAGTAGGAACCTCCAAACCCATCGTTGAAGTGTTCACCTACTCAAGTTAAACTTATCCTGAAACACATCAATTCCTCCTGGATCGCCACGTTCGTTCAATCATAAAAACATAACTCCGGTCATCCTCGCCCAACTGGGAGGAGTAACCATGGTCACACCATACTATTCTCACTAGCTTAATCACTACACGACCCGTTCGTTTTAAACCTTTCTCCCAAAGTTACTAACTTACTCATTCAGTTGTCTCATCCACTTCTTTCCTGCACAAAATCATACACAAATCCCTTCCTCAATACTATTTCCAAAAGTTCGCACACTTATCAATGACAATCTACACAACACTACACCTTTTGGCATTACCGTTACATTTACTACTTCCACTTTACTCACTTAATCCGACATACTGTCTTCACCTCCCCACGTTAGCGTGGAGCACTGCTCACCAAACATTACTTGCCCCTCCCTATCGACCTTTCCACATGCTGATATCACTTTCTCAATACTTACATAATCAAACAGTTGCACCAAAGTCCTAACTTAAGGCATTCAATCAAGTCGTCTTGAAACGACACCAGAGTTCGACGTCACTACACATTCTTTAATCTCCAACTTTTACTTTCTCAGACATTTCTTTAACTCATAAGCAACAGCTCACACTCTTTAAGAGTTCACATCTATTCCACCTCATTTTGACTAACACACCCATCATTTTCTTTAAACATCCAATGATCCCAAAACATGCTTACTTAGCGACTCTTACAACCACAAAACAATTGGTTTCTTATTTGAGTAAATACGCGCCATCACTCCGTCATTCTATCCCGAACTCAATCATATTACAACGTCTACCTACACTCTTCGTGCTCCCACAATCTGGTTAACAATTCATACACCCCAACCAAAACCTCTAAAAGCTTCTATCTGATGCTTCTTCTCTCTCTAACATCACATCACTACGACACGAGCTGTCACATTTAGCTTGACAAATACTGTCACTACACATCCTTACACTCTTTGCCCATAACATCACACTGCAGACCAGATCTCTCATGATCATCCATACATAATTTATACTCGCCCTCAAAGTGACCCGCATGAAATCGAGCCTATCTCGCTACTTAGTCCTTTCACAACTTGCTGAACTATAACTCACGAGTTCTCAATTAGCTCAAACACAGACATTCTAGCTAGCTCTTTACGATCCAAGCTTTTAGGTAAGCTGGACACAGTCCCTCACTAAACGATAAAGTCTACACACTCGCTTCGCTCGTGCTACTTACCTCATCATTCTATGAACCCTCCATACTTCGCAAATAGAACGCTTATTCAAAACAATAACTTCTCCTCCTCTTAACACCCCTACAAGGTGTTCTATCAATTCCCAACCTTCTGGTTCAAGACTTCGGTCTCGACCACCTTACACAACTGTCGACTTCTACAACAACAGATAACTTGTAACTACTTTCTTAACTTATTCTTTAACAAGGGTTCCCTTACGGAACCTAATCCTACCAACATATCATAATCACCCTCAAAATACGTCGCCCTTAATTCCAGACTTACTCATGTAACATCAATATTACAAGCTCACCTCAAAACTCATACCCCACGCCGTGGACCTTTCATTTCTGTCTCACAACACTACTCATAAAAAGTTGCTAAAACCAACGCCTTGATGACTCCTAGTCCTTCCTCCGGACACCATCGTCCCTTGGCGACTGTATTTCCAGTCACCGTACAAGGGTACAGACCCTCGTACCACCGATACCAAGGTCCACTACCGATTCTACCACTGTTCACCTTTCCTCTAGAACACATATACTGAAACTACATACGTTCTCCCCTGACTTGTCCAACACCTTTCCGCTCTCGGAGTTCCTCCTTAACTTATAATGTAATATTCTACGACCTAGTAGGTTCATAGCCTTCATGCATGACAATACAGTAAATAAATCTTTTCGCACATTTGAACATTTTAAATAAACAACGTTTGGAAAACACCTGGGTACACATGACCCCATCACTCTTATAACTTCAACGCCCTGCACAACGATTCGAGAATCGTTTGCATGCATCTTTCCGTGAACCTTAATCTTACTCAATTTCGTACGCTGTTATTATGACAGTAATACGTTGAATAAAAATCCTTTCATACGACACAATTTCGAAAGAAATTACAGACACCAAGTAAACCAGTCGGTTCTCACACCCCCTTTTTTTTATATCAACCGGTTAAAATTTCATTTGATTGTAAAAGTTTTGCTGGCACACGCCTGCTCGACCTTTTGTAATAATTTAACTTATCATGAAAAGTGTGAAATACTTTACAATCGTTAGGCTCAAAATTTCATTGTGCAATGTGAATGAAATCACCTTTTCTTTAAACATACGCTTGCACATTCTGACTCCTTTTCGATCAAAATAGATATTTACACATTTAATTTAAATCGTGAAAATTTGCATGTTATATTTAAGAAAGCTATGCATGATACTCTACTTGCAATTGAAGGCTTCTCACCCTAGCAAGGTCAACCGCTTTACCCACGCAACTTATCCTTGACACTCTTCCTTCGACCAAGGGTCGCCCTCTCGGTCAAGCACTAACTTGATGTACATGCGTTCCACATCTCACTTACTCAACCATTTCACACTATTTTCTCTTTGATCGACTATCTCACTTTCTACTTCTACATGCTTTCAATTCACTATAAGTATCTTATTCCAATTATCTTGCCAATGAAAAGCTCGACTAAAAAGTCAGGGCTCCATTGATACTTTCAAGGTTTTGACACTGTTCTATCTTACCATCCCAACTGATGTATCCCATGATTTCCATAACTAGGACTCTCCCAAAACTGGAGTCTTACTCAAACTCAAACATTCATCCTCTCCGAATCCACGAAGAGCTACCTCTAGACGACTCATAACATTCTTTACAACGTTTCTTCTCTACGATGTCTACATGCATCACATCATAATGACTCTTACACGACACTTCCCCAAACAATGGAGCTCGGTCTATCCCTCAGGGATCTTGCTGACCTATACCTCAACGTTCTCCCAGCCATAGCGCTAAACTGAAAGAAACCGATAGTTAATCCTTGCTAGACATGACTCAACAAATTTGCTATAAGTAAGGTATTGTAAGCACGCACATGTACCTGTAAGTTCGTACTTACACTGGCCAGGGGTAATCCCAAACTTACCTTACACGTTTGTCCTTTGCACCTTATTCCTAAGCACATTTATAGTGATCGTTCCTAAAGGCAATCCTATGTCTCGGTTGTGTTCCTCATCTTACAGTTAAAGTTTAGGCCCGATTGGTCACATAAATCCCTTAAACTAAGGCTCTGATACCATTTGTAACATCCCAAAAATCATAACAAGCATTAACGTAGAATAAGCATTCAAATTTACACCAACAACCTATACTAATCAAAACTTGACAACGGAAGTCTCTAAATCCACAGCCGACAGCTATATCTAGTCATCATAGTCAAAATCTTGGAGTTGCTCTAAGCTCCAAGTCCTCTTGCCTTCTCTTAGTTCTTACTGGAAGAACCCATAACACGCTTACCTGAAAATGGTTTAGTTTTTTGAAAAGCGAGGGTTAGACCAAAAGGTCTAGTGAATTCCCTCCATAAAACATTTATCATAGTAATAAAATCATTCCTTTAAAACAACTTGTAAACTTCACATTCTCATCATACAAGGTTAAACACAGGGTTCAGGGATTGCATAAGCTACTTCGAGCGGAGCCTAACAGACACCCTCTCGTCTACACCGGAGCCCAAATGGACCCCCTGTTCCTTCATGTAGGAGGAAACGAATTCCAACCTACAAGCTAACCTCCATATGCCCAAGGAATTATCAAATTCCCTGGCACCCTGACCCCACCGTGTAAACCGACTTCACATAGCGTACACATAACATTTCATGATCATGTATAAGAAAACGTTAAGCATTGATCCATTTGTTGAGTAAACATGCATTTCATGCAAAACATGCATGACATTTATAAAACGATTCATGCTCGTAAAAGAAACCATATCAGCAAAACATAGTACGTCATAAAAGGATTGAGAGAACTTACCTTTGATTATCGTAGAACGCACTTCTTATATACCTTCAAGCTAAACCAATCGAACACCTAAGGGCATTAGATTCACATCAGATTAAAGGGTTCAAACCTACTGGCAGCGAACACAATCCGGATATCAAACTGTCCGGACACCCTAACTTTCCGGATGCCCCAACCTCCCGAACACCCGAACTGTCCGGATACCCCAACATCCCGGATACCCGAACTGTCCGGATGCTAGGATTTTCCGAACGCACCCTATTCCGGATACCACACCCGGTAATTCAACTTATCCGGAGAGGACTGTAATAACCAGGTATTTTTATCTAAGTTAAATTTAGAATTTTATAAGTCCTTATGTTAGTATTTTGAAGAAATTAAAAGTTAAGAGATAAGATTTAAATTTAATAGAAAGTTGGGGGTGTGTTTCGACAATTGAGAGAAGTTTAGGGTTAGTTTGGTCTTTTTATTTAAACCACACACCACCACCGCCTCTAACACCTCATGTTGAGGAGGTGTCCTCTTGTGAGGCACTTTGAAACTTTTGTCTAAGGTGTGTGTGTGTGCGATCGGTTAGAGAGAGAAAGAGAGAAATCGAGAGAAAGTTTGAAGGGAAGAAGAAGGAAAAGATTAAGAAGTTTGTTGCTGTGATTCAGGGAATAAACTGAAGTGATTCAGGTAAACAATCAATCCTTTATTTGTGTTTTAATCCCTTGAAGTGTTCTTGAGCACACTAGTTAAGTTCTTAGTGGGTTTTGGTTAGAAATGGATGTTTTGGAAATTTTAAGCTTATGGTTAGGTTGTGTTAATGGTCTTAAACATATCTGCAAAGTTACATAAACATGCATAGTATAAATCTGCAAAATCTGGGTTTTTAGTTGAAACAGTAGGCTGTGACATTCATCGAAGTCGCAATAGACGACTGCGACATTCAACGAAGTCGCAACAGTTGGTTGCGACTTGGCATTGAAGTCGCAATGGTCGTTTGCGACTTGGCTTGAAATCGCAATAGTTGGTTGCGATTTAAGTTTGGAATCGCAGTAGTTGATTGCGACTCCAAGGTGGAATCGCAATAGTGGGTTGCGACTCCAAGGTGGAATCGCAATAGTGGGTTGCGACTCCAAGGTGGAATCACAACAGTGGGTTGCGACTCCAAGGTGGAATCGCAATAGTGAGTTGCGACTCCAAGGTGGAATCGCAATAAGGAGTTGCGACTCCAAGGTGGAATCGCAATAAGCGGTTGCGACTTCAGGGTGGAATCGCAATAGGAGATTGCGACTTGGTACTGTTCATTGCGATTTCAGTTGGGAATTTCGTAAGTTTAAGTGTTAAAAGAGATATTTGGTATTTTATCTGATTTCAGATTCTGTGAAGGAGCGACTTACGTGAATTTTCTTGAAAGAGTTTTGTGATAAACGCACGAGGTGAGTTTTACGTTAAAATGTTTTCAAATGGAATACATATATGTGATTAAATGTAATATGGTGCATATATTGTTTATATGAATATTACATTGTATGAATACTAGTTGGCCGGGCTTAGGACCGGTGAAAGTTGGCTGTACAAAGGGACAGTGGTGTTGGCTGTATTTAGTACAGCGGTGTAAATTAATTAATTGGCTTGCTACCAATTAATATGGCCAAGGAAAAGGAAAAGAGATAGAGATGGAAAGATACATAATGCATGGGTCATATTTGGTATTCTTATGTGAATCATGTGCAAATGTTTTCTTTAACTAACGGGGATTTTTCTCACTAGACCTCAAGGTCTAACCCTCATTTTTGTTTTAAAAATATGTATTCCAGGTCATGGAGCAAACAAGAGACAATGATAAGGTTTATCATGTTAACTTTTGTGGATGTTGAATGATTAAGAAGATTTCAGTTATGATCAGTAGTCGTTATATATTTCATTTTATTTCGAAAAAGTTTGTACTGAATAGACCTTATTGTAGTATCATAAGGGACCGTACTTGAATTATGATATGATATTTTGTGGTGAAATATATGCAAATTGGTATGTTGGAATTTAAGGGGTGTTACAGATGGTATCAGAGCCTTAGTTTAAGAGATTTAGGTATTAGTATCTGTACCTAGACTTAAACTGCATGCGAAGTAGGATGTCCTTGTTATTTTAGAACCTTGGGATGATAAATATAAAAAGGTAGAAGGAACATCATGTAAGGTAATTTCAGATTACACCTGGCCAGTGTAATTATGATCTTACAGGTACATGTTTGAACCAGAATACTTTATTATATGGGATATGTGCTTATGTGTATATTAACCTTGTTTGAATCAACAGAATGGCAAGTGGAACGAGACAAACAGCCGGAGGAAGGGGAAGAGGGGGAGAAAGAGGCAGAGGTAGGACAGGGGGCAGTGTACAGGGGCGAGGCACGAAGTTTGTTACGAGAGACGATCTAGCGGTTGAAATGGGAAGACTTCAGGCAAATATTCAAGCCATGTTTAACCAGACTCATCATTCGGAAACAGAAATACCAGACCCTACCCTTGGAAACGAAGTACCTATCGCACCTATTGTCACATAAGTACCAAGAAAGTGTGATTATAAAAAAAATTTAAACTGTAACCACCCACGTATGGAGGGGACAGAGATCCAGTAAAAGCAATGAGATGGCTGAAGGAAGTTGAAGCTGTATTTAAGACCAGTAAATGCGCGGAAGAAGATAAAGTGTTATATGGAACAGCAATGTTGAAAGCGGACGCCTTGTATTGGTGGGAGGCCCTTATTGACTCTGAAGGACCTGAGGTATATTCAACTTTTACTTAGGGCGAATTCTCGAGAGCATTTAAGGAACAGTTTTGCCCGCAAGCCGCAGTTAGACAGTTGGAAGAGGAATTCCTGAGCCTACAGCAAGGAAATTTATCGGTAAGAGACTACACTGCTCGTTTCTTGGAAAAGTCGCGTTTCGGAGAATATTATGTTGCCACCGAAAAGATGAAGATGGAAAGGTATGTATTCGGAGATCAGAAAGTTGGTAACTGCATCGAGACCTAATACGTTTTCAGAAGCAGTCAATGCTGCGGAAAATGTGGAGCGAGACAATAAGAGGGATGTTGGGGATAAAAGTGCGGGAAAGAGAAAATGGGAAGGACCGCCACATGATATGAAGAAGTCTGGGTTTCAGAGATCTGATAATCGTCCACCTTTTCGAGCAGCTGAAAGACCTTGCCCAAAGTGCCACCGTTTCCACCAGGGAAGCTGTCAAGTAGATCCTAGAAACTGTTATAAGTGCGGGAAGTTTGGTCACATTGCTAAAGATTGTCGGGTGGTTAGATTTTGTTATTCATGCAATTCTCCAGATCATCTTCAATCGGATTGTCCAATGGGAAGAATACCATCGGGAGGCACGTCGACAAGAGCAACGGGTGTTAGACCAACAGTACCGAGGTCAGAGCCAACAAGAGCAAGAGGCCGTTCATTTCAGATGACAGCAAAAGAAGCGGAGGAAACTCCGGACGTGGTTACAGGTACATTCTTAATAAATTCTACACGTGCTAAGGTGTTATTTGATTCCGGTGCAAACCGATCGTTTGTGTCTCCTTCATTTGCTACTTATATGCGTTTAAAGCCGAAAGTGTTAGATCATGCTTTAATGGTAGATACGGCAAATGAAAATCAAGTATCAGTTAAAGAAGTATTTGACGGTTGTGTGATAGATATAGAAGGGTGCGGGGTACCGATTCAGTTATTTCCAATAGCCCTGGTTGAGTTTGATGTGGTAGTAGGAATGGACTGGTTAGCCGAGAATCAAGCTAATATAAATTGTGATAAGAAGTTATTAAACGTTGTGTTACCTGAAAAAGGACCGGTAGTGATCTATGGCGATCGTAGGAATCACCAGTATAATCTTATTTCTATGATAAAAGCCCGTAAGTGTGTAAATAAAGGTTGTCAGAGTTACTTAGCTTACGTAATAGATACTAAGCTAGAGAAGAGTAAGTTAGAAGACATCCCAATTGTTAGTGATTTTCCAGAAGTGTTTCCTGAAGACTTGAACAGTCTTCCGCCCGTTAGACAGGTAGAATTCGGTATAGATCTAATTCCTGGAGCCAACCCTATAGCCCGTGCACCGTATCGTTTAGCGCCTCCGGAAATGAAAGAAATGATGGCACAACTGCAAGATCTATCCGATAAGGGTTTCATCAGACCAAGTACTTCGCCATGGGGAGCACCAGTTTTGTTTGTGACAAAGAAAGATGGTTCGATGAGAATGTGTATCGACTACAGAGAATTGAATAAGCGCACGATCAAAAATAAGTATCCCCTACCTAGAATTGATGACCTCTTCGATCAATTAGTCGGAGCTTGTTGTTTCTCCAAGATTGATTTAAGATCCGGTTATCATCAGTTGAAGGTCAAGGAAGAAGACGTTTTGAAAACTGCTTTTCGCACCAGGTACGGTCACTATGAGTTTCTAGTAATGCCATTTGGATTGACGAACGCTCCAACCGCTTTTATGGATTTAATGAATCGGGTATGTAAGCCGTATCTTGATAAATTCGTTATTGTGTTTATTGATGATATACTTATCTATTCCCGATCCAAGGAAGAGCACGCGCAACACCTACGTTTGATTTTAGAACTCTTGAAGAAAGAAAAGTTATACGCGAAATTTTCAAAGTGTGAATTCTGGTTACGGGAAGTTCAGTTTCTGGGGCATATAGTTTCTGAAAAGGGTATACAAGTCGATCCAATAAAAGTGGAAGCAGTTGAAAAGTGGGAACCACCGAAGACAGCAACAGAGGTACTGAGTTTTCTGGGTTTGGCCGGTTTCTATCGAAAGTTCATAAAAGATTTCTCTCGTATTGCCACACCTTTGACGAAGCTGACTCGGAAGAATCTGAAGTTCGAATGGAAGGCAGAACAAGATGAGGCATTCAGAATATTAAAGGAGAAACTCTGCAACGCGCCGATATTAGCATTGCCAGAAGGTTCGGATGATTTTGTGGTCTACAGTGATGCTTCTAAGCTAGGTTTGGGATGTGTACTCATGCAGCGTGGAAAAGTAATTGCCTATGCTTCTCGACAATTAAAGGATCATGAAAGGCAATATCCTACCCATGATATGGAACTTGCAGCAGTTGTCTTCGCGTTAAAGATTTGGAGGCATTATCTTTATGGTTCCAAATGTCAAATTTTTACGGACCATAAGAGTCTTCAACATCTTTTGGATCAAAAGGAACTGAATATGAGGCAAAGAAGGTGGTTAGAATTGGTAAATGATTATGACTGTGAAATCCTTTATCACCCAGGGAAGGCGAACGTGGTGGCAGATGCGCTAAGTCGACAAGAAAGAAGTGGAACGATAAAATCGATATCTCTACGAGCTGAACTGCTTCCAAATATCTTTGACGAATTGATGAAGTGCCAAATAGATGCTTATCAGGAAGAAGGTTTGAAATCCGAAAGGTTGGTTGGGGTATCAGCATTGCTTGGGAAAGATGACCGTGGGTTATTGTGTTTGGGGAATAGGATTTGGGTACCTCGTTTGGGTGGATTGCGTGATCGTGTACTGCAAGAAGCTCATCAATCTCGATTCTCCATTCACCCAGGTACAAATAAAATGTATAGAGATTTGAAACAATTCTATTGGTGGCCGGGGATGAAAAGAAGTATTGCTAAGTATGTGGAAGACTGCATTACCTGCAAAAAAGTAAAGATTGAGCATCAAAAACCGTTTGGTCAACTACAACGATTAGAAATACCAATGTGGAAATGGGATCAGGTTACTACTGATTTCATCACAAAGCTACCAAGAACTCCGAAAGGATTTGACTCTATTTGGGTGATAGTCGACAGGTTGACAAAGTCTGCACACTTCTTACCGATAAAGGAAACTGATTCAATGGAACAATTAGCCAAGTTATACATAGACGAAATAGTAACTCGACACGGGGTTCCAATTTCGATAATTTCTGATCGAGATAGTCGTTTTACTTCAAGATTTTGGAGAAGTTTTCAGAATGAAATGGGGACGCAGATAAAGTTAAGTACAACATATCATCCTCAAACTGATGGCCAGAGTGAAAGAACGATTCAGACTTTAGAAGATATGCTTCGGGCTTGTATAGTTGATTTTGGAGGATCATGGGATAAACATTTGCCTTTGATAGAGTTCGCTTACAACAACAGTTATCATTCTAGTATTCAGGCGGCACCGTTTGAGGTATTGTATGGTAGGAAATGCCGAACGCCTTTGTGTTGGAATGAAGTGGGGGAAAAGCAGTTAGCAGGGCCAGAAATAGTACAGTTAACAGCAGATAAGATTACTCAAATCCGGGATAGATTGAAAACGGCACAAGACAGACAGAAAAGTTATGCAGATCGACGCCGGAAACCGTTAGAATTTCAGGTTGGGGAATTTGTGATGTTAAAAGTTTCGCCTTGGAAAGGAGTGATACGTTTTGGGAAACAAGGTAAACTCAGTCCGCGGTATATTGGGCCATTTGAAATTACAGAAAGAATTGGTGAAGTAGCATACAGATTGGATCTTCCGCTGGAGTTGGGCAGGATCCACAATGCATTTCATGTGTCGAATTTTCGGAAATGCTTAGTCACACCCGATGTCAGGATCGATTCTTAACAAGATTAACAATACTTAGAATTCAGAATTAAAGAATCTGCGGAATAGAACTTTAATTCCCACAATCAAAGAACAATATATCAGAAAACACACAATTGTTTGTATTCACTGTTTCGACTCACAAGATTACAACCAAACCTCAATCTTGATGAACAGGCTCAACAAGACGACTTCTACTTCTCTAGAAATAGGGTTCTTAAACCTTGAGGTTAATTCTCTCTAAAACACAATCGAATTCTAATTGTATTTCGTATATCGTATTATTTTCCGTCTTGTTAATAGCTATCTATCAACAAATATATATAATGAATAATTACAAGATAACTATCAAAATAAGATTGATCTTCAGAATATTCTTTTAAGTATATCTTCAATCATTCCATCTTTATCTCCTTCAATCTCGCATTCCATGTTCTGATCCCAAGCAGTATTAACTTCATTCTTCTCAAGCAGTGCTAATAATCTTCCAGCAGTAGTAATCTTCGATATGCCCAAGCAGTACTAACAGTTTTCGTAAGACACCAGCAGTACTAACTTTTGTTCAGCAGTATTAACCATGTACCAGCAGTAGTAACTTGTCTAGCAGTACTAATCATGTTCTTGCAGCCTTAATGACTCAGCATTACTAACCTTGAACTAGCAGTAGTGTCTTTGTTCTGGCAGCACTAACATTGATCTGGCAGTAGTAATGTTGTTCTGGCAGTACTAACCATACTTAGCATATCTTCAGTTCCCAACAATCTCCCCCTAACTTGACTTTTCAGGATGAGAAGTTAAGTTCTTCAGATGATGCTTCCAAAACCTAATCATCAACGCATAAATTTGGATCCAATCCCAGACTTTGATTGAGAATCCTTTTTACAAGGTATCTTGCCATCTTAGAGTCTTTGTCACTCACCAACTTAGCATGCAGCATTCCATTCAACTTTTTCATGCTGTGCTTGTATACAACATCCACCAAATAATATTCATGAAATGTATTGTCAAGAGAGATGACATACACTCCACAATTCTCAATGAGCATCCAGTTGGTAATGACTTGAAAATTCCTTGCCATCAAATACTGAACTGCTTCTGGTTTGAACATTAAGCACAAGTATTCAAGAACCATCATGGTGATAGACATACCTTGCTCTGTCAGCATGTTTCCATATAGCCTCATTCCAACCTTGAACATCTCTTCCAAGTATGATCTAGAGCTCATCCTTATAAGTTTTCCCCAAGTAGGACAGACTTCAAACTTTCCATCTGCTCTTTTTACTCTAATGTACTCCTTTCTCTGATCTTTCAAAGTATCCCAGAATATGATTTCAGGAGCCATAGAAGATATTGGTTCAGCTTGGATTGGATTAGAATTAACCACAGTAATATACAAATCACATTGAGCATTTGGCAGTGATTGTACATTGCTTGGTTGGCCTGAGGGAGTTGCCACTTCTTCTTCAGCAACTTTTGGATCAGATTTCTCTTTCACTGCTTCCTCCTGGGCTTCTTCTACAGTTGATTCCACCCTTGTCTTCTTTACATCTTTCTTCTTTGAAGCTAAGGACTTTGTTCTTGGCCTTTTGGTTGACATCATCTTGGTTCTTTTGAGAGTTTTAACAGCTTCAGGAATGATTTCAGCTGTTTCTTCT
Source organism: Saussurea involucrata (assembly GCA_033807775.1). Taxonomy (NCBI): domain Eukaryota; kingdom Viridiplantae; phylum Streptophyta; class Magnoliopsida; order Asterales; family Asteraceae; genus Saussurea; species Saussurea involucrata. The sequence continues at coordinate 49,710,198 of CM066324.1, forward strand.
TTGTGGCTCTCAGCAGCACTAACAGTTTCTGCTGCCTTTTGTTTTTCAGCAGCAGTAACCATTTCTACTGCTATAGCTGTTACTGCTTCTTTTATAACCTTTAATACTGCTGCTTCAACACTATCCTTCACAATCCAATATATCTCTGCTTCAATCTCTGCTTTAGTTACTGTAGGAACATATTCTGCTTTCTTCTCACTTTCAGATACTACTTTATCAATAAGACTCTTCAAAATTTCGAATACTGCTGTTTCAGTCTCAGACACTGCAGCATTATCTGTTTCTACTGCTTGGTCAGTTTCTACTTCTTTCTCAATCTCAGCAGCATTAACTGTTTCTACTGCTGGTTCTGTTTCTGCTTCCTTTGTAATATCAGCAGTAGTAACCGTTTCTGCTGCTTTTTCTGTTTCTGCTTCCTTTGTAATATCAGCAGCCTGCTCAGACTCCCCCTCAACCTTATACTCATACTCCCCCTCAATCTTTGCATCCTCCATGTGTAGATCAGAGTCTAACTCCCCCTTTTTGGAAGCATCAGAGGTTGATCCTCTCCTTCTCAGAACATACTGAGCTTTCTTCCTTCTTTGTAGCAGTTTGGTGATCAGCTTCTTATTCTTTTCTATCTTGGTGTTTTGATGAAGAACCACCTTCTTAAGCTCATCAATCTCCTTCTGCTGATCCATGACCTCAATGTTGATGTTGGCAATGGTTTCCATCAATTCCTCGTACGTATATATATCCTCACCCTGTTTAGGAGTTTTTACCTCCCTTAAAGGATCATTGGAAGTTTTAGCAGGTGTCTCTTGCCTAGCAAAAGCACTACCTACCCCCTTGGTTTCTTGGCACCTGGGACCTCTGGATGATTTCTCACCCTGAGTTGCCGTGAGGAAGGTCTTAGTTATTTTACCACTGGCCTTCTCTTTGCTAGCAGAAGTAGTGGCAGCCTTGCGACTCACATGCTCAACCTTCTCCTTAGTGAGCACCTTCTTGGGGTTGGGAGACACCCCTGTGGTTTCCCTTTCGATATTCTCCATTGGAGAATGCTCCAACAGAGGGCTTAAAGGCTTCGGGCTCTTAGGAGATACAGCAAGGGAAGGAACCTTCACACCTTTCTTCTTTCAAACTTTTTGGTTATTTTGGGAGTGGGTCGTACAAGAATGGACTGAGGGATTACTTTTGTGATGGAAGGTTGGGATTGGTCATCAGTGGGTGTGTCTAATGAGGGCCTTGACCCTGATGCCATACCTTCATTTGTGTGGGACACAACCATCATTGTAGAGAACAATGGAGTGTCAACTCCTTCCGAGTCCCTGGAAGTTCTTCTCATATTTGAGAAGACCTTTCCTTTAGGGGGTTTAGGTACATATACCTCAGTAAACTGAGGCAAATCTGTCAATTCCTGAGTAATCACTGCTTGGACAAACCTTGGGTACATATAAAACCTCTTTTTGGATTCCAGGTTTGACACAAGATCATTAAAAATCATTTGTGAAAAATTAAACTTCCTGGCAGTGGCCAAGCAGACCAGGGCATAAGCAATGGTACTGCTAAACTCACTCCATCCAGTAGTTTTCTTTGACATGCAATGCATTAAGGTATGAACAAAGAATCGCCATTGTGTATGAAATTTAGACTTGTAAAACTTAAAAACTCCAATGGGACCGTCATACCCCATTCTTGTTAAAGTTGAGTATAGTTCTTCATTAGGAATAGAAGTTATACCTGAGGCATCATCTAATCGAAGAGTGATGCGAATAAGCTCCTCTGTAACATTCAAGGGTTTGTTGCACACCCTTGTTTTGAGGATTTTCTGCCCATCTTCAGACACCACGGTGGCATTTGCCCAGAACTGCGTCTGATGCTCGATGTAGATTGTCGGGGTCACCGTTAGGGCATAGGAGATATGCGTGCCCTTGAGGAAATCCACAATGTCGTGAAAACCTGCGGATTGTTCTGGCTTCTGAAGCATGGCAATCTCGTTGTGGTCGTCGATAAACTCCATTATGCCTGAGGATTCTTGACGGAAAACAGAGATTCTTGGGAGAAAATAGTTAGAAAGAGAGAGAGATGGATAGAATACAAAGAGACGTTATGAACTTTGGCGGGCTGAAAGAGGTATTTATAGCAGTATTAGCCCTAGATTTTCAAAAGCAGTATTAACGACATAGCAGTATTAACTGCGAGGCAGTATTAACTACACAAGCAGTATTAACTACTAAGCAGTATTAACTACAAAGCAGTATTAACTACTCATTGGCAGTAGAAAATATGTACTAGCAGTAGAAACTCTGCACTGGCAGTAGTAACTCTGCACTAGCAGTAGTAACTCTGCACTAGCAGTAGTAACTCTGCACTAGCTGTAGTAACTTTACTTGCACTTTGCAGCACTTGTCAAATCCTCAAATGTCATCTTACCTTTTGACACATTACTTTTACCACTTATCTTACCTCCTGAAGGATTATTCCCAAAAGCAACATGTCCTCCATCAATTCTTTTGAAATTCTTGAGGCAGGACATGTTACCTGTCATGTGCCAGGAGCAACCACTATCAACATGCCAGATGCTCTTTCCCTTGAGTTGTTGGTTGCCCTGCACATCTGATAAATCAATTAGTTTTTATTGGGAACCCAAGCCGAAGTGGTCTTGGGTCTCCCTTGCTCATCAAAGTACTTGCATTGGGTTTTGATGAGATTTTCAAATTTAGGTACTGCAGAATTGGAGTACTTTGTCAATATAATTGGTCTAGCAGCACAAACACTAGAAGCAGTATTAACTTTAGAAGAAGTACTAACAGAGTTAGCAGCACTAACAGAGTTAGCAGTACTAACAGAGTTAGCAGCACTTACTGAGTTAGCAGCACTAACAGAGTTAGCAGCACTAACTGAGTTAGCAGCATTAACTGAGTTAGCAGCACTAACAGAGTTAGCAGCACTAACAGAGTTAGCAGCACTAACTGAGTTAGCAGCACTAACAGAGTTAGCAGCACTAACAGAGTTAGCAGCACTAACTGAGTTAGCAGCCCCAACTGAGTTAGCAGCACTAACTGATTTAGCAGTACTAACACTGCTAGCAGCAGTATTGGCAGTAGTATTGCTTCTAGCAGCACTAACCTTGTTAGCAGTATTGCTTCTAGCAGCACTATCCTTTTCAGCAGTACTATCTGAGGTATTAGTGCTTTTGGAGACCCACATATTGACACATTCCTTTTCAGTCTTTTTCCTCATGTGGCTTTTGGATTTAGCTTGTTTCTTAGCCACATGGTTCCTTGCAGGCTTCCTATAACCATTGGATTTATGAAAAGGTCTTTGAAAATTTATCCTTTGGTTAATAGGATTGAAATAACAGTGTTTGGCAAGGTGATTCAATCTGCCACAGATGAAACATGGTTTTGGTCTATTAATCCTTTGCAAATCAACTCCTTGCTTTTGTGCCCACTGGTTATTCCAATTTATTTGATTTCCCCTCCTTTTATCATGTTTTTGGGGCTTATTCTCTTGAGATTTCTTGCAAGAACAATGTTCACAAGTTTTAGAGTTCACAACAGTGGTCTGTGTATAATGAACTCCCTTTCCCTTGTCAGTCCTTTTCATCTCATTGTTCTTAACACATGGACTTTCACATTCCTCATCAGATCCTTCTTTTTCAGTCTTCTCCTCAACAACTACTTTATCTACTGGATCTACTTCAGTGGCTCCTTTAGGTAAGTCCTTCCTATCCTTGGTTTCTAATAGGTCTGACTTAGGAAGGATGTAGTTGTTGTTATAGGGTGGGGGTGTGGCATTGTACCCTATTCCTGGTTTCAACTTACTATGGATTTGAGAGTTGATTATGTTGTCCATGACTTTAGAGGCACAAGTAAACTTTTCTACATCTAGTTTAACTTTCTCAAGCTCTCCTTTTAGTTTCTCACACTCTTCCCTAGACTCTTTCAGTTGGAACTCCAGACCACCCTTTTCCCACTTCCAGTAATTTGTATCATATGAGTGTTGAAGTTCATTGGCTTGAAAAGCCTTAATTTGTTCTTCAAACCTCTCAACAATCAATACATAATCTCTTATGTCCTTTTCTAATCTCTTAAGGTCATCACACATTCCCTGATTGTGATCTCTATACCTTTTAACAGTGTCTATACAAGCTTGAGAACAGAGATTAGATTTTACCTCAGTGGGAATATCTGAAACTTCAGCCATAAGAGCTTGATTTTGAATGGCCTCTTCTGCTTGATCACTCCAATCAAAAGTACTGTTTGATTCAAAAGAATTGTCCATAATAATTGTAGAATTCTAAGAAACACAAGCTCTGATACCACTTGTCAGGATCGATTCTTAACAAGATTAACAATACTTAGAATTCAGAATTAAAGAATCTGCGGAATAGAACTTTAATTCCCACAATCAAAGAACAATATATCAGAAAACACACAATTGTTTGTATTCACTGTTTCGACTCACAAGATTACAACCAAACCTCAATCTTGATGAACAGGCTCAACAAGACGACTTCTACTTCTCTAGAAATAGGGTTCTTAAACCTTGAGGTTAATTCTCTCTAAAACACAATCGAATTCTAATTGTATTTCGTATATCGTATTATTTTCCGTCTTGTTAATAGCTATCTATCAACAAATATATATACTGAATAATTACAAGATAACTATCAAAATAAGATTGATCTTCAGAATATTCTTTTAAGTATATCTTCAATCATTCCATCTTTATCTCCTTCAATCTCGCATTCCATGTTCTGATCCCAAGCAGTATTAACTTCATTCTTCTCAAGCAGTACTAATAATCTTCCAGCAGTAGTAATCTTCGATATGCCCAAGCAGTACTAACAGTTTTCGTAAGACACCAGCAGTACTAACTTTTGTTCAGCAGTATTAACCATGTACCAGCAGTAGTAACTTGTCTAGCAGTACTAATCATGTTCTTGCAGCCTTAATGACTCAGCAGTACTAACCTTGAACTAGCAGTAGTATCTTTGTTCTGGTAGCACTAACATTGATCTGCCAGTAGTAATGTTGTTCTGGCAGTACTAACCATACTTAGCATATCTTCAGTTCCCAACACCCGACCAGGCAGTTTCTCTACCGGATATACAAGTGGATGAAAAATTGAACTATGTGGAAGAACCGGAAGCTATTGTTGACCGAAAAGTCAAAGTTTTGCGGAACAAAGAAATCAGACAAGTAAAAGTACAGTGGAAACACCACAGGGGTCAGGATGCTACGTGGGAATCAGAGTCCGAGATGAGAGCCAAATACCCTCATCTGTTCGCTTAATCGAATTCCGGGACGGAATTCTTTTAAGGGGGAGATGTTGTAATAACCAGGTATTTTTATCTAAGTTAAATTTAGAATTTTATAAGTCCTTATGTTAGTATTTTGAAGAAATTAAAAGTTAAGAGATAAGATTTAAATTTAATAGAAAGTTGGGGGTGTGTTTCGACAATTGAGAGAAGTTTAGGGTTAGTTTGGTCTTTTTATTTAAACCACACACCACCACCGCCTCTAACACCTCATGTTGAGGAGGTGTCCTCTTGTGAGGCACTTTGAAACTTTTGTCTAAGGTGTGTGTGTGCGATCGGTTAGAGAGAGAAAGAGAGAAATCGAGAGAAAGTTTGAAGGGAAGAAGAAGGAAAAGATTAAGAAGTTTGTTGCTGTGATTCAGGGAATAAACTGAAGTGATTCAGGTAAACAATCAATCCTTTATTTGTGTTTTAATCCCTTGAAGTGTTCTTGAGCACACTAGTTAAGTTCTTAGTGGGTTTTGGTTAGAAATGGATGTTTTGGAAATTTTAAGCTTATGGTTAGGTTGTGTTAATGGTCTTAAACATATCTGCAAAGTTACATAAACATGCATAGTATAAATCTGCAAAATCTGGGTTTTTAGTTGAAACAGTAGGCTGTGACATTCATCGAAGTCGCAATAGACGACTGCGACATTCAACGAAGTCGCAACAGTTGGTTGCGACTTGGCATTGAAGTCGCAATGGTCGTTTGCGACTTGGCTTGAAATCGCAATAGTTGGTTGCGATTTAAGTTTGGAATCGCAGTAGTTGATTGCGACTCCAAGGTGGAATCGCAATAGTGGGTTGCGACTCCAAGGTGGGATCGCAATAGTGGGTTGCGACTCCAAGGTGGGATCGCAATAGTGGGTTGCGACTCCAAGGTGGGATCGCAATAGTGGGTTGCGACTCCAAGGTGGAATCGCAATAGTGAGTTGCGACTCCAAGGTGGAATCGCAATAAGGGGTTGCGACTTCAGGGTGGAATCGCAATAGGAGATTGCGACTTGGTACTGTTCATTGCGATTTCAGTTGGGAATTTCGTAAGTTTAAGTGTTAAAAGAGATATTTGGTATTTTATCTGATTTCAGATTCTGTGAAGGAGCGACTTACGTGAATTTTCTTGAAAGAGTTTTGTGATAAACGCACGAGGTGAGTTTTACGTTAAAATGTTTTCAAATGGAATACATATATGTGATTAAATGTAATATGGTGCATATATTGTTTATATGAATATTACATTGTATGAATACTAGTTGGCCGGGCTTAGGACCGGTGAAAGTTGGCTGTACAAAGGGACAGTGGTGTTGGCTGTATTTAGTACAACGGTGTAAATTAATTAATTGGCTTGCTACCAATTAATATGGCCAAGGAAAAGGAAAAGAGATAGAGATGGAAAGATACATAATGCATGGGTCATATTTGGTATTCTTATGTGAATTATGTGCAAATGTTTTCTTTAACTAACGGGGATTTTTCTCACTAGACCTCAAGGTCTAACCCTCATTTTTGTTTTAAAAATATGTATTCCAGGTCATGGAGCAAACAAGAGACAATGATAAGGTTTATCATGTTAGCTTTTGTGGATGTTGAATGATTAAGAAGATTTCAGTTATGATCAGTAGTCGTTATGTATTTCATTTTATTTCGAAAAAGTTTGTACTGAATAGACCTTATTGTAGTATCATAAGGGACCGTACTTGAATTATGATATGATATTTTGTGGTGAAATATATGCAAATTGGTATGTTGGAATTTAAGGGGTGTTACAAGGACACCCACCCGGACACTATCAAAAACTTTACCCGGGAACACACAATCTTATCCAGAAACTACTATAACCTGCTAGTATCCGGATACGACGGCTGTTCGTCAAAAACCTCTAAAAGTGATTATTTACCAATTTTCGGCCATTAATTTGATTTGACAAATCTAAGGGTTCATCCACCAATCCTAAACAACCACTTAATCCACTTTCTTACCATCAAATCGATTTACAAAGCCAAAAACCCTTAAAACCCACTTTTAAGAAGAATATGGTTGAAAACCCATTGAATCATCATGTTTAGACTTAAGAACCCAAACGAATTAAGAAAAGAACACTATAACAACAAGGAATAAGAATTACCTTACTGATTTCTCCTCTGATTCTTCTCTTTCTTTGATTTCTTCCCAAGAACTCTTTTCTTCTCCCTTTTTCCTTTCTCTTAATTAGCCGCCAACCCCCAAAACCCCAACAAATACTGATTTCTAAATAATGAGTTGCCTTAGGGAATTGAGCCTTTAAGTATCTTTCAAAAATTGCCATTAGGTCCCTCAAGTCCAACTTCCAATACTTAGACTTTGGCCACCAAACTTTCATCTCTTCTATAACAAAACCGGTTGTTACACCATTCCTCGACTGTTTTCCCGGAAGTTCACCGACCGTTTTCCCGGTCGTTCACCGACCGTTTCCTTGGTCGTTACTCAACCGTTTGAAGAAAATTGGGAGTGTTACACTATATATGATGTACCTTTCATCAGGTATGGTTCAACCAAAGCCATTATCCGAAGACCTTAAAAGATACAATCGATGTCTTCGGATTTAGCCTCATCGGATTCATTACCAAGATTATCTCAATAGATCTTCCGATCTATACCTTTGAAATCTGATTGAGTTTCTCTTCTCTACCGGATTTGCAAGGCACTTCTGAAATAGTCTAAGTCTTTGATATCTAATAGACTCTACTTCATAAATGTCTATACCTTGAAACTGTTGTATAACTTATACTTTAGAATAGACAAAGATATGATTTTTACTTGAAAAGGTTTTGTAACTATCTATATTGATTCAAAGTGTAAAACGCATTTAACAAAATTGAATGCTAGTTAAAGAGAAGTTAAGATAGTCACCAAAGTGGATTGGTTTGTCATCTAGCCGAAAGAAGAGCAATACAAGATATAGTCAACTAGTAGTATAACAAATACTACTACTAGCAAGTTAGATTTTTATGTGCTAACTTATCCAGCAAGTCTGGCTTACCAACTATCCCTAACTCTCATCCTGGTATGGGAACATGCATAAGCATGTCAGCCAAAGGGGTGTTAACGAGTCGAGCTTTTAACGAGCTACTCGAGCTCGAGCTTGTTTATCTCGAGCTCGAGCCTAATAGTTGTCGAGCTCGAGTCGATCTCGAACATAAAATAAAGCTCGCTTAAGTTAACGAGTCGAGCTCTGTAACACCGATGTTCGACTCGACTCGTTCGAAAGCTCGATTAAGCTTTACGAGTCGAGTCGAATCAAGCCATTCGAGCATACACTTTTTCAAGCCTGACATATTTATATGTTTACAAGTTATATAATCAAAATATAAAAATTATCGATCTTGACTACATAAACGAGTTAATCGATATCGAATTCGAGCTCATAAACGAGCATCGAGCTCGAGCTCATAAACGAGCATCGAGCTCGAGCTCATAAACGAGCATCGAGCTCGAGCTCGAACATTGAAAAAATAATCGAGCTCATAGGCTGAAGTGAAAAATACAAGCTTGCGTAGATCAACAAATTAGATGAAGAAACGTGTTAAAATTAAAGGAGAGCATTTAATGCAATGTGGGCTATAAAAGGTCTTCAATGTCATTGTAATCAAATCACCCATTTTGATAGTTCTCTATGAAAGATTCAAAGTAATTCGGCGTCACAATCTGAAGACTATCTCAATTCTTCAAAGTAAAATTGTATCAGTCAAATAGATTAGGATCACATGTCTTACGTTACTAGCTTCCGCAACATATATATAATGTTATGTTTGAATAAGATATAAAATTATAAAGTGAAAATTTATTGTGTATGTATTGAACCCTTTTTTACAAAACACCTTGCGTAAGTTATAGTGGTCTAAGACCAACAACTTTTCTTAATTGTTTAAATACTCGGTGTTTTTTAATGTTAAATTATAATTCGCATTTTTGTTTTTGTTATTATTTTAATTATTTGTAGTGTAGGCTATAGATTAACGATTTTACTTGCATATTTTTAGTGTCCAACCCAAAAGATACGTGGATTTCTTTTGTTTTTCTTTGTTTTTCTAAACTTGAGATTTTATAACGTACAAGTCATTTTGTCCTTTTAATACCTTTTGAAAATAAATATAATCTTTTTCCATAGCGGATCGTGCCCTTCAAGTCGCACGTTGCTTTCACACGTTTAACTAGTAGAGAAATAGAAAGGTGGTTGCGAAATTTGAAAGAAAAAAGATCTCATTTTATAATACCTAAGGAGCTAATGAAACTATTTTACTAAAACTATACTGTCTCAATTCTCGGGCAATCAACACCATAAACTCGAGTTCCGTTTGGATTTCCTTCTTTATACTACAACCTTGGATCGTTGGTGAAGAAGATTATGAATCTGAACAAGAGGATAAGCAAACTTTACAAGTTACAAAGAACTTCAATATCTTTGAAGTAGCAGTCCTATATATCGTATTAACAATTGAAATACGGTCAAAGAAAAATCTCTATTTTCGGGAGATCTTATTTTACCAGAGGTCTGAACCAGGAAGACCTAACTTGTATCCATATGCTTCATATTCGCTTGGAATTTGATTTTTCTTTATTTTATAAATGGGCTTAGTGAATCATACATCTATCCATATATCAAGATAGATAGATATACTTTAACTTTTAAATTGATTTATTAATGGATTTATAAAATATTTTTTAATAATTTTCTTTAAGAAAAAGATGTAAATCATATTAAATTTTAGAGAGATGGTACTTTTGGTCTATATAGTTTACCCGAGCATTGATTAATCCTTTAGGGCACGAGTCACACTGTATTCTATATCAAAATTCAAAATTAATGTAAAAAGTGTGTAATTTTAGTATTTATAGTAAATGTTCTTTCAATGAATCACACTATTTTTTACATCAAATCCTAATATTTTAGACATATTACTTTTCAACATTAATTTATTAAACTTGCAATATTATTCTTATATTTATTAACTTTACAATTTATACCCATATTTTTAATTTAGATCATAACTTAATATTTTTTTATTAATTACGAATTAAAACTTTTTAATATATAAAACAAAACTTTTTTTAAAAAAGTTACATTAAAACAAGTACAAAAAAAATATGCATTTAATTATTATCGTTACTATAGTTTTAATATTAGAGTTTTCATCGAATATTTTATTATATTGTATATTATTTACTTAATAAAAACATGAGTAAGAAATTAAAATAATCTAAAATATATTAAGATATATTAAAACTTTAACACTTTAAAAACAAATAATAAAATCTCAAAATCGATGTACCAAAAATGCAATAGAAAAAGTGATGTAAATGAATAATGTTAAACAAAGTATGATGCAATACTATTCATCATTACACTAAATTTAGTGTGAAAAATAGAGATTCACTGAAAATGTAAATAGTGTCATTTTTACCAAATTTAATATTTAGTGTAAGATTTAATGATCCTATTAAATATGGTCTTATAACGATTGCTAGATAACGGCTTTAATTCTAAAGATCTTGAACATCATAGAATTTAAAACTTACAGATCATTAATATAGATAGTTTATGTTAAGAAGCAAATTCAAAATTTAAACAAACTACAAAAATGTAATTTGCTCTTAAATATAATATACAAAGTTAAATTGTAACACCCCATATTTTAGTTTCTTGTTATTGTTGTGAATAAATAAGAATTTGGGGGTCAATGTGTGATAATTGAAACTTAAGTGGCAAGGAGGTGAAAAGAAGAAGTTTCTAGATGAAAAAACCCTCCTAAACCCTCATTGCAGTGCATTGTGTCGGCTGAGAAAAGGGAGAGAAGAAGGGGTCTTGAAGAAATCATCAATTGAAGACTTGGAGAAGGAAGATTGTGCAAAGTCTTGAAGGAAACCATCTTTGAGGTATATTTTCTTATCATCTCTTCACTTTCCTTGTTTAAGAGGAGGTTTGGAGTAAATTCCTTAGTTGCTTTCCTCTTCTCCTAAATTTTTAAATGGAAATCACTTGGTGAAATGGTGAGCTCTTGGTAAAATTGCACCATTCCAATTAAGGTTTCCAGATTTTGTTCTATTTTGGGAGCTTTTGTTTTGAAAAGAGGTAATCATGGGTTATTTGGTTTGAGGAAGTGATTGGATGATTCATTGTGTGGGTTTTAAGTTTATTTGATGTTTTGCTAGTTGGGGAATCATGGGAAAGGATTAAGCTAGCCTTTATGTCGTGTAGAAAACCCAGAAATCGACTTGGGTTGGATTGGGTATGAGTTTGGGCAAATTTTCTATTGAAAGAGAAGTGCAGGTAGTCGGCGCGCCTGAAAGCGCGCAAGCAAGCGCGCAAGACACTGCCTAGTGGTTGGCGCGGGTCGCGGCGCGGATGGAGGCGCGCGGCCATCCGCGCAGGGCACTGTTTTGCGTTTGGTCGTTTTTCGTTTCGTGGGTTGTTTAAGGCTAGGATTATGGCATCACTTAAGGGTTGTCTTAGGTGTATTTTGAGGCATAATTAGATGGTTTAACACCATTCTTATGACTTTAAATTCAGGTGTTTGGTTTGAACAAACGTGGGTTTCGGAGCGTGTGTCGATGTGCTAACGCTAAGGTGAGTTCCCTTACCCTCTTTACGTGAATGAAATGTTTGCGAAAGGTTTTCTTAACTGATTATGGTTACGAGCATGATGGCATGATTAAACGTTTTGAAAGGCTTTATTACACATGACATGGAAATGTTTACTAATGCATGCAAGTTGTTTATACGTTCAGTTATGCGTGAATGTTGATTATTGCGATGTTGTTGCTATGTGTGGAGTCGGGTTGCACAGTGGTGAATGTCGTGCCTGGCTTTGTAAGGTGAATGTCGTGCCTGGCTTTGTTAGGTGAATGTCGTACCTGGCTTTGTAAGGTGAATGTCGTGCCTGGCTTAGTAAGGTGATGAAAGTTGCGGCCACTGTGCTATCCCCTCATGTGGAGTCGAGTATTGAAACTGGATTTTCTATTATTTTATAACGGTTAAATATTTTATACTGTTATTTGTGTGGAACTGTTTTTAAGAGGGAATTCACTAGACCTCATGGTCTAACCCTCGCTTTTCAAAAACTAAAACCATTTTCAGGTGACTGTCGTGTTTGGGATTTCATCTGCTGATGATGGAAGGTTGTGGAGTTGTAGAAGAGCTAGAGTCTAGTGAAGACTTGTAGATTACCGTTGGCTTTCCTGTAGCATCTCAGTTGTGAGTGTGTTATCCGCTGCGAACTTAGTGTAGAAGTAGTTTTAATTGTGTACTTTGGGACCATTTTTGGTTGTATTGTTATAAGTTTTATTTTACTGAAATTGGGTTGTTACATAAATTATTACAATAACAAAAAGATTTTTCAACCGAAGATTTATATATATATATATATATATATAGAGAGAGAGAGAGATTGGTTTAAACGGGATTGCTAACTATTTAATAATACATTAAAATGATTGTTAATGTATAAAATTATATATGATTCACGTGACTTTGTCTCACGATTTAAGTCGCAGCCAAAGTCGTTCGCGTACAATTTTTACAGTTAATTTAGTGTTTTCATATTTATTTAATAGTTAATGTTTTTGTTTAAACTTTCCTCTATATATTTATATAAATTAGTTTACACAATCACCCGACAAATGATAAGTTAATTTAAATAATATTTGATGAAAAAGATATTAAAGAGTATTTTTGGCAAATGTATTAATTTAGAAAGATGATGGAATTAAATTGAATAGAGGGGTGATAGATAGATAGATAGATATAAAAGAATGAGGTGAGGTGGATGAGGTGAGGTGAGGTGCATGATGATAAGCATTCATGCTGATGCTGCAGCAGCTGCTGTCTGGCAATATCATATCTGACTGATTCTTGAAACCCTCGTCTAAATCTGCATCAATGGTGGACTGGCCTCCATTCCCATATCTCCCCATAGGGGTGTACACGGGTTGGATTGGGCGATTTTTGACGTTTTTACAACCCAACCTAATTATGGCGGTTTGAAAATTCTTAACCCAACCAACCCATTCAAAAGTGTAACCCAAACCAACCCAACCCTTGCGGGTTAGGCCGGGTTGGGTTGGGTTGGCGGGTTAGAAATATAAATAATTTTGATGAATGAAATACAATAAATAATACTAAAAATATACTCGAGAAAGTTATTAATTAGTACAATCATCCAAATATATATAAATATTATATATATATACCATGGTTCTAAATAACTCGTTATGACCTCATTATGGCGTATTATGGCATCAAGGCGTAGGTTTGCCGTCACGTTAACCCTTATGGCTCCACTCTAAGGGTTGACTTGCTTTGTAACGCGTTATGACACGTTATGGTGTGTTACGATGTGTTGACGCATGATTTTGTAAGATGTAAGATTGTTTTTAGTATATAACTTAAAGAATAAAAGATATTGTTCACGGAACGTAAGACTTAAATACTCATAATAAGGAAACCTAAAAACTAAAAACTCTAAATTGGTAAATACTTACTCTCATTCCCGTACACGAAGAGTCGGACGCGAACAATGAGAATTAAAGGTAGTAGTAAGTAGAGATTCAAGATTTACTCTAGCTTTTGTACTCTCGATATCATTTTCTGTAAGCTCTATATATTTGATATCATTTTTTGTATTGTTTTATTACTTTACATAACTTATCTTGTTCTACGGTATTATTTAGTACATAACACACAATGTATGTATATATATGTGTGTGTGTATATATGCCGCCGTAACTCGTAAGGCTTGACCTCGTCGTCACGCCTCACGTCATTTAGAACCTTTATATATATATATATATATATATATATATATATATATATATATATATAACTTATCGATATAATATATATTAGTGGCGGGTTGACGGTTTGGGTTGGGTTGAGTTATGCTAACCCAATTTCAACCCTCCTAATTAGCGGGTTGGCGGTTTAGCAGGTTGGCGGTTTGGGTTTAATCGAGTTGTTAGCGGGTTGGGTTGGGCGATTTTCGCGGGTTGACGGTTTTCTATACACCCCTATCTCCACCGAATGTATATCTTCGGAGTTGTAATAATATTTTTCCCACCTATTATAAATAAAGATTTTAAGATTAGTTTACTCTCTAAAATATTTTTTTAGTACCGTCTATTTATTAAACAAGGGAGTGTTTAGGATTTGCTTATTTAAAATAATTTATGTTTTTTATATAAAAGGGTTTATTAATTAATAGGGTGTGAAAATGGAGTTTTATAAAGTATTTAAATTAGTTTATACTGATATCAAAATGTAATAAAGGGTGTTTGCTTCATTTTAAGTAATGCGAATGAAAATGAAAATGAGAATGCAGGAGAATAAGAATAGGAATGAACATTTCATTGATGCTGTTTGGTTAAACTAATATAATTAATAAAAAAATATTTTATATAAACCTTTAATACAAATATGTGACGTCCAACGTGAAAATAAAAAATAATTTTCATTCAACATCGAGAGATGAAGGGACACATGAGAAAAAATGACTAAGCGGGAATAAAATTTTCATTCCTCTCAATTTGGTTAGAAATGGAAATTAATGTGTTTGGGGTAATGATTCAATTATATTATATTAAACCAAACAACAGTTTTCATTATCATTCACATTCCTTACCCCTCATTCCTCAATTAGGGGTGCTCAAAAACCAGACCAACCCGATCAACCCAACCCAACCCCACGTGAAATAACCCAACCCGAAGCAACCCGATCTCCAATCGAGTTGTAAAATCTTCAAACCGTATGTATTGGGTTGATATCGGGTTATGAGAATTTGAACCCAACCCAACCCGATGAACCCGATATACTTTTATTTCTTGATTTTAATATTTTTGTTAAGTCTTTACTAATATGTACATTAGACAGTACACCTTTACGTATCCTATATATATATATACATATATATATATATATATATATATATATACATATATATATACATATATATATTCAATCTCTTATCCATCTCTATATAACTTCTTCACACACACACACATACATATTCAATCTCTTGTCTATCTCTATATAACATCTTCACACACACACACACACACACACACACATATATATATATATACATATATATATATATATATATAATAAATGTTAACATATATATGCAAATTGAGAAAAACAGTTGAAGGAGATATGTCGATATGTTTAAGATTTAAGAAATATACAAATTGAAGACGTGAGGTTATTTGATCATATTTGGTGTAGATATTTTTATATGTAGTATCTAAATATATTCTGAATCATTTGTTGTATTTTAAAGACATGTTTCCTTTATTTTTATATTTCTAATTTTGGTTTTACATTGTTTAAATACAACCCGAACGGGTTGGGTTGGGTTAAAATTTTTTTAAACCGTCAATGTTGGGATGATGTGTCGAAATGCGTTCAACCCGATCAACCCAACCCGTGCCCTCAATACCCCCCAACCAAACACCCCCTAAGTTTAATAAATTGTTACTTAATGGGTGTTTGAGATTGCTTATACATATAAAATTACCACAAAATTAATAAGTTGTTTTAAATAAGTTGATAAGTTATAATGGAATGACTTATTAAAAACTGCTTATCAGCGGTGACAAAACAGTATAAGCAGTTTTTTTTCCTCTCATCTAAACACTAAAAACTGTTTATTAGTAGTGATAAAACGAAATAAGTTAATAAGCCTTTTAAATAAGCAATCCTAAATACCCCTAATTGTCATTTATTTTATCAGAAAAGCTTGTCAATATCTTACTTATAACAATAAGTTTGAAAGAGGATTTTTATTTGCTTGAT
This sequence comes from Saussurea involucrata, assembly GCA_033807775.1. Lineage (NCBI taxonomy): Eukaryota > Viridiplantae > Streptophyta > Magnoliopsida > Asterales > Asteraceae > Saussurea > Saussurea involucrata. The sequence continues at coordinate 49,726,310 of CM066324.1, forward strand.
GCTTACAGGGTAACCGATGTATACAAGAATTCATTTTGATTGTTGAATATATTACACGATAATATATGTGACCTTTTTAGCACCTAAAATAAAGAAAACAAGAAAGAAATTACAATGAATGATGATTGATACATAAATTGATCCGGTGCATTATAGTGCATCTCATCATACTCGGACCGGATGGATTTACGTTCACTTTTATCAAGAGATTTTGGGAATTATAAAGGGGGAATTGTTAAAGGCGGTGCAATGGTTTTGGGAGAAGGAGGAAATTAGTTGGGGATGCAACTCATCATTCCTAACGTTGATCCCAAAGTGTGCCAACCCAACGGGATTAGGGGAGTTTCGGCCGATTAGCTTGATCGGCGTGTTTTATAAAATTTTCGCCAAGATTTTGGCGAAGAGATCGAAAGTCATGTTGGGAAAATTAATAAGGTACAAAGTGCTTTTATCCAAGAACGTTTTATTCTCGACGGTGTCCTAATTGCAAATGAAGTGGTCGATTTTGTTAGAAAGAAAAAGAGAAATGGGTTGATTTTTAAAGTTGATTTCGAGAAAGCGTATGATAGTGTGGAGTGGCCTTTCCTCTTGGATTGCTTGAAGATTATGAGGTTTGGGAACAAATGGAGAAATTGGATCCACGCTTGCCTAAAGTCCGCAACGATGTCGGTTCTCATAAACGGGACCTCGACTAAGGAGTTCAAGATGGAAAAAGGTCTTCGGCAAGGGGACCCACTTGCCTCTTTTCTATTCCTTGTGGTGTAACAACCCAAATTCCATAAATTATAATTCATAACATTACACCCAAAAATGGTCCAAAAAATACACAAAATACATCGATCTCAACTCTAGGTACGCAACGGATAAACACCTTCACAACTGAGATGTTACAGGAAGCCTGACGGGGAACTACTAGCCTCCACTAGACTATACCTCTTCTACAACGTCACCTCTTTCCATCTTCTTCAGATGAAACCCCAAACGAAACTCTTACCTGAAAATGGTTTTAGTTTTGGAAAAGCGAGGGTTAGACCATGAGGTCTAGTGAATTCCCTCTCGAAAACAGTTTAACAAACCACATAAAGCATTATGCAAACCGCCATAAAGGCCCATCAAAATCCTTTCAACTAGTCAACAACACACTTGGGTATTTGCACAGTGTTCATAGTCACCCATCACCTCACCGTGATGTCTGTAATCGGGGCCCCCAGTAGATCCCCATGGCCCCCCAGTAGATGCTAGTCCCATGTGCACAAGAAACAGATTCAAGGCACACACCATAACTAACTCCCCAAGGATGTAGACAATCCCAAGGTACACTAATCCCACTGTGCAACCCGAATCCAAATTAATATACCACTTCGTAAAGAACATGTAAACAACTTGCATGCATTAATAAACAATTCCACATAATGTAATAATAAAACTTTTCAAAGTGTTTAATCATGTCATCATGCTCAATACCATATTCAGTTATGAAACATTAGCAAAAAATTTCATTTGCACAAAAGAGTTAAGGGAACTCACCTGAGCTTTGGCAAATCGTCACACGTCCTAATAATCACTTTTGCTCAACCGAACAATGTCGAAAAATTGAAATGTTACACTTTCAACCCCTATACTTATTTACTTACTTTACTTTATACCTTTTACTTTTATAATTTAAATTTTACATTTAACACATATAATCGTTTATTAACTAAAATACGTTAAAAAAATACGTTTTAATTTTAACAAGTTACACCATTATAATCGTTTCTTCGATACGTTCGAAATGAGCCAAATCTTGATTTTTTTTTATTTATATATTTTAATATATATCATATACACTACCTAAAAAATATTTTTTATCTGCGGAAATTCATTTTTTTAACGTATTCTCAATTTTGTTTTACACTCCTATCGCATTAACTATAAGAGTACCATAAATTAAATAATTAACTATAAATGTATGAATTGTAAATATTAAAAATATTTTTATGTAGTATATATGATATATATTAAAATATATAAATCAAAAAAATTCAAGATTGAGCTCATTTCGAACGTATCGAAGAGACGATTATAATGGTGTAACTTGTTAAAATTAAAACGTATTTTTTTAACGTGTTTTAGTTAATAAACGATTATATGTGTTAAATGTAAAATTAAAATAATAAAAGTAAAAGATATAAAGTAAAGTTTATAAATAAGTATAGGGGGTGAAAGTGTAAAATTTCATTTAAAAATCATCAAATACAAACAATGTGGTCCATCACGGGTATTTGTGCGGCTTCCCCGTGATCGCGGGATAATAAAATTACGAAAATGCCACTGGCCGCGATCGCGGGCTCCTATCGCGGGTATTTGGGGCATTTTTGCAAACTGAGAGAGATTTGTGGCATTTTGGTAAGTTTGACTTGGACTTATGGCATTTTAACTAATTTCCCTATAATTAATGTTATTTTTAAAGTAAAATAAAAGGTTAATTTGGTAATTTGACAATTTATTTACAAATCAAATCATTAATTAATTACTCAATCCAGTTACCTAATTGATTTAAATTTACCATATTTATCCCACGTCTCTCTATTATCCCTCTCCTCACCAAAGTTGCTCTCCGCCACTCACCATCCATGGCGAACCAGCCCCTCCCACCACGACCACTCACCATATATGTTGAACCAGCACCAACGATGCAGTTATGCCGCCACCGCTGCAACAGTTCTTCAACGACCAACCACCTCTACAATCTCCATCGTACCAACCCATCACCTCGCCGCCACTCACCATATCCGTCGAACCAGCACCGACGATGCAGTCCAACCACCACCGCTGCAACCTATCTTCATCGACCAACCATCGTTGCAACCTATCTTCATCGACGATGCAACCCAAGCAAAGATCCATCATCGATGCAACCCAAAAACCATAGAGTCACCGGTGTGGGGGTGGTTTTTTATATGTATTTTGATTTTGGTGTTCACATGGGTATCATAGTTGGTATCACAGTTGGTATCAAAGTGGTATCACATTGGCTTTCACAGACTTACAGTGGGTATCACAGTTGTATCACAATTGGTATCACGGTTAGTATCAAGGTGGTATCACATTGGGTATCACGATGCATCTTGTATATATTTTGGGTATCACACTAAGGCTCGTTTGTATGTATCTATATTTTAATAGTGTCGATATTTTTAGGTATCATATTGTGTATCTTGTGTTTACTTAGTTTTTGTAGGAATAAGTTTTACCGGATGTCGGATGCTAGAGGCCGGATAGAGGATAGATGAGAGAGGAGATGGGAGAAAAGAGAAAGAAGAGAGAAGGTTTTCAATGTACCTAAAATGCCCTTTGATTAAAATTTTATGTCAAATTACCAAAATTATTAGTTTCCTAAATTATCCTTTGATTTGTGGTTGACATTGATCTCGCGGTTATCACAAACAACCAAGTTCTCCCTTGAATGGTCCCCTATATATATATATATATATATATATATATATATATATATAGTTGGGTTCAAACGAGAACAATACACATTTAAAAGAACACGAGAACGAATAAAATCATTAGTGATTTTACATTAATGAACAAAAAAGGACCTTGGTCGCGACTTCAGGTCCGCGTGACTTTTTTGCGCGTTAATGTAAAATCATTGATAATCTTGTTCGTTCTCGTATTGTTTTAAATTGTTACCGTTCTTGTTTGATCCTCCCTTATATATATATATGATACAAATCAAATACAAACCATGTATTTGTTGCACCCCTTACAAACCAGTGTGCATATATGCATAATCTGAGATGCATATATGGATTATCTCATATGAATGTATGTCCATAATATGTATATTCTGGCACGTATGCATATGCATATGTATACGCACATTGTTCACATATGCATACTGGTTGTTCACATATGCACATTGTGGTTTGTAAGGTGTGCAACAAATGCAAGGTTTGCATTTTACAGAGCCTATATATATATATATATATATATATATATATATATATATATATATATATATATATATATATATATATATATATATATATATATAGGGGTTAAATCACGTGAGAACCAAAAATAAGCTGAGACCCGTGGGAACCGATCTAAGCCGTCATTTGATTTTGATCGTATGGTTTTAAAAACATAAAAATTCATTCATAGGTTCTCACGGTTCTCAACCTATTTTTGCCTATAATAATGTCCATAGATTAAAATCAATTAACGGCTTAGATTGGTTTTCATAGTTATCAACCTATTTTAGGTTCTCATTTGATTATCGTCCTATATATATATATATATATATACATATATATATATATTTATATATATTTATATATATTCACAATCATTTGTTAACCAAGTTAATACATTAATTTTATTAACCGATATAATGTTTTATTTTTTTATCAACGATTGTGGTTAAATTAAAGGTTATCATCTGGTTAAAAAATGAAACGTATTAAATGATATTATATTAAGGGCATTTTCAGAACAAAGTGGTTTTTATATTTGAAATACTATCATATTTTATTTTAGATGATAATCAATAACAATATTTAATAATCTTTTATTTTGTAAATATAATCATATTTTGATTTTGGAATATAATCAATTATTATAATATTTAAATAATTTATGTTTATAGGTAAATGCTTAAGTTCATAGGTGCAACCATAAAATGAAATAATGATTTTTGTTTAAAGTTTATAGGTGTCAAATAATCAAAGTTTATAGGTGAAACCACAAATTGAAACAATAATTTTTATTTAAGGGAAATTAATTAAAATGCCACAAGTTTGACTTTGTTTTACTAAAATACCCTAAATCTCGTTCAGTTTGCAAAAATGCCACAAATTTCCGTGGTGGGCCCCGCGATCGCGGGCCCACACCCACGTGTCACAAAGTTTCGGCCTGGCCCGCGGTGGTTCCTTGCGATAGGCCAAAATTGTCACCGCGGGCAGGGACCAAACTTGTCACCGCGGCCATAGTTGGGGGGCTCCGCGGGACATTTTGCCCAAACCTGGGTGACACGTGGGCTGGGCCCGCGATCGCAGGGCCCACCGAGGAAATTTAGGGCATTTTGGTAAACCGGTAGAGATTTAGGGTATTTTGGTAAGAAGGGGTCAAACTTAAGGTATTTTAATTAATTTCCCTTTATTTAAAGTTCATAGGTAAAAATAATGATTTTTATTTAAAGTTCATAATTTCTTTAGTGTATGAACTTTCTTCAAATAAATTTATAAAAAATACAGGGAAAACAGAAAATAATCATGAAAGTTTAAACAAGTTCATAGGTGAAACAATTAGGATAACGAGATAATTAAGGAACACGATAATTAAGCAATGTGGTATCAATATATGAAAAAGACAAAAAGTACCATGATCAACAAAGTTTGTACTGTTTATCTGGTTAACAAAAGAGGGGCCCATATATATATATATATATAGGGCCATTCAAGGGAGAACTAGTTATTTTGTGGTAACTGTAAGAACCAATGTGAGCCACATATTAAACTATAAATTTGGAAATTATTAATTTTGGTAATTTTGTTTGAAATTTAAATAAAATGGCATTTTAGGTATTTTTAAAATCTCCTCTCTCCTCTCTCATCTCTCCTCTCTCCAGCAGACATGTCGATTATGATAATGATATCACAAGAACAAATGTGATATCACTGTGATACCCCCAGTGTGATACCCATAATACATACAAGAACAAATGTGATATCACTGTGATACCCCCAGTAAACATACAAGAACAAATGTGATATCACTGTGATACCCACTATGATACCATTGTGGTACCCAAAATAAAAATCCGATCAAAATACATAGCACTTTTATACAATTTGTCAAAAATATAAAAAGTAATCAAAATCAAACCACTGTGATACCCGTGTGTTACACCTAAACCCTAAAATCAAAATCAAAATCAAACGATAATCATCAAAACTCAAAATCATAAATTGGTCTCAAAATCAAACCCAGATTATGAACTAGAAGAAGGGGGTGGAGGAATTTGTTCCATCGTCTCCATCATAGGCATCGTCGTCGCCAATCCATAAAATGGTGCAGTCGATGGTGACGGTGGGAGCAGTTGTGGTCGTGGTTGCATAATCTTCCGTTGTCCTATCGTCGGTCACTGGTGGTTGTGGGGCATCTGTTGTCATGTCTGGTGCGGCACAACTTGAGCCTTCTTGCTATTCACTAAGAGGACATAGGAGCAAACAAGGGACGTGATCGAAGATCAGTTGCAGGATCTGGAAAATGAAGAAGATGAAGAAGATGAACTGTTGTTATCTGGAGAAAGAGAAAGGTAATATATTTGTGCGACGGCTGGGGTCTGGAGAAAGAGAATGAATGCAATGGTTGTGGTTAAGATTTAGGTTTATATGGGAGAGAAAGGGGATAGACATATTAAAGAATTTTGAATAAATATATTAAATTTATTAGCTGTAAAATAACAAATTTACCAATTTGTCCTTTTACTTTATTTTAAAAATAAAATTAATTATATTAAATGAGTGGCTCATATTGGTTCTTACAGTTACCACAAACTAATTAGTTCTCATTTGATTAAGCCCCTATATATATATATATATAATAGAAGGGTACTCGCGCAATGCAGCGTGATCAATCTTGATTTTAATGTTTTGTTTTACTTTTTATAATTGTCAATTTTATAAAACGGTTTTGTGTAGTTTTGAGAATTTATACTGTTTTTTTTATAAATTTGTACAAAGAATGACGTTTTTTGAGGGATTCATGATTTGAGAATTTGAAAGAGGTTAAAAGATAAGGATTAATTAGTTAACTAATGAGGATTAAAGAATGATGCTTTATTTTAGCGGTTTACCGTTTGAGAATTTGTATGGAGTTAGAGATAAGGACTAAAAGGAAGGAGTTAGAGATAAAGACTAATTAAGTAATTAGCATTAACAGTGGTACATAAAGCTTCGTTAGTTGTTTTTAAGAGATTTTAAGTAATCAACATTAAATAGCAGTACATAAGGCTTTATGGATTATTTTTGAAAGTTTTTTATAAATGCTTTATAATATAGTATATATATATATATATATATATATATATATATATATATATATATATAGAGAGAGAGAGAGAGGCTGAAAATTGTTCATGAACTTTATATTTTTCTCAGTGTTCGTCTTGGTGGTATTGTTCTTTTGGAGATCGTTAATGAGAGTGCAGAACCTTTCATAGGTTTCAGTCAGCGTTTCTCCTCTTCGAGCCTTGAAAAAATCATATCGAGTGAGGCAGCTTGTGATCTTCAACTGGTTGCCGACTCTGCTGCCTTGCATTGTCTTGGCGGGTTGATCCCACAATCCCTTGGTCGTGTCCTTGTGGCTATCAATGTTGTAGTAGATATTGTTCTGAAGACTGTAGATCAGATAAGTCTTCGCCAGTCGATCACCGTCAGCCCTTCTCTTTTCTTCAGTGGATATTTGTTCGTAGGTCTTTGGCACACGCCAACCTGGTGACCCTCCTTCTTGTTCCGGAACTGCCATCAAAATATGTCTCTTGTGGTCCATGAGTCAACGAGCGGAGGATCTCGTGATAAAGGGGCTTCGACTCAATGAAACACATGAAGCGGTCGCCACAAATTATACTCTCCTCTGTATTGAACACGTGGTTTTAGATCTGATCCTATGGCTAACGCGTCTTGAGTATTCATTTTGATGCATTTGAGTGATCGTGAGACAAGTGAGGTGATCCAAAGGTAAGAGTGTAACACCCTCAATTTGGAAAGGGCAACTAATTAAAAATTTCATTAATTACATCAAATGAAGGGTGAATTCCCCTTTTCTAAAATCAATACTTGAATTATCCCAATTATAATTCTAAGTTGAACCTCGAAGAACAATAAACCAAGCCTATATACATGGACTGGTGTTACTAAAACCATATAAGTTGCTATTCCCAAAGTGCGGAAGACTTCATCAAGCTAATCTCTTCCCAGGCATACAACTAGCACTCATCTCCTCATAGTGTCGCTAGAACCATTCCTAACCGGTACCTGATGCACATGCCGACAAATAAAAAGGTTACGCTTAACGCTTAGTGAATTCAAGAGTTTTAGTCATGATTATATGAAATCGTTAAAAGGAAAGAGTGCAACTTTAATCACGATTTCCAAAAAGATTTACTTTAGATATGAAGACGACCCGATTTTCAATAACATGCATTTTAGCTGATGGAGACACCAATATAAACGTTTTCCCAACATAAAGTAAATTCGACCCCAAACTTACTCAAAACGAGAATAGAAATGAACTTCCCCATTTATAAAAAAAACGTGTATAAACGTCGTATCCCAAAACATCTAATACATGTATAGGGCATAATACTCAACCTATGAATCATGTGTTGGAAATTTTAGTAAAAAATATGGTTTTTACTAAACTTTGGACACATTTAAATATATATATATATATATATATATATATGTGTGTGTGTGTTATATATAATCAAGTATTAGTGGGTTTATGTTCTCCTATATGAGAGCTTCGAAACGATATATAATGCGTCCAAAACGGAGTATGTGTGAATGAGATATCGATGCTCAAAGTTGAGTAATTGGATGAAATTAGCAAAAACCAAGTTGGGTGTGAGAAGGTGTCCCACATAGGAAGAGAGAGTAAACTTTCTTTGGTTTATAACCAAAGAAGTGTAAGGAGTTGATAAGCTCCTTGACTGGTTTTACTCTAACTCCTACCCGCGCGCAGGAAAGCGGTGCCGATTGACGATTTCGTAACCTAAAATCGTCGAACTTGTGTGTGAGCGCGACATGCGGACACGAATGCAGCTCCAAAATCTCGTGCTCACACAGCTCGGTTTTGCTAAATATTCTTCTGACCCACAGTTTGTATTTTTTTTTGAAACCGAAAACTGTATTTCGGTTACAGTATTAATTTCGTAATTAAAATTTTCGGTTTCAGTAATCAATTTCTTAATTACGAATTTATGGTTGTCGGTTTCAAATTCTAATATAAATATGTGGTCTCGGTTTCATCCAAGATACAAAAATAAGTGAAGTGTTGCCTCTCGATATTCTCTCTAAACCGCACCATACGAAACAGTAGTATACGAATTATTTTCCGGTGAACTTTTTCAGGCAAGTGGTCATCTCCGGCAGTTCTAAAGCTGCTTACGCTGTTGTACCTTGGGAACAGACGACAAATCTGTTTAAGGGAATCGTGTGTAACACGAGCCTCAGCGGTTTTCGTCTTTTATAGGAATTCGTTTCCTTTATATTCTGTTTCATCTTAATTCTATTCTTTTCGTAGTTTAATATTTAATCGAGAGTATGATTAAAATATATTAAAAATACCAACAATCTTAAACAAATTTGTAAACGAAGTTAATTGAGTTTGTTTCGATTTTCTGTCGTGTCTTAATCAGAATTATTATCTTAATTAATCGAATTTTGTTTCGATATAATTTGTTTTGTGAAAACAGTTTATTAATCGAGTTTGTTTCGATATAATTCGTTTTGTGAAACCAGTTTATTAATCGAGTTTCTTTCGATATAATTCGTTTTGTGAAAACAGTTTATTAATCGAATTTGTTTCGATATAATTCGTTCCTGTTGTATGTAAACAGATTAGTGATCGAGTTTGTTTCGATTTAATTATTTTCTCTTGTGTGTAAACAGATTCTTAATCGACTTGGTTTCGATTTAATTCTTTGATGTTGTGTGTAAACATTTAATTGATTTTGTTTCGATTATCTGTCATGTATAAACAATTTATAAATTGAGTATGTTTTGGTTTAATTCGTTTCTGTTGTGTGTAAACAAAATCATGGATTATTCGGCCATGGAGGAGAATGTGATTGGTGCAAACTCTAGGGAATGGTGGATTGATACCGGAGCTACCCGTCATGTGTGTTATGACAAGACCAACTTCAACACTTTCAAGGATGTTGATGATATGCAAAAGCTCTTCATGGGGAATGTCGCCACCGCCGATTTCAAGGGTGTTGGGGATGTCATTTTGAAGATGACTTCCGGGAAAGAGCTCAAGCTTAAGGATGTTTTGTATGTCCCGGAGCTTCGTAAGAACCTCGTGTCGGGGTGTTTGTTAAATAAGTTTGGTTTTAAACTAGTGTTTGAGTTGGACAAGTTTGTTTTGTCCAAAAGTGATATGTATGTGGGTAAAGGATATGCCTTGAATGACATGTTTAAATTAAATATAATGGAATGTTAAAATGTAATTAGGGCTGTAAACGAACCGAACGTTCAGTGAACCGTTCGTGAACCGTTCGACGGGAAGTTCGTTTATGTTCGTTTATTTAATAAACGAACGAACATGAACAAGTTTTTTCGTTCGTTTAGTTAAACGAACGAACATGAACAAAGGTCTCGTTCGTTCATTTATGTTCGTTTACGTTCGTTCATTTATGTTCGTTTATGTTCGTTTAGCCGTGTTAGTTTACGTTTGTTTAGCTTTATTCGTTTACTAATAATATATAATAAACATAATAAATATAATAAATTAACAACTAAATACTAAGGAAATTAAATTTAGATTAATAATTAACATTATCTAAATAAAGATTTACTAATTTAAGAAAAAAATGTTAAAGAACACTCATGAAAGGATCACAATGTTTGTATATATAGTGTGAGGCCTTAAAAAAGGCTTACTCTAGCGATGTGGGAGCCTGGGAGGCTGGCAGCACCCTCAAAACTGAGAGAATTTGTCCCACATCGATTTTTTAACAAAATCATGCCTCTCCAGCGTATATATATATATATATATATATATATATCCCCTCATCTCTTCACTTTCTATTGCATCACTACATAGTTTGGGTTCAGCCTTTGGCTTGAGCCCTTTGGCTTGAGTCTTTGTAAAAAAATTAATGAAGCACCCTATTAGAGTGGTTGCACCGTTTGTTTCTTTAAATATGTTCGTTTAAGTTCGTTTAGGTTCGTTCGTTTGTGTTCGTTTAATATAACAAACGACCATAAACGAACACGAACAACCCAATTTTTTAAACGAACGAACATGAACACCAAAAAACTTGTTCGTTTATTGTTCGTGTTCGTTCGTTTGTTCGGTTAAGCTAAACGAACGAACACGAACAAGGCTTTGTTCGTGTTCGTTCGGTTCGTTTACAGCCCTAAATGTAATGGTTATTAATAATATGAATAAAAGCAAGTTATAATTTTGTTTATATACTTGAGTTTTTTCAATTGTTTGGCATGACCGTTTAGAACATGTATATATGTTTAATTCCATTCGACATTTAATTTAATTTGCATACCAAAAGTTTTGATTTTGACTCAAATCACAAGTGCCCCACATGTGTAAAAACCAAAACTTATTAGATCGGTTGAAAGAAAAAACGGAACCCTTGATTTAATTCATACTAACGTGTGTGATTTAAAATCGGTTCCTACTAGAGATGGGAACAAATATGTGATCACGTTCATCGATATTGCTACATATATTTATTTAAAAAATAAAGATGAAGCAATAGACAAGTTTGTCTTGTATTAGTACGAAATAGTGCTACATGTATTTATTTTAAAAATAAAGATGAAGCAATAGACAAGTTTGTCTTGTATTAGCACGAAATATTGCTACATATATTTATTTAAAAATAAAGATGAAGCAATATACAAGTTTGTCTTGTTTAAAAATAGAGTTGAAATTCAACTTAATATAGACAAAAGAAAGGTCTAGATTATTTTTACACAAGTTTGTCTTGTTTAAAAATGAAGTTGAAAATCAACTTAATATAGACAAAAGGAAGGTGTAGATTATTTTTACACAAGTTTGTCTTGTTTAAAAATGAAGTTGAAAATCAACTTAATATAGACAAAAGGGAGGTCTAGATTAATTTTACACAAGTTTGTCTTGTTTAAAAATGAAGTTGAAAATCAACTTAATATAGACAAAAGAAAGGATGTGAAAACTGTTTTTCTAAATGGAAATCTATATGGAGCAGCTTGAGGGATTCGTTGCCCCAAGACAAGAGAACAAGGTTTGTAAACTTGTTAAGTCTTTGTATGGCCTAAAGCAAGCTCCAAAGCAATGGCATCAAAAGTTTGATCAAGCCATGTTAGAAAGCGGTTATAAAATAAGTGAGTGTGACAAATGTGTTTATATGAAAAACACCACTCATGGTTATGTCATCTTATGTTTATATGTTGATAATATACTTATCATTGGTAGTGATGACAAAAATGATAAGGTCCACGAAGGATATGTTGAAATCCAAGTTTGACATGAAAGACATGGGTTTAGCGGAAGTGATTATTGGGGTCAAGATCACAAGAACCCATTATGGTCTGATGTTAAGTCAAACACATTACGTGGACAAGATTCTTGAGAAAATTAATAAAAGGAGATACTAGTATAGCTAGAACTCCGATTGACTCTAATAGATCCAAGATGGAATATGAATTTATCGCCTTGGATAAATGTGGTTTTTGGCTACGTTAGTTTGTAGAAGATATTCCCGGATGGCCTAAGCCGGTAACGGTCATTTGGTATACATTGTGATAACCGATCAGAAATTGGTAGAGCTCAAAGTACAATGTATAATGGGAAGTCTTGACACATTAGACGTAGACATAATATGATACGACAATTACTCTCTACTGGAGTTATCACGATTGACCATGTGAAGTCAAAAGATAACATTGCGGATCCGCTTACGAAATGCCTAAGTAGAGATTTAGTCTATAAGTCGTCAAGAGGAATGGGACTAAAGCCCTTGAATGAGTAATTCATGCAAAGGAAACCTTACCTAGAAGACTGGAGATCCCAAGATCTGGGTTCAAAAGGACAACCTAGTTGTATGAATGAGAAGGTCACTGTGGGGGAGTTAATAAACTTCCTAATCAGTGATAGTGAGGCTAAGCGTATAGCTTTTAATGATTATTGAAAATCACCTATGTGAGAGAGAAGTGGGGTCGCTTTGAAGGGAATTGTGGGGGCGCAATTCCTAATTGCTCTCGCTGAACCAGGATAGTGTTCATGACCATAACGAACATGACTATGAGGATATGACCTTGTTAGGAAGAGTCTTGTGTGAAATGTATTGTCGTCTACATAAATGGTAGTTCAGTTCAAAGACATCGAGTCTACTGACAACTAGGAGACTAAGTATGTTTCACAAGGGAAGGTTCAAAGGGTAACACCTACCTATCCTATGCAGGATTCGACCATTGGAAATTTCGTAGGGAATTTTTCATATGCATAGATCGATCTCCATTTATGTGAGGGATTGTTGGAAATTTTAGTAAAAAATATGGTTTTTACTAAACTTTGGACACATTTAAATAAATATATATATGTATATATATATGTGTGTGTTATATATAATCAACTCTTAGTGGGTTTATGTTCTCCTATATGAGAGCTTCGAAACGATATATAATGCGTCCAAAACGGAGTATGTGTGAATGAGATATCGATGCTCAAAGTTGAGTAATTGGATGAAATTAGCAAAAACCAAGTTGGGTGTGGGAAGGTGTCCCACATAGGAAGAGAGAGTAAACTTTCTTTGGTTTATAACCAAAGAAGTGTAAGGAGTTGACAAGCTCCTTGATTGGTTTTACTCTAACTCCTACCCGCGCGCAGGGGGGTGCCGATTGACGATTTCGTAAGCTAAAATCGTCGAACTTGTGTGTGAGCGCGACATGCGGACACGAATGCAGCTCCAAAATCTCGTGCTCACGCAGCTCGGTTTTGCTAAATATTATTCTGACCCACAATTTGTATTTGTTTTGAAACCGAAAACTGTATTTCGGTTACAATATTAATTTCGTAATTAAAATTTTCGGTTTCAGTAATCAATTTCTTAATTACGAATTTATGGTTGTCGGCTTCAAATTCTAATATAAATATGTGGTCTCGGTTTCATCCAAGATACAAAAATAAGTGAAGTGTTGCCTCTCGATATTCTCTCTAAACCGCACCATACGAAACAGTAGTATACGAATTGTTTTCCGGTGAACTTTTTCAGGCAAGTGGTCATCTCCGGCAGTTCTAAAACTGCTTACGCTGTTGTACCCTGGGAACAGACGGCAAATATGTTTAAGGGAATCGTGTGTAACACGAGCCTCAGCGGTTTTCGTCTTTTATAGGAATTCGTTTCCTTTATATTCTGTTTCATCTTAATTCTATTCTTTTCGTGGTTTAATATTTAATCGAGAGTATGATTAAAATATATTAAAAATACCAACATCATGAATAAAATTCATAGATATAAAACGTCACCGAAAACATGGATAATAAAATTCAATACCCAAAACAACACCTTCCGATGACGGGGGAGACCCGTATCCATCAAGGTGACGAGAACACGTGAGTGGGGGTCACCTATGATGTTATTGGATTACACCTCAAGTCCCGGTTTTAGTTCCCATGCCATAAAGACATCACAACCTCAAACCATATACATGCATTTATTCCCTACTCTGTCGAGTTACAGCTCAAGGACTTACGAGACCATATTACCTATCCAATCTAGACGAGTTACACCCCAAGGACTTCAATTTCCCTTATTGCCTACTCGCCAGTGACCCAATGGCCAACAAAATATGAGAATATAACCCATACGGTCCAAATCCTCGTGCACAAGGAAATAGACACCAAATAATCCATATCCCTGGAGTACAACCCATAACGGTTCCTCTCCATAAAAGAAACGGGACAACAACAATGCCCGTGCAGGCATAAATTCCAAAGTGAGAATATCAAGACTCCTCACTATTAACTATGACTGACTTACATGCCTATGGATCCAATTCATTACAATCTAAAAGTACATGACTCCACATGAATGACACATGCACACTCAAAACATGTACTCTCCAAATAAAACACAATAAATGTAACTCACACCCAAATTTTCTTACTACATTATTAAAACTGGACAAATGTCCTCAAGACTCAATAAAGTCATAAGTCGAGCCATAAGCTCAACCAAAATCAATTGACCATTTATTAGAGGTCGTAAAAGCAACAAAACACAAATAACCCATGTTTATGTGAAACATGCTCCATAGTCATGAGTAACTCAACTCCACTTTAGATTAAGCCAAATCATTTTCCCAAAGCGCCCGTCAAGAGTATTTATACCAAAAGATTTACCTTCGTAAGATGAATCATTGAAACCAATATTTGAGAGTTATACATCAAAACCCAAAATGCATCTTTACCCAAAACCAAAAAGGTTTAAACTTTATAAAATGTCCACAAGGCCGGGAATGACCAAAATCCAACGACCCACACTTTCGTATTTTCGAACGTTCTATAACATATATTATGCATATTTCTAACAAACACTAGAAATGCATTTTTACCAAATAATAACCTTTTTATGCATTAAATAGTCAAAACACTTTCATTTATGATTCTTTTATCAAATCATCCAAAAATCCTAAATGTGGGAGTTTTATAAGGTTTACAAAGTTAAACACTTTAAATAATCGAAACCCACCAAATAACTCAATAATTGATAATTTTATGTAAAACACATAAATACTTGGAAACGAACATTTTTGGCATGTACAACGTTTTCACAAATCAACTTGAACTCACCTTGCTAGATTTAGGCTAAATCTAGATTTCCCCAAACTTGAGCTCCTTTGCATGAACTTGAATCCTCAAGCCAAATCTTCCAAAAACCTAGATCCATGAGTTTCCAACCATAAATATTCACATACAACCATTTAGAATCGTTCCCCAAACATATTATCTCAAAATCTCCACTTTAACCAAAAACCCTAATTTTGCCCTAATTTCCCCCAAAATCATCCAAACCGAAATTTAAGACATTAAAACACTAGGAAGACATTAATAGATCATTTATAACTCATAATAAAGTTTAGAAACTAGGAGGATGAAAGCATCATTTAAATTTTGGTGGAGGAGAAACCTAGAAATCTCAAGGAATGGAATACACTTGAATCTTGCATCAATAGATGAAACCACATGCATAGATGATGAAGGAACACTTTGATTTACAAGAAGTTAGCCCCAAAATGAGTTAGGGTTTATATGATAGGGTGGTAGGTCGACTTGGGAGATAAAGAAAGAGATTAGAAGTAAGAAATGAGAGAAATGGCTGAAAATCGTATTTTTAAGGCTATGGTACATTCATGCTATTGTGACATGCGATTGTGACAGTGTCACAATCGCACAAGTCGTACCGAGAGTTTTTGGCATCCGGATATTGTGACATGCTATAGTGACAGTGTCACAATCGCGGGCACTATAGTACATAATGTACCGAACA
Organism: Saussurea involucrata; assembly: GCA_033807775.1. Classification (NCBI taxonomy): domain Eukaryota; kingdom Viridiplantae; phylum Streptophyta; class Magnoliopsida; order Asterales; family Asteraceae; genus Saussurea; species Saussurea involucrata. The sequence continues at coordinate 49,742,583 of CM066324.1, forward strand.
CTATTTTGGCCATAACTTCTTCGTTTTAGCTCCGTTTTTGCTCTGGAAAGAACCGTTGGACTCGTATTTCAATTCTTCATCCAACAAGACCATAAAATCAAGGATTTAAGCCCAAAATACTATTCCCTCTATCTCTCTTAAATGATCGATTTCTACACTAACTTGAAATTGTGCTTACCCAAAAATTATGGGTGCTGACCCATTGTCATAATTACATGGCACATTCGTTGGGACGACCAACCACTCGGTAACGCCGTTGCTCTTGTGACAAATGTGACAATCACATGGCACTATAGCCGAGACTACCATACCTTCAATACCATTGGTGCTATTGTGACAAATGTCACAACTGCATGGCACTATAGCCATACTTCATAATTGGTTCTTCCTTTACTAATTTCCCCTAGTTCAACATTTCTTCAATTGGGATAAAAATCAGGGTGTTACAATTCTCCCAACCTTAAAATAGATTTCGTCCTCGAAATCTTGTTCATACATAAAACATTTAATACTACACAACACTTAAACTGAGTGAGAGACATGAGATTGTCCAAAAACACTACTCAACACGGAGCACTAGTTCGAATCTTTTCTTGTCATCTACTCATTCCAAAAGGTAACATTCTAATGATATAAGCCTCAAATAACATTGTTTCCACCAACACGACATTTCTTTCTTTAAAGGCACATCTTTAACCCATTCCAGACTTAAACGACATTAAATAATTACTCTACAAAACTGCCATGTCGACTTCCGAGCTAACTTTCACTTCCCAAAATCTATTTCGATACCTTATACTTATACTTATAGTGAACATCTAGTTTCTCTAGAGTAGTTTCTAAACGCACGACTTCGGTGCCTCCCAACCTTAGGTGACCCATACTATCTCAACGGTAACTTACAACTTCAACCACACGAATCCATCACTGATGCTTCAAATGAATTCACTATTAAATATTCTTAACAACCTCTATCAACTGCAATACTCTTCTCGAAAGTTTATTCGGATGCAACTGAACTCACTCGCTAACATGCCGACAACTTAGTCTCGAGAAATGAAGGTCTCTTCAACAATAGATTTCCACCTAAAGTCTATCTCGACATCTTTACCAAGTTTCCCAATATTCATCATTATAAGGACTCATCTTCCTTTTCTCGACGAACTTTCCTACTAAATAGGTCACTTCAGACCTACATGCTTATGAAATTATAATTCAACTGCCACCAAATACGATCACCAAATATCCACCAATTTCTCAATCCAACTGCTCCCCCTGTGGATCTATCATTAACTTTAACGAGTACCATTAGACTCTAAAATGAACGGTTTACCACAAGCATTAACAGAAGATACCGCGAGCCTCACCCTTCAGTTACAAAAATACATCGACCTTGCAAACTATACCACTCGGCCTACAGTACTATCACGCGTCGGAATACCCAACCTTCCACTGACAAGGTTCTATACGCCCTCACCCTTAACCGGGTTGCTTAACCTTCCAAAATTCTAATGAGTTCAAGGTTTTCAAGTGACAGACTCAACAATTATGCCAATCGAAAATTTCATAAGATTTTTCAACACGAAAGTTTTTATAACAATTTATCGTACGTGTAAAATCTACTACCACTTATCCAGTAGTTGTGTAAAATGGGCACACTCGTCCCACATATGAAAACTCATTTTGAAAATTACTCGATCACTAGTGGAGTTACTAACGAAACACAAAAGTATGCTCAATAAACTTTTAAAATGAACCGCAATAATCCTAGCATGTATTTATTTATGCCACACACCCATAATAGTTTTCCTGAAATAAAATAGTATGCAACAGATGGTTTATACGAAACCTCAAAAGAGGAAATTCACTAAATCAAATTCCAAAATTTTCTTATTTAGCCATCTAATGATGTGGAATAAAATTTTCTAACAAAAATCGCATACAATAATATATTTCTCAGAACTTTGGCAAACGATAAGTGCATGCAATTTGGTTGATACGTAAAATAATTTAAATCGACTTCAAATTTCAAGCCGTACAAACTATACACATGTTTTTTTTAAATAGTGGCTATAATGTCATGCATACCAACAAATCAATATAATGCATTGCGTGAAACGATAACGACAAAATCGTCAATAGAAAAATATATAAAGCATAAGGCTAACACGAACCATCGTAGATCCTTCATATGCTTACTCACGCCAAGAATATAAATCAATTCAAATATTAAGTAGTGTGCAACGAAATATACTAGTATAAAACCTAAAAGAGAAGACTATACGATATCAAAATTCCGAAACTACCCCGTTTTAGTTGCATTACAACATAAAGTATACTTCTCAACGAAATTTGCATGAGACAAAACGCTTAATAAAATCAATAAATTAACACACGCCAAAATTCACGCCTACGCATTTCAAAGTTCATCCATGCATCGCAACGCGTCGTAAAATAAAGCTTCATAAGACTCAATAAAACTCCCATAAAACTCAGTGAAACTCAATGGAATTCAAACCGTCAAATGGTGCCAAAAATTTCGTTTCCAATAATTAAATCACATAAGACAGAGTTATGACTAAAATGTCACAACTCCAAAAAATTCCCTTTTTTTTGCAATACGATATAAAGTAACACTTCTCAGCAGGACCAACATGGAATAAAATCCTCCATAAAACTCAAACACAAAAACAATGGAAGTAACTCTTCATTCAAGCCTTGACATACGTGGAGGAGATCCAATATCAAAGTCATGACTCGTAGTTACTTGTACAAGACCCTAATCAACATATGGATATCACAATATCCGAAAATAGCGTTTGGTAACAATGGGAATAAAGTAAATCTCGACAAAGCTTGCAATCGTATGCAATGAAACAACTTTATGCATGTTTAAATCATGGTTTAAAGTTTTGTGTGCGCTAAACATTTTCCAATATCTCGTAATACAACCCACATGAAGATTTGGGAACATGAAAATAACTGATGCAATTTGTTTTAGAGATAAATTTCGTGCATGAATTTGGTCGACACTCAACGTCCCAAAACTACACGCCACAATTTCCCAAATCACACTATCGTCATTCGAATGCTTAAACATCTCAAAGTAATAATTGCGACTAAATCGATTAATCTTATTATTTCTCCTTGAATTAAGGTCGATCCAATAAGTCTATGGTTCTAATCCAACCAATAACTCCAACCCGAAATGGTCAACGTAATGAAATCATCAAGTTTACTGTCACTCCAAGTGATAATGCCATAAACATCAATCTCTCCTAACGGCTACTCACACGTCTACTCACTTAGAAACTTCTTCACTACCCCAACGGTCATCACATCAAAGCAGTTCAAGCATACACATGTAACCTGTAAGTTCACCAAAACACTGGCCAGGTGTAAGTAAGAAAGTACCGTACATGATCATCCTTGCTACCCTCGTCGTGATCTCCGTTTCTAACGACTTTATCGACCTCAAAATAACTTATCTTAAGGTGTCTAATTGTGCAATCTCACTCACTTTCACTTAGAAAACGCTAGTTTGAGTCTAGGTATCCGAATTCAACACCTAATTCTCTCAAACTTAAGCTCTGATACCAACTTGTAACACCCTCAATTTGGAAAGAGTAACTAATTAAAAATTTCATTAATTACATCAAATGAAGGGTAAATTCCCCTTTTCTAAAATCAATACTTGAATTATCCCAATTATAATTCTATGTTGAACCTCGAAGAACAATAAACCAATCCTATATATATATGGACTGGTGTTACTAAAACCATACAAGTTGCTATTCCCAAAGTGCGGAAGACTTCATCAAGCTAATCTCTTCTTAGGCATACAACTAGCACTCATCTCCTCATAGTGTCGCTAGAACCATTTCCCAACCGGTACCTAATGCACATGCCGACAAATAAAAAGGTTAAGCTTAACGCCTAGTGAGTTCAAGAGTTTTAGTCATGATTATATAAAATCGTTAAAAGGAAAGAGTGCAACTTTAATCACGATTTCCAAAAAGATTTACTTTAGATATGAAGACGACCCCATTTTCAATAACATGCATTTTAGGTGATGGAGACACCAATATAAACGTTTTCCCAACATGAAGTAAATTTGACCCCAAACTCACTCAAAACGAGAATAGAAATGAACTTCCCCATTTATAAAAAAACGTGTATAAAACGTTGTATCCCAAAACATCTAAGACACGGATGGGGAATAATACTCAACCCATGAATCATGAATAAAATTCATAGATATAAAACATCACCAAAAACATGGATAATGAAATTCAATACCCAAAACAACACCTTTCGATGACGGGGGAGACCCGTATCCATCAAGGTGACGAGAACACGTGAGTGGTGTCACCTATGATGTTATTGGATTACACCTCAAGTCCCGGTTTTAGTTCTCATGCCATAAAGACATCACAACCTTAAACCATATACATGCCTTTATTGCCTACTCCGTCGAGTTACACCTCAAGGACTTACGGGACCATATTGCCTATCCAATCTAGACGAGTTACACCTCAAGGACTTCAATTTCCCTTATTGCCTACTCGCCAATGACCCAAGATGGCCAACAAAATATGAGAATATAACCCATACGGTCGAAATCCTCGTGCACAAGGAAATAGACACCAAATAATCCATATCCCTGGAGTACAACCCATAACGGTTCCTCTCCACAAAAGAAACGGGACAACAACAATGCCCGTGCGGGCATAAATCCCAAAGTGAGAATATCAAGACTCTATACTATTAAATATGACTGACTTACATGCCTATGGATCCAATTCATTACAATCTAAAAGTACATGACTCCACTTGAACGACACATGCACACTCAAAACATGTACTCTCCAAATAAAACACAATAAATGTAACTCACACACAAATTTCCTTACTACATTATTAAAACTGGACAAATGTCCTCAAGACTCAATAAAGTCATAAGTCGAGCCATAAGCTCAACCAAAATCAATTGACCATTTACTAGAGGTCGTAAAAGCAACAAAACACAAATAACCCATGTTTATGTGAAACGTGCTCCATAGTCATGAGTAACTCAACTCCACTTTAGATTAAGCCAGATCATTTTTCCAAAGCGCCCGTCAAGAGTATTTATACCAAAAGATTTACCTTCGTAAGATGAATCATTGAAAAACCAATATTTGAGAGTTATACATCAAAACCCAAAATGCATCTTTGTCCAAAACCAAAAAGGTTTAAACTTTATAAAATGTCCACAAGGTCGGGAATGACCAAAATCCAACGACCCACACTTTCGTATTTTCGAACGTTCTATAACATATATTATGCATATTTCTAACAAACACTAGAAATGTATTTTTACCAAATAATCACCTTTTTATGCATTAAATCGTCAAAACACTTTCATTTATGATTCTTTTATCAAATTATACAAAAATCCCAAATGTGGGTGTTTTACAAGGTTTACAAAGTTAAACACTTTAAATAATCGAAACCCACCAAATAACTCAACAATTGATAATTTTATGTAAAACACATAAATATTTGGAAACGAACATTTTTGGCATGTACAACGTTTTCACAAATCAACTTGAACTCACCTTGCTAGATTTAGGCTAAATCTAGATTTTCCCCAAACTTGAGCTCCTTTGAATGAACTTGAATCCTCAAGCCAAATCTTCCAAAAACCTAGATCCATGAGTTTCCAACCATAAATATTCATATCCAACCATTTAGAATCGTTCCTCAAACATCATATCTCAAAATCTCCACTTTAACCAAAAACCCTAATTTTGCCCTAATTTCCCAAAAATCATCCAAACTGAAATTTAAGACATTAAAACACTAGGAAGTGATAATAGATCATTTATAACTCATAATAAAGTTTATAAACTAGGAGGATGAACTCACCACTTAGGTTTTGGTGGAAAAACCTAGAAATCTCAAGGAATGGAAATGAACACTTTAATCTTGCATCAATAGATGAAACCACATGCATAGATGATGAAAGAACACTTTGATTTACAAGAACTTAGCCCCAAAATGAGTTAGGGTTCATATGAGAGGGTGGTAGGTCGACTTGGGAGAGAAAGAAAAAGATTAGAAGTAAGAAATGAGAGAAATGGCTGAAAATCGTATTTTTAAGGCTATGGTACATTCATGCTATTGTGATATGCGATTGTGACAATGTCACAATCGCTGGCACAATCGCACAAGTCGTACCGAGAGTGTTTGGCATCCGGCTATTGTGACATGCTATAGTGACAGTGTCACAATCGCGGGCACTATAACACAGAATGTACCAAACACTGTTTTGGCCATAACTTCTTCGTTTTTGCTCCGTTTTTGCTCCGAAAAGAACCGTTGGACTCGTATTTCAATTATTCATCCAAAAAGACCATAAAATCAAGGATTTAAGCCCAAAATACTATTTCCTCTATCTCTTATAAATGATCGATTTCTACACTAACTTGAAATTGTGCTCACCCAAAAACTATGGGTGCTACCCCATTGTCATAATTACATGGCACATTCGTTGGGACGACCAACCAATCGGTAACGCCGTTGTTATTGTGACACTATAGCACTATAGCCGAGACTACCATACCTTCAATACCATTGGTGCTATTGTGACAGATGTCACAACTGCATGTCACTATAGCCATACTTCATAATTGGTTCTTCCTTTACTGATTTCCCCTAGTTCAACATTTCTTCAATTGGGATAAAAATCAGGTGTTACAATCCTCCCAACCTTAAAAGAGATTTCGTCCTCGAAATCTTGTTTATACATAAAACATTTAATACTACACAACACTTAAACTGAGTGAGAGACATGAGATTGGCCAAAAACACTACTCAACACGGAGCACTAGTCCAAATCTTTTCTTGTCATCTACTCATTCCAAAAGGTAACATTCTAATGATATAAGCCTCAAATAACATTGTTTCCACCAACACGACATTTCTTTCTTTAAAGACACATCTTTAACCCATTTGTTGGTCCCAAAGGGGTTATACAAGTTTATAGAAGGGGGGGGGGGGGGGGGTGAATACAAACACACAATTTTTACTTTTCTAAATTGTTTATTGATATGTATCAAACAATTTACAGTTTGTTGCGGAACAAGATTAAGGAATAAACCTAATCTAAACAAACTAAGAGAATCACTAAGATTTCTTGCACTAGAAATAAGATAGAGAGAAAATAAGTATACTAAGGAAAATATTCTAACACACAGATTTAGCAAAGAGAAGGAAATGGCCGAGCAGTTCAAAAATAAAGTAGGGTTTCCTTTATATACTGCATGCATTTAATGCATGTCAGTACAACCTTACATGTGGCAGCCTCTGGTTGGTTGCATGGTTTGACTTCAGTAGACAACCTAGTGGCCGCATGTTGAATAGTGTAGAATCAGAGTTGGTTGTACGATTCTGGACAAAAGGGATGTCCGTTCTGACATTATCGTATGGAGACGTGCAAGGGGGTAAGACAAAAGTTGCTTGTAGAAGAGACTTCATGATCAGTGTTCGCTGAATGATTCTTTATCAGCGAATGATAAAGTTCATCGTTTGCTGAAGTCTTCTACTTGAAACTTCACGTTGAGTGGACAGGTCTTGGCTTCGCTGATATCCGCATCAGTTCATTAGTAGACTTGTCATTGGTTCTTCGGTTTGATCTTCGACTTCAGCTTAGAACATTTTTGACGTGAATCTTGTCTTCAGGGATCATAAGTAAACAATATAAGTTATCAGCGATCATCAGTGAGTCTGAACATGCTCAGGGCTCACTGATGAACAGTGCTCACTGAATGTGTAATTTAAAGAACATGAGTTTCCTATCAGCGGTACTAAACAGACTTAGTATTTATCAGCGATAGTGAAACTCTAATACATATTGTCTACTTAAAATTTTCACTAAGTGTTTCTTAGAGTCATTATCTGTGAGTTCCAGATCCATGCAACGAACAATAAGAAATCAATAGATAATAACACACGATATGATTTCAACTGGTCATCCACTTTACTTTCAATATTGAGAGAGAATTACAATAAGCTTTGGAAAGTTAAAATGAACAACTAACTTAATTTTCTAAGCTAATGAACTTTATATATGACGGGCCCGTGGTTAACAAGCCCACGGCCCGTTCACTAACAAGGCTCAAATAAAACAAATACAATTCAACCCCTTGAACTTCTATTCAACATAAATTGACCCTAACAATCTCCCCTTTTGAATCAAAGTTCGAGTTCGCGCCAGTTATCAACGTATCTTTTTCGGAGTGCAAAGTGTACCTCGAACATTCGGATAGCACGGCGATAGTCGATGCGATCTTCAACCAATTCTAAGGCTTTTCAAGCAGTAGTTTCATTCGGATTGGGAACATACGATAGCCTTTGATTTTCAGATTCGAAAGAGATGATTTTTCGAAGAGCATCTTGAACTTTGAAGAGCGTGCCATCGCAGAATCTGTCTACCAGACTGAAGCGAAGAAATCTCTTTTCAATCTGATCATTGATGTAGACTATCCCAAATTCTGCTTCCAGAAGCAGTGCGTTCTGATTCGGCTTTAACAGGTTTACCTTCTTAGCTCTGTTCTCGATTGCCATTTACAAGTCCGAGAGATAGGACATCATGATGGAACGGACTACGAATCGACGAACATCTTCGAGCGTTTTGGTTACTTGAAGCGGTCGGATAGTTCTGGTTCGGAGGTCTTTCAGTATAGCATAGAAGTCGAACGGTCGGAGGTGCTGGAAGTCGGCTTCAGAGAATCGCCATTCATTTCCGTCTTCTCGTCGGACGGGGAAGATGGGATATTCAGCACTTCGGTGATATTCAGCACTTCGGTGATCTTATGCTTGGTTCGGGCTTGGCTAACTGGTAGACACCGCTTCATTGCGTTTACGTATTGGCTTTGGTATTCCGTGTCGGAGCTGTAAATACCAAGGCAAAAGGTAGGCTCGATGGTGCGTAGCTTGTGAACGAACAACCTTTTCACGGATTCCTTCAGGTGAGGAATGAATATTGTGATCTTCTCCCAACGGATTTGTTGCTGTTGAGGAGGAGGAAGATCAGAAGCTGTCGGTTGTTGTTGAGGAGATGTCGAAATATCAGCAGTTGTAGATTCGGGTCTTGCAGAAGTTTCGGTGGCTTGAGGTGAGGGAACGGGAGTACCATACAAATTTTGAAGCGGAAACTGGTCGTAGTCTACACTGTCGTCTTCATCAGTTGGAAAGACAAGATTTACCTGGAGATTTACGGCACTGACGGCTTTTTCATACCATGCATCTTCGGTCTCCGGGTCGGTCTGTGTGTTTGGATCAATAAGATTGAGTGTAGATCCATCTGATGTATCAAAGTTGACCAATTCCTGTGTTGTTCCCTCAGGCTTTTCAACCATCGGGTCTTCGTCATCAGAGATGTCCATATCCTGTACCATCTCGACTAAAGGCAACTCGGCTTCGGGTGCAGCTTCGGTTGTAGTTGCCGCAGTTGACGGTTCCTGTTGAACCACAATAGTCGTTTCAGTGAAGATCGGGGCGATCTCGGTTAATCTTTGTCTTTTATTCTCCCCCTCACGGTGATCAGGATCATCCTGATCACCGTGCTTGCGCTTTAGACCGCCTGCTTGACTCTTGCAGGTATCTTCGAGTGATCTTACTCTCTTGGACAGCGTGTTGAGCGCTTGTTGAAAGTCCTTAAGAGTTGTGTCAATCTGATCTAGTCGAGTGGTAATGGATGACGAAGGAGCAGTGACCTGTGATTTCAGAACGAAGATCAGGTCTGCTTCGGTAGAGGCGTCGGTTTCAGATTGATGGAGCAACTGAGCTAGAAGCATGGTTTTCAGGGTATCAACCGAAAGAGTTGGCTGTACGGGAGCCGGTGGAGGTGTTGGTGCAGTTTCAGGTTCTACCATCTTCTCTTTACCTTTGATCAGAGTCTTTAATTTGTCGAGCTCATTGGTAAAGTGCTGTTCCATTGCCTCACGGACGGCCTTTAGGGCGCCATCCAGATATCCCTTTGACACAGAGTCGGTGGAAATAACGCCGGGATCACTTAGATTACCCGTTGAGGCATCTACCTTAGAGGCAGAGCCACCTACGTTCACAGTTGGCAATTCGGTAGTTGTGGTAGGATTTCCCTTCGATCCTTGCGTTTCGCTTAAATGCAGAGACACTACGGAGGTTCCGATCGGGTCACCAAGAGCACCGATGTTCGTTTCCTCATCTTGTGTCCTAGCTGAAAAAGTAATATTAGCAAGTGGCTCTAGACTCAAGAGTGCATCCAAAGAAGTCGATACCGGGGGAGGCTGGTCTCTTGTTTCAATACCAGTACTCTCCGAGTGAGAGACCAGTAGAAGTTGTGCTTTATCCCTGTGAGAAGTTGAAACACCCATCTTTTGAGAGACGGGTGAGTGGCTGAGGAGGTTGTGCAATTGCGCCGCTGGGTCCACGACGGCTTCTTCAATATCCTGTCCCAACAAATGAGACGGGATAGCAGATGTGGCAACCCGGATGACACTGGTTTGGGGTCGCTCAGAAGCCTCTTTATCTTTACGGCTTATTCTTTCTTGGTTCGCTTTCGACCTTAACTCTCGCCGTCTCACATGTTCTAACTCATCACCTAATACTCCCTCAGTTCTCCTTGTATCTCCCATATCAGGTTGGGTGAGTGGGGTTGTAGGTGAGGCATATTGGATGCCTTCGGTAATGTCTGGGGTTTGGTCCGATACTTATAGGTATTAAGGATATCCGTATGGCATGGGTCGTATCGGACTCAGTGGAGTCGGATTCCACGTCTTCAACATGTCGGGTAGGCGAAGGTGGGTTAGATAAATAGGGCTTGGAGTCTTGATGGAGCATGGGTCGAGATGATGTTCCAGCTTGGGAAGTACTGGTACGCGTATCCACTGCACCGCCCGCTCCGGTTCCCCTCGCATGAATTCTCAACACACCCCGCCCGGGAGCCCCAGCTGCCCGGGCCCTTCCTCCTCTGGTCCTAGGACCCTCACGTCCCTCGGTTCTATGTCCCTAGGGAGGTCCCTCCTGTGCTGGTTGGACCATGGGATTCCCTAACTCTCGCCTATAAGCAACTACACTTGGTGCAGCGGGATCCGCGTATGCCAGTAGGGCTTCAGGTAATGGCATGGCTATGGCGTTGGACGGGCTTCAAATCACCATATATTGTAAATGAAAAGGAAGGCATACCGGATGGTTAAGGCGTCGCGGTATTGCTGGATTCGCGTCCATGTGTTGGCGCACAACCAGTGAGAGGAATCGTGGGTAAGGGAGGAACTTCTTTTGCTTCGAACCTCCAATTTGACGAATAACTTGCACCACTTCGCGCCAGATAATCATCGCGAAGTCGACGTGGCGGTTGTAGCATACTGCATGGAATAGATGAAGGAAGTCGCCGGTGTACTGGTCTATTCCCTTCCATTTGGATGAGAGACACCGATTCAGTATGGTGAACAAGGTGTACCAGATGGGCGCTAGATATTTGCGAGTGAACGCAGAGGGTCGATCGAGAGCATGGTTGTATCTGATGGAGCGTATTTGGGCACATAGAGTTATGTCATTCACCGCGGGGTCGTAGCGTTGATGTCCGCCGGCATTGGCTTCAGGAAGTGAAAGTAGGCGACGGAATGTGTCAGGTGTGAGCGAGAAATGATGGTTGTCTATCCGCGCCGTGATGGTCTGTGAATTGGCCGCCGTAATAACTTGGGAAGAAAGCCACACTTGATACACATAAAGTAACGGGACGTCGGCTGTGGCAGTGAGGGCCTCACAGAGAGGGTGACGAAGTAATATGTCCACGATTACCCGATGTTGTTCTAAAGGTCTGAACTCAGCTGCGCCCAGTTGGTGATTGTTGGCTACCAATTCAATTCCATGGTCAGGGTCGACCAACGCATTATCAGCTTCTGCATCGATAAATTCCTCTTGGGGATAAATTTGTTCTTCAGGATTTTGATGTTGTTCTTGATCCGCCATGGAATATCTGAAAAAGAACCCAAGTTAGTAATCGAGGCGGATGATCAAGTGACGACGTGTACCTTTGCATTAAGTGGCTCAATCTGAGATAGATTGTGGACAGGCAGTGAGAAAACTGGTACTGAACTGATAAACACAGTGTTGTCAGTACATAACAATGGAACACACAACTTTCCGGACAAACCATACTATCCGGACAAAAGGTGTCCGGACAACAGCAGTTTCCGGATAGGAAGATAGTGTCCGGACAAGATGAGGATTCCGGACAAAAATGGTTTCCGGATGGCTTAGGTTACCGGACAAATAGGGGTACCGGACACCTCAACTATCCAGTAGTTGAACTTACCGGAAACCCTTAGGTTTCCGGACAACTAGGTTTCCGGATGTTGATTGTTTCCGGACAAAATATCTTTATTATGAAGCTTTCCGGACAAAACATCATTAACTTTATACTTTCTGGACACGAAGAGTGTGTCCGGACGACATTCAAACTTATCAATCGAGCAAATGACAGTCCCCAAACATGTGTTAAACCATTCAAGTAGTGTCGAGTGAAGCCTATGTGCACATATACTAATCTAATTCGACCTGATCGACACCGAATGAACCCGAAGTCATAGAGACGCAAAATGGGTTTCGGGGACTTTCAATCGACCAAATCTGTGGTCGATTCGAGTGATGTAAAGCATTAGATGTGTGTAAACGAAGTCAAGATGGAGAAACGAAACACATACCGGATGTTGGAACGAAACGTGAGTGATAATCGAGGAGTGTGAGTGAGACCGAACGAGATAGAGAATACGAGAGGTTTAGGGTTTTGTGTCGATGTTTCCGGATAAATGACTCAAATGTTTCCGGATTTCATTTATATTGCTCCAAGAATCTGGATGGGTCTACCCGGATACCCATCCAGTCTGAAAAGTATAGATTCCGGATAGATGAGTATCCGGAAACTTATCCGGACTCTGTGAAAATTTTTAAAAAATTTCCTGACCTCTCACTTGTCAAAAAAAACGTTACCCTTAGAAGTTTGACATAATGATCTCTCGCTCCCCCTCAAACTGAGAATGGGGAAAACTTGCTCCCCCTCGGATAGTGCAAAATTGTGCAATGGAGAGTCCGACACCAAACAAAACTTTTAGACATTTTTTAAAAAATTGTGTCGCTCCCCCTCAAATGATGAGCATAAGATGATATAATCCCCCTCAGAATGTACGCGTAGTGTGAAATGCACACGGGAGTATCCACATACAAAAAAAATCTTTTCATTAGTTAAAAAAAATTATGTGTGACGCTTCCGCTCAACAAAAAAGTAAACTTACCTGATACCGGTTTGTGCTCCCCCTGAACACATGAACACTCATGAAAGCACAGATATAAGCAAACAAAATAGACGACAGTATGAAAGAAAAAGGAAACACACGTGGAAAGAGAGTAAACAAACGAAATCTACCTAATAAATACAAAGACTCAAACTAACTGTGTAACTGATGCAAGTAGAATACAAGTACGAGAAAGTGTATGCTCAATCATCAGGAGTGTAAACACCGGATGATGAGTAGACAGTTACTCGTAGATGTATGGAACTTGTAATGGGCACACAATCAGATCAAGTCTTCAGATTTAGCATGCCTAACTTGGACACCGGAGTATTAAAACGTTTTTCGTCCAAGGGGTTTGTAAACAGGTCTGCTAACTGATGCTCAGTATTTACAAAGTAGAGTTCGACCGTACCTCTTTCAACGTGATCCTTAATGAAATGATACCGAACGTCGATGTGCTTGGTCTTGGTGTGTTGGACCAGATTGCTAGATATGGCGATTGCGCTCTTCGAGACGCAGTAAATGGGCACCTTTACGTATGTAAAGCCGTAATCCTTGAGTTAGGTGCGCATCCAGATCACTTGAGAACAGCAGCTCGCAGCGGCCACGTACTCCGCCTCGGCAGTCGACGTAGAGATGCACTGATGCTTCTTTGATGCCCAACTCACCAGGCTATCTCCCAAGAACTGCACATGCCCCGATGTGCTCTTCCGGTCCATCATGCTGCCTGTGTGGTCCGCATTAGAATAAGCGGATAGTTCAAAACCTATCTCTTTCGGGTACCACAAGCCAAGATCAGCAGTACCACGTAAATAACGAAAAATTCGTTTGACGGCTATTAAATGAGACTCTTTTGGTTTTGATTGAAAACGGGCGCATAAAAAAGTTGAAAACATGATATCCGGTCTACTTGCGGTTAGATACATCAAAGAACCGATCATTTCCCGATACAGTTTAGTGTTCACATCCTTTCCGTTAGGATCGGCGTGAAGCTTTGTACCGGGTGCGATGGGAGTTTTCATAGGTGAGGACTGTTCCATCTGGAATTTCCTAAGAATATCCCGGATGTACTTAGCCTGGTTTATGAATATCCCGGTCGACAGTTGTTTAACTTGAAGACCAAGGAAGAAATTCATCTCACAAAGCATACTCATTTTAAAAAATTACCCATAAGATTGGCAAAGTTCCTTGCATACTGAGGATTGGTAGAACCGAAAATTATGTCATCGACATACACCTGAACTAAGACAATATGACCTTTTTCGTTCTTGATAAACAGAGTTGAATCTATCTTACCTCGTGTGAATTCTGATTTTAGCAAGAACTCGGACAGAGTGTTGTACCAGGCTCGCGGAGCTTGCTTTAGACCGTAAAGTGCCTTGTCTAGAACGTAGACATGATCAGGCTTCAAATCGTCCACGAATCCTTTCGGTTGCGAGACGTACACTTCTTCCTTGATATCGCCGTAGAGGAATGCGGTCTTCACATCCATTTGGAAGACCGTGAAGTTTTTGTGCGCGGCGTATGCAAGGAACATACGTATGGCTTCGATTCTTGCCACCGGAGCGTAGGTCGCATCATAGTCGATCCCTTCTTGCTGACGGTATCCCTTAGCCACGAGACGCACCTTGTTGCGTACTACGATGCCGTCCTCATCCTTCTTCTTCTTGAAGATCCACTTGGTGTCGATCACCGTTTTGTGGGTTGGCCGTGGGACCAGTCGCCATACCTTGAGGGCCTTAAACTGGTTGAGTTCCTCTTGCATGGCTATGATCCAGTCCGGATCTTAGAGCGCTTCTCGTACGTTAGTCGGCTCGATCTTGCTCAAGAAGCCGGAGAAGAGGTAGAAATTGGCTGATGCGCCTCGCGTTTGAACAGGAGTGGATGGATCACCGATGATTTGATGTAGAGGATGAGCTTTCGTCCATTTGGTGGTGTGTGGAAGCGGCTGTTGAGTTGAATGGGAGGTGTCTGGATCCACATAATTACCAGATGGAAGGTCTTGAACCGCTTCAAGTGTAGTAGGTTGGTTTCTCGGAGGAGACGGGGGAGGATTCGTCGCAGGTTGAACAACTTCTGGTTCCGAGGAATTCAAAGGTTGATCGTCGATTGTGGCAGATGACGAATCATTCGGAGCGATCTTCGCGTTTGTTACTCGTTCCTCCGGGTGGACAGTAGTATCAGTAGAAGTCGATGATGACGGTTGAGCTGTCTCCACAGTGATGGAAGGCATGCTTGTCGAAGGTGGCAGACCGGATAGATTCGCCGAATCCTCAATACGAGCAGCTTCAAGTCAAGGTTGTGCTGAGACAGGAGGAGTAGAAGCATTAAATATGTCATCATAAAAGTATTTAAACAGTAAATCTAAATCGAAAGAGTCAGCATTCGATGAAGATGCATGATTCGGATTTACTGTCACTTGTGCAGATCCCGAACTTGGAAGTTCGGAAGCTAACACGCCAGTTAAACCGGGTTCTGAACTGCTGTGTTCAGAAGCCAAATCTGCGGCTTCGTCGAATGTCACGTTTACACTTTCGATAACGGTTTTAGTCCGTTTGTTGTAAACGCGATACGCCTTAGCCTGCATGGAGTATCCGATGAAAACTCCTTCGTCCGCCTTTGGGATAAATTTGCCGAGATCGTTCTTGTCGTTCAAGACGTAGCACGTACATCCGAATGCATGGAAGTACTTGATGTTCGGAATGCATTTGTTGATGATCTCGTATGGCGTCTTGTTGAACTGTTTGTTGATGATGGAGCGGTTTTGTGTATAACAGGCAGTAGACACCGCTTCGGCCTAGAGAAATAGAGAAGTTTGGATTGGGAAAGCATAGTACGAGCTGCTTCGACCAGGGTGCGGTTGCGCCTTTCCACCACTCCGTTTTGCTGAGGAGTGCGTGCCGCCGAGAAGGTTTGCGAGATACCGACAAAAGTCAAGTAGTCGCACACCATTTGATTTTTGAATTCCGTTCCGTTGTCGGTCCTGATAGTCTGAACTGGACTTTGAAGATTTAGCTGGATGAACTTCAAGTGGTTAATGATCAGCTCCGGAGTTTCGTCTTTTGAGCGAAGGAACTTGACCCATGTATAGCGCGAGAAGTCATCCACCATCACCAGGACGTATTTGCGCTTGTTGATGCTCTGAACATGCATCGGGCCACACAAATCCATATGGATAAGTTCGAGGGACCGGGACGTGCTCGGAGTTGCCTTCGACTGATGCGATGCTCGCTTTATCTTTCCCATCTCACATGCCCCACAGAGTCGATCTTTCACGAACTGAAGATCGGGCATGCCTTTCACGTGTCCGCCCAGCACCAATTTGTTGATACTTTTGAAGTTCAGGTGCGATAGTCGTCGATGCCAAATACATGCTTGTTCGGAATTGGCCTTTGACATTAGGCAGACGGGGTTATCAGGTTTCAGGGCTGCGAGGTCGATGGTGTAGAGGTTGGTCTTGCGCTTTCCAACCAGTAGCCCCACTCCGTCGTCATTGAGTATTCTACACCTTTTGTGTAAGATCCCACATTGGTTGGGGAGGGGAACAAATGTTGCCTTATAAGAGGAACTTGATACCTCCCCTATCAGACGCGTTTTAAAACCGTGAGTCCAGGTGTGCGGACAAAGCGGACAATATCTGGTACGGTTAGCCTGGGATGTTACAGATGGTATCAGAGCCGGGAACCGGACTGGTGTGCCAGCGAGGACGCTGGGCTCCCAAGGGGGTGGATTGTAAGATCCCACATTGGTTGGGGAGGGGAACACATGTTGCCTTATAAGAGGAACTTGATACCTCCCCTATCAGACGCGTTTTAAAACCGTGAGTCCAGGTGTGCGGACAAAGCGGACAATATCTGGTACGGTTAGCCTGGGATGTTACATTTTGGCTTTGAGCTGGACCTCGAGATCTTTGTCGCAGAATTGGCCGATACTGAACAGATTGTGTCCCAATCCCGCGACTTGTGATACCTTCTTGATAGTGATCTTATCTTGAACAATGTCGGCGTAGCCCACAATCGGCGCTTTTTCATCGTTCCCAAATCTCACGTCTCCACCATATTCTTCCTTGTAGTTCGTGAGAAGCTCCCTCCTTCCGGTCATGTTTTTGGAGCATCCAGAGTCTAAGTACCACACATGACTGTGCTGCAAAAACAAGTTTAGCGGATTTTAGGTACCCATATTTGCATGGGTCCTGGATGGTTAGATTTGGCACCTCTCGGAGGAACTTGCTTTGACACAGATTTCCCCTTAGGTGTTGATTTTACACCGTTTGAAGAAATTGGTTTTGGCACAGGTTGCCTCTTAGGTGCCAGTTTAACCTCAGTAGGAGAAACCCGTTTGGGAATGGGTTTTCTCTCCTGCTGTGGTTTAACCTCGGATTGGGAACCCCGTTGAGTATGGTGTTTCTTTTTATTTTTACGGGGTTTGCTTTTGGGTGTATGATTATATATATGATATGACCCAAACCAATAATTATTATTTATATCATCAAAGTCATTCCAACCACAACTAGAACAACACAAACAATCATGCGATAACTGAATCAATTGCTGAATGGAATAAAGTTTAATCGGAAAAGAAACATCGCGTTTAATAAAATCATTCCTATGATTCCAAGCACAATCATTTTTGTTCATTCTAGGATAAAAAACTGTATTGAAAGACTTTGATGCTGCATCCTCGACAGGTTCCTTAGCTAGCCACTTTGGTTTTTCTTGTTTAGCGCGACCATTTTTATCTGAAACAACAGGGACAGCACGGTCAGTGACTTTTGAAGAAGCAGTAGTTTTGGTAGGCAATCGCTCGGTCTTTTTCCTCGGCTGTGATTGGTTTTGAGAAACAGGTTGAGATTTAGAAATCTTAATCACAGTTGGGGCCTTTGTTTTAGAACAACCACCCTTTAAAAAATTGACCGGTCGATTAACTACTGGTGACAGAAAATTAGCATGATTTGGAAGAGGTTTGTCGAAGGGGAACGACTCAAACTCTTCATCAGAATTGCCTTCGAAGTTCATATGTTCAGAAAAATCGACATCCGGAATTACAGGACTTACATTGGTCGAGGAAGGCAAGGAACACTTAGTGTCAGTGTGCTTTGAGGAATTTGGTGCGGAAGCTAAGAAAAAATCAGAGTTCAAATTCCTTAACACACTCTCGTCTTGAGAATCTTTATCGTCTTGTGTTGAAGAGGTTTTGCTTATGAAAGCTTTACACGAAGACGTGTCCGATGAGTTGGAGGAAGAATCGGGTGAAATATGCTTTTCAGATTGGAGTTGGTCAATCTGCTCTTGGAGATGACAATTTCTCGTATACTCTTGCATCGCATATGTTGCCAAGGCAGCCAGTTTTGATGTAAGCTTAGTGATTTCACACCGAAGGATTTCCTGTCCTTCATCAGACACAGTTTCGGTTTTGACCGATTTAAGATTCTCAAGTTCCTGGATTAGTGCTTGCTTTTCCTTTTGAAAATTCGACCTTTCTTTCTCGAGTGACTCCTCCAACTTGACTATCTTTGCTTCCAAGATGAGAGGGGGAACATAGAGCTTGTACTCATCCGTCTCAGTCTTGGTTTCGGTTGCTTGGACCTCATCCTTCTTGGAGGAATCCTTGGGCGTTACAACCTTATAGCAATCGAAGTAGTCATTCAAGAGGTACTTCTTGTTTTTCTCATAGGAATAATTTAAAGATACATAACAGAATGGAAGTTGCATTTTGGATGTGCGTGTGCGCTTGTATTCCTCAGTTTCCTCTTCCTTTTCAGGTTCAAGAGTACCAGTCCATTTAATTGCATATTCCGGATACTCTTTGGCTATTCCAAGACAACTAAAATCATACAATATAGGTCTTTTGGCAATACCCTTTTTCAGGTAGTGCGGGTTATCATATCCGATTCCCCAGTCCTTGTTGAAATACGTGAACTCCTTTGGTTTATTCATATGGATAGTTGGTCTTTACATATTTATACATTTTGAATAAAATTGACCTATAAAGTCTAACATAGATCTCAATAAGCAATTAATATTTTTAGCGTTTTTCTAAGCATCATGTGAGCATTTTTTTTATTTACCTGCCAATTTCTGTTAATAGTTTTAGTGCTTATAAGAAGTGTTATTTGAAGGTTAAATGTTGTAATGGTTGAAAGTGTATTAATGAAAAATAAATAAAAAGTAAGAAGGCATATGTCCCACACTCATTTCAATGCCAGTAATGTTGTTTCTTTTGAAACTCAAAGTTGTTAAGTTTTATAAACCTAAAAGAAAACGTCAAAAAAGTTGTACATGGCTAATCCAACTATAATCAACAATATCGTTTGGTGTGGATTTACAAAATATGAAATTGAGATAACCCATGGTAAGTATATGCTACCATTTAGACCAGGATGGCCTAAGTTTGATGCTTTAAAACCATACAACTCAAAGTACTAATCTTTAAGGTCAAATGTCAATGATAAAAACCAACGGTTAGCCTATTTCACCATGGAGAAGACCATAGAGCTATTACGAACCTCATTGTTTGATGATTCTTTGTTCTTTTTTTGGAAAAAAGGAAAGGAGCCCCTTGAAAAAACCTTTTTTATTGAAATAATAAGAAAATTACAAAATTAAATGAGCATACTCATTTTTAGAAGACAAAGCACATACCAAGAAAGTACTTGGGAAAAAACACTAAAAAGAGGCCTCAAAACATAGCCAAAACCAGTTTCAAGAGCCCATCTACTAAGGCACAAATCAGAAAAACTAATAAAATGACCCTTAGCCATAGTTGATGATGAAAGGCCCCATGTCACAAATATCAGCAGCACAAGTGCACAATGAAATAAATAGGAAGAACCCATCTTTGAAGTCTACCCTCTAACAAAATACAAATCAAATACCAGCCCTAACCTAAAACCGGACTCGATCGAACAGGTAGCAAAACTCGCACAAGAAAATCGTCAGCCAGCTCCAAATCACAAGAAAACAGTCCAAACCTGCATATTCAAACCACGGGGACTGTTCTGAGACTCAAAATCGATCAAAAACCAAGAGATATCCACAAATTTTAGGCAACCATCTAAAAGATTTCAGGCCTGAATGCAACAATAGCCAGTCTTAGTATAGTGCCAGCATGTGAATCATGTAATCAAATTAAGTACCATCTTAAGTTCCAACACAAAATTCAGTGAACGCATTAAACCTTGTAACAAAAATAAAAAAATATAAACAAGTTGATGTTTAGTTCCAAACAATATCCAAATCGCCGTTGGTTTTATAAACTACTCATTGCATCTACTATATACTTGTTTACCAAGTTGACTACTGCAAAACCAATTCTTCCAATCGTAGAACACTAAAAACACTAAAATGCAATAAAAAACGTATTTCTTACATTGAAGCCATCAACTCATACAATTACAAAATTCGAGTTAAATCCAAGTTTCCTGAACACATAAGGAACCTAACTCGCACAACAAACCTTCAAAATCCATCAGATTATATGATACATCAAAGGAAAAATAAACCTTCAAAATCCATAAATTTAGCAGTGAGTTATGCTATTCATGTGCAACAAGGAACACACCTGGTACAAAAAGGCAGTACCTTGTTAATTATCCTGTAACCACACTCAAGCTTGGTGGTGGCCATTAGTGGTCTGCTTAAATTGGTATTCATTCTTGTCTCAAGGTACAAGTCTCAAGGACCAGAGGCATGCTATGCAGAATATAGAGACTGCAAAAAAAGTGAAACCACGCTAAAAGTACTTGGACGTGAGGATAATCACATAATATTTCACAATGGTGGTTCTGTTCCCTTTACCCCTTGTCTTTGGTTGCCCTTTGGAAAAACAATATCCAATATGAGAAAAAAAGATCAATCCAAAGCAAACTGTCAGACCATACAGCAGCTTTATGAAGCTATTAAAATCCAAATCAAGCTGTTCCATACTGCTGTGATGAGAGATGATAGCAGTCTTGAAGATAATAAGAGAACAATCAAGCACAAAGCAGCCAACTAATAACCTGTTAGACCCAAAACAAGTTCTAATCTGAAGAAAAGTACAAAAACCCAAATTCCTCTTTCATTAAAAACCCAATTGGAATACAAATACTTATTCAGATTGTTCAAGTATGGGCTGGTCTAAATGCAAAGACTGTTGCCCCTGTTTGGGAGAGATTCATCACCATTCGATGACATAAAAAAAATACAAAAAACACATATGAAACAAAAAACACAAAGACTAATTCAAACCATTCAACGAACAAATAACACAAACCGCTAAAATAAAAACATCGAATGGATCAAAATCCCAAACTTCATCCAACTAATTAGTGAATATTTGAAAGCAGGAGACTAAATCGCAATTAAAATTGTTAGCATACCTCCAGAAATTTGAAATTTGTAGGGTTTTGAAGAAGCTGTGGAGAAATCAAAACTTAGGGCTAGATTTATATGCAATTTGGTTGAGCTCAGACTGATTGGGAGCCAGTTGTGTAGGGAGAAATTTGATATAGGTTGCCGTATTGGGAGCCATCCCTGAGAAGTTTGATTTCCCATATCTACCATTTTAGCGATTAAAGCAAGGGAGCAAGAAGAAAAAAGGGAGAAAGCTTTTTGGAAGCTATCCAAACAGGTTTAGGATCAGAGGAGACGTGAAATAACAAGGAAGAAGGGTTCGAGGGGAGAAAGTAAAGGCGTGCAACGTCTCTTCTGGGGTAATGACCGGTTTTAAACACTTGTATCCAATACTTGTACATTATGCTTTATAAGTTGCACTTAAGAGATTTTTGTAATTCATGCTTTAAGATGTAGTACCTTGTGCTTTATAGGATGTAATTAAGACTTTTTGTTAAAATGAATATTAAGGTAGTATAGATATATATATTTGCAATGTAACAAATTTTGGCATTCATCCTCTTATTAAAAATATTTACCCATTTGAAAGAACAACACTTTCAAATAAGGCATGTAAACCTCCATATGGAGAGATTCAATCTCCAATTTACCGTGTGTGAACATATAGATACCAATAAATGTGGATCCTCTAGATCTTTACCGGGATTACTATAATATAATATATAGTGTCATTAAGATTATGAAAAAAAATGTATAAAAATGATAGTAATAATTACTATTAATTGCTACTGACATCATCTACTTGTGTACCCGCACAATGCGGTGGAAGTTCTAAATATTAATATACACTTGGTCTTTACATATTTATACATTTTGAATAAAATTGACCTATAAAGTCTAACATAGATCTCAATAAGCAATTAATATTTTTAGCGTTTTTTTAAGCATCATGTGAGCATTTTTTTTATTTACCTGTCAATTTCTGTTAATAGTTTTGGTGCTTATAAGAAGTGTTATTTGAAGGTTAAATGTTGTAATGGTTGAAAGTGTATTAATGAAAAATAAATAAAAAGTAATAAGGCATATGTCCCACACTCATTTCAATGCCAGTAATGTTGTTTCTTTTGAAACTCAAAGTTGTTAAGTTTTATAAACCTAAAAGAAAACGTCAAAAAAGTTGTACATGGCTATCTCATTTGATATATATATATATAGGGGAGGGATCATTTGAAAACCTCCCTTAAAATGAAAACTTTACAAACTAATATTGACCAATTAATGAATTTCTTTTTTTTTCTTTTCCTGTAATTGATAGTGTAACAACCCAATATTCTAGTGAGTTTTTAAAGTTGGTGGTCAAAGTGAAATAAATGAAAGTTAACTTGAGGGACTAGATTGTAAATTTATGAAGTGTATAAAAAGACTCCAATCCCTAGGGCAGCCCCCATTTCTTTGCTGAAATCAGTATTTTATGTGGGAGTGCTCTTGGTTGGCGGCTAGGAAGAAGGAAATAGAGAAAGGAAGAAGGTTTGAGAAGAAATCAAGAGAGAAAGGAGAAATCAAACTAGAATCTGCAAGGTAATGTATCCTAATTCGTTCATCTGATTAGATTAATGCTTCTCCTTCCTATTATTATGAATCCTTAGGACTGAGGTGGGCGATTACTTGAGTTTTCACCACTTTTCCCTTAAAATGAAGTTTTATGGGTTTTGTCATTTGGAATCGTTTTTAAGAGATTAAAGTGGGATTAATTGGGTGTTTGGGGTTGGTGGATGAACCCTTATG
This sequence comes from Saussurea involucrata, assembly GCA_033807775.1. NCBI lineage: Eukaryota > Viridiplantae > Streptophyta > Magnoliopsida > Asterales > Asteraceae > Saussurea > Saussurea involucrata. Next base: position 49,766,020 of record CM066324.1, read on the forward strand.
GTTATCTAATCAAGCAAATGGCTAAAATCGGGTTAGAAATCACTTTTAAGAAATTTATTTTCGGACAACAGTCGTATCCGGACACCTTTAGTTCTTGATGATATGGTGGTTTCCGGATACGGATGCTAGTGTCCGGGTAAAGCTCCATGGTGGTATCCGGACTAGTATGGTATCCGGACTAGTATGGTATCCGGACTAGTATGGTATCCGGAGAAGTGTGGTATCCGGACAAGTCAGTACCCGGAAACCATGTGCTGGACAGTAGGTTGAGCCATTTTATCTGATGAGGATCTATTGCCCTTAGGTGTTCAATTAGTTTAGCTGGGAAGAGTTTAAGAAGTGCGTTCTACGATAATCAAAGGTGAGTTCTCTCACTCCTTTTTATGACGTACCATTTTTACTGAATATGGTTTCTTTATCGAGCATGAATTGATTTATAAAGATTATGCAAGCTTCTATGATTTACATGTTTACCCACAACACGAAAGATGTTTTATGTTTTCATGAATATGGTTTCAACGTATGTGTATGTTATGTGGAGTCGGTTGCACGGTGGGGACGGGGTACCTTGGGATCTCTGATTCCTTGGGCATATGGAGGTTAGCTTGTAGGTTGGAATTTGTTTTCTCCTACATGAAGGAACGGGGAGTCCATTTGGATTCCGGCGTAGACGTGAGGGTGTCTGTTAGGCCCCGATCAGAGTAGCTTATTCAGTTCCCTGAACCCCGTGTTTAACCTTGGATGATGTTATGAGAAAGACGTGAAAGTATTTTCTTTATGAAATGATCTTTTTACTGTGATAAATGTTTATGGAGGGAATTCACTAGACCTTTTGGTCTAACCCTCGCTTTTCAAAAACTAAACCATTTTCAGGTAAGCGTGCTTTGGGTTCTTCTAGTAAGAACTAGGAGTGACTCAAGGAGGATTTGGAGACTAGAGCGACTCCAAGATTTTGAATGATGACTATAGATAGAATCTCGGCTGTGGACGTAGAGCCTTCCGCTGTCAATTTTATTTAGATCACTTTACTGATGATGTAAAGACAAGATATTTTTGTAATATGAATGCTTATTTTTCTAGATGAATGCCTGTTATGAAATTGGGATGTTACAAATGGTATCAGAGCCTTAGTTTAAGGGATTTAGGTGACCATTCGGGCCTAAACGTAAACTGTAAGATGAGGAACACAGGCGAGACATATGATTGCCTCTAGGAACGATCACTATAAATGCGCTTAGGAATAAGGTGCCAAGGACAAACGTGTAAGGTAAGTTTGGGATTACATCTGGCCAGTGTAATTACGAACTTACAGGTACATGTGCGTGCTTACAATACCTTACTTATAGCAAATTTGTTGTGTCACGTCTAGCAATGATTAACTATCGGTTTCTTTCAGTTTAGCGCTATGGCTGGGAGAACGTTGAGGAATAGGTCAGCAAGATCCCTGAGGGATAGACCGAGCTCCATTGCTTGGGGAAGTGTCGTGTAAGAGTCATTATGATGTGATGTATGTAGACATCGTAGAGAAGAAACGTTGTGAAGAATGTTATGAGTCGTCTAGAGGTAGCTCTTCATGGATTCGGAGAGGATGAATGTTTGAGTTTGAGTAAGACTCCAGTTTCGGGAGAGTCCTAGTTATGGAAATTATGGGATAGATCAGTTGGGATGGTAAGATAGAACAGTGTCAAAACCTTGAAAGTATCAATGGAGCCCTGACTTTTAGCCGAGTTTTTCATTGGTAGAATAAATGGAATAAGATACTTATAGTGAATTAAAAACATGTAGAAGTAGAAAGTGAGATAGTCGATCAAAGCGAAAATAGTGTGAAATGGTTGAGTAAGTGAGATGTGGAACGCATGTACATCAAGTTAGTGCTTGATCAAGGGGGCGACCCTTGGTCGTAAGTGGAGTATCAAGGATAAGCTGCGTGAGTAAGCGGTTGACCTTGTTGAGTGAGTAGCCTTCTATTGCAAATAGAGTCTCATGCATAGCGTTCTTTTATGTAACATGAAATCTTCACGATTTAAAAATAAAAACATAACTGTCAACTTTGAACAAAATGAGTCAGCTTGTACGAGTACACGTTTAAAGAAAAAGCGATTTCAGTTACGTCGCACATTGAAATTTTGGGCTTAACGATTTGCAAAGTATTCCACACTTTTAATGATAAGTTAAATTGTTACAAAAATGGTCAAGAAAATGGTTACCTGCAATTCACTTATACCAAAATGCTTATTGACCTTTTGATATCATACAATTGAGTGTGAGAATCGACTGGTTTACTTTGTGTCGGTAATTCGTTCAGAATGGTCTCATACGAAAATATTTTCATGCAATATATTACTATCGTAATAACATTGTTCGGATTGAGCAAGATTGAGGTTCACGGGAAGATTATTGCCAACGATTCTCGAATCATTGTGCAGGGTTTTGAAGTTATAAGAGTGATGGGGTCACGGGTACCCGAGTGTTTCTAAATGTTGTTTATTTAAAATGATAAAATGTGTAAAAGGATTTATTTACTGTATTGTCATGCATAAAGGCTATGAACCCACTAGGTCGTAGAGTATTACGTCTTAAGCTAAGGAAGAACTCCGAGAGCGGAGAGGCGTTGGTCAAGTCAGGGGAGAACGTATGTAGCTTTGGTATATGTGTTTAAGAGGATAGTTGGACCTTGGAAGAGTCGGGAATGGATTTTAGTATCAGGTGTATGAGGGTCTGTACCTTTGCTCGATGACTGAGAACACAGTTGCCGAGGGGCGATGGTGCCCGGAGGAAGGACTAGGAGTCATCAAGGTATTGGTTTTAGCAACTCTTTATGAGTAGTGCTGTGAGGCAGGAATGAAAGGTCCACAATGTGGGTCATGAGATTCGAAGGGAACTTGTAATATTGATGTTACATGAGTAAGTTTCGAAATGGGGGCGACGGATTATAAAGTTAACTATGATGTGTAGGGAGGAATAGGTCCCGTAAGGAACTCATGTTAAAGGGTAGGATAAGGAAGTAGTTAAGAGTTGTCTTTTGTTGTTGAATTCGGCAACGGTGTATGTTGGCCGAGGCCGAAGACTCAAACCAGATGAGTGTAAGTTGATAGAATATCTTGTAGATGTGTTAAATTAGTAAGAGACCGTTGTTGTTGAATAGGCGTTCTATTTACGAGGCGAGGAGGGTCCGTAGAAGGACAAGGTGTGTAACACAAGTGGAGTGAGTGTAGACTATACCAGTCTGTAAGAAAATGTGTCGTGTCTAAGAAAGGACTCGGGTCATAAAAGAGCTAGTTAGGATGTTCGTGTTTGAGCTAAGTGTGAACTCGTGAGTCATAGTTCAACAAGTTGGGAGAGAACTAAGTAGCGAGACAGACTCGATTGTAGTATACGGGAGAATATGAAAGAAAGTGTGAATTGTGTAGGAATGACCATGAGAGACTTGGTCGGTAGTGTGATAATAGGAGTGGTGAATGTACGAATGAATAGTAGCGTCAATTGCCAAGATATCTGTGTCAGCCGGTGATGTAGTAAGGCGATGTTAAAAATATGAAGGATTAGAAGGAAGTCCTTTTGGGATTTCGGATAGAGTGTACGTTTTGCAATCCCAGTTGTTGAAGTACGTGGGTTGTAAGTAGGTGTATTTTGACTGTTATCGGAATGGAATGTCGGGGCAGAATTGGGTGATTGCCCAGCTGTGAGACCAAGCTTTGTGGTTACGTATGTTGTTAAGTATATTCTTGAAGGCAGAGTAAGTTTAAAGAAGATGATGAATAGATTAGTCAAGCTGTAGTATAGTAGATGAGACATCGTTAAAGAATGAAAATTGTTCCTTATGCGTGAGGGAATGATCATAGAAGAAAATAGTTGGAAATTTTGGTTATGTTTAAGGAATGACGTGATGATGATTGTGGGTCGGAGTAGTAGTATGATCGTTAGTTGATTTGAAATGTCATGATAGAGGTATAAGCCTTTGGTTGGTTGATTTAAATTTTATAGATTTGTTAAGTAATGACGTTCATTTGTTATTACAGGATGTGTTACAATTTTTGGGGAAGTGTTATTGAGACTAACACACTGATTGTTAAAGAATTATTTAAGGTAAATCTAAGTAAGAAAGTCGGGATGACGGTATATATATATCTGTTTGATTTTATGATCATAGTGGTTAGTCGAAAGAATTGTGGAACCCGAGTTTCGGGGTGTTCCTGAATTAATAGGTCCGTTTGTAATAGGGAATCCAAGGGGGTGGATTATTAAAGTGAATAGGGGACGTTACTAAGGAACACACTTTGGGGTCATTGGAAGTTTAAAGAGGATGAGGGTTGTGTTAGTCAGAATGTGGTGGGATTGATGTAAAATCCTTAAAGAATGTGAATTGTTGCTTATGTGTGAGAGAAATGTCTGAGAAGGTAAAAGTTGGGGATTAAAGAATGTGTAGTGACGTCGAACACTGGTCTTGTTTCAAGATGGCTTGGTTGAATGCCTTAAGATAAGATCTTGGTGCAACTGTTTGGTTATGTAAGTAATGAGAAAGCGATATCAACATGTGGAAAGGTCGGGAGAGAGGGGCAAGTAATGTTTGGTGAGCAGTGCTCCACGCTAACGTGGGGAAGGTGTAGATAGTATGTCGGAGCAAGTGAGTAAATTGGAAGAAGTAAACTTGACAGTATTACCGAAAGGTACAATATTGTGTAGATTGTCTTTGATTAGTGTGCGAACCGTTGGAAAGAATATTGAGGAAGGAAATTGTGTAAGTTTTTGTGCAGGGAAGAAGTGGATGAGACAACTAAATGAGTTAAGTTAGTGACTTTGTGAGAAAAGTGTAAACGATTTGGTCGTGCAGTGTTTAATCTAGTGAGAATAGTATGGGGTGACCATGGTTATTCCTCCCAGTTGGGTGAGGGTAACCGGAGTTATGTTTTATGACCGAACGAACGTGGTAATCAACGAGGATTTGATGTGTTTCAGGATAAGTTTAATTCGAGTAGGTGAACACTTCAACGTTAGGTTTGAAGGTTCCTACCCTGGGTTACGTACAAGGATGGAGTGATGAGTTGGTGAGGATGTAAGAAATGGTTGACGAACTGTGGTCGAGGTGGTCCGATAAAGGGAAATGTTATTCGCATAGTCGATTGTTGATTAGGAGAAGTAATCTAGGATTGCTTGTATTTCGATGAAGGAACTCTGGTTGTGAGTTGTCGGGATGTTCAGGTTTAGATTTGTGTCAAGCGGTCAAGTGTGTGTCTGTCTCTTAGTAAATGAATCTCGTGTTGTGGCAGAGGATTTAGCCAAGTTCCTCCTTAAAGGAAGTGTTGATGCATGAGAAGCCTTAGTAAATCTTCTGTAGTCAAGATCGACCGAGTAGGAACAGTAGCCTACGAGTTAGAGTACCGTAAGAACTGAAGGAAATGCACCCAAGGTTCCATGTTTCGAGTTTAATGAGGTGGTTGACTGAGTCAGATATAGCTTTACTTTGGGAAGTGTCGGTTTTGATGTGGGCAAGATACCCGAATCTTTTCCAATGAGGAATTCCGGGGACGGAATTCTTTTAAGGAGGGAGTGTTGTAACAACCCAATATTCTAGTGAGTTTTTAAAGTTGGTGGTCAAAGTGAAATAAATGGAAGTTAACTTGAGGGACTAGATTGTAAATTTATGAAGTGTATAAAAAGACTCCAATCCCTAGGGCAGCCCCCATTTCTTTGCTGAAATCGGTATTTTGTGTGGGAGTGCTCTTGGTTGGCGGCTAGGAAGAAGGAAAGAGAGAAAGAAAGAAGGTTTGAGAAGAAATCAAGAGAGAAAGGAGAAATCAAACTAGAATCTGCAAGGTAATGTATCCTAATTCGTTCATCTGATTAGATTAATGCTTCTCCTTCCTATTATTATGAATCCTTAGGACTGAGGTGGGTGATTACTTGAGTTTTCACCACTTTTCCCTTAAAATGAAGTTTTATGGGTTTTGTCATTTGGAATCGTTTTAAGAGATTGAACCCTTATGGTTATCTAATCAAGCAAATGGCTAAAATCGGGTTAGAAATCACTTTTAAGAAATTTATTTTCGGACAACAGTCGTATCCGGACACCTTCAGTTCTTGATGATATGGTGGTTTCCGGATACGGATGCTAGTGTCCGGGTAAAGCTCCATGGTGGTATCCGGACTAGTATGGTATCCGGACTAGTATGGTATCCGGACTAGTATGGTATCCGGACAAGTGTGGTATCCGGACAAGTCAGTACCCGGAAACCATGTGCTGGACAGTAGGTTGAGCCGTTTTATCTGATGAGGATCTATTGCCCTTAGGTGTTCGATTGGTTTAGCTGGGAAGAGTTTAAGAAGTGCGTTCTACGATAATCAAAGGTGAGTTCTCTCACTCCTTTTTATGACGTACCATTTTTACTGAATATGGTTTCTTTATCGAGCATGAATTGATTTATAAAGATTATGCAAGCTTCTATGATTTACATGTTTACCCACAACACGAAAGATGTTTTATGTTTTCATGAATATGGTTTCAACGTATGTGTATGTTATGTGGAGTCGGTTGCACGGTGGGGACGGGGTACCTTGGGATCTCTGATTCCTTGGGCATATGGAGGTTAGCTTGTAGGTTAGAATTTGTTTTCTCCTACATGAAGGAACGGGGAGTCCATTTGGATTCCGGCGTAGACGAGAGGGTGTCTGTTAGGCCCCGATCGGAGTAGCTTATGCAGTTCCCTGAACCTCGTGTTTAACCTTGGATGATGTTATGAGAAAGACGTGAAAGTATTTTCTTTATGAAATGATCTTTTTACTGTGATAAATGTTTATGGAGGGAATTCACTAGACCTTTTGGTCTAACCCTCGCTTTTCAAAAACTAAACCATTTTCAGGTAAGCGCGCTATGGGTTCTTCTAGTAAGAACTAGGAGTGACTCAAGGAGGATTTGGAGACTAGAGCGACTCCAAGATTTTGAATGATGACTATAGATAGAATCTCGGCTGTGGACGTAGAGCCTTCCGCTGTCAATTTTATTTAGATCACTTTACTGATGATGTAAAGACAAGATATTTTTGTAATGTGAATGCTTATTTTTCTAGATGAATGCCTGTTATGAAATTGGGATGTTACAGATAGGGATGTAATCGTCATTTGCTTAGATCCGTAATATATATGGTAACTATCAATATTAGTTATTTTAGGAAATATTTAATTGTTTGAATGAGATTTTATATATAACTTTTCTAATTATACAAAATATCCATTTTTTAATTGTTTGAGTGAGATTTATTTTTGAACTTTTATGCATCTCCATTTTACTCTAATTCGTGATCTAGATTTCCTTTTTTGGTAATATGCTTCATATTAATTGAAGTCTGCAATTTTGTTTCATTGGAGGGTTAAATATTAACCAATTGGAGCAATGAAGAGTAACATGTTTTCTTTCAGTATGTTTCACTATGGTTTCAATAACGATTTATTTTTTAATTATTTTGAAACGGTATTAGATATTTTTTTCTTCTAATTATGGTTCTTTTTCTTCTAATTACGGTTACACTATCGTATCAATAAGTTTTCATTATGTTCACCATGGTTTCACTAAGGTTTCATTATGGTTCGTTAATGTTTCATCTAGATGATGAAATATGTTTTATAGCTTTGTTCGAAGATGAAATTGTTTCACTATGTTTTCAATAAGGTTTCACTATGGTTTCAATAAGATTTCACTATGACTTCACTATGGTTTCAATAAGATTTCACTATGACTTCACTATGGTTTCCTTACTGTTTCACTATGTCAATGATGAAATAAGGTTTCACTATGGATTCAATAAAATTTCATTATGTTTCACTATTGTTTAAAATTTAAATAATATATTGGTGAATTTATAATATATTAAAAAATAGTTTATAATATATTAAAAGAATTTGGTTTCCTTTTTTGAAAAAAGAATCATCCGGTTTCCTTATTTGAATTAGGAATTGCAATGTACCATTATGCCCTTTTGTCCTATTTTTGTTAATTTATTATAGAGTAAACTACAATTTTCGTCCCTGGTGTTTAACAAAACCTATGAAAGTGGTCCCTAAACTTTAAAAACTGCAAGAATAGTCCTTGGTGTCCTGATTTTGCTTTGAATGTGGTCCTTGCTCACTAACTCCGTTAAAAAACTCAGTTAAGTAAGGGGTATTTTTGCCTTTTTACATTTTTAGTCTTTTTCTATTAAAATAAAATAAAAATAAAATATTTTATATTTTATATATATATATATATACACCGTCTTCTCCACCACCATCACCACCATAACCACCGCCACAATCACCACCATCATCACCGGTGGTCTTCTCCACCACCATCACCACCATAACCGGTGGTCTTCTCCACCAAAAACCTAAACCAAAATCAATCTAAATATGAACGAATCGAAACTCTGGGTTCGAATGAAATCTTTGAAATCACAGCTTCTTCTTCAACTTTTTGCAAAAGGGTTTTCACTTGACCTCTCAACAAAGCTTCTCCAAACCCAGGTGTCGTGGCCTGTTTTGATTGGCTGTTTTGAATCATCATCCTTTTCTTGGAAAATGTTGATGATGGGGTTTTCAAATTCCCAATTGCAAGCCCAATAATGGGTGAATCATTTGTTATATCAATCAAAGCTGATCTCTCTCTTTCTTCCTGTTTTCCAACATTGGTTTTATGTCTTGATTTCAAAACCCCCTTTTCAGATTCTTCATTTTTCCCTAAAAAGATCAAAAGATTCGAACTTGTAAATTTTAAAAGATTTTGAAATAAACAAGAATCGATAAAAAGAAAGTGTAATAATACTCACTTGAAGTTATGGGTATGGTGTTGGTTGCAGCCATAGCCAACGCTTGTGATCTGGTGATTCTTCTTGATGATGAAGATGGAGTCGCCATTACAGTTTTAATATTTTCTTTCGATTCAATGAGAATGCTCGCCGGAAAAGTGAAGCGGGACGTCGGAAAAGTGATGTACAGTGAAAATAAAGAGAGACCACTGGTTATGGTGGTGATGGTGGTGGAGAAGACCACCGGTGATGATGGTGGTGATTGTGGCGGTGGTTATGGTGGTGATGGTGGTGGAGAAGACGGTGTATATATATATATATCTATATATATAATATATAAAATATAAAATTTTTTATTTTTATTTTTATTTTATTTTAATAGAAAACGACAAAAAAATTGTAAAAAGACGAAAATACCCCTGACTTAACTGAGTTTTTTAACGGAGTTAGTGAGGAGGGACCACTTTCAAAGCAAAATCAGGACACCAAAGACTATTCTTGCAGTTTTTGAAATTTAGGGACCACTTTCATAGGTTTTGTTAAACACCAGGGACGAAAATTGTAGTTTACTCTTTATTATATTAAATTAATTATTTTATTAACATAAATAACTCAAATGAATCTTGACCCTTGATTGATAATATCAACGACATCTATAAGGGTTGCAAAGTTTGCATCATAAGAGGGGTTTGCAAATGAAACCACACACATATATATATATAATGAAATCTACTTTACACCCCAATCTTATATGAACTTGCATTCCGGTGCTGGACCCGTCGGAAATCTCCACCTATCCGTACAGTAGTTATACACCCTATGGTACTTTTGTGCCCATTTCAGCTTCCTCACCGCTGCCGTGTTAAATTTTTCTCGAAACCAGCCCCTCTTAGTCGAGTTTGAACGACATGAAGATCCTCTCGATGACGACCAAATACAAGCATCTGCATTGAAGTTTCTGTACGATGCAGTGAACGGAGCTCGACTCCAATCCGTTTTCACGAGCCCACCTCTCGTTGCCCATTCTTCGCCGTTCCATATGCTAGAGTGTATTCGCATCAGTTGTGAGTTCGGGAACGGAATCCCGATCGCCTCGTCGTTTCTAAACTCTCGAATCGGAATCTCATCAACGTAAAACCTAAAACCAATGAGTAAAAAATTAAGGGTATCCTTACTAGACACTTGTCATTAGCCCAATTAAACATGTTTTAGTTATTTTATTCTTTTATCCAATTTGACAATTCCCGATTCCCACTTTCAAAGGATAATAGAAGAATTTTGTTGTATTAATTTCTAGACTTCTAGTATACCGTATGATACTAACTTTTATATTTGATTATTTATCATTAGTCGTTGAATCAATCAGGCTCTTAATATTTTTAGCCTTCTTAAAAAAATACTCCTACAAAAATAACTCATTTTCAAAAAAAAAATTCAAAAATAGACCTAAACCTCTCCCCAGCATTGCTTGAGGAGAGATGGCCCACCTCCACAAAGATCTAAACAAACAAAAATAATAAAAAATAAAGATTCTTCTTTGATTTGACTGATGTGATGAAAGATGTCTGATTTGACACAAGATTCCAATGATTTGACATAACACTGAAAAAGCAACCTCGGGAACACCCCCACCTAGCGCCGGCCGGTGCTACTCTCCTTGCCCGGTGCAACGATGAACAATCCCGTTGACCGGCGTTGACCGGCGATTTTTTTTAAATAATCCTCCTATTTTAAAAAATACTATATAAAAAATTAAATAGAGATTAATTCTGACTTAATTAATTAAAATGTATTTAATTACGTTTTTGAAATACTTTTTATGTTTTTTTTATTATTAGAAAAGTATTAAATACGATTTTGTTTTAAATAAACTAATTTTAAAATAAATTTTTATTAATTTTAAAATAATTATTTTAAATAAATAATTTTAAATAAATTTTTTAATTTGGTATTTTTAAACTAGTTTTAAAATTCATTTTTTAATTAATTTAAACTATTTTTTTAATATAAATTGTAATTAATTTTTATTTTGTTTGTAGTTTACTTTTAATACATTTAAACTAATTTTAAAATAAATTATAATAAATACATTTAAGGTTTTGGTTTTATTATTAAACAAATTAATAAATACGATTTTATTTAATGTCTAATTAATTTTAAATCTTTATTATTAAACAAATTAATAAATACATATTTTAAATTAAAGTTAAAATTAATTTTAAAATTTTATTATTAAACAAATTAATAAATACGTATTCTATAAATAAAGTTAATTTAATTACAATTTATTTTAAAAAATAGTTAAAATTAATTAAAAATTGAATTTTAAAACTAGTTTAAAAGCACCAAATTAAAAGATTTATTTAAAATTATTTTTTAAAAATCGTATTTATTTAAAATAATTATTTTTAAATTAATAAAAAATTATTTTAAAATTAGTTTATTTAAAATAAAATGGTATTTAATACCTTTTTAATAATAAAAATAAAACATAAAAAGTATTTCAAAAAAGTAACTAAATACATTTTAATTAATTAAGTTAGAATTAATCTCTAATTAATTTTTTATATAGTATTTATTAAAATAGGAGGATTATTTAAAAAAATCGTCCGTCAACGCCGGTCAACGGTATTGTTCATCCTAGCGCCGGGCAAGGAGAGTAGCACCGGCCGGCCCTAGGTGGGGGTGTTCCTGAGGTTGCTTTTTCAGTGTTATGTCAAATCGTTGGAATCTTGTGTCAAATCAGGCATCTTACATCACATCAGTCAAATCAAAGGAGAATCTTTATTTTTTATTATTTTTGTTTGTCTAGATCTTTGTGGAGGTGGGCCATCTCTCCTCAAGCAATGCTTGAGGAGAGGTTTTGGGCTATTTTTGAATTTTTTTTAAAATGAGTTATTTTTGTCGGAGTATTTTTTAAAAAGGCTAAAAAAAATTAAGAACCCGTCAATCTATAGTATTGGTACATGTGTGAAAGGACCTTTAAAAAGATTGAACCAACTTTCAGATAGCGCCACATTTTAAATTATACCCTCATTTCGATGAGATGGGATTTCAAAAACTCTTGCACCTTATGTTGATAACTTTTAATGCATTAATAATTTGTATGTATTGTTTGATAGATGTTGTATTCTTCAAATTTAAGGTTTTGGCAAGACTATTAGAGACTTTTGGACTTACAGGATGCGGTGAGGGTTCCAAATGACGGTATATGTGTGGAAATCAGCAGTTGGATCGAACCAAAGGTGGAATTGTTGCTCGCGGTCCCCCTTGCCTTGGCTATACACATTGGTGTGTAGAGTATAAGGATTGCCACTTGTGTTCCCCAAGAACTCGAAATCAATCTCGTCATGAAAATCGCCTTCTGATGACAACTTCGACATACAAAACAATAGAAATAAGAAACGAGATGGTCTAAATAAACAATACAAAACTAAAAAAAGAATATTTTTGTGCCGACAATACGCATAGCAATAAGGAATGACACCAGCCTCTGAAACATCCATGACCATCATGGGGAGATAAAAGTATAATGCGTGTCTTAAGGTTAGGTGGGTGATGTCCACCACACCTCTTACTCATTCTGTAAGGATGCCCACCCCTTACCCTCTATGTTAAAATCACATGATATATTTTGATGCTTTGATGAGCCAATAAATTCTCCTTTGCGGATACCTAATTAAACAATGAGGATCCTATTACTAAAAAATATTGAGTAAGCGCTTACCCCGGTAAGTAGGGACGGAGCTAGAATTTATACGAGGGGGAGCACCAATTGAACATGAACTATTTTTTCTTCTGAAAACAATTCTCTTTGACGAACCTAAATTTTTTCCATTTCGCCCTATGTTGTTTTAGTCTAATGCTACCGTTCCGAGGGAATATTTAAAGATTTTTTTTCTTGATTTCAAGAGATTTTGAAGTTCTTTTTATCGATTTCGAGATATTTTTCGGTTTTTTGGTATATTTCAAGAGTTTCTTTCGTATTTTTTCGTTGATTTCAAGAGTTTTTTTGGAGGGGGGGTTGATTATGAGGTACGGTTGCACCTTCTAAAAGGATACGGTTGCATCTTTCATGAACCTAATTTTTTACTTTACGGCAGAGAAATAATACGATAGAAATTATGGATAAAAGGTTCCCATTATCCAATGCATACAAAATAATGCTTTGGTCTTTTTATGTTGATCCAAACCCTCAGTGATTTGATAATGACCCTCTTTTTTATACTTAGTGAAAATTGTAAGTAAACAATATGTATCAGAGTTTCACTATCGCTGATAAGTACTAAGATCTTACAGTACCGCTGATAGGAACTCTCGCTCTTTAGATTAAACATTCAGCGAACACTGTTCACCATAATGCTCTGAGTCTGTTCAGTCCTTATGGTGATCGCTGATAAGTTAGTTGTTTACTTATGATCTCTGAAGACAAGTTTCACGTCAACATAGGTTCTACGCTGAAGTCGAAGATCAAGCTCAAGAACCAGCGACAAGTCTCCTAATGAACTGATGCAGATCAGCGAGTATTCAGATTTTTCCACTCAACGTGAAGTATCAAGTACAAGACTTCAGCTATCGCTGAACTTTATCATTCGCTGATAAACAATGGTAAAGCGCCTAATCAACGAAAAGCTGATCATGAAGTCCTCCGTACAAAGTACTTTTGTCTTAACCACCGCCACAATCACCACCATCATCACCGGTGGTCTTCTCCACCACCATCACCACCATAACCGGTGGTCTTCTCCACCAAAAACCTAAACCAAAATCAATCTAAATATGAACGAATCGAAACTCTGGGTTCGAATGAAATCTTTGAAATCACAGCTTCTTCTTCAACTTTTTGCAAAAGGGTTTTCACTTGACCTCTCAACAAAGCTTCTCCAAACCCAGGTGTCGTGGCCTGTTTTGATTGGCTGTTTTGAATCATCATCCTTTTCTTGGAAAATGTTGATGATGGGGTTTTCAAATTCCCAATTGCAAGCCCAATAATGGGTGAATCATTTGTTATATCAATCAAAGCTGATCTCTCTCTTTCTTCCTGTTTTCCAACATTGGTTTTATGTCTTGATTTCAAAACCCCCTTTTCAGATTCTTCATTTTTCCCTAAAAAGATCAAAAGATTCGAACTTGTAAATTTTAAAAGATTTTGAAATAAACAAGAATCGATAAAAAGAAAGTGTAATAATACTCACTTGAAGTTATGGGTATGGTGTTGGTTGCAGCCATAGCCAACGCTTGTGATCTGGTGATTCTTCTTGATGATGAAGATGGAGTCGCCATTACAGTTTTAATATTTTCTTTCGATTCAATGAGAATGCTCGCCGGAAAAGTGAAGCGGGACGTCGGAAAAGTGATGTACAGTGAAAATAGAGAGAGACCACTGGTTATGGTGGTGATGGTGGTGGAGAAGACCACCGGTGATGATGGTGGTGATTGTGGCGGTGGTTATGGTGGTGATGGTGGTGGAGAAGACGGTGTATATATATATATATCTATATATATAATATAAATATATAAAATATAAAATTTTTTATTTTTATTTTTATTTTATTTTAATAGAAAACGACAAAAAAATTGTAAAAAGACGAAAATACCCCTGACTTAACTGAGTTTTTTAACGGAGTTAGTGAGGAGGGACCACTTTCAAAGCAAAATCAGGACACCAAAGACTATTCTTGCAGTTTTTGAAGTTTAGGGACCACTTTCATAGGTTTTGTTAAACACCAGGGACGAAAATTGTAGTTTACTCTTTATTATATTAAATTAATTATTTTATTAACATAAATAACTCAAATGAATCTTGACCCTTGATTGATAATATCAACGGCATCTATAAGGGTTGCAAAGTTTGCATCATAAGAGTGGTTTGCAAATGAAACCACACACACATATATATATATATATATATAATGAAATCTACTTTACACCCCAATCTTATATGAACTTGCATTCCGGTGCTGGACCCGTCGGAAATCTCCACCTATCCGTACAGTAGTTATACACCCTATGGTACTTTTGTGCCCATTTCAGCTTCCTCACCGCTGCCGTGTTAAATTTTTCTCGAAACCAGCCCCTCTTAGTCGAGTTTGAACGACATGAAGATCCTCTCGATGACGACCAAATACAAGCATCTGCATTGAAGTTTCTGTACGATGCAGTGAACGGAGCTCGACTCCAATCCGTTTTCACGAGCCCACCTCTCGTTGCCCATTCTTCGCCGTTCCATATGCTAGAGTGTACTCGCATCGGTTGTGAGTTCGGGAACGGAATCCCGATCGCCTCGTCGTTTCTAAACTCTCGAATCGGAATCTCATCAACGTAAAACCTAAAACCAATGAGTAAAAAATTAAGGGTATCCTTACTAGACACTTGTCATTAGCCCAATTAAACATGTTTTAGTTATTTTATTCTTTTATCCAATTTGACAATTCCCGATTCCCACTTTCAAAGGATAATAAAAGAATTTTGTTGTATTAATTTCTAGACTTCTAGTATACCGTATGATACTAACTTTTATATTTGATTATTTATCATTAGTCGTTGAGTCAATCAGGCTCTTAATATTTTTAGCCTTCTTAAAAAAATACTCCTACAAAAATAACTCATTTTCAAAAAAAAATTCAAAAATAGACCTAAACCTCTCCTCAGCATTGCTTGAGGAGAGATGGCCCACCTCCACAAAGATCTAAACAAACAAAAATAATAAAAAATAAAGATTCTTCTTTGATTTGACTGATGTGATGAAAGATGTCTGATTTGACACAAGATTCCAATGATTTGACATAACACTGAAAAAGCAACCTCGGGAACACCCCCACCTAGCGCCGGCCGGTGCTACTCTCCTTGCCCGGTGCAAGGATGAACAGTCCCGTTGACCGGCGTTGACCGGCGATTTTTTTTTAAATAATCCTCCTATTTTAAAAAATACTATATAAAAAATTAATTAGAGATTAATTCTGACTTAATTAATTAAAATGTATTTAATTACGTTTTTGAAATACTTTTTATGTTTTTTTTATTATTAGAAAAGTATTAAATACGATTTTGTTTTAAATAAACTAATTTTAAAATAAATTTTTATTAATTTTATAATAATTATTTTAAATAAATACGAATTTTAAAAAATAATTTTAAATAAATTTTTTAATTTGGTATTTTTAAACTAGTTTTAAAATTCATTTTTTAATTAATTTAAACTATTTTTTAATATAAATTGTAATTAATTTTTATTTTGTTTGTAGTTTACTTTTTAATACATTTAAACTAAATTTAAAATAAATTATAATAAATACATTTAAGGTTTTGGTTTTATTATTAAACAAATTAATAAATACGATTTTATTTAATGTCTAATTAATTTTAAATCTTTATTATTAAACAAATTAATAAATACATATTTTAAAATAAAGTTAAAATTAATTTTAAAATTTTATTATTAAACAAATTAATAAATACGTATTCTATAAATAAAGTTAATTTAATTACAATTTATTTTAAAAAATAGTTAAAATTAATTAAAAATTGAATTTTAAAACTAGTTTAAAAGCACCAAATTAAAAGATTTATTTAAAATTATTTTTTAAAAATCGTATTTATTTAAAATAATTATTTTTAAATTAATAAAAAATTAGTTTAAAATTAGTTTATTTAAAATAAAATGGTATTTAATACTTTTTTAATAATAAAAATAAAACATAAAAAGTATTTCAAAAAAGTAACTAAATACATTTTAATTAATTAAGTTAGAATTAATCTCTAATTAATTTTTTATATAGTATTTATTAAAATAGGAGGATTATTTAAAAAAAATCGTCCGTCAACGCCGGTCAACGGTACTGTTCATCCTAGCGCCGGGCAAGGAGAGTAGCACCGGCCGGCCCTAGGTGGGGGTGTTCCTGAGGTTGTTTTTTCAGTGTTATGTCAAATCGTTGGAATCTTGTGTCAAATCAGGCATCTTACATCACATCAGTCAAATCAAAGGAGAATCTTTATTTTTTATTATTTTTGTTTGTCTAGATCTTTGTGGAGGTGGGCCATCTCTCCTCAAGCAATGCTTGAGGAGAGGTTTTGGGCTATTTTTGAATTTTTTTTAAAATGAGTTATTTTTGTCGGAGTATTTTTTAAAAAGGCTAAAAAAATTAAGAACCCGTCAATCTATAGTATTGGTACATGTGTGAAAGGACCTTTAAAAAGATTGAACCAACTTTCAGATAGCGCCACATTTTAAATTATACCCTCATTTCGATGAGATGGGATTTCAAAAACTCATGCACCTTATGTTGATAACTTTTAATGCATTAATAATTTGTATGTATTGTTTGATAGATGTTGTATTCTTCAAATTTAAGGTTTTGGCAAGACTATTAGAGACTTTTGGACTTACAGGATGCGGTGAGGGTTCCAAATGACGGTATATGTGTGGAAATCAGCAGTTGGATCGAACCAAAGGTGGAATTGTTGCTCACGGTCCCCCTTGCCTTGGCTATACACATTGGTGTGTAGAGTATAAGGATTGCCACTTGTGTTCCCCAAGAACTCGAAATCAATCTCGTCATGAAAATCGCCTTCTGATGACAACTTCGACATACAAAACAATAGAAATAAGAAACGAGATGGTCTAAATAAACAATACAAAACTAAAAAAAGAATATTTTTGTGCCGACAATACGCATAGCAATAAGGAATGACACCAGCCTCTGAAACATCCATGACCATCATGGGGAGATAAAAGTATAATGCGTGTCTTAAGGTTAGGTGGGTGATGTCCACCACACCTCTTACTCATTCTGTAAGGATGCCCACCCCTTACCCTCTATGTTAAAATCACATGATATATTTTGATGCTTTGATGAGCCAATAAATTCTCCTTTGCGGATACCTAATTAAACAATGAGGATCCTATTACTAAAAAATATTGAGTAAGCGCTTACCCCGGTAAGTAGGGACGGAGCTAGAATTTATACGAGGGGGAGCACCAATTGAACATGAACTATTTTTTCTTCTGAAAACAATTCTCTTTGACGAACCTAAATTGTTTCCATTTCGCCCTATGTTGTTTTAGTCTAATGCTACCGTTCCGAGGGAATATTTAAAGATTTTTTTTCTTGATTTCAAGAGATTTTGAAGTTCTTTTTATCGATTTCGAGATATTTTTCGGTTTTTTGGTATATTTCAAGAGTTTCTTTCGTATTTTTTCGTTGATTTCAAGAGTTTTTTTGGAGGGGGGGTTGATTATGAGGTACGGTTGCACCTTCTAAAAGGATACGGTTGCATCTTTCATGAACCTAATTTTTTACTTTACGGCAGAGAAATAATACGATAGAAATTATGGATAAAAGGTTCCCATTATCCAATGCATACAAAATAATGCTTTGGTCTTTTTATGTTGATCCAAACCCTCAGTGATTTGATAATGACCCTCTCTTTTATACTTAGTGAAAATTGTAAGTAAACAATATGTATCAGAGTTTCACTATCGCTGATAAGTACTAAGATCTTACAGTACCGCTGATAGGAACTCTCGCTCTTTAGATTAAACATTCAACGAACACTGTTCACCATAATGCTCTGAGTCTGTTCAGTCCTTATGGTGATCGCTGATAAGTTAGTTGTTTACTTATGATCTCTGAAGACAAGTTTCACGTCAACATAGGTTCTACGCTGAAGTCGAAGATCAAGCTTAAGAACCAGCGACAAGTCTCCTAATGAACTGATGCAGATCAGCGAGTATTCAGATTTTTCCACTCAACGTGAAGTATCAAGTACAAGACTTCAGTTATCGCTGAACTTTATCATTCGCTGATAAACAATGGTAAAGCGCTGAATCAACAAAAAGCTGATCATGAAGTCCTCCGTACAAAGTACTTTTGTCTTAACCACCCTTGCACGACTCCGTACGATATGTCAAAAAAGAACCTCCTTATTGTCTGAAATCGTACAACCACTCTGATACTACACTGTTCAAACATGCGGCTACTAAGGTTGTCTACAAAGGTCAATGACATACAACCAATGAGCTGCTGCCACGTGTAAAGTGTAAACTGCCATGCATTAAATGCATGCAGTATATAAGAAGGACTCCAGCTTCATTTTTGAAGCAGTTGCTAACTCTAGACAAGTCATCTTTCTTATCTTGAGATAAGTTATTATTAGTAATTTCCTTCTCTTTCTTAGTGCAAGAAACTTAGTGTTCCAACTTGTTTAGATTTAGGTTTATCCTTAATCTTGTTCCGCAACAAGCTGTAAATTGTTAATGATTTATCAATAAACAATTTAGAAAAGTAAAATCTGTGTGTTTGTATTCAACCCCCCCCCCCCCCTTCTACAAACTTGTATAGCCCTTCGGGACCAACAAGTGGTATCAGAGCAGATTTGTTTAATCTCATAAACAAGATCTAATCTATACTAAGATTTCTCTTTCTTGCTATTTCTGAAAATGGCTACCAACACAAACACAAACTATATTGACAATGGTTCTCTTGCAAAACCCCCTAGATTCTCCAGAGATAATTTTAATCTATGGAAAAATAGGATGATTCTCTTCTTAGAAGGTGTAGACCCTACTATGCCTTATTATCTTGAAAACGACCCATATATTCCTGTAAGAATTGATGTTGCAGTTCCAGCCGCTGAGAATAGACCTGCTATTCCAGAAAGGCTGATTCCTAAGGAAGTTCATATGTGGACTGATGAAGATAAGAAGAAAGTGGCTATCGACACCAAAGCTAGATCCATACTATCCATGGCTCTTCCTGACGAAGTCTACCATTCCGTCATGAACCTGAAAACCTAAAAAGCTATGTGGGACACAATCTGTGTTCAGTATGAAGGTACTTCTGAAGTCCAGGACTCTCGAAAGATCAACCTGGTAAGACAGTACGAAAGTTTCATTTGTGGTAAGAATGAAACTCTCTCTGAAGTTCACCAACGTTTTAACTGTTTAATAATAGATCTGAAAACTGTTGGTAAGGAATATTCTAACTTTGAAGTGCTGACAAAGTTTTTAGAATGTTTACCTGAAAGCTGGGACAGTTATTCTATGTGTCTCAAGCTGTCAAAGGATCTAAAATCAATTACCCTTTCTACCTTATATGGCACGATGCTGAATCATGAGCAATCGAGTCATCTTAAGAAGAATCTTGTAAAAGATTCCAAAAGCACCCATGTTTCTTTAATCTCAGAGGAACCTTCCACTCAACGACCCTCGGTCACTATCACTGAGTTGGAAAGTAACTCTGAAAGGTCATCAGATTCTGACTCTTCAGATGATGATGAATCTTTGGCTCTCCTCACTAAAAGGTTCAGGAGATTCGCCAAAAAGAAAATGTTCAGAAAGAATAAACCTCTTTCCATTACTGAC
The DNA here is from genome assembly GCA_033807775.1 of Saussurea involucrata. Taxonomy (NCBI): domain Eukaryota; kingdom Viridiplantae; phylum Streptophyta; class Magnoliopsida; order Asterales; family Asteraceae; genus Saussurea; species Saussurea involucrata. Next base: position 49,786,156 of record CM066324.1, read on the forward strand.
AAGCCAAGATCATCAGCTCCTGTTGATAAGGCTACTGCTACTTGTTTTAACTGCGAAAAGATAGGACATTTCGCTAACGAGTGCAGGTCAAAGAAAGTTTCGAAAAACTCAGCGTTTCCCAAGAAATCCTCTAACCTCAAGTCTAGAGATGACAAATACGCCAAGCTGAAAGAAAGGTATGCGAAGCTGAAAAGCTTTAAGAAGAAAGGCAAAGGCCTGATGGCTAACTATGATTGGGCTGCCTCTGATGAAGAAGAATCATCATCTGACTCTGAAGATGATGAAGCCAATCTCTGTCTTATGGCCAATATTGAAGATGAGGAAAAAGTTCAGACATTCCCTCCACTTCAACCTCTGCTACTCAGGTTAAGAAGGGTATCTGGTATCTCGATAGCGGATGCTTTAGACACATGACTGGAAAGAAAAGCCTGCTCGCTGAATACAAGGAAGAGAAGGGTCCCTCTGTGACTTTCGGTGGAAATGGAAAAGGACATACCCGAGGGTTTGGTGTACTCTCTAATGGTACAACAACCTTCAGAAGAGTCGCATATGTTGAAGGGTTGAATCATAATCTTTTAAGCATCAGTCAGCTTTGCGACAAGGATAACAAAGTAATCTTTACTAAGGAATCCTGCTTTGTCACTGACAAAAAGGAGAAGATAGCTCTCAGCGGTTATCGTTTAGAAAATGTTTATGTAATAAACATGGACTCAACAACCATTGAGAACTCCTGTTTCCTCTCAAAAGCCTCATCTGATGTCAACTGGCTATGGCATAAGAGGCTCTCTCATCTGAATTTCAAGACATTGAACACTCTTTCTTCAAAAGAGTTAGTCACTGGTCTACCTCAGCACTCATACGCCAAAGAGTCTTTATGTTCAGCGTGTGAGAAAGGAAGCAGACCAAAGCAAGCTTTAAGTCAAAGCAAATCTCCTCAGTGTCATCTATTGTACAACTTCTCCATATGGATTTGTTTAGCCCTGTTAACAAACAATCCATCGCTGGAAAGAAATATACACTGGTCATAGTTGATGAATTCTCTCGTTATACATGGGTTATGTTTCTCCGTTCCAAGAGTGACACCCCTGAAGAACTCATCACCTTTGTTCGGAAGATGGAAACCCTGAACAACTTGACCGTTCGCTCAATAAGGAGTGATCATGGGACTGAATTCAAAAACAGTTCTCTTGATTCCTTCTTTGAGAGTAAGGGTATTTCTCACAACTTTTCATCAGTAAGAACACCGCAACAAAATGGAGTCGCTGAAAGAAGAAATAGAACAATTATTGAAGCTGCACGTTCAATGCTCAGCGATTCTCACCTGCCTACTCAGTTTTGGGCAGAAGCTGTCAACACTGCTTGTTTTACGCAAAACAGGTCGTTGATAGTCAAAAGATTCAATAAAACATCCTATGAACTTTTTTATGGGAGAAATCCTTCAATCAGCTTTCTTCACATCTTTGGATGTCAGTGTTTCATACTGAACAACAGAGATGCCCTTGGAAAGTTTGATCCTAAGGCTGATGATGGAATCTTTCTTGGATATTCTTCAATCTCCAAAGCCTTCAGAGTCTTCAATCGAAGAAGACAAACTGTAGAGGAAACTATTCACGTCACGTTTGACGAATCCCGTTTAGCGAACTCTAAACCGTCCGCTGAGACTGAAGAACTGAATCAATGGATGTTTTCTCATCTTGGTGATTCAGAAGATATTCCCACTCCTCATACTCATACAGTTGAAGATGATAGTCCTACTATCATTCCAAACATACAGAATAGTGAAGCTGAAACATCATGGGTCTCAGCTGTTCCTTTAAACACTATACCTGCTTCTGAACCAAATGTCTCAGACATTCCATCTACTTCTCAGCAATCAGTGAATGAAATGACATCTGCACCCACTCCTCTCTTAGCTGATTTTCCAGAAGTTGCTGAAGCCTCATCTTCAGCTCCTCCAGTTCAGGTTGAGTCAGCGTCTCACGCTCCGGCTCAGCGATGGACTGTAAATCACCCAATTGATCAAATTCTTGGTGATCCAAACGCTGGTGTTCAGACTCGACGAAGTGCAGGTAATATTTGTTTATTTGTTAACTTTATTTCTATGATTGAACCAAAGAAAGTAGATGATGCCCTCAAAGATCCAAACTGGGTCAGCACCATGCAAGAAGAGCTGACTGAATTCGAAAGAAACAAAGTTTGGAAACTTGTTCGAAGACCAACTGACAAGACAGTTATAGGCACTAAATGGGTCTATCGAAACAAGTTGGACAAACATGGAACTGTAACCCGCAACAAGGCTCGTCTTGTTGCTCAGGGATACAGACAAGAGGAAGGCATAGATTACGACGAAACATTTGCTCTAGTAGCAAGACTAGAATCTATTCGTCTATTCTTAGCATACGCTGTACACAAAGACTTCAAAGTATATCAGATGGATGTTAAGTCAGCGTTTCTAAATGGAAAGCTGAATGAAGAAGTCTATGTGGAACAACCTCCAGGATTCTCAGATCCTAAGCGTCCAGGTTATGTTTATAAACTGGATAAGGCACTTTATGGCTTAAAGCAAGCTCCACGTGCATGGTATGACACTCTCTCTACTTATCTCCATATTGAAAAATTTGAGCGAGGTAAAATCGACAAAACTCTATTTTTCAGAATAGTGAAAGGTCATATCATTCTTGTTCAAATATATGTTGATGACATTATATTTGGTTCTACTAACCCTGATCTTTGTACTCGTTTCGCTGATAGAATGAAAGATGAGTATAAAATGAGCATGATGGGTGAACTAACATATTTCCTTGGTCTTCAGATAAAGCAAAATGAAAAAGGAACTTTCATTAATCAGGGAAAGTATGTTAAAGATATGCTGAAGAAATTCGATTTAACTCAGAGTTCAGCTATGAAAACCCCTATGGCACCACCGCTGACACTAGATAAGGATACTAATGGTATTCCTGTTAATGTCACGCTGTACCGTGGGATGATCGGCTCTCTCTTGTATCTTACATCTAGCTGACCCGATATTATGTACGCAACCTGTTTGTGTGCACGATATCAAGCTGGACCTAAGGAATCTCATATGATCGCTGTAAAGCGAATTTTTCGATACCTTAAGGGTACTGCGAATCTAGGTCTTTGGTATCCCAAAGACTCAGGGTTCGATCTAATCGCCTATCCAGATAGTGATTTTGCAGGTTGCAAATTGGATAGGAAAAGCACCACAGGAGGCTGTCAGCTCCTGGGTGGAAAGCTGGTGAGTTGGACAAGTAAAAAGCAAAACTCAGTGTCCACCTCCACAGCTGAAGCTGAGTATGTAGCCGCTGGAAGCTGCTGTTCTCAGGTCTTGTGGATGAGAAATCAACTACTGGACTATGACCTACAGCTCTCAAATATTCCAATCTATTGCGACAGCACAAGTGTCATCGCTATAGCCAACAATCCAGTGCTTCACTCAAAGACAAAACACATCGAAATCAGGTATCATTTTATCAGAGATCATGTGATGAATGGTGATATAGAACTTCACTTTATCCCAACTGATTATCAGTTAGCTGATCTGTTCACCAAACCTCTTGATGAGACAAGATTCAACTTTCTCATCAGCGAGCTTGGAATGCTGAACTTTGAAGAGTAAAATCTTCAGCGGTTCACATTTGATCAGCGCAAGGATAAAATCAACTTGTATAACCCATTCTATCATTTTCTCTCTGAATAAACTTGATTCGCTGATATCAAGGTATGTTTTTCTCTCACTGACAATCGCATGTGAATGCAAGATTTCAAAACAAATTGCATCGCTGAATATCTCTTCCTTAATCAGCGATACTTTGAAATTTCTAAAACCAACACTGATATTTCTATTCAGTGCTTCATGTTTTCAAAAGTGTCCCTGAGTTTTCAAAACCTCAGAGACATCCTAGAATATGAAAGGACAGTTGTGACGTCATTACAACGGATAAGCCCCGGCACGTTCTTTTTCTGACACACGTTTGCACGTTTCGTTTACCTTCCAATCAAATGCAAACACGTGTCCGTGTCATGATGAAAAACTTTCTCGCTCGAGTTTTTCTCTCTCTCTAATCTCACTATATAAACACCTTGTGGGTTTATATTTTTTCCTTTACGCGAAAAACTTCTCCTCCAAGCAAGAAAAAGAAAATTACTGTTGCATTTGTGCTCTCAAGTTTTCAAGAACTTCTTCTTCTTCAACGAACCAGGTTAATAATTCTGTTATTTACCTGTTTCTTAAACTTGTTAATGATCTTCTCATTGTTTTTACAAGATCAAACAAAAGAACTTTTTCAAATGAAATCATTTCTTTCATGGTTTTATGAACACAACCTTTCATGGTTGTTCTTCAAGTTTAAACGCAAGATCTTAAACTTGTTCTTCATACGTTTTTCCAGAATCCTAATTCTCAAAGGAAACTGGAAAACAAGATTTTTTTTTGTATTAGGTTTGCTTTTCTTTTTAAAAACCAAGAAAACCCTAATATCTTCATTAAGACATTTTTGTCTGAATGAAATGGACAAAATTCGAACCATCTTATTGGAAAATCTTTCCACATTAAGATTATTCTTATTTGTTATATCTTTGGTTGAACTGATAATACAGAAATGGCATCTACTGACATTTCCACTGCTAAGAACACCACTGCTGAGAATACTGCTGCTGCTGAGGAATTGGAAATCATCAAGGCTCCTCAGGTCAAGTTCACTCTTGAAGAACTGGATTGGACAAAAACCAACAACCTCTATGCGCTTCTCGAGTTTCCTCCTCGAAAGCAAGTCACACATCTGAATGATGTTGTGAATTTCCTGAAAAACTGTTGCCTCTCTACAGCCCTGACCATAACACCTCCTGCACATCAGCTACTACTATCTCAGTTCTGGTATTCTTCCAGACACTCTCAGCTACCATCAACTAAAGACTCCTCAAAGACAATTGATTGCATCCTCTGTGATACTGATTTTGGCACTATAAAGATCACCCCTGCCATTATCCGCAAAGCCCTGAGCCTTCCCATCGCCACAAAAGAAAAACCTTTTGTTCCCCTCCCTGACCACAAGAAACATTCTGATAGGGAAGCCATCACTGCATTCTTTGATGCAATGGGCTATGTATGGGAAACTGGGAGGGACAAGAAGCCTGAGAAGAAGCTGACCCTCATCAAGAAGTCAAAAATGCCCAGCGAGATGAACTTCATCTTCGCTCACTTGATAAGCTGCATGACTGCAAAGACCGGCTCCTCTGATCAAGTCGCTCAACCTCAGCAAGCAATGGGATATGCATTGCTGAAAGGTCTTCATATAGACTGGGCTTCAATAATCTACGATGATCTTGTACTCAGAGTAGACTCTGCCGCTGACCGATCTCCATGGGTTCCATATCCTAGATTCATCAGCGCCGTCTTCCAAACAGGCCTGAAGGACAACTACCCACAAGTAGGAGACCTGAAACTCTCTCAGGTTGGTCCTAAAGTACTCGACTTCAAGCCAGTGGAAAACGAGGTACGTCTCTCTACACTCTTAACTCTTCTCAATCCTCCTTCTTCTTCTACTTCTGCAGCTCCTTCAGTGGACAAACCCACCGCTGATACCCCAGCTGCAACCTCCTCTCCTTCAAGAAAAAGGAAACACTCTTCTACCCAACTTAGTTCCAAAATAACTAAGAAAACCAAGGAGCAACCCCAGCAATCTCTTGCTAAAGACTCCTCAGCTCATCTCGAAGAGCTGAAGGAAAGTTCAGTGGTACGCTCTGCCACAGCTGAACAAGCCACCCATTCCATCCCAGCTTCAGCGTCTCTAAACGCTAAGGTTATAAACTTGGAATCCACCCAACCTCCTTCAGTCTCTCTACAGACTGAAAAAGTGATTCTCAGCGGATCCAACATTGAACCCCGCACCCAACCAGCATTCTTAACCTTCGCTTCTCTCTCCTCTCCATTGGACTTTAATCCAGTTTTCACCACGACCACTGGATCACCCGTCATTCCTCCAGAAGCTAAAGCTGATACTCTTCAAGGAATGATGGATGCAGGACCTGTAGGAACGTCCATGCGTATACGCACTCTCGCTGACGACATGGAACATTATTCAGGTCACAGAAGTTTTGATGACTTCGTCGACCCTCCTGCAGGTATACACCAAACCATATACACTGTAACTGAACCCCAAACTTCTGAGCTTTCCTCTGTTCATAAGTACTTATATGTTACATGTCCTAATTTGGGAGACATCAACGCCTCTATGAAGAACCTGGATACGAAGCTGGCAGGTCTCACCACTACTCTCTCAGACAACTCTTCAGCTGTAACAAACGCTGGAGAGAATCTCAACAAGCTGACGACAGTGGTTGAATAGAAAGCCTCCAAAACTGATTTGGAGAAGATTGATAAAACTCTTGGTGACTTTGCCAAAGTTCTTGCTGACCTCTACACAGACTACACCTCTCTCAAAACATCAATTCAATCCATGTCCAGCGAGTTTACAACGCTGAAGACATCGGTTGGAAATCTTCAGGGAGAGATGACTGCTGTAAAGACTGAAGTCAGTTCGGTAAAGACTGACATGAGTTCTGTAAAGAATGACATCAATTCAATGAAGACTGACGTGAATTCAATGAAGACAATGATGCAGCAGATCCTGAACAACATGACCGCCCCTGCTCCTGCACCTTCGCACTTTACTACGGCGGATCGTGCTGAACTTTTGAAGATCAATCCTGCTATTACTGGCCTAGAAGACAGAGTAGCAGCGATTGAAGATTATATGGGGATCCCTGGCCAAGAAGACAGGGAACCAAAACCAACTGCTGAGTCATCGCATTCCTCCCCCACTCATCATGAGGAGGGGGGGAGAAGAACTCTGAAGACCTTCCCCATGATGAATCTATTAAGGGGGAGAAGACTGAAGACCTTACCCTTACTGAAGAGGGTGAGAAGAAAAATGAAGAAACAACCGCTGGACCTCAGGGAGATGAAAACCCTGAGAGAACCGAGAAGCTTACCTCTGTATCTGAGGGGGAGCAACTCGAAGAAGATGCTGAAGAATATGAATCTGAAGATGAAGAAGCCATCGACTTATCTGATGATGAACCATCATCTTCTCCAAAGAATGATGATGATGACGATGATGATGATGATGACTCCTTTATCGTCAAGCCTGCTCAGAGGACTACAGCTCTTAAAGGGATCTTGATAAAAGAACCTTCAGGGGAGCGGACTAAGACAAAGCCTTCAGCGTCTAAAGCTGACAAAGGCAAAAACAAAGGCCTCGCTGAAGAAGACAATCTGACGATCTTGCTTCCAAAGCCAGTTTGTCAGGTACACGAAATCTTCCTTACACTACATCCCTCCTCTATCAATACACATTATCAGCTCTCCTCTCCATAAAACCTCTATACACAACCACATTCTTTCTCTATCTCTGTTCTACTCAAGTTCTTACTCGTACGATCACTGTGTTTCAGCTAGTCCTCTCCCCTGTTTGAGGATATCGCTGAAGTTTCTACAGCTGCGACTTCACCAACAATAATCCCAGCTCCCAACGCTGAAGAAATAATCCCGGTCTTAGATTTGATATCTGAGACTGATGAACCTGAAGAACAGATTCTCTCTCACAAAAACAGACCTTCCTTGGCTCCTCAAAAGCTAAGTGAAGAGGATCAGAAAAAGAGAGATGCAATGATAAAGAAGTTCGAAGATCAGCGAATCATTCTGAAGCGTGATCAACTTCCTTCTATTCCTCCAAAGTTCAGAATTTCACAAAAGGAATACAAGGATCACCTCAGAGTTGAACGTCTAATCACTAAAAGAAGGAAAGCTGCAGAAAAAGACAGAGAACTCGCCATCCAGCTTTCTCAACAATCGGTGAAAGACCCCAAGCTGAAAAGAATTCCAATCGAAGTTCAACGTCAGCTATGGGAAGACGCCAAGAAGATCGTTGAAGAAAAGAGAACTGTGTCTCAATCTACTTTAATTTGGTGCAAAGAAAAGGTACACTTCAGATATCGAACTGCCAGAATCAACAAGGTACTTATCACTGGAAGATCAACCCTCAAAGTTTCAATCGCTGAAATCGAGATATTCAGAGAGAATGGACAGTACGAAAAATTCTATGCTGAAGCCATCACGAAGTACGGTCTCTTTGAATGGTTTGAGATCAGATTAGCCATCCAGAAGTCTCAATCTAAGTACAAGGATCATTTCGAAAACCTGATAAATAAACAGATCGACTTAGTATCTTCTTGTGTGGATATTCCTCCTCCCCCTCCTCTCGCAAATCAGAAAAGAAGGGCCTCTGCAAAGAAAAAGTCTAAATCAGACTCAGGTCCTCGTATACGGAACAAAATAGGTATTGGTTTTTCTCTTGAGGAAGTCCTTGGTCCAGAACCTGACCTTTCTGCACTTGACACATCTCTTCCTCCTTGTGAGACTTTCATCCTTGGAAAAGTCATAAGCAAACCCTATGGGATATTTTTTATTGACTATGATGGAGGAAAACGTTTTCAACGTATCTCTGAGCTTCCCATCACTCCCATCGAACAGCTGAAAGATCTCATCTACTGGTGTGATTTCAAAAACGACATTCAGGCACGGCATCTTAAACCCTTGATTTTTTAAGAAGCTCTGAACAAAAGGAATCAAGGAGTAAATGCCCCTGACTGGATGATTCCCACATCAAAGACCCTTGATGAACTTCTCATTAAGGAAGAACCTTTATAAACTGATATGATCGCCTCATTCTTCTATTGTATCAGTTATTCTTTTGTACTTGTAATTTATTTCGCTTGTACTTGTAATCTTTCCACTTCCTTTTGTAATCTGATTCGAAGTTTAAAGAAAGATTTCAGCAAAAGTACTTTACTCCATCAATACAGAAAAGATCCCAGAAAACAGTAAAAGGGACAAATATTTTATGAGTTCTTTTTATCCTTATGTTTTCATTATATAGCAATTTTCTCTGTTGCTATGTCATAATCAAATAGGGGGAGATTGTTGATCCAAACCCTTAGTGATTTGATTATGACCCTCTCTTTTATACTTAGTGAAAATTGTATGTAAACAATATGTATCAGAGTTTCACTATCGCTGATAAGTACTAAGATCTTATAGTACCGCTGATAGGAACTCTCGCTCTTTAGATTAAACATTCAGCGAACACTGTTCACCATAATGCTCTGAGTCTGTTCAGTCCTTATGGTGATCGCTGATAAGTTAGTTGTTTACTTATGATCTCTGAAGACAAATTTCACGTCAACATAGGTTCTACGCTGAAGTCGAAGATCAAGCTCAAGAACCAGCGACAAGTCTCCTAATGAATTGATGCGGATCAGCGAAGATTCAGATTTGTCCACTCAACGTGAAGTATAAAGTACAAGACTTCAGCTATCGCTGAACTTTATCATTCGCTGATAAACAATGGTAAAGCGCTGAATCAACGAAAAGCTGATCATGAAGTCCTCCGTACAAAGTACTTTTGTCTTAACCACCCTTGCACGACTCCGTACGATATGTCAGAAAAGAACCTCCTTATTGTCTGAAATCATACAACCACTCTGATACTACACTGTTCAAACATGCGGCTACTAAGGTTGTCTACAAAGGTCAATGACATACAACCAATAAGTTGCTGCCACGTGTAAAGTGTAAACTGCCATGCATTAAATGCATGCAGTATATAAGAAAGACTCCCGCTCCATTTTTGAAGCACTTGCTAACTCTAGACAAGTCATCTTTCTTATCTTGAGATAGGTTATTATTAGTAATTTCTTTCTCTTTCTTAGTGCAAGAAACTTAGTGTTCCCACTTGTTTAGATTTAGGTTTATCCTTAATCTTGTTCCGCAACAAGCTGTAAATTGTTAATGATTTATCAATAAACAATTTAGAAAAGTAAAATCTGTGTGTTTGTATTCAACCCCCCCCCCCCCCCCCCCCCCCCTTCTACAAACTTGTATAGCCCTTCGGGACCAACATTTTAATAGATAAAAAAATAATGGTTTAGGAGGCATCTTTCTATATATTGGTTTTTTCTTTTAAACATAATATGGATATGTAGCCTCTTTCTCTATATCATTTTTTTAAAAAAAATCCAGGAGGCACCGGTGCACCCTTCCGGTCCTGGAGTGGCTCCAACACTGCCTGTAAGAGTCAACAGTCTAACTTACTTTACTGGGTAAGATTGTAGTCCATCAAACGGTATTGTATGCAAACAATTTACCCGGTAAGAGTCTTCACCCTCATTTACCGGGTAAGATTCTCGGCCTTTTGTCATGTTCATCTGGTAAGGTAAATGGCCCGGTAACCGGGTAAGCTTTTAGTAAACGGCCCTTAAGCCTTCACTCTTACCGGGTCAGCATCTCGGTCAACAATATTTGTTGGTCTGAAAGCGATAGTAAGCAACATTATCTCTTACTAGATAAGTGACCATAAGAAATGCAAGCATCCCGCAAAGGTTTTCAATGGGCATTGCTAAATGATTCTCTAATGTTGCTAACATTTTTTGTTGACACAATGAAAGCATCATTGCGACCCCCAAATTAAAGAGCCTTCGAAAATAAAAGGTTTGACTAGTTGTATAGGAACTTTACATAGTAAGCGGTCACAGTGCCAGCAGAGTTTCCTTCGACTAGCTTCAGTTGCATGTCGATTTTCCCAAACAGATATTCATTTTTTGATCGAAAGCCTGAGCCCGAGCGTTTGTCGAGCCTAAGCACGAGTAATTCCCCGTCTTCAAGAATTTTGGCATGGTCATCTCCCCAAGTGATCTCGAACAACCGGTCAAAAGTACCATTTGTTATAGTCCTTCCATAAAAATTCCAAATGTCATCAACAACATCGATATTCGTATCATATGATATATTCAATTAGGGTGTGTTTGGTATGGTAATAGGATTGGACAAAAACTCATTAAAAGACTATGTGGGACTAGGGGTGTTCAAAAAAACCGAAAAACCGAGAAACCGAGCCGAACCGCTTGATCCGAAACCGAAAAAGCCGAAAACCGGAAAAATAGAAAACCGAGAAAACCAAAAACCGAAAAACCGCGTATTCACGGATCGGTTACGGTTTTAAGTTATAGGTATTCGCGGGTAACCGATCCGAACCGATATATATAATACAATTAATAATATTATATTTAATATTAACTATTTAATTATTGAGTAGTCATTAACCAAATATTAGATATTTGTATACAATAAAACGTATTTTAATTTCTTGTTATTGGATTATTTTTATATATTTGTTATGTAATTGGTTTAAATTTTCTATTTTGATATTATTTTTATACTGCAAATAGCATTTTTCGATAAATTCGGGTAACCGTGAACCGAACCATGGGTAACCGACTAACTGTGGTTCAGTTCGGTTCCATTTGGTTCAACCCGTGGTTCGGTTTCGGTTCACATTTTTCTACTAACCGAGCCGAACCGAACCGTGAACACACTACTAGAATACTGAGTATTTGCGACGGATTCTTCGACGGAAGTGGTCGTCGAAAATCTTAGATGGATTTTCGACGTATTTGCAACGGAATACGAAAAAAATAAAGTTTCTACATTAATCGATGGATTTTCGACAGATTTTCGTTTCCATCAAAATTCCGTCGAAGATTATCGTCTAAAATCCGTCGAAAACTGTTTTAAAAAATTAAAATATAATTTTTTCAGTTCCATCAAAAACCCGTCGAAGATTATCGTCTAAAATCCGTCAAAAACTGTTTAAAAAAATTAAAATATAATTTTTTCAGTTCCATCAAAAATCCGTCGAAGATTATCGTCTAAAATCCGTCGAAAACTGTTTTAAAAAATTAAAATATAATTTTTTCAGTTCCATCAAAAATCCGTCGAAGATTATCGTCTAAAATCCGTCAAAAACTGTTTTAAAAAATTAAAATATAATTTTTCAGTTCCATCAAAATTCCGTCGAAGATTATAGTCTAAAATCCGTCAAAAACTGTTTTAAAAAATTAAAATATAATTTTTTCTATTCCATCAAAAATCCGTCGAAGATTGTCGTCTAAAATCCGTCGAAAACTGTTTAAAAAAATTAAAATATACTTTTTTCAGTTCCATCAAAAATACGTCGAAGATTATCGTCTAAAATCCGTCAAAACTGTTTTAAAAAATTAAAATATAATTTTTTCAGTTCCATCAAAATTCCGTGGAAGATTATCGTCTAAAATCCGTCGAAAACAGTTTTAAAAAATTAAAATATAATTTTTTCAGTTCCATCAAAAATCCGTCGAAGATTGTGGTCTAAAATCCGTCGAAAACTGTTTTAAAAAATTAAAATATAATTTTTTTCAGTTCCATAAAAAATCCGTCCAAGATTATCGTCAAAAACTGTTTAAAAAAATTAAAACATAATCATTTTCCTTACTTTAAATTGATTTGGGACTAATTTATCTCTTCCATTATATCACCTCCCTCTCACCATCCCCTCGTTGCTTACCAAACCCTACCAGCAACTTACCAAACCCTAGCAGCAACGGTATGAACCTTCTTTTTTGTTCAATCATTTAAATTCGAGATTACCTCGAACACTGTTTGATTTTCAACGATCGGTTTTTTTTTTGAAATCCAAATCCAATCCATTCCATTCCAATCTATTCCCGTAAACCAAACGCACCCTTAGTTCTTATCATGTTTTGCAATTGTAGGACAATTATCATTTGTTTATGTTGATTAAATGAAGGTACGCCGTCTGAAGGAGGAGCTTCAAAAGAGAGATGAGCAGATTGCGGAGCAACAACGGACGTTTGAGCAACGTTTGGGCATTATAAATTGTAGTTAATATTTGTTGGATACATTTAGATTACTAATTTTGTTGGATACATTCGGCTTATTAAAATTTATGGTTTTATATATTCTTTGGGCATTATAAATTCTGATACATTTAGATGGAAAATGTGAAAATTTGATTTTTTTTTTAAAAATTGTTTAGCATCTTCGACGGATTTTAGACGAAAATCTGTCACAAAACAGTTCCGTCGAAAATCTGTCACAAAACAATTTCGTCGAAAATCTGTCACTAAACAATTCTGTCAAAAATCTGTCACAAAACATTTCTGTCGAAAATCTGTCACAAAACAATTCCGTCGATAATCCCTCAAAGAGTTCGATCAAAAATCCGTCGGAAACAGTTGTCGAAAATCCCTTGAAAATTTCAATTGATTTTCGACGGATCCTAGTTACCGACCACATTATAACCGACGGAACAAAACCGTCGAATATCCGTCACAAATGTGGATCTTCGACGGATTTTCGACGGAATTTTCCGTCAAAAATACTCCTCTGTTTTGTAGTGACACCCCTATGTGGGACACCAAAATAGGTGGAACAAAAATGTGTGAGGAAACACAAGATCGGTAAATTACTAAACTACCCACACAATTTTTCCTCACTCTCCCCAATTCCATCTGGTCCAGTCCTTGTACAAAATGCACCCTTACCGACTATTAGAATGTTGTTTACGAGTAATATAGGTAAGTCGTGGCATTGGTGGTTGTACATGGTGCATATAAATAAGGATGTACCTTGGTTCGACATTGTAGGAAATTGGACTAAGCACGTAAGATGTGGGATGGTAGCGGCGTGGACCTCGTCTGCTGTGAGCGATATATACATCAACCTGTTCAACAAAAATCATCAAAAGAGAAACTAACACGAGATGTTTGAGGAAATGCCTGAATGAAAAGTGTACCTTGTAAAGAAGGAAAATGGAAACAGAAAGAAAAGCCAGGAAGGGGATGCAGGTAGGGATGATGGCACGGAGGCGAGGAACGTTTGAGGTGGATGGCCTCGAGGCTGATAGCAAACCCATTGGTGGAAAGTGGTGGTTATGGTGGTGTTATTGCGGCCTAACATGGTGTCTCCTCCGATCATATCTCTCTCCCTCATTCTTCCCATTTTCTCTCTTGAGGTCTCACTGTTTTCTCTGTTATTTTTTAGGGTTCCACATTTCAAGTAGAATTACAAGCCACCATTTGGCAATATGTTGCAATTTCCATGAATCTTGGAACTATTTTCTTACCTATTTCCCTTTCAACGCAATACAACAAAATGGTAAAATGTTAGGAAGGGTAGTTTGGTCCTTTATTATTTTTTAAGATTATATTCAAAAAGAAAAAAGATTCTAATGTTTTTTTTCTTTGACAAGGTTCATTCCAACGTAAAACCGACCATAGATTAATTGAAGACAAGATCGAAGATTCACAAAAGAAATAATCTTTGGTAGTTTAACCTAGTATGTTTTCACATGGTTTAAAAATATACCAGTTTCTTGTTAGAATTGCATGTTTTGCCATTTATACCATACTTCCTTTTTTACTTTTCTTGATCATTGTTAAGATTAGTAAAAATAATAGTATTCTGCATGGATATATAAATATGTTTTTTAAAATTAAAATTAGATACAGTTATTAAAAAGGTTTAAGCCATAAAATTAGGTTCAGACTATGTTTGGTAAATTAGATGACTATTGATAAGTTAATTGATATCTCATAAGTTAGTTGATAGTTGATAAACTAACTAATGAATAAGTGGTAAAACTAGTTGATTAACATGTAAAATGACCATAAAGAATATTTTTTAAAAATAATCAGTTACAATATTTTATAGTATAATTAAGACATGTAATATAATATGTTAATTAATACAAATAAAATAGTAAAGAAAAATTAAAAAATATAATATGTGAATTAAATGAACTTAAAATTTATTATTATTACATATCCTATAAATTTTAAATTTCATAAAACAAATTTTAGAGAAAATCGACTAATACTAAAAAATAAAAATATAAAATAATTGATATAATTACCTATACTATTGACCCAGGCGAGTGTAACCGCTTCTGGGTCAATCTGGACCGTTTAAATTATTCCAACTTTTGATCTCCACCGTTTAAAATCATTTTAGGTGATACACATAACCGGCCCAATCTGTAACCGGCCCACTCCCTCTCACGTATTCACCTTCAACACTCACGGCTTTTTCATCGCCTTCAACCTCCGGCCAGTTTCAACCTCCACAAACCCTTCTTCTTCGCATCTCACGTCTTCGCCTTCAACACACAATCCTTCTTCTTTGCCTTCAAATTCCAGACACGATTTTCAGTTTCAACCTCCACACAGAGACACGATTTCCACTTTCTCTACATCCCACGACGTCACCCTAAACCCTATAAATACACATGGAAGTTTTGCATCTTCTTCTACGGTGTTCATCTTCAAAATCAAGACTAGGGTTCGGGAAAATCGATTTGGCTCCTGATTCAGCGATTTTCGATTTGCCAGCTTCTTCTTCTAGCATAGGTATGTTTCTATAATTTATAGTCTTAGTTGTTGTTGAATTTCACCACTCTTGTTGCTATCCAGTTCATTAACCATTTTGTATTTTTTGCTATTGAACAAGTTTTTTGGGAGCTTATTGGAACTTTTGGAATTTGCTTTCTACGATTTGGCAAAATCAGGTATGCAATTGATAATCTTTTTTCTTGATGTTTTCCTTTTTTTTGGTTCAAAAAGAAGCTAGTAAATTTATTAGAAATGAAAGATACACACTTATTTTTCTACCAGCTCCAGCCTTTTTCTTTATAACATGATTCAGAAATCTCAAAAGAGGGTCTGAAGGAGGATCAGGCTCACTCCATACTATTTGAATCGAGTCCAGTCCAGGACAGCGTGTATAGTGAGATATGGATTGCATCACAAGATCATACCTTTTCCACGTGTTAATTAACAATGTATATCCTTGCCTGTAAAGAAATTTAAGAAAAGTGCATTAGAAAAACGGTTAGCGTTCTAGAGCCAACTCAGTTTTCAAGGAAGTGGTGGCATATCAGTTTGCAAAATGCCAAGATATTTATTTCAACATGGCAGTCCTGGGAACTTTGTCTTGATTCAGTGGCTTATATCTTTGTTATTGATCAGTAATCTCAAGCAGAGTTAGGGTCCAGGAATACGGTGATTATATACCATTTCTTTTAAATTAAAATGAAGAATTGTGGAGAGAAAAAAAAGTAAAAGAATCGTATACCTTCTCATTGCAGTGAGGGCAATAATGATAATTGTGCCAAAGGAAATCCATGGAAGGACAAAGAAATCATACTCCAAGCATGAATGGCATCATACAACCAACAACGGCAGCCAGACTAGGTTTTGATCTATAAAACATTACAAGAAAAAGGACCTGTAGATCCCAGATTTATCAAGTAACAATGTAAACAAAACGAAACGATTAATCTTATTGAATGATTCAAGAGAGTTACAAAAGGTTTGAATGAATAACACAACTATCTCTCTCTCTAAACTATTAAGCTCATAATACTTGAATGATTAATCTTTTACCTAATTCTAAACAAAACAAACCTTAAATACTTGGACCTATTACAACCAAAGCCCAGGCCCATTAAGCCTAATCTAAGCCCATTAAACAATATAAAGGCATTTACAATAAATATTCTTTTCTAAATAATTCTTTATATAACTTTCTAATGTATAGGACATTTATGGTCCTAACAATCTTACCCTAAAGTTATATCAAGAAAAAACGGTCTTGAAAACTTTAGGTCTTAGTCTTCTCTCCCTTTGGAATCTTTGAAACACTTTGGTGTTGTTTGTATTCATGACTTTCAACGCTCCCCCTTGAATAAAGCTCTTTTCTTCATATCTTCAATTTTAAGAACTTGTAGAACCAATATGTTGGATGGAGGAAATAGTTTGTAGCGAACACCACTTGATAAGGAATTAGAAGAATTGATAAAATTTCGGAACTGATCAACTAACAGTTACTCCCCCTCAGCTCTTGCTAACTCCCCCTCAACATGATAATCCGTGTCTTTGAACTTGTGCCATTTCTCCCCCTCATGATGAGCAGGAGCATCCGGAGCATCATGTACTTTCAAAGACGAAACTGATGAGTATCAAGATACTAGATACATCGTTAAGTAGCCAAGATGGGGTAAATTTCTAACACATAAACACAAAAGTAACTGTTATCACAACAATTAAAATAATTGTGTGGCCTATGTTCAGAGTTGGCATTGGGGTATCTCTGATAGGACTTTCAGTTATCACTGAAGTAAAATATTATAAATTACTTCTCAAACTGTTCCGGCAATATCACGAAGATATGCGAGTGGAATCACAAAGACTCGTGCTTGTGTGAAAGAAATAAATTATATCTGTTAGGCTCAAAATATTGATTTAACCTGGGATGCAAGTTAAAAATCAATAGACTCAGTGATTAGAATATGAAGTTCGGAGACCGGAGCCGATGTCTTCCTTTTTCAATATCTAAGACCTCCGAGTGAGGAATAGATAGATTATGTGCTAAATCTCCGTGAATATGTGAAACAAGCATCTGTTGTGAGATACTTGAGTAGCTAGGTGGGGTGACACGAGTTATCTACATTGGGTCCATGTCTGTTTCAATATTCATCTCCAAAGAACGAGAATGAATAGATTGTGTGGTTACCCGGATAACTGACTCGGTTTGGTAAGGACCAATAATTCTTTTAAGTCCTGTCACATCCTCACCATTTTTCTTTTCACTCCGAACTCATCTATCAATCTAGACACCTCACTGATATTATAAATGAATGTGTTTCTTGGGTAGGTCCTTCCGGTTCTGGATTGACCATAGAAACTATTAAATTCCTAACACTCCTTTCATGCAACGAATAGAACAGTTGAGTAAACAATGAAGTACGAGTTCTAAACTGAAATGTTTAGAAGTCAAACTTTTAAGACGAGTCCTGATCTGAGATGATCAGAAGTCATAAAAATCATTTGATATATATGTTGGTCCCGAAGGCCTATTCAAGTTTGTAGAAGGGGGGGGGGGGGGGGGGGGTTGAATACAAACACACAGATTTTACTTTTCTAAATTGTTTATTGATAAATCATTAACAATTTACAGCTTGTTGCGGAAACAAGATTAAGGATAAACCTAAATCTAAACAAGTTGGAACACTAAGGTTTCTTGCACTAAGAGAGATAAGGAAATTACTAATAATAACCTATCTTGAGATAAGAGATTGAACTTGTCCAGAGTTAGCAAGTTACTTCAAATGAAGTGGGTTCATCTCTTTATATACTGCATGCATTTAATGCAAGTCAGTATACACTTTACATGTGTCATCAGCTGGTTGGTTGCATGTCATTGACCTTGGTTGACAACCTTAGTAGCCGCATGGATGAACAGTGTAGTATTAGAGTGGTTGTACGATTTCAGACAGTCGGAGGTTCTTTTCTGACATTTCGTACGGAGTCGTGCAAGGGTGGTTAAGACAAAAGTACTTTGTACGGAGGACTTCATGATCAGTTTTCGTTGATTCAGAGTAGTATCATTATCTATTCAGCGAATGATAAAGTTCAGCGATAGCTGAAGTCTTGTACTTGATACTTCACGTTGAGTGGACAAATCTGAGTCTTCGTTGATCCGCATCAGTTCATTAGGAGACTTGTCGCTGGTTCTTGAGCTTGATCTTCGACTTCAGCGTAGAACCTTTGTTGACGTGAAACTTGTCTTCAGGGATCATAAGTAAACAACTAACTTATCAGCGATCATCATAATGACTGAACAGACTCAGAGGATTAATGGTGAACAGTGTTCGCTGAATGTTTAATTTAAAGGGCGAGAGTTCCTATCAGCGGTACTGTAAGATCTTAGTACTTATCAACGATAGTGAAACTCTGATACATATTGTTTACTTACAATTTTCACTAAGTATATAAGAGAGGGTCATTATCAAATCACTGAGGGTTTGGATCAACAATCTCCCCCTATTTGATTATGACATAGCAACAAAGAAAATTGCTATTTAATGAAAACATAAGGATAAAAAGAACTCATAAAATATTTGTCCCTTTTACTATTTTCTGGGATCTTTTCAGTACTGATGGAGTAAAGTACATTCGCTGAAATCTTTCTTTAAAACTTTGAATCAGGTTACAAAGAGAAATGGAAAGATTACAAGTACAAGCGAAATAAATTACAAGTACAAAATAATAACTGATACAATAGAGAAATAGGCGATCATATCAGTTTGTAAAGGGTTCTTCCTTAATGAGAAGTTCATCAAGGGTCATTGATGTGGTGGGAATCATCCAGTCAGGAACGGTTACACCTTGTTTTCTTTTGATCAACGCTTCTTCAAAAATCAAGGGTTTCAGATGTCGTGCCTGAGGGTCATTCCTGAAGTCACACCAGTAGATGAGATCTCTCAGCTGTTCGATGGGAGTGATGTGAAGTTCAGAGATGCGTTGAAAATGCTTTCCACCATCGTAGTCATGGAAAAATATCCCGTAGGGTTCGCTTATGACTTTGCCAGGGATGAAAGTCTCACCAGGAGGAATAGATGTGTCAAGCATGGAAAGATCAGGATCAGGACCAAGGACTTCAGCACGTGAAAACCCAATACATGTTTCATTTCGTATGACAGGGCCATCAATTGAAGATATAGATTATTTCTTCTTCGCTGAGGCCTTTCTTTTCTGACTTTCGAGAGGAGGAGGAGGAGGAATATCCACACAGGAGTAGACTAAGTCGATTTGTTTGTTGATCAGCTTTTCAACATGTTCCTTGTACTTCGACTTGGACTTCTGGATGGCTAACCTGATCTCTAACCATTCAGAGAGACCGTACTTCGTTATGGCTTCAGCATAGAATTTTTCGTACTTCTTATCTTCTCTGAATATCTCGACTTCAGCGATTGAAACAAGGGTTGTTCTTCCAGAGATGAATACCTTGTTGATTTTGGCAGGAGAGAGTCTGTAGTTGACCTTTTCTTTGCACCAGGCTAAAGTGGACTGAGACACACTTCTCTTTTCTTCAGTTATCTTCTTGGCGTTTTCCCAGAGCTGACGTTGAACATCAATGGGAACTCTTTTCAGCTTGGGGTCTTTTATTGATCGTTTAGAAAGCTGGATGGCGTATTCTCTGTCCTTTTCTCCAGCTTCCTTTCTTTCAGCGATTAATCTTTCAGCTCTGAGGTGATCCTTGTATTCCTTTTTGGAAATTCTGAACTTTGGAGGAACTGAAGGAAGTTGATCACGCCTCAGAATGATTCGCTGATCCTCGAATTGCTTTATTATCTCCTCTCTTCATTTCTGATCCTCTTCACTTAGCTTTTGTGGAGCTAAGGAAGGTCTGTGTCTGTGTGAGAGTAGCTGTTCTTCTGGTTCATCAGTCTCAGAGTTCAAATCTAAGACTGGGATTATTTCTTCAGCAGCAGCTGGTTTTATTGGTGAAGTCGCAGTTGTGGAACCTTCAGCGATATCCTCAAACAGGGGAGAGGACTAGCTGAAACACATCGATCTTACAAGTAAGAACTTGGGTAGAATCAGAGAGAGAAATTTTTTTCAAGTGTATAGGCTTGGGTAGTAGAAATGATAGTGTATGATAGAGGAGGGATGAAGTGAGATATGTTTAGTGTACCTGACAAACCGGCCTTTCAAGCAAGATCGTCAGATTGTCATCTTCAGCGACGCTTTTGCCTTTGCCTTTCTCAGCTCCAGAGGTTGAGGGCTTTGTCTTTGTCCGCTCCCCTGAAGGTTCATTTATCGAGATTCCCTTAAGAACTTTGATCTTCGGAGCAGGTTTGACGATAAAGAAGTCATCGTCATCTTCGTCATCATCATCATCATTCTTTGGAGAAGAGGATGGTTCATTATCAGGGATGTCGACGGCTTCATCATCTTCTGCTTCGGATTCGGTTTTATCAGCTTCTTCTTCGAGTTGCTCCCCCTCAGATACAGAGGCGAGCTTCTCGGTTTCCTCAGGGTTTTCATCTCCCTGAGGTCCAGCGGTGGTTTCTTCAGCATCCTTCTTCTCTCCCCTGATAGATTCATCATGGGAAAGGTCTTCAGCGCTCTTGGAGAGATCTTGAGCGCTCTTCTCCCCCTCTTTCTCATGATGAGTGGGGGAGGAATGGGTTGACTCAGCAGCGTTGGTAGGTTCTCTGTCTTCTTGGCCATAGATACCTATACAAACTTCAATCTTTGCTATTCTGTCTTGAAGGCCAGAAATAGCAGGATTGATCTTATCCAGCTCAGTGCGATCCGCCGCTGTGAAATTGTCAGATGCAGGGACAGGAGCAGGGGCAGGAGCAGGAGTATTCGCTTTGTGTAGCAGCTGCTCGATCATCGATTTCATCGAACTAACATCGGTCTTTACAGAGCCTAAGTCAGTCTTTACAGTAGACATATCTCCCTCTAGTTGTCCAACCGATGTCTTCAGCGTTGTGACCTCGCTGGACATGGATGAAACTGAATTTTTGAGAGAGGTGTAGTCTGTGTAGATGTCAGCGAGCACCTTGGTGAAGTCGCTGAGAGTTTTATCAACCTGCTTCAAGTCATTTGTGGAAGCCTTCTTCTCCACCACCGTTGTCAGCTTTATAAGATTCTCTCCAGCGTTTGTTACAGCTGTAGAGTTATTTGAAAGAGTGGTGGTGAGACCTGTCAGCTTTGTCTCCACGGACTTCAGAGAGGCGTTGATGTCTCCCAAATTAGGACCTGTAACATATAAGAACTTGTGAACATAGGAAAGCTCAGAAGTTTGGGGTTTGGTGACAGTGTTTATGGGTTGGTGTGTACCTGCAGAAGGATCGATGAACTCGTCAAAATTACGGGTTCCTGAGAAATGTTCCATGTCATCTTCAAAAGTGCCCATGGATTGTCCTGCAGGTCCTGTCTTCATCATTTCTGGAGAATCAGCTTTAGTTTCCGTAGAAATGATGGCAGCTCCAGCGAGATCTGGAGGAGAGACCAAATGAGTAGAGGGAGGAGCGAAGGATAAGAATGGAGGTTGGGTTCTGAGTTCAGCGTTGGATTCGCTGCAAATCACTTCATCAGTCTTTTGAGAGACTGAAGGAGGTTGGGTAGGTTCCAAGTTTGTAACCTCAGCGTTTAGAGACGCTGAAGTTGGGATGGAATGGATGGGTTGTTCAGGTGTGGCAGAGCGTACCACTGAACGTTCCTTCAGCTCTGCAGAAAGAGCTGAGGAGTCTTCAGCATGAGATTGCTGGGGTTGCTCCTTTGTTTTCTTGATCCTTTTAGAACCAAGTGGGGTAGATGATTGTTTCCTTTTCTTAGAAGGAGATTTTGTGGCCAGGGTATCAGCGATGGGTATTGTCGCTGAAGGAGCCACAGAAGTAGAAGAAGAAGGGTTGAGAAGAGTTAAAAGGGTAGAAAGACGTACCTCATTTTCAACTGGTTTGAAGTCAAGTACCTTAGGGCCAACCTAAGAGAGTTTCAGGTCACCCTCTTGCGGGTAGCTGTCCTTCAGGCAATATTGGAAGATGGCGCTGATGAATCGGGGGTAAGGAACCCATGGAGGTCTGTCAGCGGCAGAGTCTACTCTTTGCACCAAGTCATCATAGATAAGAGATGCCCAGTCAATCTGTAGACCTTTCAGCAGAGCGTATCCCATTGCTTGCTGAGGTTGAGCGGCTTGGTCAGAGGAGCCGGTCTTTGCAGTCATGCAGCTGATTAAGTGAGCGAAGATGAAGTTCATCTCGCTGGGCATTTTCGACTTCTTTAGCAGGGTCAACTTCTTCTCGGGCTTCTTGTCTCTGTCAATTTCCCATACATAGCCCATTGCATCGAAAAATGCAATAAGAGCTTCTTTGTCAGCGAGTTTCTTATGGTCAGGGAAAGGAACAAAAGGCTTTTCTTTTGTAGCGTTGGGAAAGTTCAGAGCTTTGCGAATGATGGCAGGTGTGATCTTTATCGTGCCATACTCAGTATCGCTGAGGATACAATCAATTGTTTTGGAGGGATCTTTGGCGGATGGTAACTGAGAATGTCTGGCAGTGTACCAGAACTGGGATAGTAGTAGCTGATTTGCAAGAGGTGAGATGGCCAGGGCTGTTGAAATGCAGCAATTCTTTAGGAAATTCACAGCATCTTTCAGATGTGTGACTTGCTTTCGAGGAGGAAACTCGAGAAGCGCAGAAAGGTTGTTCGTTTTTTGTCCAATCTAGTTGTTCCAGAGTGAACTTAATCTGAGGAGCCTTGATAAATTCCACTTCCTCAGAATCAGCGGAGATGTTCTCACCGGTAGCAGGAATGTCAGACGATGTCATTTCTCTGTATTATCAGTTCAACCAAAGATGTTAACAAATAAGAATAATCTTAATGTGGAAAGATTTTCCATTAAGATGGTTCAAATTTTATCCATTTCATTCAGACACAAATGTCTTAATGAAGATTAGGGTTTTTCTTGATTTTAAGAAACGAAATGTAAAACCTATTTATTCTTGTTATCCAGTTTTCTATGAAGAAATAGATTCTGGAAACGAATGAAGAACAAGTTTAAGATTTTTGCATTTAAACTTGAAGAACAACCATGAAATGGTTGTGTTCATAAAACCATGAAAAAATTGATTTCATTTTTAAGAAGTTCTTTTGTTTGATCTTGTTAAAACAAGGAAAAGATCGGAAACAAGTTATACGCATTCGGTAATAAATAAGAACATATTAACCTTGATGTTTGATGAAGAAGATGATGAACAATTCTTTGAAGTTTTTAGAAAGCACAAATGCAACAGTGAATTCTTTCTTGCGGAGGAAGATTGTTCGCGTAAAAGAAAAATATAAACCACGAGTTTGTTTATATAGAGAGATTAGAGAGAGAAAATCTTGAGCGGGAAAAGATTTTCATCATGACACGGACACGTGTTTGCATTTGATTGGAAGTTTGAACGAGACGTGCAAACGTGTGTCAGAAAGAGAAAACGTGTCGGGGTTTATCCGTTGTAATGACGTCACAACTGTCCTTTCATATTCTTTTAGGATGTCTCTGAGGTTTTGAAAGCTCAGGGACTCATTTTATAAACATGAAGCACTGAATGAAAATATCAGTGATGGTTTTAAGAACTTTCAAAATATCGCTGTTAAGGAAGAGATATTCAGCGATGCAATTTGTTTTGAAATCTTGCATTTTCATGCGATTGTCAGAGAGAGAAAACATACCTTGATATCAGCTTAACCAAGTTTTATTCAGAGAGAAGATGATTGAATAGGTTATACGAGTTGATTTTATCCTATCGCAGATCAATGTGAACCGTTGAGGATTTTACCCTTCAAAGTTCAGCATTCCAAGCTCGCTGATGAGAAAGTTGAATCTTGTCTCATCAAGAGGTTTGGTAAATAAATCAGCTAACTGATAATCAGTTGGGATAAAATGAAGTTTTATATCACAATTCATCACATGATCACTGATAAAATGATATATGATTTCTATGTGTTTGGTCTTTGAATGTAGTACTGGATTGTTTGCTATGGCGATGGCACTTGTGCTGTCGCAATAGATTAGAATTTTGGAGAGCTGAAGATCATAGTCTAGTAGCTGATTTCTCATCCACAAGACTTGAGAACAACAGCTTCCAGCAGCTACATATTCAGCTTCAGCTGTGGAAGTGGACACTGAATTTTGCTTTTTACTAGTCCAACTTACCAGCTTTCCACCCAGGAGCTGACATCCTCCTGTGGTGCTTTTCCTATCGATTTTACAACCTGCGAAATCACTATCTGGATAGGCGGTTAGATCGAATCCTGAATCTTTGGGATACCAAAGACCTAGGTTCGCTGTACCCTTAAGGTATCGAAAGATTCGCTTTACAGCTTTCATATGAGATAGCATAGGTTCAGTTTGATATCGTGCACACAAACATGTTGCATACATAATATCGGGTCGGCTAGCTGTAAGATACAAGAGAGAGCCGATCATCCCACGGTACAGCGTGACATTAACAGGTATTCCCTTTGAATCCTTGTCAAGTGTCAGCGGTGGTGCCATAGGGGTTTTCATAGCTGAACTATGAGTTAAATCAAATTTCTTCAGCATATCTTTAACATACTTTCCCTGATTAATAAACGTTCCTTTTTCAGTTTGCTTAATCTGAAGACCAAGGAAATATGTTAGTTCACCCATCATGCTCATTTTATACTCATCTTTCATTCTATCAACGAAACGAGTACAAAGCTCAGGGTTAGTAGAACCAAATATAATGTCATCAACATATATTTGAACTAGAATGATATGACCTTTCACTTTTCTAAAAAATAGAGTTTTGTCAATCTTACCTCGCTCAAATTTTTCAATATGGAGATAAGTAGAAAGAGTCTCATACCATGCACGAGGAGCTTGCTTCAAGCCATAAAGTGCCTTATCCAGTTTATAAACATAATCTGGACGCTTAGAATCTGAGAATCCTGGAGGTTGTTCCACATACACTTCATCATTCAGCTTTCCATTCAGAAACGCTGACTTAACATCCATCTTATGTACTTTGAAGTTTTTGTGTACAGCATATGCTAAAAATAGCCGAATAGATTCAAGTCTTGCTACTGGAGCAAATGTTTCGTCATAATCTATACCTTCCTCTTGTCTGTATCCCTGAGCAACAAGACGAGCTTTGTTGCGGGTTACAGTACCATGTTCGGCCAACTTGTTTCGATAGACCCATTTAGTGCCTATTACTGTTTTATCAGTTGGTCTCCGAACAAGTTTCCAAACTTTGTTTCTTTCGAATTCAGTCAACTCTTCTTGCATGGCGCTGACCCAGTTTGGATCTTTGAGGGCATCATCTATTTTCTTTGGTTCAGTTAAAGAAATAAAGTTAACAAATAAACAAATATTACCTGCACTTCGTCGAGTCTGAACACCAGCATTTGGATCACCAATAATTTGATCAATTGGGTGATTTACGGTCCATCGCTGAGCCGGAGTATAAGTCGCTGACTCATCTTGAACTGGAGGAGCTGAAGATGAGGCTTCAGCCACTTCTGGAGTTTCAGTTAAGAGAGGAATACTTGCATTTGTCATTTCATTTACTGATTGCTGAGAGATAGATGGAATGTCTGAGGCATTTGGTTCAGCGGTAGGTATAGTGTTTATAGGAACAGCTGAGACCCATGATGTTTCAGCTTCACTATTCTGCATATTTGGAATGATAGGAGGACTATCATCTTCTACTGGATTAGCATGAGGAGTGGGAATATCTTCTGAATCACCAAGATGAGAAAACATCCATTGATTCAGTTCTTCAGTATCAGCGGACGGTTTAGAGTTCGCTGAACGGGATTCGTCAAACGTGACGTGAATAGTTTCTTCTACAGTTTGTCTTCTACGATTGAAGACTCTGAAGGCTTTGGAAACTGAGGAGTATCCAAGAAAGATTCCATCATCAGCCTTAGGATCAAGCTTTCCAAGAGCATCTCTGTTGTTCAGTATGAAACACTAACATCCAAAGATGTGAAGAAAGCTGATTGAAGGCTTTCTCTCATGAAAGAGTTCATAGGATGTCTTTTTGAATCTTTTAACTATCAGCGACCTGTTTTGCGTAAAACAAGCAGTGTTGACAGCTTCTGCCCAAAACTGAGTAGACAGGTGAGAATCGCTGAGCATTGAACGTGCAACTTCAATAATTGTTCTATTTCTTCTTTCAGCGACTCCATTTTGTTGTGGTGTTCTCACTGAAGAGAAGTTGTGAGAAATACCCTTACTCTCAAGGAAGGAATCAAGAGAACTGTTTTTGAATTCAGTCCCATGATCACTCCTTATTGAGCGAACGGTCATATTGTTCAGGGTTTCCATCTTCCGAATAAAGGTGATGAGTTCTTCAGGGGTGTCACTCTTAGAACGGAGAAACATTACCCAAGTGAAGCGAGAGAATTCATCAACTATGACCAGCGTATATTTCTTTCCAGCGATGGATTGTTTGTTAACAGGGCCAAACAAATCCATTTGGAGTAGTTGTAGAGGAGATGACACTGAAGAAACTTGCTTTGATTTAAAGCTTGCTTTGGTCTGCTTCCCTTTTTCACACGCTGAACATAAAGACTCTTTGGCGAATGAATGCTGAGGTAGACCAGTGACTAACTCTTTTGAAGAAAGAGTGTTCAGTGTCTTGAAATTTAGATGAGATAGCCTCTTATGCCATAGCCAGTTGACATCAGATGAGGCCTTTGAGAAGAAATAGGAGTTCTCAGTGGTTGTTGAGTCCATGTTTATTACATAAACATTTTCTAAACGATAACCGCTGAGAGCTATCTTCTCCTTTTTGTCAGCGACAAAGCAGGATTCCTTAGTAAAGATTACTTTGTTATCCATATAGCAAAGCTGACTGATGCTGAGAAGATTATGCTTCAGCCCTTCAACATATGCGACTCTTCTGAAGGATGTTGTACCATTTGAAAGTACACCATACCCTCGGGTATGTCCTTTTCCATTTCCACCGAAAGTTACAGAGGGACCCTTCTCTTCCTTGTATTCAGCGAGCAGACTTTTCTTTCCAGTCATGTGTCTAGAGCATCCGCTATCGAGATACCAGATACCCTTCTTAACCTGAATAGCAGATGTTGAAGTGGAGGGAATGTCTGAACTTTCTTCCTCTTCTTCAATCTTGGCCATAAGACATAGATTTGCTTCATCATCTTCAAAGTCAGATGATGATGCTTCTTCATCAGAAGCAGCCCAATCATAGTTAGCCATCAGGCCTTTACTCTTCTTCTTAAAGCTTTTCAACTTAGCATATTTTTCTTTCAGCTTTGAATATTTGTCATCTTTATTCCTTGGAACAAAGGATTTCTTTGTAAAAGCTGAGGGTCTAGAAACTTTCTTAGACCTGCACTCGTTAGCGAAATGTCCTGTCTTTTCGCAGTTAAAACAAGTAGCAGTAGCCTTATCAACAAAAACTGATGATCTAGGCTTGTCAGTTATGGAAAGAGGTTTGTTCTTTCTAAACATTTTCTTTTTGGCAAATCTCCTGAACTTCTTAGTTAGGAGAGCCAAAGATTCATCATTATCTGAATAATAAGAATCTGATGACCTTTCAGAGTTACTTTCTAACTCAGTGATAGTGACCGAGTGTCGCTGAGTAGAAGGTTCCTCTGAGATTAAAGCAACAGGGGTGCTTTTGGAATCTTTTACAAGATTCTTCTTAAGATGGCTCGATTGCTCATGATTCAGCAACGTGCCATATAAGGTTGAAAGGGTCATTGATTTTAGATCCTTTGACAACTTGAGACACATAGAATAATTGTCCCAGCTTTCAGGTAAACATTCTAGAAACTTTGTCAGAACTTCAAAGTTAGAATATTCCTTACCAACAGTTTTCAGATATATAATTAAACAATTAAAACGTTGGTGAACTTCAGAGAGAGATTCATTCTTACCAGAAATGAAGCTTTCGTATTGTCTTACCAGGTTGATCTTTCTTGAGTCCTGGACTTCAGACGTTCCTTCATACTGAACACATATTGTGTCCCACATGGCTTTTGATGTTTTCAGATTCAAGACGGAATGGTAGACTTCGTCAGGAAGAGCCATGGATAGTATGGATCTGGCTTTTGTATCTATAGCCACTTTCTTCTTATCTTCGTCAGTCCATTGAAAGATTTCCTTAGGGACCATCCTTTCTGGAATAGCAGGTCTATTCTCAGCGGCTGGAACTGCAGCATCAATTCTTACAGGGATGAATGGACCATTTTCGAGATAGTAAGGCATAGTAGGGTCTACACCTTCTAGGAAGAGTGTCATCCTATTTTTCCATAAGTTGAAGTTATCTCTGGAAAATCTAGGGGGGTTAGCAAGAGAACCATTGTCTATATAATTTGTGTTTGTGTTGGTGGCCATTTTCAGATAATAGCAAGGAAGAGAAATATCTTAGATTAGATCTTGTTTATGAAATTAAACAAATCCGCTCTGATACCACTTGTTGGTCCCGAAGGCCTATACAAGTTTGTAGAAGGGGGGGGGGGGGGGGGGGGTTGAATACAAACACACAGATTTTACTTTTCTAAATTGTTTATTGATAAATCATTAACAATTTACAGCTTGTTGCGGAAACAAGATTAAGGATAAACCTAAATCTAAACAAGTTGGAACACTAAGGTTTCTTGCACTAAGAGAGATAAGGAAATTACTAATAATAACCTATCTTGAGATAAGAGATTGAACTTGTCCAGAGTTAGCAAGTTACTTCAAATGAAGTGGGTTCATCTCTTTATATACTGCATGCATTTAATGCATGTCAGTATACACTTTACACGTGTCATCAGCTGGTTGGTTGCATGTCATTGACCTTGGTTGACAACCTTAGTAGCCGCATGGATAAACAGTGTAGTATCAGAGTGGTTGTACGATTTCAGACAGTCGGAGGTTCTTTTCTGACATTTCGTACGGAGTCGTGCAAGGGTGGTTAAGACAAAAGTACTTTGTACGGAGGACTTCATGATCAGCTTTCGTTGATTCAGAGTATTATCATTATCTATTCAGCGAATGATAAAGTTCAGCGATAGCTGAAGTCTTGTACTTGATACTTCACGTTGAGTGGACAAATCTGAGTCTTCGCTGATCTGCATCAGTTAATTAGGAGACTTGTCGCTGGTTCTTGAGCTTGATCTTCGACTTCAGCGTAGAACCTTTGTTGACGTGAAACTTGTCTTTAGGGATCATAAGTAAACAACTAACTTATCAGCGATCATCATAATGACTGAACAGACTCAGAGCATTAATGGTGGAACAGTGTTCGCTGAATGTTTAATTTAAAGGGCGAGAGTTCCTATCAGCGGTACTGTAAGATCTTAGTACTTATCAGCGATAGTGAAACTCTGATACATATTGTTTACTTACAATTTTCACTAAGTATATAAGAGAGGGTCATTATCAAATCACTGAGGGTTTGGATCAACAATATAGAATTTCAAGAAACAAGATCAAGCGCTAAACAAAATGACTCGGTAAGCACATTATGTTCAAAAATGAAACAATGATTAGAAAGTTTAATTGTGAAAAACAAGGCACAATTAATATATCAGAAAAGAATTGAATCATTAACATGAAATGATGAACTTTGAAAAACAAATAGGAATTCAAACGAGTGTATTTCCATCGAAAATTCAACGAATATGTGGGACATGGAAATAACTAAGTCAAGAAAAGATGACACGTGGCAATCATGGAAGTTAAAATTGGAGAATAACAAACACAAGTTAGTTGATCAGAATGAATTACCACAGTCTTTGAATTCACTTAAAATCATTTGAGCAAAACTTGGTACTCCCCCTAAAAATGGCATAACCTGTTAATGCAGTCATGTGAAAAGAATCTTATAATTTAAATGCACATGACATTCCTGCAAAAAAAGATTAGAAAGATTTTGGTATCCATCCTTTGATGGATCCTTGATGGTTAGATGCCCTACGAGGACCAGGGATACTATAAGTACCATACCAATGATTTGCGTACCTTGGTTTCACAAAGTCATTCTTCCCACAATTAGTACAACAGACCTTTGCTCGACTCAGACTGATTAGCTTCACTATAGAATAAACATGAGTAGATGAATCAGTGTTGGGAATAAACGATTTAGTATCAACTACACGAGATTTATAAGACGTGTTTCCATGACTGTCTTCTGTAGTTGATTTTCTTTTCCAAACCATTTTGACTTTTCGAAACAGCTAATTATCTTTATTATCAACATGAGAATTATAGAAAAGATTGGAAGGTCGAATCTGATCTTTTGAAAAATCATTTGTTTTGACAAAGCTCTTTGAAGAACGATTTGTAGAAATTGAAATTGAAGCATAAGAAGGTTGAACACTGATAACGCCACATTTTGGCGTTATTTTCAGTCCTCGAACCAATGAGATTGGCTTGTATTCAAGTAAAAAGGCGGGTATTTTACGGTTTATCGAGTGATTTACACAGGTTATCTAAAAGGCGGCAATCATCGAGAAAAGAAGCTAAAAAGAGCCCAAAAGAGCCAAAACGAAGCCTAATGGAAGCCCAAAAGTCAAGCCCAAGACCCGCGACCGAACCAGGACCCGACCCGCGAACCAGACGACGACCCACGCTGCAAAAAGGACATGCGCGACTTACCACGCGACTTGCAAGTCGCGTGGCAAGTGGCGTAACCCACTGTTTCGCGAAAATCAGTATTTATTTCGGGTTTTAGGTCACTTTTCGATATCATTCAGACGGCAGACGGTCGAGAGCAGTTCGGGGACGATGTTCAGAGCCGTGTGACACCTTTTGGAGCTACGAGGGAGGATCAATCGAGGAGACGTTCAACACGCGAAGTGGATACGAGCCGGAAGAAGGGAGTTCATCTTTATATTCATCAGTACATCACACCATTCACCACGATCACTTTTGCCATGTTTTCTTTCATAGTTGTTTTCTCTTCTTTTGTGTTTGAATTCCCCAACATCATGAACTAATCTTTAGATGTTGGGGGTTGGACTGAATTAGATTTAAACATATAGATGGATGACGAATGATGTTTATCAGTTTTTCTTAGTTTAATGAATGCATGTGATTTTGTCCTTAATGCTTTTGTGAATTTGGCCAATTTACGATTGACCTATTGTTTTCAATTATGTTCGAGAGAATTAATTGAGAATTAGAATTAGGAATTGCATGTCTGAGGTGAGAAACTGGATAGAGATATACCAGTGTAAACCTTGGTCCCGTTTTAATCTTGAACGTAATGTGTTTTGAATTCCATAAGTGAGATCGAAAGATAAACTTGTGCTTTTTAAGATAAAACCCGTTGTGCTTGAGAAAGAACAACGGTGACTTTTACAAGATTGGGTGTCATCATAAGAGAATAACTGGTAATTGTTTGAGTCCGATGTCTGTATGTGAGAATTTAAGGATTTCCAACCCTCAACTGTTTCCTCCATCAAAGTTTCCAAAGTTGTTTCTGTTTTGTCTTGTGTTTGATTTGTTTACTTATCGCAATTAAGTAGTTTTAAAACCAATCTTCCAAATTCGACAGTTCAATTAATAGTTCTTATAGTAATTGTGATACTTAGTTTCTAGTTCCCGTGGATTCGATACTCGTACTTACCGTACGTTATTACTTGATTTCGACACCGTACACTTGCGGTTAGATTTAGGAGGGGTGTAAACCCGCCTATCAAGTGTTTAGCGCCGTTGCCGGGGAACTAGTTGTAACTGATAGCACTACCATCTATAAGCATTATTAGATCGGACATTTTTATTTTCGTTATTTTATTTTATTCCTTTCAATTTCTGGATTGCTGAGCTTGTTAATTTTTTCTTCAGGTGCTAGTGGTTTATGCCAAAGGAAACTCGAGGGAAAGGAATCGAGCCGATCGATCCGGAAATAGAGAGAACTGCACGTCGCCTACGAAGAGAATCAAAAGCTAAGCGACAATTACAAATGGGTGACGAGAGACCTGTCAACGAGAGACCACCGCGCAACGATCCACCACCTCCTCCGGAAAGGGTACCTATGCGGTCGTTCGCCGATCCTAACGTGGCGGCGGCACGCATAGGCATTCAAGCGCCCGCAACTGGGGAGAATGACTTTAAGCTTAAGCCAAGTACCATCGTGATGGTACAGCAAAACCAATACGGAGGGACGCCGACAGAAGATCCTCATGCACATCTTCGTGCATTCGAGAGGATTTGCAATACTTTTAAGATCAATGGCATGAACGAGGATGCCATAAAGCTGAGATTATTTGGATTTTCACTCAAGGGCCGAGCCGAGACATGGACCGAGAGTATCCAGCCGGATTCAGTCACTACATGGGCACAACTAAAGACCGCTTTCCTTCAAAAATTCTTCCCGCCAAGTTGAACCGCCCAACTAATGGCCGAAATCACATATTTCGCGCAATGGGATCAAGAAACGCTATATGAGGCTTGGGAGCGCTACAAGGACATGATCAAGAAGTGTCCTCATCATGGGCTACAAGGCTGGGTCATCATCCAGACCTTCTTTAGTGGCCTTCACCCGCAGTTTAAAAACGACATCACTGCTGCGGCGGGTGGGGCACTAATGGATAAGTCCTATGAAGAAGCTTGCGAACTGATCGAGAATTTGGCGGAGCATAGTTTTTCCACCCCGAGATCAGCCGTGAGACGGGTGGCAAGTGTGCAAGAAAGTAATGAGCTGAATGAACTGAAAGCTCAACTGGCCCTTATCACAAATCAGCTGAATAGAGGTATTCCGGAAGCACCCGAGCAAGTTCAGTATATGCAAAACCGGAACTATCAACCGAGAAACGATCCTTTCTCGAACACCTACAATGAGGGGTGGAAGAAGCATCCCAATCTTTCGTGGAGTCAACCCGGTCAACAACCAGGTAATCCTTCTAACTCTTTTAATTCTCCTAGTACTAATAATGTGTACTGTCCTCCAGGTTTCCAGCAAAGGAACGAAGGACCATCCGGAGAGAAGAAACCGGGGCTGGAAGAGATGATGATGAAGTTTATGACCAAGATGGACAGCACGGTCGGAGAGTTAGCGAACACAGTCAATACTGTCAAGGCGGCGACCGAGCAAAACACTGCATCTATCAAAATCTTGGAGAGGCAAGTGGGGCAAATCTCTGAAGCCCTACAAAACCGACCTCCCGGTACTTTCCCAAGTCAATCCGAAAAGACTAACCGGGAACATTGCAACGCCATTTACCTAAGAAGTGGCAAGGAGCTGAATGGGGAACCTACACGGGAAGAGTCATCAAAGGAAACCGAGCAAGATTTTGAGATGGTAAATCTAGATGAGCTAGAGACCGAGAGAAGATTATGGATGAAGAGAACAAGAATAGCAAAGTGAGGGAGCAAGAGCAACCACCGGTCAAGCCGACACCTCAAAGAGTGCCTTATCCAAATAGACTTAAAGCAAATAAGGATGATGTTAGTTTTTCTAAATTTATCGATGTATTTAAAAAGTTAACTATTAACATCCCTTTTGCAGATGCATTGGCACAAATGCCCTCATACATGAAGTTCATGAAGGAAATTTTATCCAAAAAGAGGGCGATCGATCACCAGGCCACCGTTGCACTCACTGAAGAGTGCAGCGCGATTTTTCAGAATAAGCTTCCCCCGAAGCTTAAAGATCCAGGGAGTTTCTCTATCCCTATTCAAATTGGGGATCTTTCTTTCAATAAAGTTTTATGTGATTTAGGGGCGAGTATTAATTTAATGCCTCTTTCTATTTTCAGGAAACTCGGATTGGGGGAAGTAAGCCCAACATACATGACGCTGAAGCTCGCGGATAGATCGATCAGATATCCTTACGGAGTGATAGAAGACGTGCTGATAAAGGTGGGAAAATTCTATTTCCCGGTGGACTTCGTGGTCATAGACATAGATGAAGATGAAGAGGTCCCATTGATATTGGGAAGATCGTTTCTAGCCACAAGCCGAGCGTTGATCGACATGGAGGAAGGTGAGATAGCATTCAGAGTTGGTGGTGAGAAGGTGATTTTCAAGATGTTCAATAAGGCGAGAGGTCGAAGTGAAGAAGAATCCGGAGCTGGTCATGGAAGGCCAAATGAGGAACAATCCGCGGGGAATCGCAAGTGTGGGCTATTCGAGTCTGCGGATACGGAGCCAAGTTGAAAACCACATAGTCGTGCCACGATTTTAAATAAGGCGTTGGGTGGGAGGCAACCCACCAAGGTTTGTTTCCTTTTATTATTTTTAGTTTGGGTGTGTTTTTATTTCCGAAAAAACCATAAAAATTGAAAAATTGAAAAATCAAAAATAGCTGGAACAGGGACATACGCGACTTGCCACGCGGTTTGCATACCGCGCAGCAAGCCGCGGGACCCTCTGTTTGTTTTCTGAAACAGTAGGTTACACGGTTTGCCACGCGACTTGCAAGTCGCGGGCTAAACCGCGGGAGTCCCTTGTGCCCTGTTCGCTTTTCATGCAGTCTTTATTCCTTTCTTGCTTTGTGTGTTTCATTTTCATGTTTTTTTTTTCGTCGTGTGTTTTGTGCTTTGATTTCCTTTGTTTTGCATGTTCTCCCTATCTCCTCCGATTGATGCTCAACCTTTCAAGAATCCTCCTTCATCCGGGCAAAACAGGTACGCTCTAAACTTTGCATAATAACGAGTGGTGTAAGATGTTTGTTCGTGTTAGTTAAACGAGATGCAACAAACCTAAGTTTCACTTAGGTTTGGGGTGTCTCATCTTTCACATCTACACACTCACTTCTTTAGACCCCGTGCAAACCTCGGTTTGGGGTTGGCTTTTATTGGCAAACCTAGGCCACGGCCTAGGTTTGGGGTGCCCATTTTAGAAATTTTGGGTTTTCTTTTGCTTGCTATGTAATGCCTTGCCCGTCCTTTTGATAACTGTAATATCTGCACAATGATTCGAGTCGCATCACCTACGACTTTACTTGCACATTGGGGACAATGTGTGGGTAAGGTTTGGGGTTGCCCCAAACGGGCCCAAGTTATGCACGTATATTTTCTGCACTTCTGAGTGTCTAGATCATAATAGCTAAATTTTTTCGTTTTGAATGATTGAGACCAACCATTGTGGAAAGAACCTTGTGATAGTGACGTAACCGTTAGGGAAGGACCGGGAAAGGACATGACTAGGGACATTAGTGGAGACCACCCGATTGTGAGTTTTGAGCCTAAAAGACGTTGTTCATTTCGAGGGATTCATACACCTAATTCTTATACACAGTTTCGAATTCCTTGTCGTGAATGTAGAATGATCTCGCTACATTATTGCATTGAGTAGCAAAGACGAACATCCGGATATTAGGTAAGGGTATAGTAGACCATATCGTATGGACCTTAAGATATGATTCCACGCATTATGTGTTTTGTTTTTAACCATTTTTAGTTATCGTTCCCTTTCACCCTTTGTGTGTATCCATAGCCCTTTTGCAGCCAAACACGCACCTTAATTCTTTCTAAACCCACCAGTAAACCTTTAGCCAAAAGCCTTAGCCAACCCTTATCCGAAAGCGTGTAAATTAAAGGCAGTGATGAACTACGAAAGACAGAGCAGAAAAGAATAGATAATGCCAGTCATGAGAATAAAACGGGTCAATGTAACCCGAGAGAAAAAAAAAGAATAAATACAGTACTTAGATAGCACTTAGAGCTGCATAATAAGTGAGTCAAAGTGACTCCAAGAGTAACAAATAAGGCCAAGTGATAGAAAGTGGAGGAGAAAGTTCATAATTGCCAATGATTGACACACCGAGGACCTTTGATCCTTTTACCCTTCGTTTCTAAGCCTTAACCTTAGCCCCGTTATAACCCTTGTAAAGACCTGGATGATCTTTTGGAAAACGTGATTAGAGTCTACGAATACCTCTACTGATATTCCCTGTCTTGCTACTTGATTCCTTCTGAGATCAATCTTTTGGACACTTGTGCGTCTTTCATGTTAGTTGTCATGAAATTATTGCGTATTCTTGTACATAACCTCCATAACATGACAACATGTGCGATAACCTAGGTTCGAGTGCAAAGAGAGTATCCCGTGAGGTAGGGTCGAGGCGAAATGTTCTCCCTAGTATGTTCGGCCCTAGTTTAACCTTAATGTAATCGGAACTGTCACGAATTCAACTCTCAATGGAAAGTCATATATCGGACAAAATAAGGATGAGGCGAGAGTGAGATGGATATTCATGGGTATGGGAAATCACCGATGCATCACTTGGTACCGATTGGGAATTGTGCAGTCATTATTATTTCACTGTATGCTTTTATTCTATTTTTAACGCTAATTTTCTTGGGGACAAGCAACGCTCGGTTTGGGGTTGTTGATAACGCCACTTTTTGGCGTTATTTTCAGTCCTCGAACCAATGAGATTGGCTTGTATTCAAGTAAAAAGGCGGGTATTTTACGGTTTATCGAGTGATTTACACAGGTTATCTAAAAGGCGGAAATCATCGAGAATAGAAGCTAAAAAGAGCCCAAAAAGAGCCAAAACGAAGCCTAACGGAGGCCCAAAAGTCAAGTCCAAGTGAAACATCCCAAAATTTCAAGGAAATTCAAAATTTTAATTAAACGCTTTATATATAAAAACTCATTAAATAATCCCAACATATTAATTGAAAAATCATAAATGTTGTTCAAGTAATCAGAAACCAGCGGAAACATTGTTCAATAAATAAAACTAATATCAGCCAGCTCATCCCGCGCGCCAGTGTGTACCCGTCACGCCTTAGAGCCACTCGTACCTGAAACCACAGTTAATTGGGAAAGGGTAAGCACGAAGCTTAGTGAATTCAAACACATGCGCAGATAGGAATTATATACACATCACTCCTATCCGCACATAAGCAACAACATCACGGATACATAAAACGAGTAAACATCTACAGGTAAATATGTATCCAGCCGAATCGTAACGTAACCAACACCTCAGTACCATCGAGGCCCCGGTCCCACCGAATTGTAATGTAACCAACACCTCAGTACCATCGAGGCCTCGGTCCCACCGAATTGTAATGTAACCAACACCTCAGTACCATCGAGGCCTCGGTCCCACCGAATTGTAATGTAACCAACACCTCAGTACCATCGAGGCCTCGGTCCCACCGAATTTGTAACGTAACCAACACCTCAGTACCATCGAGGCCTCGGTCCCACCGAATTGTAAGGTAACACATTTATACCAAGCATTCAAACCAAACAAATATTACACACCACAACAACTAGTTCACACCACAAAGACAGTAGTACATGCAAACTATTATGACATGCATACAACCCCTAACTACACAGTGAGAGAACTCACCTCAAATGCGCGCCTACCTTAATCAACACGAATCAATCTTCACAATTACGGTCACTTTCCAGCACCTAAACGCATGTTAAAACGTGTCAATACGAGACCCGGACCCTATGACACGACACACGCTTAAACCGTCACTAAAACTAATTTCCGTTCTCACAAAACAGGTCTGTTCGGGACCTGTTTCGACCCCCTTAAATCCAGAAAAATCCCAATATTATTTCATGACCAGAAATTCCTCTGAGTTGGGGTTCTAAGGACATATTATACGCCTCCTAACGATTTTTCTACAATTTATTATGAATTAAATACGAACGGTTACCAAAACTGCCAGTTTTCGGTCCAGCCTGCACAAACAGTCCAAAACAGCCTAGCTACGGGTTTAATCAGACTTTCGGCAAAACACGAAAAACCTTCCCAACTCGAATAGGGAACTATGGCCACCAAAATCACCTCAAAACGAGTTACGAGTAAAAAGTTATGGTCCACGCAAAACAGTGGCAGATTCCAGGAAATTTTACATAAAATGACGAACCGCAGAACTTGCGACCACTTTTTCTCCCAACTCAAGGCCGAACCAGTTTTCCGCTAAAACACAGAAAACGTGCCCGGTCCCGAGCTCGAAGCGTGGGCGCCAGTTTCGGCTCAATCGGAGTTACGACGGAAAAGTTATTGCCGTCACAAAACTGGGACTGAACCATATTTTCGCATAAAAAGTGATTTTAGAACCGACGGTTTAAACTATTCGGCTTAACGATTAAGTCACGGGTTAAGGGCTCTATAGAGACTAAGGTCTGGTCACGGCCACGCGCCACCCACTGCCATCTCCGGCAGTGGTGGTCGCCGGTGGCGACCGGCGGCGGCCAGCGGCGGCCGGCGGTGGTTTTTCGATTACGATCGCACGAGACAACAACCCGACCATTCTCCCTCTCTCTCTCGACCAGTCTCACGCACACGCACCCACAACGGCAGCCACGGCCGTCCATCCACCACCGCCACAGCGGCGGCGAACGGCGGCGGCGACTGGAACGAGAAGGAAAGAAACGAAACATGAGAGGTGATTACCTTACGACGACGCCACGTAACCGCACTCGATCCTCCCTCCCTCGAAACTCCGGCGAACAGCAGGAGGTGGTGACAGCGACTTCCGGCGGTCTCTCTCTCTCTCTCTCTCTTTTCCGGCGACTGCAGGTTGCTCTCTTTCTAATCTCCTCTCGGCTCTCCTCTATCTCTCTCGAACTCCCTCACTACCGCACCTCACAACCAAAAAGAAAGGACAATAGGGTTTTTGGAAAAAACATTTGGGTTTTGCTTGGCTTTCACGAAAAGAAAAAACGGGAATGGGAATGGGAATCCGGCCATGGGCCGTGACCCATGCAAACCATTCCAAATGTTTCACTTTAGCCCCCCAAACTACCCCTATTTTACAAACTTCACTAAAAGACATGGTTTCTAACATTATGGTCCTTTTTGACACCAACCCACTAACCACAAACAATTAAATGTAAACGCTTTAATTAATTAAAAATAATTAGACAAAAACGTACCGGGACGCGGGCTTTACAACTCTCCCCCGCTTGGATTAGACTTCGTCCCCGAAGTCCACGCCCGCAAACAGCTTCGGGTAATTTTCCCGCATCTCGGCTTCTGGTTCCCATGTCCATTCTGAACCTTTCCGGTGCTGCCACTGGACCTTCACCAATCCAATGACTTTGTTCCGAAGAGTCTTCGTCTTCCTCTCGACGATGGCTACTGGCTTCTCCACATAGTTGAGTCGCTCGTCAATCTGAATATCTTCAAGGGGAACTACTGCAGACTCATCCATCACGCACTTCCGCAACTGAGAGACATGGAACATGTTGTGGATCAGGCTCAGCTCCTCTGGTAGCTCCAATCGGTAAGCTACTTTCCCCACACGCGCGATGACCTTGTACGGTCCGATATATCGGGGACCCAACTTTCCCCACTTGCGAAAACGGATTACCCCTTTCCAGGGTGACACTTTCAAAAGAACGTAATCCCCGACTTGGAACTCCAAGTCCGATCGTCTCTTATCAGCGTAACTCTTTTGTCGACTCTGAGCAGTGACTAACCGATCCCGCACCATCTGGATCATTTCCGTCGTCTTTAGCACAACATCGGTGCTCCCCAGCACCCTGTGACCAACCTCGCCCCAACAAATGGGCGTCCGACACTTCCTGCCATACAACACTTCGTACGGCTCTACCGATGCTAGCGTGATAGCTGTTATTATAGGAGAACTCAGCTAGTGGAAGATACTGATCCCAACTACCACCAAAGTCAAACACACATGCTCGCAGCATGTCCTCAAGTGTCTGAATAGTACGCTCACTTTGCCCGTCGGTCTGAGGATGAAATGTTGTACTGAAATGCAACCGCGTACCCATCTCATTCTGAAACTTCTCCCAAAACCGGGAGGTGAAACGAGTATCCCGATCCGAGACAATCGAGACTGGCACCCCGTGCCTAGTTACAATCTCTCGGATGAAAACCTCCGCGAGCTTATCCGCCGAGAAGCTCTCTTTAATCGCCAAGAAGTGAGCGCTCTTAGTCAGACGATCCACAATTACCCAGATGGTATCATTCCCTCGCTGAGTTTTGGGAAGCTTCGTGATGAAATCCATCGTAATCTGCTCCCACTTCCACACCGGAATCTCCAAAGGCTGCAATTTCCCGTGCGGTCGCTGGTGCTCCGCCTTGACCTTCCGACAAGTCAAACATACCTCCACACATTTGGCCACATCCCGCTTCATGCCGGGCCACCAATAGCCTTCCCGTAAGTCTCTGTACATTTTGGTAGCTCCCGGATGAATCGAAAACTTGGACTTATGCGCCTCGTCCAATAGTATCTGTCGGTTCCCACCGGTGAATGGGACCCAAACTCTACCATATCGGGTCAATAGTCCTCGACTATCCCGTACTAATTTCGGAATTTCTCCCGAAACTCTCTCACGTTTTGCATTTTCCGCCAACACGGCCACCTCCTGAGCGATACCTATCGACTCCAAAAGAGGTGCAACCACTGTCAACCGCTGACACAGACCCTTCAGCGGTCCCCCAACCGGATGTCGGCTAAGTGTGTCCGCGACTACATTCGCTTTACCAGGTTGGTAAAGTATCTCGCAGTCGTAATCCTTGACCACATCAAGCCATCTTCGCTGACGCATATTAAGATTTTGCTGATCCATCAGGTATTTAAGGCTCTTATGATCAGTGTAGATCGTACACTTGACACCATAAAGATAGTGTCTCCAAATTTTTAGAGCAAACACTACTGCTCCCAACTCCAAGTCATGAGTCGGGTAGTTCGCTTCGTGAGGCTTCAGCTGCCTCGAAGCGTAAGCTATGACCTTGCCGCGTTGCATCAGCACGGCACCCAACCCCTGATATGAAGCATCACAATAAACCACCAAATCCTCCATACCCTCGGGCAAAGTTAACACAGGAGCCTCGCATAAATGCCTGCGTAGCTCCTCAAACGCCTTCTGCTGCTCTTCACCCCAACTGAAAGCTGCAGTTTTCTTCGTCAGTCGAGTCATAGGCAAGGCAATCTTGGAGAAATCTTGGATAAATCTTCGATAGTATCCTGCTAACCCGAGAAAACTCCGCACCTCGGTAGGAGTTTTCGGCACCTCCCACCGCATTACCGCTGAGATCTTGGCCGGATCGACCATGATACCGTCCTGATTCACGACATGTCCTAGGAATTGGACCTCTCGTAACCAGAATTCACACTTGGAGAACTTAGCATAAAGCTTCTCCCGCCTCAACACATCCAAAACTTCCCGCAAATGCACCTCGTGCTCTTCTCTCGTCTTCGAATATACGAGGATATCGTCGATGAATACGATCACCGAGCGATCCAGCATCGGGCTGCATACCCTGTTCATGAGGTCCATGAACGCTGCTGGTGCGTTGGTGAGTCCGAAAGGCATCACCACGAACTCGTAATGGCCATACCGCGTACGGAAGGCCGTTTTCTCCGTATCCTCACCTCGTACCCGCATCTGGTGGTACCCGGATCTCAGGTCGATCTTGGAGAACCACGAGGCTCCCTGCAACTGATCAAACAAGTCGTCAATCCTTGGCAGAGGATAACGATTCTTTACCGTAAGCTTATTCAGCTCCCGGTAATCAATACACATTCGTTGAGATCCATCCTTCTTCTTTACGAACAATATTGGAGCTCCCCACGGTGAACAACTCGGCTTAATGAACTCTTTCTCGAGAAGTTCCTGCAACTGATCATACAGCTCCTTCATTTCCGGTGGAGCCAGGCGATAGGGTGCCTTGGCCACCGGAGCAGCACCCGGAATCAGATCGATTCGAAACTCCACCTGTCGTTCGGGAGGTATCCCCGGTAACTCGTCGGGAAACACATCGGCAAACTCCCTCACGACTGGTACATCTACGGCAGTCTTCTTCGCCTCGTCAAAACGCGTATCTACTACATACGCCAAGTACCCCTGACCACTATGCTGAAGGTGTCTCCGAGCCCTCGCCGCGGAACATATTGCCGTAGTCCGTCTGGGCGAGTCTCCCTGAATCAACAACTCTCCCCCGCTTGGGGTTCGAACCCGCACTTGTTTGTGGCGACAAACAATTTCCGCATCAAACGCGTCCATCCAATCCATGCCCACAATCACACAAAGCTCTCGCATAGCTATTGGAATCAAATCAATGGGAAACCTCACACCCGAGATTTCCAACGTGCATCCCCGATACACATCCGTAACCGTCAAGGTTCGATCATCGGCAACCTCGACTACCAAAGGACATCCTAATCGTCCCACCACTCGGCCCAAACTCTCGCTAAAGGTGCGAGACACAAATGAATGAGTAGCCCCGCTATCAAACATTACAACCGCAGGCACCGAGTTAACTTGAAACGTACCTAGCATACAATTAACAACATATATATATAAAAAAAAACAAGGCATGAAAAGGAAGGACGAAAAGAAAGAGGGTGATAAAACATACCTGTCACCACCTTAGGCGTCGCCTGCGCCTCTTCCACCTTCAGCTGGTGGACTCTACCTCGGGCTGTCTTTGTCCCCGACTGACCCGTACGACCGTCAGTGATGCGCAGTGGGGCATTTGCAGGAGCCCTCTGTGCACCACCCCCATCAGTTGCCCTAGCATTCGGACAATTGGCCCTCACGTGGCCCGTCTGCTTGCAGCTAAAGCAGATCATCAAGGGCGACTTGCAATCCCGGCTGAGATGACCGGACTGCCCACACTTGAAACACCCGCCAGTCTTCTTCCCACTAGAATCCCTGGGTTTAAACCCACCACTCTTCGAACTTCCGCGCGAATCAGAAAACTTTGACTTCTTTTGCACCGCAGAGATTGGTGTCACCGCCTGTGCTGCCTTTCTCTTTCTGGCTTGGGTCTCTAACTCCAGCTCCCTCCTCCGGGCTGCATCCATCATTGCTGACAAAGAAGCGTACGGTACCGTGCTCACGAACTCCCTGATCTCGGTACGTAACATATCTTTATACCGAGCCATCTTCATTTCCTCCGAAGCGGCATATTGAGGACAAAACAGCGCCATCTCAGTGAATTTCTTGTTCATCTCTTTAACAGACTCCGTGGTCTGGGTTAGTTCCAAGAACTCCTTCGCTATCCGCTCCATCTCTACCGGAGGCACGTATTCAGCACGGAAACGAGTAACGAACTCCTCCCACGTAAGGGTAGTACGCTCGGCCAGAGTCAGCGCTGAGGCGCACCAATCCTTCACCCCATCGCGAAGCAAATTCACAGCAAAACGGACCTTCAGATTATCCGGGCAGCCGCAGGTCAAGAAGGCACACTCCATATCAGAAACCCAACGCATGCTAACAATTGGGTTCGGGTCTCCCTTGAACTCCGGGGGAGAACAGGCAGAGAGATTCCGATACTGGAACTCTCGATTACGGGGCTGTCCCCCAGCAGGCGGCGGAATCGCTGCGATGCGTTCCTCTAGCAGAACCGTCACCTGATCTTGTATGGCGGTGATAATCTCATGGATTGCCTCCCCGACCGCATGCGCTACCTCCGCTGCAATCATCTCTCGGATCTGCTCCTCCGTGATCCCCGCCTCAGTTCGCGGCTCAGTCGCGTTGTTCCTCCTAGTGATGGCCATTCTATAAAGAAGAAACATACAACGAGTT
Organism: Saussurea involucrata; assembly: GCA_033807775.1. NCBI lineage: Eukaryota > Viridiplantae > Streptophyta > Magnoliopsida > Asterales > Asteraceae > Saussurea > Saussurea involucrata. The sequence goes on from CM066324.1 coordinate 49,829,888, forward strand.
ATTAGTACCTAATAACTCACATCAACAACACTCACGCTCAGCTCCTTGGATTCCTCGCGACTTTCCCGACTCGAGCACTGATCATGTGCTTCCGGTAGTAGGAGCTCTACTACTACCTTCCACACCTATCATCGCTCGTTCCGAGTCCCATCCCGAGGGGTCCAAGTAGCTTCTCGCCGAAACTACACACATATGCCCGCACCGGCATATATACACACTCTTCCTAGCTCCCTAGGAATTTCATCCCAACCACTACCCTTGCTACTACCGAATCCCCACTAATCATAAAGAGTGGCCTCGCGAATACCCGATTACATGCATTGCAAAACAAATAGACAGTCGAATACAAGATTCTATCCTAGAACAGTTGGACTCAAACAAGAGCTGCGCAATAGAACTAAATCGAATATTCTAAGGCTATAAGTCTCTTACTGCATACAACCTAGAGGGCATTCACTTAGTAACCTATCATAATTAGCTGAAATTCCTAATAGCAAGCAATTCAACATACCGCATAGTGTCAACAACAGGCAATCTAGCATGCATACTCTATGATCTAGAAAGCAATAAAACACTAAGCATTGTACCTTTCCCTTCGGCTCCGGCTGACTGTACACACTGCGCCATCGATCACCGTTCCTCGAACGGGTTTTTACTTTTTCTTTTATTTCCAAAAAGATTTAATAAAGAATTTGAAAATTTCCCAGCCGCAACTTGAGACAAAACACACCGAGGTGCGTTTGATTCACTCAAGCTGTGCTCTGATACCAAGTTGAAACATCCCAAAATTTCAAGGAAATTCAAAATTTTAATTAAACGCTTTATATATAAAAACTCATTAAATAATCCCAACATATTAATTGCAAAATCATAAATGTTGTTCAAGTAATCAGAAACCAGCGGAAACATTGTTCAATAAATAAAACTAATATCAGCCAGCTCATCCCGCGCGCCAGTGTGTACCTGTCACGCCTTAGAGCCACTCGTACCTGAAACCACAGTTAATTGGGAAAGGGTAAGCACGAAGCTTAGTGAATTCAAACACATGCGCAGATAGGAATTATATACACATCACTCCTATCCGCACATAAGCAACAACATCACAGATACATAAAACGAGTAAACATCTACAGGTAAATATGTATCCAACCAAATCGTAACGTAACCAACACCTCAGTACCATCAAGGCCTCGGTCCCACCGAATTGTAATGTAACCAACACCTCAGTACCATCGAGGCCTCGGTCCCACCGAATTGTAATGTAACCAACACCTCAGTACCATCGAGGCCTCGGTCCCACCGAATTGTAATGTAACCAACACCTCAGTACCATCGAGGCCTCGGTCCCACCGAATTTGTAATGTAACCAACACCTCAGTACCATCGAGGCCTCGGACCCACCGAATTGTAAGGTAACACATTTATACCAAGCATTCAAACCAAACAAATATTACACACCACAACAACTAGTTCACACCACAAAGACAGTAGTACATGCAAACTATTATGACATGCATACAACCCCTAACTACACAGTGAGAGAACTCACCTCAAATGCGCGCCTAGCTTAATAAACACGAATCAAGCTTCACAATTACGGTCACTTTCCAGCACCTAAACGCATGTTAAAACGTGTCAATACGAGACCCGGACCCTATGACACGACACACGCTTAAACCGTCACTAAAACTAATTTCCGTTCTCACAAAACAGGTCTGTTCGGGACCTGTTTCGACCCCCTTAAATCCAGAAAAATCCCAATATTATTTCATGACCAGAAAGTCCTCTGAGTTGGGGTTCCAAGGACATATTATACGCCTCCTAACGATTTTTCTACAATTTATTATGAATTAAATACGAACGGTTACCAAAACCGCCAGTTTTCGGTCCAGCCTGCACAAACAGTCCAAAACAGCCTAGCTACGGGTTTAATCAGACTTTCGGCAAAACACGAAAAACCTTCCCAACTCGAATAGGGAACTATGGCCACCAAAATCACCTCAAAACGAGTTACGAGTAAAAAGTTATGGTCCACGCAAAACAGTGGCAGATTCCAAGAAATTTTACATAAAATGACGAACCGCAGAACTTGCGACCACTTTTTCTCCCAACTCGAGGCCGAACCAGTTTTCCGCTAAAACACAGAAAACGTGCCCGGTCCCGAGCTCGAAGCGTGGGCGCCAGTTTCGGCTCAATCGGAGTTACGACGGAAAACTTATTGCCGTCACAAAATAGGGACTGAACCATATTTTCGCATAAAAAGTGATTTTAGAACCGACGGTTTAAACTATTCGTCTTAACGATTAAGTCACGGGTTAAGGGCTCTATAGAGACTAAGGTCTGGTCACGGCCACGCGCCACCCACTGCCATCTCCGGCAGTGGTGGTCGCCGGTGGCGACCGGCGGCGGCCAGCGGCGGCCGGCGGTGGTTTTTCGATTACGATCGCACGAGACAACAACCCGACCATTCTCCCTCTCTCTCTCGACCAGTCTCACGCACACGCACCCACAACGGCAGCCACGGCCGTCCATCCACCACCGCCACAGCGGCGGCGAACGGCGGCGGCGACTGGAACGAGAAGGAAAGAAACGAAACATGAGAGGTGATTACCTTACGACGACGCCACGTAACCGCACTCGATCCTCCCTCCCTCGAAACTCCGGCGAACAGCAGGAGGTGGTGACAGCGACTTCCGGCGGTCTCTCTCTCTCTCTTTTCCGGCGACTGCAGGTTGCTCTCTTTCTAATCTCCTCTCGGCTCTCCTCTATCTCTCTCGAACTCCCTCACTGCCGCACCTCACAACCAAAAAGAAAGGACAATAGGGTTTTTGGAAAAAACGTTTGGGTTTTGCTTGGCTTTCACGAAAAGAAAAAAACGGGAATGGGAATGGGAATCCGGCCATGGGCCGTGACCCATGCAAACCATTCCAAATGTTTCACTTTAGCCCCCCAAACTACCCCTATTTTACAAACTTCACTAAAAGACATGGTTTCTAACATTATGGTCCTTTTTGACACCAACCCACTAACCACAAATAATTAAATGTAAACGCTTTAATTAATTAAAAATAATTAGACAAAAACGTACCGGGACGCGGGCTTTACACCAAGACCCGCGATCGAACCAGGACCCGACCCGCGAACCAGACGACGACCCACGCTGCAAAAAGGACACGCGCGACTTACCACGCGACTTGCAAGTCGCGTGGCAAGTGGCGTAACCCACTGTTTCGCGAAAATCAGTATTTTATTTCGGGTTTTAGGTCACTTTTCGATATCATTCAGACGGCAGACGATCGGGAGCAGTTTGGGGGCGATTTTCAGAGCCGTGTGACACCTTTTGGAGCTACGAGGGAGGATCAATTGAGGAGACGTTCAACACGCGAAGTGGATACGAGCCGGAAGAAGGGAGTTCATCTTTATATTCATTAGTACATCACACCATTCACCACGATCACTTTTGCCATGTTTTCTTTCATACTTGTTTTCTCTTCTTTTGTGTTTGAATTCCCCAACATCATGAACTAATCTTTAGATGTTGGGGGTTGGACTGAATTAGATTTGAACATATAGATGGATGACGAATGATGTTTATCAGTTTTTCTTAGTTTAATGAATGCATGTGATTTTGTCCTTAATGCTTTTGTAAATTTGGCCAATTTACGATTGACCTATTGTTTTCAATTATGTTCGAGAGAATTAATTGAGAATTAGAATTAGGAATTGCATCTCTGAGGTGAGAAACTGGATAGAGATATACCAGTGTAAACCTTGGTCCCGTTTTAATCTTGAACGTAATGTGTTTTGAATTCCATAAGTGAGATCGAAAGATAAACTTGTGCTTTTTAAGATAAAACCCGTTGTGCTTGAGAAAGAACAACGGTGACTTTTACAAGATTGGGTGTCATCATAAGAGAATAACTGGTAATTGTTTGAGTCTGATGTCTGTATGTGAGAATTTAAGGATTTCCAACCCTCAACTGTTTCCTCCATCAAAGTTTCCAAAGTTGTTTATGTTTTGTCTTGTGTTTGATTTGTTTACTTATCGCAATTAAGTAGTTTTAAAACCAATCTTCCAAATTCGACAGTTCAATTAATAGTTCTTATAGTAATTGTGATACTTAGTTCCTAGCTCCCGTGGATTCGATACTCGTACTTACCGTACGTTATTACTTGATTTCGACACCGTACACTTGCGGTTAGATTAGGGGTGTAAACCCACCTATCAAACACCTTTGAACTTGCTTTCTTCAAGTTTCTTGATTATAACGGATAACGCATTTCGTTCTTCGAGAATTAAATCAAATTTCTTTGTAGATCAGATTTAACCATTTGTTCCTTCAAAATCTCGGTTGTTAACCCAGATAATTTCTGTGTAAGCTTATGAACTTCTGTTTCAAAAATGGTTCTTTCAAATTCAAAATCTTTCTCAATAGTGTTGCGTTTGTCAGATATTTCTTTGAAAAACGCAACGTTTTTCTTTTCAAGCTCTCTTTTCACTTTCAAATGATTTTCTTTGGTTCTCAAACTTTTCTCGTTCAAGCACTAAGACTTGTTCAAAATCAGAAATCTGTTTAGAAAGTTTAACATTATTAAGTTCAAAAACTTTTCTTTCCTTGAAAATCCTTTTGGAAATATCAAGAATTTTTCTCTCAAAATTTTTCTTCTCATTTAAGAAGTTACTCTTTTCTTTTTCAAAAGTAGGAATTTGTTTTTCAAGAACAGATATCATTTTCTTCAACTCAAGATTTTCACGCTCAATGGTCCTTTCTTTATCTTCTAGGGATCGAAGCTTCTCTTCTTTGGCTTCGAAATTTGCAACTCTTCGTTCAAGTACAGATAGTTTTCTAGAAGCTTCAGCACTTTTCTTCAAATCGGCTTCTCTTTCAAGATCGGAGATTTGTTGCTGGAGATCCAAATTGTTTTTCTCTAGATCAGAAATTTTTGCCTCCGAACCTCCGAAGCTTTTGCGTTCTTCTGATAAGTTTCACAACTTTTCCAAAGAGCCTTTTTTTTTCTTTTGTCAAAGTCTTAATCTGTTTATCGTGGTAGTCGATTTGCATCTTATACCCATGAATGCATTTTTCTAACTTTTCTATTTTTTCTATTGGATTTTCATACCCAGTATAAAAATCTTGAACGTTTGACATTGTTACGTGAAAAATTATGATCGTTAATCGGTGTTGTTTTGAAAAATCAAGAATTGCGGAAGAAAATCAAAATTAAATCAGAAAAACAAATCTATAAAATAAATTTGTTTTCACAAATTAAAATCTGATTAGTTAACCGGAACGAACAAAATCAAACTTCAATATCCAAAGATGTTGTAGCCTACTGGTCGGTAACATCCTGAGGGGGGTAAGTGGTAGTGGAAGCCCTTACTACCCGGGTTCGAATCTAGGGGTGAACACGCGGCGGATATCGAGGGTCGTGGGCCGAATCGTGGCCGGGTCGAAGGGGATTAGTCTGAACATAGTTCCGGATACCCCGAAATGCAATTGTCTTTCAAAAAAAAATCAAACTTCAAGAATGAATCCTCGAAACACCTTCGTGCGATACATGGATGAAAATTTGAATCTTTTGATATAAAGCATGCGATATTGACTGTAGAAGGATTCTGCGATGTATATATGCATGCAAAAAACATAAATGATGATGTTAAAAAGAATAAAGGAAAATTAACACTTGCCACCATCTTTCTGTAAGTATGCAACGTGGAAATAAAAATAAAACAAGACCAAATAATTTCAATGCATGGAAACTTGGGTAGTTGCCACGTAGTTGATTTGTATGTATATGGTACACAAGAATTTCATCCGGGAAAGAAAAACAAATCGATGGTCAAAGTAAAGTGTGCTGTGAGGGTGTCCGGCAAACTCAGTGTCCGGAAAAAGTTATCCGGGAAGTCTGAGGTTCCGGGAAGCTAAAAAAAATTATCCGGTAAACTAAGTTTGTCCGGGAAGAGCAACCTTTTGTCTGGAGAGTTGGGGTTATCAGGAAAAAATTAGTATCCGGGAAATAATTGGTACCCGGAAAAAATTAACCGGAAACAAAGTATCCGGAAAAGATTTTATCGGGAACTTTTATTTTGTCCGAAAAACTGGTTTATAGGGAAAACTTACCTGGAAAGGTTAGGGTTTATGAAATAAACCCGCATGCGGCTGCGTTTCTTCCCTTCTGCACCTGCACTTCTCAAGAACTCATCAAACAATCATCAAACAAGCAAAAAATTCGATTAATGAACACGAAGAACGCTTCAAAAACCAAAAATTCCAAAACCTTCAAAATTGAAACGAAACAGATAAAGAACGATCACAAACTGATTAAAATCAAAATCTAACGAGATAATAATATCAAATCAATCAAATAAATCAAGAAACCACTTTGCAAACCCGATTGATGATCGATTCACCCCAACAAAAACTGCACTATGTCAAAAATAATAAGGGTGCCTTCTGGACCTCAAACGACAATCTCCACCGTTCAGAATGTAGAACAGAATGTCGTGAAGCTACTGTCTAAAAATCGCGACGATCTGACGGTTCAAACTCCGGAAATAAGCAAAACGGCACGGCTGCGTTTTCCAGAAAATTGCATACGATTTTTATTGCTTTTTCTCGCTTTCGTTCGATTTTCTTCTATTTCTTCAAATCACCGATTATGCTCTGATACCACGTGTAGATCCCAAATTTATCAAGTATCAATGTAAACAAAACGAAACGATTAATCTTATTGAATGATTCAAGAGAGTTACAAAAGATTTGAATGAATAACACAACTATCTCTCTCTCTAAACTATTAAGCTCATAATACTTGAATGATTAATCTTTTACCTAATTCTAAACAAAACAAACCTTAAATATATACTTGGATCTATTACAACCAAGACCCAGGCCCATTAAGCCTAATCTAAGCCCATTAAACAATATAAAGGCTTTTACAATTAATATTCTTTTCTAAATAACTAGTAAGGTACCCGCGCAATGCTACGGGTAATCAAGAATAAATGGCATGAGGCTTGATATGGTGGGAAGTCAAGCTTCAAGAACTCGGAGCTACAACGTTTTAAAACAATGGCATACGACAAACTTAACATGACGTGAGACATGAACGCTTTAGAACAAATGACGCACACTCACAAATGAAAAACATGTATCTAAGAATATTAAAATTATATTTTTGTGACACTCAAAATGCAAGATAAAATTCATTACAATTACAACATTAGCATTTCCAAATAGTGTTATTAGATGCCTTGTCTTTTTTCTAATCACACAAGTATTACACCCCTAATAGAACTTTATGCAAATAAAGAGAATTACAATTTCAAGATGGCACAATTTTGGCTTCGTTTATGTTGTGCGTGTATTCCACCAGATTCTCACCATCCATAGTCCCCAATCCCATCACCCTCACTTTACCACACCTTACTTTTCTATCCACTTCACTCACCTTTCATCTTGAGGATCTTGTGCCTCAATTGTTGGACGCCGGCTTCATAATGCAGGAGCTTATCCATGATCACAATCGACTACTTAAGGAACAGAACTTGAGACAAAACCTTGGCACTTGTCTCTGTTTTCTCCATTATCTTGTTACAAACTGTGCCTTACATTTTATATTTTATGTCTCTATAAATATAAATAATATATTTTACACCTCGATCAAACTCCAACATCCCGCCAATACCAATCTGTTGCGACTTCTTTTGCCAAGCTATCTTTATCTTCATAGAAAATATCACTTAGAAATTCTTCATTTTGGAGTGATTCTAATTTGTAACACACTAACACTGAGTTCTTAATAAAAAAAAACAAGATGAATAACAAAAATCCTATACAAATAGCAATTTGCAAAGACACCCAGGTTAAAGAAAGTGATCACAATGAGACGATATCAAAAAAAACCATAGCCAATCAAATTACTCGAAAAATTTCTCCAAGCAGATTTATGATTAATTTCTCGAAAAATTAAACATAGCCAATCCAATAGAAAACATCAGTTTCCAAACCATACCACAAATTCATAATCCTGATACTGGAATAATATTCAGTTTCCCTAACCTGCTACTTCTTCCGCTTCTAATCGATCAAAAAGAAACTACACCGATAGTTATGATACTAACAAATTCAACTTCAATCAACAAAAATCATCATATCTCAACAGTTGACCAAAAAAGAGTAGAATTAATGTTACTGAAATTATTATCTACACCATCCCCAAAAATGTGTTGATCAGTGGATACATGGACAGATAGATCATGAAGGCTACTTAGGCTATTTTCAATTTTGAAAATTTGCTAAAAACATTGCTAAGTTAGAGGTTAAGAGAAGCATGTTGGATACTAAAGCTTTTAGATTAGATGAAATAATCAAAACGTGGGTATTCCATCTTAATTTTTACAGGGTGGCATGAAACCAATCCTTGGGTGGTGTTTACTGTTTAGCAACCAACTTTAGCTTCACAGAGGAGTTGTAGGCATTAATGGAACCAATCCTTTAACCAGATTACCTTTTGTTTAACTAAAGAAGAGTTGGTTAAAGGATTGTCACATATACAGATATTCAAACCAAGCATGAAAACAAACAAATTAATGGGTATTATTCAAATAAATAATGGATCTAATTCGTATATGAACAAAAAGAACCACATGGACAGATGGTATTTGACGTGAAGAACCTATGAGTCCAAATAGGCAAATAGGCAAACAATCCTTTTATCTCCAGAAATAAATGAAGAAACCAAAACACCAAAATCAAAATCAAGAAATACAAACCTTTTGGTTTCGATTGGATACCAAAAATCGATTTTGGGTTTCGAAAGCAATCTGTGCAAAAAACTTGAAAGCAGAATTGTGTTTGAACAAACACTCGAACAGAACTTAAAAGCGAAAATATTGTGCAATAAGTCAACAACAGTATATTCTTTACCCGGAGCAAAGTAACAATCACAAAAGTTGTATCCAACCTACCCATCATTCTTAGAGTCTCAGGATCTGTGTACAGGCAAACCTGCAGCAACACAACCTCATCAGTCTTAATATAATTTTTATGTAAAACATGCTATATTTTGGTCCACAAACAAACACCCCCCCCCCCCCCAATCCACCATGATAGGGGGGGAGTCAAACCACAATAAAATAAAGAGACGAGGAATGCCTTTCGACTTCTCAATTACTGCTCTCAATTACCCCAGGTAACAAATTAAATTATTGATTAACATAATCCATTTTGAATCTAGTAGTTGATTTAGCACCCAAAACAAATGAATAGCAGCATCCTTGAAAACACTTGTGGTAAAACTGAAACAAACAAAGCAGTGAACATCGAAAAGCCCAATAAAGAGATGAGGAATGCCTTTCGACTTCTCAATTACTGCACTCAATTACCCCAGGTAAAAATTAAATCATGAATCACATAATCTATTTTGAATCTAGTAGTTGATTTAGCACCCAAAACAAATGAATAGCAGCATCCTTGAAAACACTTGTGGTAAAACTGAAACAAATAAAGCAGTGAACATCGAAAAGCCCTAAAAAATTCTTAGAGTTGCTCGATTTTCAGATGTTTACATGTATACGCTTAATACTTAAATAAAATCATCATCACCTTAACTCCTGCCCACCAATCAACGATCCAAACAAGTTCCAGCCACAACAACTCAGCCACCATTCTATTCATTCTTCTAAATAAAACTCTTCGAGAATGGTCGTACAGTCACAAAAACAAGTACCTAAAATAGTAAATCAGCAGTAACAAATCAAACATAGTGAGATTTAGCGTTATTTTAGAAGCTCGCAACAATTGAATCTCAAGTACAGATTTCAATAACACACACACAAACACACATAAAAAAGTACCAAATCTACTAAGAACTGGAAGAAATAAGTTACAATCAAACATTGTGTTGATGACATTGCCAAGGTTATTTCTATAATATGCTGCATGGCTGCCTATGCTTAGTATAATCTTGAAAGCATTATGCATATGTCATCTCTTGTCATATTATAAAAAACTCCGAGAAATGTGACTATAAACATCATATAATGTGACTACAAATACATATGGTCTCCTGCAACAAGTGCGCCTGGTGCAAATGTATTGCTTATGTAACAAATGAATCATGCCCCCAACCATTGTTTTCAAAAGCGTGTGAGGCATACGCCTCGTCAGTAGGACTGTAGGAACTCAGAACTATGATAAGTAATTGATAGTGTTAGAATTTTACCGTTAAGCACTTACCCGGGTCTGGAATCAATAAAACTCAAATTTCCAACAGAGGACTATATACTTCAAATTTCCAACAGCAACTTAATAAACTCTTGAAAAGAGAACAATATCAAAGCAAACAAGCCTATGTGTTAGATAACCTGTTGCATTGAGCCTCTTTTCATTTTCTTCTTTTGTAATCCCCTTCTTCAGTTTGTTATTTGTATCCTATAGAAACCAAAGCCATTGAAATGAAAGGAAATAAAAGCTTTAATAATTGTAACTATTATTATCATTTATAAATTTGTAAGAATTAAAGAACTTAATAAAAAAAGTTCTAACCTTGCATTATGAGTATCATCCTCACCCAAATTCAACCTCAAATTCTCATCACCATGGCAAAAAGATCGGTTTTGCAGCCTTCTGTTCTTCAAGAAAACAACGAAAATCAACCACAATATCTAACCATGAATCGAAACCCAAACGAAAAACAAAATCATGAATCGAAACCCAAACGAAAAACAAAATCATGAATCGAAAACCCAAATGAAACACAAAATCAACTTCGAAATCTAATCCAGATTTGAGTTGAGATAATCGTACCTGGATATGAAGAAACCCCAAAATGTTGAATCGATGGTGAATCGGACCTGAGAAAACCCAAAAACCAAAATCGATTGTTGAAACCAAAAATAATTTTGAAACCAAAATGGATTTTGAGTAAATCGTACCTCGATATGAAGAAACCCCAAGATGTTGATCGATGGTGAATCGGACATGAGAAGAAACTCAGAATCGAAAACAAAAAATCGCAAAAAATGATGGGGTTTAATTTGTGCGATATTGCAGGAAACCTGGAGAGGAGGAGGGAGAGCATCGTAGGAGATGAGACGCTTTAGGGTTGGAATACCACATATAAAGGAGCAGAGAGGTGAGAGATGGAGAGAAATCAGGAAAATCGTGGAGATGAGGGACGTGGGAGAGGTTGCAGAGAAGAGAGGGACGTGGGAGAGTGAAGAGTCGGATCAGATTTCAAGGGGGAGAAGAAGCACTGGGTTAGAAAGAAAATCAGGACGTGGAGGTGGGGAAAGAGAGAAATGAGGGAATCGTGAAGAAGGAGACGTATGAGAGAAGTAGCAAGGAGAACTGATTTCAGATCATGCTTTAAAAGTCTGTACATTAAGCTAAAATAGAAGTAATTCTAAAATTTTGAATTTAACTGCCCTAAGCCCTTATTCTTTTTACTAGCAGTTTACCCGTGCGATGCAGCGCGGGTGAATCACAACTCTAAAGCAATAACTTAGGGGCCGTTTACAAAAGGCTTACTTGGGTAACTGCATACCAAGTCACATTAGCTTACCGGATGAATATGGCAAAGACCAAGCATCTTACCCGATAAGAGCGAAAGCAAGGACTGAGAGTCTTACCCGGTAAGTGAGTGCGGCGACTCTTACCACGGTTAGCACTTACGGCTAAATTGTTGCATATGATGCCATTTTGGTGGACTAAATCTTATCCGAGAAGTAGGTGATAGTGTTGAATTTTACCGATAAGCACTTACCCTGGTAAGTGATAAGGTAAACGACACTTTAGCCTTTGATTATGTTTCTCCGTTCACTCTAAAAAAAACTTGAGTTTGTATGGTTTATTTGCAGGTCAACAAATAAATAAAGATGAAGGTTAATATTGTTTATTAATAATATTAATTGGTACTAAAGCTAATTGAGTATTGGCGCAATCCGTCGGGGATGTTAATGTTCTATGAAGATACATTTAAGTTTCAAACCTAAACATCATTTCCATAAGCAACAAATGTATAATCAAAAGTGTACATAAACCAAACCAATAAAGTCGGAATGTTTTCATACATAATCTAGAGTGAACAATCCTATTACCTTTAAAATAACCCAAACACATGCATTATCACATCGAACATTGACATCACGATTTGTACCCGTGCATTGCATTTTGATTCTGAAACAGATAAATCATTTTCTCAAACTTGCTTCCGGCTTTGCTTTACTTTTCCTCTCTCTTGATTTTGTATGGCTTTGTAACTGCAAAAAAACTAAAACCAAAAGTATTGGTAACATAAAAATAGATTATAAGCAAGACACTCTAAACGCAATTCTACTACTAATTTTCTCCAAATAAACATCAACATCATTATCTATTTTGTCAATTTTCAATACATAATTTACTTTATTATTATGTCCAAGATAATATACCTCAGCTCATGTCACTCCCACTTTTAACCAACCTCAATCCATTAGAAGCCTTTCTGCCACTTGGAATCCATTATCACTTTCTTCCACTTTTAACCAACCTCAATCCATCATTCCAACTCGTAAAAAACCCCTACAAATTTCCCAATAATCTTGATTTCATTTATTCACCCATCAAGATTTCTTGCAAAACAGATTCATCCCAAAAGAAATCTGCTTTCCTTTTGCACCCATTTTGACTCATTTACTCAAAAGTCAGAATCTTGATCCAAATTCTAAGCTTTTTGTTGCAGATTTGAAGTGGGTTTTTTTTTCTTGATTTCAAAGATGATGATTCTTGGGGGAAATGTGAGAAATCTTAAAGTCATAGATTCATTGTTAAGGTTGATGGTGATTCCTTTAAGTATTGCTTCTATGTGGTTGACTTTGACCAATCATGAAGATAACCCCATGTATGGCAAATTGGAGTTCAGTAATCTCAAGGGTCTCAAGTAATTTTCCATCTCTTTAAAACTTTACTTTAGAGAATACCCCTCAAGATTTCTTGAAAACCATCTTCATTTTGTTCAATTTTATCAGATTTTGTATTGTTTTTTCACAAATTCTTAAAACTATACCCATCAAGATTACTTGAAACCCCATATTCATTTCGTTAAATTTCAAACTGTTTTCACAGATGAATAATATCTAAAAGCAAATTTTTTGGATCAAAAATAGTAGGGAAAAAGGTTTTTCTGTACAGTAACTTGATACAGAGAAAAGAAACAGCTTCAATGGTTAGGTATGCAAGGTTTTTCTCTGAGATACTGGTGCAGAAATACAAATCAAAATCAAAATCTCAAAATTGAGTAGGTTTGTACCACACTATGCAGAGATAAATCGCGGTGGAGCAATATGGAGTAGAGCAAAGCAGCTTCAATGGTGAGGTATGTTTTTTTGGTGCAGTAGAAAAACCCATTAGTTTACATATAACATAAAATGTGGTTCAAAAATACAAATCAAAATCAAACTTGAGCTTTGTAACTTACTGTGTAGAGCAGCTTCAATACAAGGTCGATTATCACTGATGATGAAGGCTTTGGGAGTTTGGGAGCTTTTGAGCTTAAATCTGATGTTGGAGCTTTAGAGCCACTTATTACAGCTGTCGTATACACAAAAATGGGCATGAAGAAAACTTGTTCTTCAAAAGGATCCTCTGAAGTTACCAAAGTTACTATTACTGTAAAAAAGCTACTGCTGCTGTTGTACTAAAAGTATGTTTTTCAACCCTTTGAGCATTCCGAAATCTGGAAGATTTTGTCATTTGCATGTTAGAGCTTTAAAAGAGATGAAGAAAAGTCTTAATAATGGAAAACAATTCTGAAACCTTCTAGGTTTAAGAACCTGTACATCAGGCATTTAAACTTGTAATTCATAGTTTTTAAAAAATATGCTTAAAAATGTTGTACCTCTTGCATTAATAGTTGTAATTAAGAACTTTTAAGAATTTATGCATAAAATGGTGGTACACCATGCATGAAAATTTGTAATTAAGAGTTTTGATCAAGATGAATATTAAGGTAGTATAGATAAAGGAGAATAGATTATTTATATAATTTTCTAACGTGTAGGACATTTATGGTCCTAACAGGACCAGAATCGATTATTTGGGGTTAAAACAATATACAACCCAATAATGGCATGAATGGCATCGAATATAGTGTTTATTATAGTATTTTTTTCTCAAGATTTACACGATTACATCCAATAGAACCATAAAACAGTTGGGTATAAGCAGGGGTCGATACATCTGAGATCATTTTTGAATCCCACTTGAGAAATCTTTTTGATGATGGATCCCAAATCCTCAAGATCTAAAACAAACAAACCAAAATTCTTTTTTTTTGGTTGTTGAAGTGATCATATTGCATTATAGAGACTGTTAAGTAAAAGGCATTAGAGCATCCACAACAAGAATTTCATTACAATTTCATTTGGATTGTAAAAGTGACACGTAGGATTGCTAAATTAGAAATTGTAGTGGTTGTGAGTATGATTGCAAAATTAGAAATTGGTTTTGGTAATTTGCAAATGTCAAATCAGTACTTTTTGCTGATGTGGCAGTGAATAGTATGTGAAATTGTAGGGAATAATTTCTAAATTAGAAATTGTTTTATGTCAAATCATGTTTTGTGATGTTTTGTAGAGAGTATTTAATTGTAGTTTTGTAGAGAGTATTTAATTATAGTTATTTAATTAATAAAATATTTCATATTAAATTATAGTAAAGAGTATTTAATTGTAGTTTTGTTGTTATTTGATTAAAATACAGTTTTTTATGATGAGGTGTCACTTTATAAAGTGGGTGAAATTTCATTGTTATAGGAGATAATTTCAAGATAATTGCAAAGCTGATGTGGCGCTGATGTGACCCATTTGCAATTGGGATGAAATTTCATTGTTGTGGATGCTCTTATAGAAGTTTTACACCTAAACATGGTTGGTTTCCCCCAAGTGTTCCATATAAAATTCATCACTTATTTGATTTTTCTATTTATCAATCATATATTCAAATAGTGATAACAAACATTTCAACTTTGAAAAAAAGTAATTACTCCATTCCCAGAAGTAAATATGAAAACTCTGTGTGATATCCATGAAGGCATAATATTCACTTCACAAAGAAAACAACATCAAATCTGAATCCTCCACATGAAACTTGACACCAAATAAGATGAATCAAGAACTTTATCAACCAAAATCAGCTAAACCAAGTTATTGTCAAGTCTCTAGCTGTTGTGAGGACAACAAAGTGGATGGATTTTTTATGGAGTTATAAACTAAGAATATGGTTTAACTTTCTTGTGCTATCAGGTGAAAGATGATCCACTTAATACTCCAGTTGATGGTCCACCGCAATAGATAAATTTCATGACATTGAAAATACTAATGTTATTTATTCAAAATTGCTTGACGTGGTGTTTGTTTTTGCAAACAGCCTCTACCATTTGGAGAAGCTTCTACACGAGCTTACGACCATTGCTTTAAGTTTCAATTCCGCTTTGTTATTCTATTGTGTAACACCCCAAAATAGGGGTTAAGAAAAACTTCCATAAAACGGAAGAGTGGTACACATTACTAAAGTGAAAGTATTCATAAACATCGTTACCAAGACATTAATACAAATATCTAGTTACTGTATAACTACCAAAAGACTACTTGCTTGTTTGCTCAATACTATAGAAATTCAAGATCAAAAGGATGTCGGGAAGTTCTAATGTAAATCTTCCAATTCTTTAACCTTCCAACATCAATCCCGAGCTCACACCCCGTACTAAACCTTCTTGTGTCCGGAACCACTAATATCTGTAACACATAAAACACATAGCAAGTGTTAGGCTTCAATAGCCGTAACTTCTTCGTTAGAACCCCGTTTTTACCCCGGAAAGTACCATTGGACTCGAAATCAAATTACCCATCTAACTAATCCATAAAATCTACTATTCCACTATATCATCTATTTTTCATAAATTTACTTAAGGAATAAACTTACTGATTTCTATCGGGAGTTATCAAATAATAAGTAAAAATCACAGAAGTTACTTAAAATGTTAATCATAATCTAAAAAGTCAAAATATTAATAAATATTAAACTTACTATTACTTACGAGGATTTTCCGGGTGTTACATATTGTTTGTTATATGGTCTTGGATTTTTTTTTCTTTTCAAGATTTGGTAATCTGTTTACTCCTTTTTTTTTTCTGGCATCAATTTTAGATCTAATAAGTTTTAACAATACCTCACTTCTTTGCGTTCGTTCGTTTGTGATGCGTACTTGGCAATTTTCTTCATTGAATCTGATTTTTCGGTTTTAGGAATTCCCTAGAAATCTCTCACGTGGGTTTGAAAGGTTTTTCAGTTCTTGTCTAGGTGTGAAAAATTAATTGCTCCCGGCGTCTACATTACAATTAGACTTTTCATGATCTTGGATTTTAGTTGTGTTTATATTGATTATATATGTCCCTAGAATGTTAGTTTACATACACATATGTTGCTACTAGGTTTAGGAGTTGAAAATTGCATATTAGAATTGGGAATCAGGTAGAAGTAGTCAAATAAATAAAAACCAGATCACTAATAAGTTGACTTACCTTGAATGTTTGATATTTTGATATACAAGTTAAGACAAGAACGTGTTCCCAAAAAATCACAGAATCATGCGGTTGTTTCTAGGGGTGTAAAAGAAATTGAAACCGAATAACCCACAAGCTTGGGTTATTCGTTTCCAGACTAAACACTTTGGTAAACCGAATAAGATAGCTTTTTGGTTTGGTTTCAGTTATTTCTTTACAAATTTAATTTTTAACTGATATATAATTATTTTTTATATTTAATATTTATAAACTCTTTTGAAATTTAAATAATATTCATTTTTAACCATTGGTAACCTTTTTCGTCTTTCATACAACCATTATTCAAATCTTCATTTGTACTTTCATTTACCATATTTTTTTCTTTGAGATGGTTATTGGTTCATTTAGAGCTTGATAGAACATTTTATTGATTTTTTTGAGATGGTTATCGTATTGGGATGGTTACTCTTGAGAAGTTTTACAGTTACAAACTAATTGATTGATTCAACCATAGAATGGATTTGGAGTTTGTGAGCTGTTAGTATCCGGATGATCTTTCTTTTGACTCTTAATCACAATAGAGATGGATTTATGGTTGTTTTGGCCCTTGACCAGAGATCTGTTAAAATGTGGGTTTCATTGGTGTTTCTTGATCTTTTGGCTGCTGTAATAAGGAGTGGGGCAAGAAATGAAGGTAATTTTCCTCATCAGATCATGATTCTTTCTATCTTTTTCATTATTCTTTTCAAAGTCAAGTCCAAAATTTGTTTAAAAAGTCTTCTGGTTTGGTTTCTGATTGCAATGCCCTTTAGCTAGCCAAATTGCAATAAGCCTGTTTTGATTAGTCAATTGGGATCAAGTTTACAAGAATTGGATGTTGTTGTTTTGATTATTGTTTCATGGCATATGGAAGGGCATAGAATTTGAAGAAAATATAGGGGAAATAACGAGGACGATTGTTGATTATAAATGGAGCGTTAAAGAATTATATGGAGTTGGGTTTCATGTTGATAATCGATTCCCAACAGATTTCTTCTTCGATGTTCCTTTGGTTTTTCAACTTGCTTCTTCTTGATTTCTAGATCTGTTTTTGGGCTTTGGTTTATATTTTCTAATGAGTTGAAGGAGCTGCGATTTATTTTAGTCCGGCTATATATATATGGTCCATTAGCATATTCTGATTTTTGGACCTAATGATGTTACACCACGACGCTGATTTATGCTTGATAGGCTTTGAGTGGATTTTTATGAATGGGTGTGGGCTCCTAATTATGTTGGCTGATGGCAATAATTGAAGGATGGATTGAAGGGGATAAGCCTTATCCTATCTACAATTTGTATAGGGTTTGTTTTTATTGTGACATGGATGTTTACAAAACTGTGAAGAGGTTTAGAGGTGTTTCTTTGCTTGTGCTCTTCCCGAAGTATGTTTAGGGAAAGACATTTTAGTTTTTGTCTTTAAGGGTTTATCCTCATCTTGGCTGTAATATTTTCTTTTGTTTATGTTCATGAATGTACATTATAAATAATCTATATATATATATATATATATATATATATGTAACACACATGATCTTATGAATTCAAAACCAATTTCTTTTGTTTATATTAATAGATAGAAATGGACACTAATTGTCCAGAAACATAATTTAGTGGATGGTTTTGAGACTCAAGTCCTTGGAGTCATAGAAGCCAATTTTATCCTAAATATGGTCTTCAATATACTTCAACTGAATAATGTTGTTTATTTATACAAATTATCACTACTAAAATTAGTCATATTACCGACGGGCAAAACAGTCGGTAACCGGTCGGAAACAGTCTTTACCGACAGCTTTCCGAGTGGTTTTTTAAAAATACTGTTTAAATTTACCGACTGCTTTCCGACTGTTTTTTAAAAAACTGCTTATATTTACCGACAGTTTCCCTGTCGGTAAACCATCGGTTTCGGATTTTTTAAAAACATTTTAAAATACTGTTTTTGTTGCAATTTAATCTGTATATATATATATTATATAATGCTACATACAAAATTCATAAATATTCCATATATTCAACCCAAATTTTACCGAAAATCCGTACATATATCAGATCCATAAATGTATCAAATCCATACCATCATCAAATCCTACCGAAAGAGGGGGTGATCACGAGAAGTGGTGTCACAAGTGGCGGTGGTGGATATTGTCAAGCTAACATCGCCTTGATATCTTTTAGTCTCTTTGACGTCCGTCTATTCTCCTCCTCACGCCGAGTGTTCTCCTCTCTCTCAACTGCTCGCTCCTCTTCTATTTTCTGAAGTTTTCTTTTAATTGTTGCACCTACAGAAAAAAAACGCATAATGAGAAAATTACTTTTTTAAAATAGCCATCAACTTAATCAGTAAGCCGTAAACAAAAAGACAACATAGGGTTGAACGAACAAGTCATTCTTCCCATTAAACAAAATCGATTTCCCTTTATTTTATAAAAAAAATCTAATAATTAAATTAATTATTTATAAATGAACGAGTGGTATACGTTCGTAAGAATTATATATATATATATATATATATATATATATATATATATATATATATATATGCAATTTTAAAAAAGTAACTATTAAAATAAAAGGAAATAAAAAGGAAAAAACTTAACCTCGTTTGAACTGGAATTGGCATACGATCTATCGGTAGAGGAGCGGATACAACAACAAGTACAACGGCAAATTCAAGAACAAATGAAAATTATGATGGAGCAGGTCACTAAATTCAGCGATGCCCCAGTCGGCTTTAACCCACCCCCACCCCCTCCTGAAATCTAAAAACAATTATAGTTAATATTTGTTGGATACATTTAGATTACTAATATTTGTTGGATACGTTTAGATTACTAATTTTGTTGGTTAAATTTGGCTTATTAAAATTTGTAGTTTTATCGGGCATTATAAATTCTGATATATTTAGATGGAAAACATGAAATTTTGATTTTTTTATAATTTGTTTAGCATCTTCGACGGATTTTAGACGAAATCTGCCACAAAACAGTTCCGTCGAAAATCTGTCACAAAACAGTTCCGTCGAAAATCTGTCACAAACCAGTTCCGTCGAAAATCTGTCACAAAACAGTTCCGTCAAAAATCTGTCACAAAACAGTTCCGTCGATAATCCCTCAAAGAGTTCAATCAAAAATCCGTCGAAAACAGTTGTCGAAAATCCCTTGTAATTTTCAAGGGATTTTCGACGGATCCCATTTATCGACCACCTTATAACCGACGGAACAAAACCGTCGAAAATCCGTCACAAATGTGGATCTTTGACGGATTTTCGACGGAATTTTCCGTCAAAAATACTCCTCTGTTTTGTAGTGTTAGCATAATAAATGAACTTCATAACTCCATCCAATAAACTAATTTGTGTCATATAAGATGTGTTAACCCAAACTGTACGAGTATTTGAAATGACTTATTCCTATTGCAAACTAATGAAAGAGTAGTTACTAACCACAAATTTTTCATCCCTTGAGATAACAGATTGTCCGGTGCCCGACCCGTGTCTCATCAAGTGCAGCCTAACATCATCTCTTGCTGTGTAGTGAATATTTTTGCATTTGACACAAGGACATTTGACATGAAGTACTATCTCGTGACCCACAGTCTTCCTTTCAACACATCCACGCACTATGCTAGAAAAAGCGAAGTCCAAAAAATTATTGAGGTTACGGCAATATTCTTCACTAAGATAACCCCGACTATCATTTTTTTTATACATCCATCCTCTATCCGGACGGCTCGACATGCTTCAACAAGACCAAAAAGCAAAGGCTCAATTTACTTGTTCAGGGAACGTGAAATGGTTGATGTGCAATAGTATAAAATAAGCAAACATATATTTATTTAAACCATGTGAATTTGAACATGCTATTATATATGTTGCGATGCAGTAACTTAGAAGTACAACTAATTATACTCTAAATTAATTTAAACATATTAATTGTCTCTTACCTATTGATTTCCTATTTAAAAAGTAACAGATTATAGAAATGCATTTACAAGGTTGAAAATCACAACAGTTTTGTTCTAAATATAAAAGCACAACAATAAAAGTTGAAAGGAAAAATTATATATATACTTGAAGGTGTTTGGAAATGGAAAAGGAAGTACCTTTTATATATATAGAGCTTAGGTGCCCCACTACACCAATTATGTTCACTTGCTTGGGTTGAAAGCTCTAAACAAAGGATTCTTACCTGAGAAGAAATAAATAATACCGTGAAAGATTAATATGAACAAACAAATAATACCGTAAAAGATTGGGCATACAATATTATTTGCGGTGAGGAAAAGTCATAAGCATTTTTTTTTAATCCAAACACTTAAATAGATTATTTGCGGTGAGGAAAAGCAATAAGCAAATAAGTCAAAAAAATAAGCAATCCCAAACGCCCCCTAAATCGTCATTATTTCTAAAGGTTATTTGTAATTTGTTCTTTAATTTGAACTTCGTAAGAAACTATATTATGGGTATGTTTTTGAGTGCTTTAATTGGCTACCGATGTGTGCTTTAATCCCAAACATGATGATCATAAGACATTGCATGAGTGTCAACTGCTGGATGGTTCAGAAGTTGAGATTATAACACCACCACCACCACCACTAATTAAGCAGCAGCAGCAGCAGCAGCCTCTTGGGGTGTTTTTACCCTATTTCTATTGTGTTTTTACTCTTGGGGTGTGTGGTTTTCATGTTTTTGTGTGTTTAAAATTGATTTCTACAAAAGATTAAATACTGTAAAACTACTTTAATTAGACAATTTGGTTGCTGATAAACATAATCTAAAATGAAAGCATAGATTATCATAAACAATTCATCAATGCAAAACAAACTTACCAACGAGTCACAGAGATCGTCTTCCTTTTTAACAAAATCATCAATTGGAGATCTGCACTCAATAACAAAAAACAAATATTATTCCCTAACCCAAAACTCTGAACAAATATGAATCCAATCAACTCCAAAACAAAACTTACATATAGCTGAAATAGAGACTTCCTCTCAGCTTTTGGATAATACAGAGTTAGCGCGTAGGATTTTCAAACGTTGCTTCAACGGAACTCATTCGTGTTCATCTGACCCTAGTTGCAAATGGAAAAAACCCTAACATAATTAAAATCCCATAATATTTTATTTAATTAATTAAAAATATAAATAAAGCCATAATTCCTACAACAGCTAAAATTGATTGTAGTAATTTGATCCATGTAGAAAAATGCATAAACAGTTCAAATCAACCAACGATTTTGTTTCCTGTTATGGATTTAGGAAAGTTGCGATGTTTTAAAACTGAGAAACAAACAAAAATTCAAATCGACAATTAATGGCTTTATTGATGATGTTTTGAATCCAATAAGCATAATTTTTCACATAATCGACTCAAAGAGCAAATAAACTTGCGATCCATTTGAACGCCTACTAACCTAAAATAGGTACTAATATAAAAATTAAGAAAAAAAACTACTATGTTTTTTGCTTTTACAGATGTATCTAAACGAACAGCTACATCAATCAATGAGCAACTAAGAAATCATTAGTAAAAGCATCAAAAACCGGTTCAGGACCATCCGGTGCCGGAAGGTTAGGGAAAGAGAGAGTTGAAAAGAGAGTTGAAAAGAGAGATTTATCAACAAAAGACTTACAGGGTTTAGATTGTCCAGTTTTTGACGAGGCGACTGTTTGGGTAAAAAATCACACCTCACGACCGACGCTAGAAAGCTCAGATAATATTTCCACACGACCACCCTTGTATTAGGATTCGGTCTTGCAAGTTATTCACTGACGTATGCTCGGTCGTACGTTTTCATGCTGGTCGTACGTTCCGTACGACGACGTATGAGACTTAAGACGGTCGTACGCTTTATACTAACCGTTAACAGTCAAACATCCGTTTTTGTTCATTAATGCAGGTTTAACAGCATTCATGGTACAAACGGTCAGTAACGATCAGCTCATCAATGGCATTCAAAGCCCGTCAGCGGTTACGAAGTACGCCATAAAGGCACCATTAATGGCCAGCGGAAGCTATAAAAGAGTCTGTGCAGCAACCGAAAAAGAGATCCGAATTTAACTGGTTCAATATGTTCTGAAATCTACTCCAAGCTATTTTCTAAGCAATTCCACTCCAGAAACGCAGTAATTCGCAAAGCATTCGAACAAATACCGTTGAAGCTCCTTCGCACGACAGCAGTTCGGATCGCACGACGACATCTTATTTCGCACGATTAACGCACGACACACACCTGTTACACACGACTAAGTTCATATTTACATTTCTCTGTAGTCTGTTGTACACAAATCACCTGTTACAAAAGGACTTTTGCCCCTGTTTGGCTACTATAGTGCACCGTCAACTCTCACAAGTCGACCGTGATTTTTTCCCTCGTTTTGAGGTTTTCCGCGTGATGAGTGCTTAGAATACACCTATAGACGTGTGCTAATAGAACCAATAAGCAAGTATACTTATACTGAACTATGTCGTCTCTCAAGTAATAGAGTGGTAAAATACCGAATATCGTCCCACATAGATTGGAGTTAAAATTGCCATTAAATTATTATGAAAGAGATGATTTCCGAAGACGATTTGGAAGAAAATATCTTTGATTGGTTGGTTGATGATTATCACAGATGCTATTTAACAGTAATAAAAGAGAAGCAAGGGTGTAAGACTTGTGATGATACGTTAAACCAAATTCCAGCAGACTAATGCTACAGAACTGCTGCGGCAATGGATGCTACAGGAATGCTGCAGCGTGAAAGAGACAACAGCTAGTTTTATCATCTAGTTTGAGACACGTTCCTCTCGGACTCTCACCATCCCATGATTCCAGTAGCAGTAAGCAATCTCATCTTTGAGCAGAACCTAAGGTAAAGGAATGATGGAATGGAGTTCTCAAAATACACGGCGAAACAAATTCTCTTTGTTAAAAGTTACTCTCTCGATATAACCCCCGTACCTCCCAAGTTTATGTATTCCTAAGTAGCTTATCTCTAAGTCTACTCCATTTTAACCCATTGAAAAAGTGACAACTTATCAAGAATGAATCATTTTGGAAAACAAAATTAACAACTCTCGTTGCAAATAACTCTCTCGATATTACCCCTTATGTCATCCAAATTGACGTGCTATTCAATGGCCTATCTCTAGGTCCATGACACTTGAACACTATCAAAGTGATCAATTTGTCAAGGGATTATATTATCTTGATAGAACTTGGGTTGGAATAATAAAATATCGTTTTTGCCACAAAAATGCCTACTTTCCTTTGGTTAACATATCACCCTTTGCCTCACACCCAAGCTTTATGTAACACCCCGAATTTCGTGGTTTGTATCTTACCGTTTTTCCGTCCAACCCGTGTTCGTTAAGTTGCCCCTTTTGTTTGGAGTTTGCATTCCCTACACAATCTATATTTCTTGATTAAGAACCTGGTGTGTGTGTGTGTGTAGTGGTGTGTGTGTGCATGCATGTATACATACATGAGTTAGTCACCCCATGCATGCATGCAACCATCCCTCTTTAAATCTAAGGTTGGGGTTTGGGATTGTGCAGACCCACGTAGCAACCATCTTTCCTTTCTGCGTTTCTCTCCATGGACTGCTACACTCGACGCTCACCCTCGGTACAAGCATGGCGAGAGTGCCATGGCGAGAATGCCATGGGCACTCTCGCGAGTGTCACTTTCGCACCACCTCGACATGCACAGTTGGGAGATGCGGTACATTTGCAGCGAGAGTGACCGGCGAATATGGCATGGTCACTCTCGCATGGTCAATCTCGCTGAGTGACTGTTTGGCTCAAAGGAGAAACGGGGCAGCAGGTGAAAAGAATTAAAAGAAAAAGCTACTCTCATTTCTACCCTCATTCTTTATCTCACGACTTCTCTCTCCCTTTCTTTTCTCTCTTGGACGATTCTCACCCTTCCATCATCCCGCTCTTTCTCATCTATTCTTTCCCCATTATTACTAGTGGTGATCTTTGGTGACAACTAGGGTTTCATAATTCCTTGTTTCAAGTATTTAAGGTGATCTCCAAGAGTTCTAGCTAAGTTCAAAAGCTAGGGTTTGTCATAAAAGTTCTAAGGTGAGTTATTTTGACCTACAATTTCCATTGTTAGGTTGTAGTTATTATCAAGATAGATTTTAACCTTGGATTTTATCTAATCTAGGATTTTCTCCTTGATTGAGGGTTTCTCTCTACAAACCCTATAGTTGGTGAGTACCTTCACTTATACTTGTCTTTAATTTACCAATACATTAAAATGTGGGTTTGATTTATTTGGGAGTATATTGTTTCAAAAACTAGGGTTTCCCCTTGATTTTTACCCAAATAAATTCTCTTGGATGATGTTATAATTTTATACATATAAATGGATATAGGTATATATATACATATGTACATAAATACATATGTATATATACATATATATGCACGTATGCATATGTAAGTTACATAGTGGGTTGATTTCTAACTTGGGTTACATTGATACATGGTATAAGGATGTGGATGCATGTGTTTATGTGTAGTTAAGACATATAGGTATACATGTATACATTCGCATTTATGTTCATCGTAATGTATAAATGTGCTCATGTGTATGTAGTCATATACATATGTATATTTGTGCCATTGTCACATATATATATGTACGCATATTTATATAGGCATGTATAAATGTATATGGGTATGTATAGATAAACATATATGTGTGTGTATGATTATAAGTGCATAAATATGAGTAGACGCGAATGTATAAGCATATATTTACATATGCTTAGTCTTAAATATTTGGAATCTTCGTGAGGTTGAGTTTCACATGCTAAGTATTCGATATGCGAGGATTGTCTTTGTGCTATAACTTCTATGAGTTAATTTACGTGTTTCCTTTACTATGGTACGGAATCATTGGATGTCTATCTCCTTGTGCACGAGGATTTAGACCTTTATGGACTACTTGTTCATTTTATTGTTGGTCGTACTGGATCACTAGCGAGTAGGCAATGGGGGACGTTGGGGTCCTTGAGGTGTAACTCGTCTAGTTCGGATATGCAATGTAGTCCCATAAGTCCTTGAGGTGTAACTCGACGGAGTAGGCACTAAAGGCATGGTACGAGATGGTTTGAGGTTGTGATGTCTTTATGGCATGGGAACTAGGACCGGGACTTGAGGTGCTATCCGATAACGTCGTGGGTGACTCCATTCCCGTGTTCTTGTCACCCCGATGGTAACGGGTCTCCCCCGTATTTTGTTGTTAAAGAAATGCTTCTCGATTTTATAATCATGTCCAGGTGGGAATGCTTAACGAGTTGGTTTGTGGTAATTTGAGATCACCCGGAGCCGGTAACACTATTTTATGTTTATTTGTCACAATCTTATAAATGTGCATTTCATGAAATCTCACTAGACTTTTGTCTAACACTTAATGTTGCATGTTTGTGGATTACAGGTTCCACCTAGAGGCGTCTAGATCGTCGTGTTGCCGACCATGCTTAGGAACTGGAGAAGGTCGGGCTTTTGGGATCAAGATGAGAGACTTTTTGGAGATATAGTGACACCCGGATTAATCTAGTGTGCTATAATTCTAGATTATTAGGTTGTTATGTATTATGTCTCAAAACTCCTATGTTTAAGCATCGTCCAAACTACTCCATTGCATTTAAGGGTTTTAGTTGGCTTATATTTTTAAGTTTAAATTTACCCATTTTCCGGAAATCCCTTATATTTATTGTCTAAATTTTAGGGTGTTACAAGTTGGTATCAGAGCTCTAGTTCAAGTGAACTAGGTATGCTAGTTTGATGCCTAGACTTAAGCTGAGACTTTTAGGTGATGAACATGTGAGGAAATCGGGTAGAAACACTAAGATGGGACGTTTCGGAGTCAACGAAAATTACGTCATTGTGAAGTATGAAAGTGGTAATGAGAATTCTTATGTGGAGTATGTTCATAATTTCAATTAGCTACTGCTATTATGAATATATTGTTACGTAAGTGTGCTTGAAATTGCTATTATGATAATTGGAGATTGTAGTAGTACGTTTCAAACCGTGAATCTTTTAAATAATTAACAGGTATGATCTTTGTTATGTGTTTGCTTGAGTTTCTCTTCTGTGATGATCGATGGAGTAAATAGAGGATTCTTAGCGAATAATCGAAATAATTAATGTTGGTAGATTGTCACTAGAGTGACAGTTGTGTATGGCGATTACATTAAGTTGACCATGTTGGTTCAGATAGTGGTTAAGTTTGAACCATAGGCTTGTTAAATCGTCAATTATTTTAGGAAAGAGATTGTAAGATTGACTGAGTTAGTTGCCAATTAGCGCCTTAAGAAATTTGAACATTCAGATGTTAGTAGTGTGGCTAGCGAACTTAGCAAACATGGTTATAAGACTCCGGGTCTCGACCAAATAAATGCACAATAATTATTTCTTAAGTTATTTCACTTTGTCAAATTACTTGTACACAACGTGCGGCCATGTATAGCCATGTTTTGAAATTCATGAATTATTTTGTCTGAAATTTTGTTTCGTGTCATTTTATTGCTAAGTAAGAAATGTTGAAATCATGATTGGTGCAATTTTGGAAAATCATAATTTTGTCGTATTGCGCGGGTCTACATTTAAGATTTATTAATAATTTTGTAACACTTTGTGAGAATTTTATCTTAGGTGATGTCATCATGGGATGGGAGAATTTTGACATCATTCGGTTGTAGGTATGTCCCTTGAGTTTGGACGATCGAGTTTCGTTGCCTGTGACTCTATGTGCATGTCATTTGCGGCCACCTGTCAAATGAAACACAAAATCAACTTCGAAATCTAATCCAGATTTGAGTTGAGATAATCGTACCTGGATATGAAGAAACCCCAAAATGTTGAATCGATGGTGAATCGGACCTGAGAAAACCCAAAAACCAAAATCGATTGTTGAAACCAAAAATAATTTTGAAACCAAAATGGATTTTGAGTAAATCGTACCTCGATATGAAGAAACCCCAAGATGTTGATCGATGGTGAATCGGACATGAGAAGAAACTCAGAATCGAAAACAAAAAATCGCAAAAAATGATGGGGTTTAATTTGTGCGATATTGCAGGAAACCTGGAGAGGAGGAGGGAGAGCATCGTAGGAGATGAGACGCTTTAGGGTTGGAATACCACATATAAAGGAGCAGAGAGGTGAGAGATGGAGAGAAATCAGGAAAATCGTGGAGATGAGGGACGTGGGAGAGGTTGCAGAGAAGAGAGGGACGTGGGAGAGTGAAGAGTCGGATCAGATTTCAAGGGGGAGAAGAAGCACTGGGTTAGAAAGAAAATCAGGACGTGGAGGTGGGGAAAGAGAGAAATGAGGGAATCGTGAAGAAGGAGACGTATGAGAGAAGTAGCAAGGAGAACTGATTTCAGATCATGCTTTAAAAGTCTGTACATTAAGCTAAAATAGAAGTAATTCTAAAATTTTGAATTTAACTGCCCTAAGCCCTTATTCTTTTTACTAGCAGTTTACCCGTGCGATGCAGCGCGGGTGAATCACAACTCTAAAGCAATAACTTAGGGGCCGTTTACAAAAGGCTTACTTGGGTAACTGCATACCAAGTCACATTAGCTTACCGGATGAATATGGCAAAGACCAAGCATCTTACCCGATAAGAGCGAAAGCAAGGACTGAGAGTCTTACCCGGTAAGTGAGTGCGGCGACTCTTACCACGGTTAGCACTTACGGCTAAATTGTTGCATATGATGCCATTTTGGTGGACTAAATCTTATCCGAGAAGTAGGTGATAGTGTTGAATTTTACCGATAAGCACTTACCCTGGTAAGTGATAAGGTAAACGACACTTTAGCCTTTGATTATGTTTCTCCGTTCACTCTAAAAAAAACTTGAGTTTGTATGGTTTATTTGCAGGTCAACAAATAAATAAAGATGAAGGTTAATATTGTTTATTAATAATATTAATTGGTACTAAAGCTAATTGAGTATTGGCGCAATCCGTCGGGGATGTTAATGTTCTATGAAGATACATTTAAGTTTCAAACCTAAACATCATTTCCATAAGCAACAAATGTATAATCAAAAGTGTACATAAACCAAACCAATAAAGTCGGAATGTTTTCATACATAATCTAGAGTGAACAATCCTATTACCTTTAAAATAACCCAAACACATGCATTATCACATCGAACATTGACATCACGATTTGTACCCGTGCATTGCATTTTGATTCTGAAACAGATAAATCATTTTCTCAAACTTGCTTCCGGCTTTGCTTTACTTTTCCTCTCTCTTGATTTTGTATGGCTTTGTAACTGCAAAAAAACTAAAACCAAAAGTATTGGTAACATAAAAATAGATTATAAGCAAGACACTCTAAACGCAATTCTACTACTAATTTTCTCCAAATAAACATCAACATCATTATCTATTTTGTCAATTTTCAATACATAATTTACTTTATTATTATGTCCAAGATAATATACCTCAGCTCATGTCACTCCCACTTTTAACCAACCTCAATCCATTAGAAGCCTTTCTGCCACTTGGAATCCATTATCACTTTCTTCCACTTTTAACCAACCTCAATCCATCATTCCAACTCGTAAAAAACCCCTACAAATTTCCCAATAATCTTGATTTCATTTATTCACCCATCAAGATTTCTTGCAAAACAGATTCATCCCAAAAGAAATCTGCTTTCCTTTTGCACCCATTTTGACTCATTTACTCAAAAGTCAGAATCTTGATCCAAATTCTAAGCTTTTTGTTGCAGATTTGAAGTGGGTTTTTTTTTCTTGATTTCAAAGATGATGATTCTTGGGGGAAATGTGAGAAATCTTAAAGTCATAGATTCATTGTTAAGGTTGATGGTGATTCCTTTAAGTATTGCTTCTATGTGGTTGACTTTGACCAATCATGAAGATAACCCCATGTATGGCAAATTGGAGTTCAGTAATCTCAAGGGTCTCAAGTAATTTTCCATCTCTTTAAAACTTTACTTTAGAGAATACCCCTCAAGATTTCTTGAAAACCATCTTCATTTTGTTCAATTTTATCAGATTTTGTATTGTTTTTTCACAAATTCTTAAAACTATACCCATCAAGATTACTTGAAACCCCATATTCATTTCGTTAAATTTCAAACTGTTTTCACAGATGAATAATATCTAAAAGCAAATTTTTTGGATCAAAAATAGTAGGGAAAAAGGTTTTTCTGTACAGTAACTTGATACAGAGAAAAGAAACAGCTTCAATGGTTAGGTATGCAAGGTTTTTCTCTGAGATACTGGTGCAGAAATACAAATCAAAATCAAAATCTCAAAATTGAGTAGGTTTGTACCACACTATGCAGAGATAAATCGCGGTGGAGCAATATGGAGTAGAGCAAAGCAGCTTCAATGGTGAGGTATGTTTTTTTGGTGCAGTAGAAAAACCCATTAGTTTACATATAACATAAAATGTGGTTCAAAAATACAAATCAAAATCAAACTTGAGCTTTGTAACTTACTGTGTAGAGCAGCTTCAATACAAGGTCGATTATCACTGATGATGAAGGCTTTGGGAGTTTGGGAGCTTTTGAGCTTAAATCTGATGTTGGAGCTTTAGAGCCACTTATTACAGCTGTCGTATACACAAAAATGGGCATGAAGAAAACTTGTTCTTCAAAAGGATCCTCTGAAGTTACCAAAGTTACTATTACTGTAAAAAAGCTACTGCTGCTGTTGTACTAAAAGTATGTTTTTCAACCCTTTGAGCATTCCGAAATCTGGAAGATTTTGTCATTTGCATGTTAGAGCTTTAAAAGAGATGAAGAAAAGTCTTAATAATGGAAAACAATTCTGAAACCTTCTAGGTTTAAGAACCTGTACATCAGGCATTTAAACTTGTAATTCATAGTTTTTAAAAAATATGCTTAAAAATGTTGTACCTCTTGCATTAATAGTTGTAATTAAGAACTTTTAAGAATTTATGCATAAAATGGTGGTACACCATGCATGAAAATTTGTAATTAAGAGTTTTGATCAAGATGAATATTAAGGTAGTATAGATAAAGGAGAATAGATTATTTATATAATTTTCTAACGTGTAGGACATTTATGGTCCTAACAGGACCAGAATCGATTATTTGGGGTTAAAACAATATACAACCCAATAATGGCATGAATGGCATCGAATATAGTGTTTATTATAGTATTTTTTTCTCAAGATTTACACGATTACATCCAATAGAACCATAAAACAGTTGGGTATAAGCAGGGGTCGATACATCTGAGATCATTTTTGAATCCCACTTGAGAAATCTTTTTGATGATGGATCCCAAATCCTCAAGATCTAAAACAAACAAACCAAAATTCTTTTTTTTTGGTTGTTGAAGTGATCATATTGCATTATAGAGACTGTTAAGTAAAAGGCATTAGAGCATCCACAACAAGAATTTCATTACAATTTCATTTGGATTGTAAAAGTGACACGTAGGATTGCTAAATTAGAAATTGTAGTGGTTGTGAGTATGATTGCAAAATTAGAAATTGGTTTTGGTAATTTGCAAATGTCAAATCAGTACTTTTTGCTGATGTGGCAGTGAATAGTATGTGAAATTGTAGGGAATAATTTCTAAATTAGAAATTGTTTTATGTCAAATCATGTTTTGTGATGTTTTGTAGAGAGTATTTAATTGTAGTTTTGTAGAGAGTATTTAATTATAGTTATTTAATTAATAAAATATTTCATATTAAATTATAGTAAAGAGTATTTAATTGTAGTTTTGTTGTTATTTGATTAAAATACAGTTTTTTATGATGAGGTGTCACTTTATAAAGTGGGTGAAATTTCATTGTTATAGGAGATAATTTCAAGATAATTGCAAAGCTGATGTGGCGCTGATGTGACCCATTTGCAATTGGGATGAAATTTCATTGTTGTGGATGCTCTTATAGAAGTTTTACACCTAAACATGGTTGGTTTCCCCCAAGTGTTCCATATAAAATTCATCACTTATTTGATTTTTCTATTTATCAATCATATATTCAAATAGTGATAACAAACATTTCAACTTTGAAAAAAAGTAATTACTCCATTCCCAGAAGTAAATATGAAAACTCTGTGTGATATCCATGAAGGCATAATATTCACTTCACAAAGAAAACAACATCAAATCTGAATCCTCCACATGAAACTTGACACCAAATAAGATGAATCAAGAACTTTATCAACCAAAATCAGCTAAACCAAGTTATTGTCAAGTCTCTAGCTGTTGTGAGGACAACAAAGTGGATGGATTTTTTATGGAGTTATAAACTAAGAATATGGTTTAACTTTCTTGTGCTATCAGGTGAAAGATGATCCACTTAATACTCCAGTTGATGGTCCACCGCAATAGATAAATTTCATGACATTGAAAATACTAATGTTATTTATTCAAAATTGCTTGACGTGGTGTTTGTTTTTGCAAACAGCCTCTACCATTTGGAGAAGCTTCTACACGAGCTTACGACCATTGCTTTAAGTTTCAATTCCGCTTTGTTATTCTATTGTGTAACACCCCAAAATAGGGGTTAAGAAAAACTTCCATAAAACGGAAGAGTGGTACACATTACTAAAGTGAAAGTATTCATAAACATCGTTACCAAGACATTAATACAAATATCTAGTTACTGTATAACTACCAAAAGACTACTTGCTTGTTTGCTCAATACTATAGAAATTCAAGATCAAAAGGATGTCGGGAAGTTCTAATGTAAATCTTCCAATTCTTTAACCTTCCAACATCAATCCCGAGCTCACACCCCGTACTAAACCTTCTTGTGTCCGGAACCACTAATATCTGTAACACATAAAACACATAGCAAGTGTTAGGCTTCAATAGCCGTAACTTCTTCGTTAGAACCCCGTTTTTACCCCGGAAAGTACCATTGGACTCGAAATCAAATTACCCATCTAACTAATCCATAAAATCTACTATTCCACTATATCATCTATTTTTCATAAATTTACTTAAGGAATAAACTTACTGATTTCTATCGGGAGTTATCAAATAATAAGTAAAAATCACAGAAGTTACTTAAAATGTTAATCATAATCTAAAAAGTCAAAATATTAATAAATATTAAACTTACTATTACTTACGAGGATTTTCCGGGTGTTACATATTGTTTGTTATATGGTCTTGGATTTTTTTTTCTTTTCAAGATTTGGTAATCTGTTTACTCCTTTTTTTTTTCTGGCATCAATTTTAGATCTAATAAGTTTTAACAATACCTCACTTCTTTGCGTTCGTTCGTTTGTGATGCGTACTTGGCAATTTTCTTCATTGAATCTGATTTTTCGGTTTTAGGAATTCCCTAGAAATCTCTCACGTGGGTTTGAAAGGTTTTTCAGTTCTTGTCTAGGTGTGAAAAATTAATTGCTCCCGGCGTCTACATTACAATTAGACTTTTCATGATCTTGGATTTTAGTTGTGTTTATATTGATTATATATGTCCCTAGAATGTTAGTTTACATACACATATGTTGCTACTAGGTTTAGGAGTTGAAAATTGCATATTAGAATTGGGAATCAGGTAGAAGTAGTCAAATAAATAAAAACCAGATCACTAATAAGTTGACTTACCTTGAATGTTTGATATTTTGATATACAAGTTAAGACAAGAACGTGTTCCCAAAAAATCACAGAATCATGCGGTTGTTTCTAGGGGTGTAAAAGAAATTGAAACCGAATAACCCACAAGCTTGGGTTATTCGTTTCCAGACTAAACACTTTGGTAAACCGAATAAGATAGCTTTTTGGTTTGGTTTCAGTTATTTCTTTACAAATTTAATTTTTAACTGATATATAATTATTTTTTATATTTAATATTTATAAACTCTTTTGAAATTTAAATAATATTCATTTTTAACCATTGGTAACCTTTTTCGTCTTTCATACAACCATTATTCAAATCTTCATTTGTACTTTCATTTACCATATTTTTTTCTTTGAGATGGTTATTGGTTCATTTAGAGCTTGATAGAACATTTTATTGATTTTTTTGAGATGGTTATCGTATTGGGATGGTTACTCTTGAGAAGTTTTACAGTTACAAACTAATTGATTGATTCAACCATAGAATGGATTTGGAGTTTGTGAGCTGTTAGTATCCGGATGATCTTTCTTTTGACTCTTAATCACAATAGAGATGGATTTATGGTTGTTTTGGCCCTTGACCAGAGATCTGTTAAAATGTGGGTTTCATTGGTGTTTCTTGATCTTTTGGCTGCTGTAATAAGGAGTGGGGCAAGAAATGAAGGTAATTTTCCTCATCAGATCATGATTCTTTCTATCTTTTTCATTATTCTTTTCAAAGTCAAGTCCAAAATTTGTTTAAAAAGTCTTCTGGTTTGGTTTCTGATTGCAATGCCCTTTAGCTAGCCAAATTGCAATAAGCCTGTTTTGATTAGTCAATTGGGATCAAGTTTACAAGAATTGGATGTTGTTGTTTTGATTATTGTTTCATGGCATATGGAAGGGCATAGAATTTGAAGAAAATATAGGGGAAATAACGAGGACGATTGTTGATTATAAATGGAGCGTTAAAGAATTATATGGAGTTGGGTTTCATGTTGATAATCGATTCCCAACAGATTTCTTCTTCGATGTTCCTTTGGTTTTTCAACTTGCTTCTTCTTGATTTCTAGATCTGTTTTTGGGCTTTGGTTTATATTTTCTAATGAGTTGAAGGAGCTGCGATTTATTTTAGTCCGGCTATATATATATGGTCCATTAGCATATTCTGATTTTTGGACCTAATGATGTTACACCACGACGCTGATTTATGCTTGATAGGCTTTGAGTGGATTTTTATGAATGGGTGTGGGCTCCTAATTATGTTGGCTGATGGCAATAATTGAAGGATGGATTGAAGGGGATAAGCCTTATCCTATCTACAATTTGTATAGGGTTTGTTTTTATTGTGACATGGATGTTTACAAAACTGTGAAGAGGTTTAGAGGTGTT
Organism: Saussurea involucrata; assembly: GCA_033807775.1. Classification (NCBI taxonomy): domain Eukaryota; kingdom Viridiplantae; phylum Streptophyta; class Magnoliopsida; order Asterales; family Asteraceae; genus Saussurea; species Saussurea involucrata. The sequence goes on from CM066324.1 coordinate 49,864,453, forward strand.
TCTTTGCTTGTGCTCTTCCCGAAGTATGTTTAGGGAAAGACATTTTAGTTTTTGTCTTTAAGGGTTTATCCTCATCTTGGCTGTAATATTTTCTTTTGTTTATGTTCATGAATGTACATTATAAATAATCTATATATATATATATATATATATATATATGTAACACACATGATCTTATGAATTCAAAACCAATTTCTTTTGTTTATATTAATAGATAGAAATGGACACTAATTGTCCAGAAACATAATTTAGTGGATGGTTTTGAGACTCAAGTCCTTGGAGTCATAGAAGCCAATTTTATCCTAAATATGGTCTTCAATATACTTCAACTGAATAATGTTGTTTATTTATACAAATTATCACTACTAAAATTAGTCATATTACCGACGGGCAAAACAGTCGGTAACCGGTCGGAAACAGTCTTTACCGACAGCTTTCCGAGTGGTTTTTTAAAAATACTGTTTAAATTTACCGACTGCTTTCCGACTGTTTTTTAAAAAACTGCTTATATTTACCGACAGTTTCCCTGTCGGTAAACCATCGGTTTCGGATTTTTTAAAAACATTTTAAAATACTGTTTTTGTTGCAATTTAATCTGTATATATATATATATTATATAATGCTACATACAAAATTCATAAATATTCCATATATTCAACCCAAATTTTACCGAAAATCCGTACATATATCAGATCCATAAATGTATCAAATCCATACCATCATCAAATCCTACCGAAAGAGGGGGTGATCACGAGAAGTGGTGTCACAAGTGGCGGTGGTGGATATTGTCAAGCTAACATCGCCTTGATATCTTTTAGTCTCTTTGACGTCCGTCTATTCTCCTCCTCACGCCGAGTGTTCTCCTCTCTCTCAACTGCTCGCTCCTCTTCTATTTTCTGAAGTTTTCTTTTAATTGTTGCACCTACAGAAAAAAAACGCATAATGAGAAAATTACTTTTTTAAAATAGCCATCAACTTAATCAGTAAGCCGTAAACAAAAAGACAACATAGGGTTGAACGAACAAGTCATTCTTCCCATTAAACAAAATCGATTTCCCTTTATTTTATAAAAAAAATCTAATAATTAAATTAATTATTTATAAATGAACGAGTGGTATACGTTCGTAAGAATTATATATATATATATATATATATATATATATATATATGCAATTTTAAAAAAGTAACTATTAAAATAAAAGGAAATAAAAAGGAAAAAACTTAACCTCGTTTGAACTGGAATTGGCATACGATCTATCGGTAGAGGAGCGGATACAACAACAAGTACAACGGCAAATTCAAGAACAAATGAAAATTATGATGGAGCAGGTCACTAAATTCAGCGATGCCCCAGTCGGCTTTAACCCACCCCCACCCCCCTCCTGAAATCTAAAAACAATTATAGTTAATATTTGTTGGATACATTTAGATTACTAATATTTGTTGGATACGTTTAGATTACTAATTTTGTTGGTTAAATTTGGCTTATTAAAATTTGTAGTTTTATCGGGCATTATAAATTCTGATATATTTAGATGGAAAACATGAAATTTTGATTTTTTTATAATTTGTTTAGCATCTTCGACGGATTTTAGACGAAATCTGCCACAAAACAGTTCCGTCGAAAATCTGTCACAAAACAGTTCCGTCGAAAATCTGTCACAAACCAGTTCCGTCGAAAATCTGTCACAAAACAGTTCCGTCAAAAATCTGTCACAAAACAGTTCCGTCGATAATCCCTCAAAGAGTTCAATCAAAAATCCGTCGAAAACAGTTGTCGAAAATCCCTTGTAATTTTCAAGGGATTTTCGACGGATCCCATTTATCGACCACCTTATAACCGACGGAACAAAACCGTCGAAAATCCGTCACAAATGTGGATCTTTGACGGATTTTCGACGGAATTTTCCGTCAAAAATACTCCTCTGTTTTGTAGTGTTAGCATAATAAATGAACTTCATAACTCCATCCAATAAACTAATTTGTGTCATATAAGATGTGTTAACCCAAACTGTACGAGTATTTGAAATGACTTATTCCTATTGCAAACTAATGAAAGAGTAGTTACTAACCACAAATTTTTCATCCCTTGAGATAACAGATTGTCCGGTGCCCGACCCGTGTCTCATCAAGTGCAGCCTAACATCATCTCTTGCTGTGTAGTGAATATTTTTGCATTTGACACAAGGACATTTGACACGAAGTACTATCTCGTGACCCACAGTCTTCCTTTCAACACATCCACGCACTATGCTAGAAAAAGCGAAGTCCAAAAAATTATTGAGGTTACGGCAATATTCTTCACTAAGATAACCCCGACTATCATTTTTTTTATACATCCATCCTCTATCCGGACGGCTCGACATGCTTCAACAAGACCAAAAAACAAAGGCTCAATTTACTTGTTCAGGGAACGTGAAATGGTTGATGTGCAATAGTATAAAATAAGCAAACATATATTTATTTAAACCATGTGAATTTGAACATGCTATTATATATGTTGCGATGCAGTAACTTAGAAGTACAACTAATTATACTCTAAATTAATTTAAACATATTAATTGTCTCTTACCTATTGATTTCCTATTTAAAAAGTAACAGATTATAGAAATGCATTTACAAGGTTGAAAATCACAACAGTTTTGTTCTAAATATAAAAGCACAACAATAAAAGTTGAAAGGAAAAATTATATATATACTTGAAGGTGTTTGGAAATGGAAAAGGAAGTACCTTTTATATATATAGAGCTTAGGTGCCCCACTACACCAATTATGTTCACTTGCTTGGGTTGAAAGCTCTAAACAAAGGATTCTTACCTGAGAAGAAATAAATAATACCGTGAAAGATTAATATGAACAAACAAATAATACCGTAAAAGATTGGGCATACAATATTATTTGCGGTGAGGAAAAGTCATAAGCATTTTTTTTTAATCCAAACACTTAAATAGATTATTTGCGGTGAGGAAAAGCAATAAGCAAATAAGTCAAAAAAATAAGCAATCCCAAACACCCCCTAAATCGTCATTATTTCTAAAGGTTATTTGTAATTTGTTCTTTAATTTGAACTTCGTAAGAAACTATATTATGGGTATGTTTTTGAGTGCTTTAATTGGCTACCGATGTGTGCTTTAATCCCAAACATGATGATCATAAGACATTGCATGAGTGTCAACTGCTGGATGGTTCAGAAGTTGAGATTATAACACCACCACCACCACCACTAATTAAGCAGCAGCAGCAGCAGCAGCCTCTTGGGGTGTTTTTACCCTATTTCTATTGTGTTTTTACTCTTGGGGTGTGTGGTTTTCATGTTTTTGTGTGTTTAAAATTGATTTCTACAAAAGATTAAATACTGTAAAACTACTTTAATTAGACAATTTGGTTGCTGATAAACATAATCTAAAATGAAAGCATAGATTATCATAAACAATTCATCAATGCAAAACAAACTTACCAACGAGTCACAGAGATCGTCTTCCTTTTTAACAAAATCATCAATTGGAGATCTGCACTCAATAACAAAAAACAAATATTATTCCCTAACCCAAAACTCTGAACAAATATGAATCCAATCAACTCCAAAACAAAACTTACATATAGCTGAAATAGAGACTTCCTCTCAGCTTTTGGATAATACAGAGTTAGCGCGTAGGATTTTCAAACGTTGCTTCAACGGAACTCATTCGTGTTCATCTGACCCTAGTTGCAAATGGAAAAAACCCTAACATAATTAAAATCCCATAATATTTTATTTAATTAATTAAAAATATAAATAAAGCCATAATTCCTACAACAGCTAAAATTGATTGTAGTAATTTGATCCATGTAGAAAAATGCATAAACAGTTCAAATCAACCAACGATTTTGTTTCCTGTTATGGATTTAGGAAAGTTGCGATGTTTTAAAACTGAGAAACAAACAAAAATTCAAATCGACAATTAATGGCTTTATTGATGATGTTTTGAATCCAATAAGCATAATTTTTCACATAATCGACTCAAAGAGCAAATAAACTTGCGATCCATTTGAACGCCTACTAACCTAAAATAGGTACTAATATAAAAATTAAGAAAAAAAACTACTATGTTTTTTGCTTTTACAGATGTATCTAAACGAACAGCTACATCAATCAATGAGCAACTAAGAAATCATTAGTAAAAGCATCAAAAACCGGTTCAGGACCATCCGGTGCCGGAAGGTTAGGGAAAGAGAGAGTTGAAAAGAGAGTTGAAAAGAGAGATTTATCAACAAAAGACTTACAGGGTTTAGATTGTCCAGTTTTTGACGAGGCGACTGTTTGGGTAAAAAATCACACCTCACGACCGACGCTAGAAAGCTCAGATAATATTTCCACACGACCACCCTTGTATTAGGATTCGGTCTTGCAAGTTATTCACTGACGTATGCTCGGTCGTACGTTTTCATGCTGGTCGTACGTTCCGTACGACGACGTATGAGACTTAAGACGGTCGTACGCTTTATACTAACCGTTAACAGTCAAACATCCGTTTTTTGTTCATTAATGCAGGTTTAACAGCATTCATGGTACAAACGGTCAGTAACGATCAGCTCATCAATGGCATTCAAAGCCCGTCAGCGGTTACGAAGTACGCCATAAAGGCACCATTAATGGCCAGCGGAAGCTATAAAAGAGTCTGTGCAGCAACCGAAAAAGAGATCCGAATTTAACTGGTTCAATATGTTCTGAAATCTACTCCAAGCTATTTTCTAAGCAATTCCACTCCAGAAACGCAGTAATTCGCAAAGCATTCGAACAAATACCGTTGAAGCTCCTTCACACGACAGCAGTTCGGATCGCACGACGACATCTTATTTCGCACGATTAACGCACGACACACACCTGTTACACACGACTAAGTTCATATTTACATTTCTCTGTAGTCTGTTGTACACAAATCACCTGTTACAAAAGGACTTTTGCCCCTGTTTGGCTACTATAGTGCACCGTCAACTCTCACAAGTCGACCGTGATTTTTTCCCTCGTTTTGAGGTTTTCCGCGTGATGAGTGCTTAGAATACACCTATAGACGTGTGCTAATAGAACCAATAAGCAAGTATACTTATACTGAACTATGTCGTCTCTCAAGTAATAGAGTGGTAAAATACCGAATATCGTCCCACATAGATTGGAGTTAAAATTGCCATTAAATTATTATGAAAGAGATGATTTCCGAAGACGATTTGGAAGAAAATATCTTTGATTGGTTGGTTGATGATTATCACAGATGCTATTTAACAGTAATAAAAGAGAAGCAAGGGTGTAAGACTTGTGATGATACGTTAAACCAAATTCCAGCAGACTAATGCTACAGAACTGCTGCGGCAATGGATGCTACAGGAATGCTGCAGCGTGAAAGAGACAACAGCTAGTTTTATCATCTAGTTTGAGACACGTTCCTCTCGGACTCTCACCATCCCATGATTCCAGTAGCAGTAAGCAATCTCATCTTTGAGCAGAACCTAAGGTAAAGGAATGATGGAATGGAGTTCTCAAAATACACGGCGAAACAAATTCTCTTTGTTAAAAGTTACTCTCTCGATATAACCCCCGTACCTCCCAAGTTTATGTATTCCTAAGTAGCTTATCTCTAAGTCTACTCCATTTTAACCCATTGAAAAAGTGACAACTTATCAAGAATGAATCATTTTGGAAAACAAAATTAACAACTCTCGTTGCAAATAACTCTCTCGATATTACCCCTTATGTCATCCAAATTGACGTGCTATTCAATGGCCTATCTCTAGGTCCATGACACTTGAACACTATCAAAGTGATCAATTTGTCAAGGGATTATATTATCTTGATAGAACTTGGGTTGGAATAATAAAATATCGTTTTTGCCACAAAAATGCCTACTTTCCTTTGGTTAACATATCACCCTTTGCCTCACACCCAAGCTTTATGTAACACCCCGAATTTCGTGGTTTGTATCTTACCGTTTTTCCGTCCAACCCGTGTTCGTTAAGTTGCCCCTTTTGTTTGGAGTTTGCATTCCCTACACAATCTATATTTCTTGATTAAGAACCTGGTGTGTGTGTGTGTGTAGTGGTGTGTGTGTGCATGCATGTATACATACATGAGTTAGTCACCCCATGCATGCATGCAACCATCCCTCTTTAAATCTAAGGTTGGGGTTTGGGATTGTGCAGACCCACGTAGCAACCATCTTTCCTTTCTGCGTTTCTCTCCATGGACTGCTACACTCGACGCTCACCCTCGGTACAAGCATGGCGAGAGTGCCATGGCGAGAATGCCATGGGCACTCTCGCGAGTGTCACTTTCGCACCACCTCGACATGCACAGTTGGGAGATGCGGTACATTTGCAGCGAGAGTGACCGGCGAATATGGCATGGTCACTCTCGCATGGTCAATCTCGCTGAGTGACTGTTTGGCTCAAAGGAGAAACGGGGCAGCAGGTGAAAAGAATTAAAAGAAAAAGCTACTCTCATTTCTACCCTCATTCTTTATCTCACGACTTCTCTCTCCCTTTCTTTTCTCTCTTGGACGATTCTCACCCTTCCATCATCCCGCTCTTTCTCATCTATTCTTTCCCCATTATTACTAGTGGTGATCTTTGGTGACAACTAGGGTTTCATAATTCCTTGTTTCAAGTATTTAAGGTGATCTCCAAGAGTTCTAGCTAAGTTCAAAAGCTAGGGTTTGTCATAAAAGTTCTAAGGTGAGTTATTTTGACCTACAATTTCCATTGTTAGGTTGTAGTTATTATCAAGATAGATTTTAACCTTGGATTTTATCTAATCTAGGATTTTCTCCTTGATTGAGGGTTTCTCTCTACAAACCCTATAGTTGGTGAGTACCTTCACTTATACTTGTCTTTAATTTACCAATACATTAAAATGTGGGTTTGATTTATTTGGGAGTATATTGTTTCAAAAACTAGGGTTTCCCCTTGATTTTTACCCAAATAAATTCTCTTGGATGATGTTATAATTTTATACATATAAATGGATATAGGTATATATATACATATGTACATAAATACATATGTATATATACATATATATGCACGTATGCATATGTAAGTTACATAGTGGGTTGATTTCTAACTTGGGTTACATTGATACATGGTATAAGGATGTGGATGCATGTGTTTATGTGTAGTTAAGACATATAGGTATACATGTATACATTCGCATTTATGTTCATCGTAATGTATAAATGTGCTCATGTGTATGTAGTCATATACATATGTATATTTGTGCCATTGTCACATATATATATGTACGCATATTTATATAGGCATGTATAAATGTATATGGGTATGTATAGATAAACATATATGTGTGTGTATGATTATAAGTGCATAAATATGAGTAGACGCGTATGTATAAGCATATATTTACATATGCTTAGTCTTAAATATTTGGAATCTTCGTGAGGTTGAGTTTCACATGCTAAGTATTCGATATGCGAGGATTGTCTTTGTGCTATAACTTCTATGAGTTAATTTACGTGTTTCCTTTACTATGGTACGGAATCATTGGATGTCTATCTCCTTGTGCACGAGGATTTAGACCTTTATGGACTACTTGTTCATTTTATTGTTGGTCGTACTGGATCACTAGCGAGTAGGCAATGGGGGACGTTGGGGTCCTTGAGGTGTAACTCGTCTAGTTCGGATATGCAATGTAGTCCCATAAGTCCTTGAGGTGTAACTCGACGGAGTAGGCACTAAAGGCATGGTACGAGATGGTTTGAGGTTGTGATGTCTTTATGGCATGGGAACTAGGACCGGGACTTGAGGTGCTATCCGATAACGTCGTGGGTGACTCCATTCCCGTGTTCTTGTCACCCCGATGGTAACGGGTCTCCCCCGTATTTTGTTGTTAAAGAAATGCTTCTCGATTTTATAATCATGTCCAGGTGGGAATGCTTAACGAGTTGGTTTGTGGTAATTTGAGATCACCCGGAGCCGGTAACACTATTTTATGTTTATTTGTCACAATCTTATAAATGTGCATTTCATGAAATCTCACTAGACTTTTGTCTAACACTTAATGTTGCATGTTTGTGGATTACAGGTTCCACCTAGAGGCGTCTAGATCGTCGTGTTGCCGACCATGCTTAGGAACTGGAGAAGGTCGGGCTTTTGGGATCAAGATGAGAGACTTTTTGGAGATATAGTGACACCCGGATTAATCTAGTGTGCTATAATTCTAGATTATTAGGTTGTTATGTATTATGTCTCAAAACTCCTATGTTTAAGCATCGTCCAAACTACTCCATTGCATTTAAGGGTTTTAGTTGGCTTATATTTTTAAGTTTAAATTTACCCATTTTCCGGAAATCCCTTATATTTATTGTCTAAATTTTAGGGTGTTACAAGTTGGTATCAGAGCTCTAGTTCAAGTGAACTAGGTATGCTAGTTTGATGCCTAGACTTAAGCTGAGACTTTTAGGTGATGAACATGTGAGGAAATCGGGTAGAAACACTAAGATGGGACGTTTCGGAGTCAACGAAAATTACGTCATTGTGAAGTATGAAAGTGGTAATGAGAATTCTTATGTGGAGTATGTTCATAATTTCAATTAGCTACTGCTATTATGAATATATTGTTACGTAAGTGTGCTTGAAATTGCTATTATGATAATTGGAGATTGTAGTAGTACGTTTCAAACCGTGAATCTTTTAAATAATTAACAGGTATGATCTTTGTTATGTGTTTGCTTGAGTTTCTCTTCTGTGATGATCGATGGAGTAAATAGAGGATTCTTAGCGAATAATCGAAATAATTAATGTTGGTAGATTGTCACTAGAGTGACAGTTGTGTATGGCGATTACATTAAGTTGACCATGTTGGTTCAGATAGTGGTTAAGTTTGAACCATAGGCTTGTTAAATCGTCAATTATTTTAGGAAAGAGATTGTAAGATTGACCGAGTTAGTTGCCAATTAGCGCCTTAAGAAATTTGAACATTCAGATGTTAGTAGTGTGGCTAGCGAACTTAGCAAACATGGTTATAAGACTCCGGGTCTCGACCAAATAAATGCACAATAATTATTTCTTAAGTTATTTCACTTTGTCAAATTACTTGTACACAACGTGCGGCCATGTATAGCCATGTTTTGAAATTCATGAATTATTTTGTCTGAAATTTTGTTTCGTGTCATTTTATTGCTAAGTAAGAAATGTTGAAATCATGATTGGTGCAATTTTGGAAAATCATAATTTTGTCGTATTGCGCGGGTCTACATTTAAGATTTATTAATAATTTTGTAACACTTTGTGAGAATTTTATCTTAGGTGATGTCATCATGGGATGGGAGAATTTTGACATCATTCGGTTGTAGGTATGTCCCTTGAGTTTGGACGATCGAGTTTCGTTGCCTGTGACTCTATGTGCATGTCATTTGCGGCCACCTGTCACGACTATCTAATAGTGGTGGTAAATTTTTAAGTTCATGTAAGATAATTATGAATATATTATGTTCAGTAAATGTTTTAAAACTGCAGATTGACATGATTGTTGGGTCCTGTACTCGAAAAACCTTGAAAACATTAGAAGCCTAGAGTTAAAACCCTTTTAGTAGAAGGTATGATATTTGAGAATTAGAAGAGTTCTTGAGAATTGGGACTGTCAGAAGATTAACTTGTGTTTAGTTTCGAAATTCAGGATTCCATTTTGATAGTTCGGTGCAAACTAGGGATGGAGTATTTGTTGGTGTACCAACGTCTTGCATACTCATCTTGTGATATATAGGTCACGACTTTTGGTCTTTGGAAGTCATGAACCGTTGGATTACTTGGGGTACTTCCGTTGAGTCCTCTGGAGTGATTACAATATATGTGGTAACTCTAAGGAAATTAGATGTTGGTGAATTGGTATCGATGGTTAAGATTTATGGCTTTGTAATGAACGATGTTTGGTTGAAATATGAGGTTTATATAATTGATGAGGTAGGAATGATCAACTTTCTCAGGGGTCTATTGGTACGTTCTGGGAGGGAACATGACCAATTACTAGAATGGTTAATTAAAGAAAACTTTGAGAATCTTTTCGGATGGTGCGCTTTATGGCCGTTTAGATTATGGGTTTGGAGGTTGTGCTGAATCAGACAGTTTTAGTCGTTAAGAATTTCGACTAAGGAAAGATATGGTTGGGCATACTTGCTGTCATTTTCTCGTGGAAATTGTTTGTTCAAGTAGTAGAATATCCAAGATGTCGAGATTTATTGGAATACCCAAAGTACATCTTAAGTGGAATTTATTCTATTCAGGTGATTATAGTAGAGGAAGCTATGTGCTGGTACACTGGTGGTAATGGCCAATGAGTGATCGGTTCAAGATTACTTGTGTGAGTTCCTTAGCGGTAGGGTAAAGTCATCAATGTAAATAACACCCGACACTAAAATGAATATGGTCGTTTATGGTCGGATTGACTGGTGCAAGGACCATCGTAGTTTCAAGGACAAGGGAGAGTATCAGACGATACCATAGAGGTTAAATAGGAGCCATTAAAAGTGAATTCATTTATGGGAATCAACGAGAAGTGAGCAATCGAGGTCAATAGGATCGTAAACCTTATTGAGGTAGTATGAGTCTCCTCAGGTTGGGAGACCATCGAGATAATGTGTCTGGAAGGTGCTTCGTTCAAATTTCATTCGGGATATTAGTGTAGCATATCGATGTGAAGTTTAGAAGCGAGTTTCAGCAAAATCGATGTGGAAGTTGGATAGAATTTATCAAGTTCTAGTTAGAGTTGAACTAGGCTAAGGCCTTAAAGGCACTCTCATAGAAGAAAGTAAGTTTTGTAGAAGTGGCGTATTTTGAGGCCTTTATCGCTAATCGTTATTCTCTTTACGTCAAAGGCGAAATTTCGAGGACGAAATTTTCTTCAAGGAGGGGAGGATTATAACACCCCAAATTTCGTGGTTTGCATCTTACCGTTTTTCCGTCCAACCCGTGTTCGTTAAGTTGCCCCTTTTGTTTGGAGTTTGCATTCCCTACACAATCTATATTTCTTGATTAAGAACCTGGTGTGTGTGTGTGTGTAGTGGTGTGTGTGTGCATGCATGTACACATACATGAGTTAGTCACCCCACGCATGCATGCAACCATCTCTCTTTAAATCTAAGGTTGGGGTTTGGGATTGTGCAGACCCACGTAGCAACCATCTTTCCTTTCTGCGTTTCTCTCCATGGACTGCTACACTCGACGCTCACCCTCGGTACAAGCATGGCGAGAGTGCCATGGCGAGAATGCCATGGGCACTCTCGCGAGTGTCACTTTCGCACCACCTTGACATGCACAGTTGGGAGCTGATGTACATTTGCAGCGAGAGTGACCGGCGAATATGCCATGGTCACTCTCGCATGGTCAATCTCGCTGAGTGACTGTTTGGCTTAAAGGAGAAACGGGGCAGCAGGTGAAAAGAATTAAAAGAAGAAGCTACTCTCATCTCTACCCTCATTCTTTATCTCACGACTTCTCTCTCCCTTTCTTTTCTCTCTTGGACGATTCTCACCCTTCCATCATCCCCCTCTTTCTCATCTATTCTTTCCCCATTATTACTAGTGGTGATCTTTGGTGACAACTAGGGTTTCATAATTCCTTGTTTCAAGTATTTAAGGTGATCTCCAAGAGTTCTAGCTAAGTTCAAAAGCTAGGGTTTGTCATAAAAGTTCTAAGGTGAGTTATTTTGACCTACAATTTCCATTGTTAGGTTGTAGTTATTATCAAGATAGATTTTAACCTTGGATTTTATCTAATCTAGGATTTTCTCCTTGATTGAGGGTTTCTCTCTACAAACCCTAGAGTTGGTGAGTACCTTCACTTATACTTGTCTTTAATTTACCAATACATTAAAATGTGGGTTTGATTTAGATGGGAGTATATTGTTTCAAAAACTAGGGTTTCCCCTTGATTTTTACCCAAATAAATTCTCTTGGATGATGTTATAATTTTATACATATAAATGGATATAGGTATATATATACATATGTACATAAATACATATGTATATATACATATATATGCACGTATGCATATGTAAGTTACATAGTGGGTTGATTTCTAACTTGGGTTACATTGATACATGGTATAAGGATGTGGATGCATGTGTTTATGTGTAGTTAAGACATATAGGTATACATGTATACATTCGCATTTATGTTCATCGTAATGTATAAATGTGCTCATGTGTATGTAGTCATATACATATGTATATTTGTGCCATTGTCATATATATATATGTACGCATATTTATATAGGCATGTATAAATGTATATGGGTATGTATAGATAAACATATATGTGTGTGTATGATTATAAGTGCATAAATATGAGTAGACGCGTATGTATAAGCATATATTTACATATGCTTAGTCTTAAATATTTGGAATATGTTGGAATAATTATGATTTGTATTTGATAGATAATGAAAACATGATAATAAGAAATCATACCTGATGATCCTGAGGATCCTGTAAAAGCATTAAACATATTTGCCATTGATTGACGGATTCCCAGAACAAGATGATTGTATGATGATGGGATGATGATCGATTTTAAGAGCCGATCTAGGGGAGGCACATGATCACTTTTAATTAGCTATTAGTGATTAGGTTAAAAGAAAGATTAGGGTACTCTATTTATAATAAGAGTATCTTACACTTTTAACCCTTGGTGTTTATTATGTGCAATATAATTCCCCATAGTTCCAATCACCTAATGGGAAACCCTATAGTATGTCAATAATAGTAAATACGCCCATCAAATATTTACCAGACATAAGGATTTCAGTTATTGTCAATTATCACATCAGGAATGATAAACGATCAGTGACGGTCACTTTTAAGGTGGTTCCAACATTCTCCCACTTGACCAAGCGATCTTTTATCTATGAGTACCAATAAGTCCGGCCGGGATAATACTCATTTTGTTTTAAACTGAAATCATAGCTAATAAGTACAGCCGTAGAGAAGAATATCAACTCAGGACCCCCACTAGTCAAACTATGACTCAAATTTGAAACTGAATAAGCAACGATCAACTGACTAAGACAAATTTCGTTATAATAATGTCCGTACACCATTATGAGCTCAAAGCATAACTAATAGACAAACAAAATCTGAATATAGAGGAAAATTTTTATTAAGATAATAATAATGACCAATAAGTACAATATGCTATTAAATTAAGTCCTTTGTAAGCCCCATCTTCGACACGTGTCCTACGAAGACGTTAGGAGGAAGACCTTTGGTCATCGGATCCGCTAGCATATTTTTTGTACTTATGTACTCAATACAAAGGACATTTTCCTCAACCCGTTCGCGCACAAACAGATACTTTGTATCAAGATACAGCCCAGCGCCAGTTGAACTGTTACTGTTCGAGAAAGTTACGGCAGCTGAGTTATCACAGTAAAGCTTCAATGGTCTAGAAATGGAGTTGACGATTTTGAGTCCACTGACCAGGTTCCTTAACAACATCCCATGACAAGTGTCATTATAAACGGCAACGTATTCAGCCATCATGGTGGACGTTGTAGTCAGCTTCTGTTTGTGACACCGCCAGGAGATAGGTCCACCAGCTAACAAAAATATGTACCCAGAAGTAGATCTTTTATCTTCCTTGCTTTTAGCAAAATCGGAATCAGAATAACCTACTACTTCTAAGTTGTCATTTCTTCTATAAGTTAATTTGTAGTCTTTGGTCCCTTGCAGATATCGAAGAACCTTTTTAGCCGCTTTCCAGTGTGCTATTCCGGGATTAGATAAGTAACGTCCCAGCATACCAGCGATATAAGCGATATCCGGACGAGTACAGACCTGAGCATACATAATGCTCCCTACTACAGACGAATAAGGTATCATCCTCATTTCTTCCTTTTCAATCTCAGTGCTCGGAGTTTGGAAAGAACCAAATACGTCCCCTTTAACTACTGGAGCTACAGTGGGTGTACAGTGCTGCATGTTATAGCGTTTTAAGATACGCTCAATATATGCCTTTTGAGAAAGACCCAAAACACCATTATGCCTATCTCGATGTATTTCGATACCAATGACATAAGAGGCATCACCGAGATCTTTCATGTCGAAATTTTGCGAAAGCATCCGCTTCGACTCATGCAGCATATCCAAGTTGTTACTTGCTAGTAGAATGTCATCTACGTACAAGACAAGGATTATAAAGTTACTCCCACTGATCTTGAGATAGGTGCATTGATCCACTTGATTCTTTAGAAAATCTTGCCCTTTTACGATTTTATCGAACTTGAGGTACCATTGTCGTGATGCCTGCTTCAACCCATAAATGGATTTCTTCAACTTGCAGACCATATGCTCTTTACCTTCTGGAATGAATCCTTCAGGTTGTCGCATGTATACATCTTCTTGCAAGTCTCCATTCAGGAAAGCGGTCTTGACATCCATCTGATGTAACTCTAAATCATAATCAGCTACAAGTGCCATGACGATCCTTAAAGAATCTTTACGAGAGACAGGAGAGAAGGTCTCTTGATAATCGATTCCTTCTTTTTGAGTAAAGCCTTTTGCAACCAGTCTGGCCTTATAGCGTTCGATGTTTCCTTTCGGGTCTAATTTGGTTTTGAAGACCCATTTACAACCGATAGTTTTGGATCCTTCAGGAAGTTCAACCAAGTCCCAAACGTCATTATGTTGCATGGAATTAAGCTCTTCAATCATGGCTTCATTCCACTGAGTGGCCTGATCACTATTAATGGCTTCTCGATAAGAGGTAGGATCAGTAAGCTTTCCAATGTTCTCAACTTCAGTTAAAAAGGTTACGAAATCATCAAAATTTGTGGCCCTGCGTGCCCTAGATGATCTCCTGAGTTGATTTTCAGGTTCAGTAACAGGAGGAGTGGGATCAGTGATATTAGGAGCAGCGTTGGGTACAAGAGGCGATGATGATGTTCCCTCGGCGTTTTGGTTAGGAGGACTTGGATCAGTGATATTAGGAGCAGCGTTGGGTACAAGAGGAATTATCGGAGGAATAAAAATAGCGGAAGGATGGTTTCCCCTCGCTTCTTGTACTTCTTGCAAATCTGAGTTATGATTTGTCGTGCTCCCACTGATCTTTGAGTTCTCAAGAAATGTGGCATGCTGCGTGTCAATGATGCTCGTAGTGTGGGAAGGACAGTAAAACCGATAACCTTTTGAGTTATCAGGATAACCGATAAAGAAACATGTAAGGGTTTTAGGATCCAGTTTCTTTAAGTTAGGGTTATAGACTTTTGCTTCGGCAGGACAACCCCATACTTTCATATATTTTAGACTCGGTTTCCTACCTGTCCAGATCTCATGAGGAGTTTTAGGGACAGATTTTGATGGAACCCTATTGAGTATATGAACGGCTGTTTTTAATTCCTCAGTCCAGAGGAAAGTAGGTAAGTTAGTGTTAGCAAGCATACTTCTCACCATGTTCCTTAAGGTTCTGTTTCTCCTTTCAGCAACACCATTTTGTTGAGGAGAACCAGGCATGGTGTATTGGTTAATTATGCCATGTTCCTTGCAAAAATTATAGAAAGGACCAGGAGCTTGACCAATATCAGTATGTCTACCATAATACTCACCTCCTCTATCTGATCTCACAACTTTTATTTTATGATCAAGTTGGTTTTCAACCAAAGTTTTAAAATCAATAAAAGTTTGTAAGGATTCAGATTTTTCCTTAATCAGATATAGGTGCATATAACGCGAATAATCGTCAATGAATGTAATAAATGATGTATGTCCTGTGATTGATGCGGGATAAGGACCACTAATATCAGTGTGAATTATTTCCAACAAGTTGGAACTTCTAGTAGCTCCTTTCTTATTCCCTTTCGCCATTTTGCCTTTGAGGCACTTAATACATGTTTCAAAATCACTAAAATCAAGAGAAGGTAAGATTCCATCCTTTACGAGTCGTGTCATTCGATCTCGTGAGATGTGGCCAAGACGTTTATGCCACAACATAGAGGAATTCTCTAATTGTTTAGGTGATTTTGTTGTTTTAGTTACATCATCAATATTAAGAGACAACAAAGACTGTGAGAAATTATGATCTAGTTCTAATTTATACAGTAATCCATCCAAGAAACCTCGACCAAGCAATTCATTATTATGAGTAATGGAAATCTTGCCGCAACCATGAATTATTACATAACCTTCAAGGTCTAGTCTAGATATGGATACAAGGTTCCGAGTAATTCTCGGTACATATAAGGTATCCACTAGTCTAATACACTTTCCGGTACTCATATGTAAATTTAAAGTTCCCATGGCTTCGACATCTAAGAGATCACCGTTTCCAACTCTAAGTTTTCTTTGGCCCTTTGGTAGCTTCTGGATTGTAAGGAATCCCTGCATTGAGTTTGTCACATGGACCATAGAACCATAGTCACCCCACCATGTATTAATAGGGACATCAGTAGTAAAGGAATCAAATATTGCATAAAGAATGTTACCTTTCTTAGCTAGCCATTCCTTGAACTTAGAGCAATCTTTCTGTCCGTGCCCTTTTGCGCGACAGAATTTGCAGTTAGGTTTGCTCGACAAGGGTTTAGATCTAGAGGCAACGGCACCATGATGATTATCCTTTTGGATTTTATTTCCAGTCTGATTACCGTGATTACCCTTCCTTTTCTTAGAATTAGTAGTGGTTGTCAGGTGAACGGCTTCAGGTTGTCCCAGCTTGACGCGATCCTCCTCTTGCACACACATTGCAATCAGTTCACTTATCGACCATTTATCCTTCATAGCGTTATAGTTAACTTTGAAGGTGTCGAACCGAGCAGACAAAGAGGTCATTATGAAATGCACAAGAAAATTATCAAAGACTTCCATTTCAAGACTCTTAAGCTTATGAGCCATATCAATCATTTTCATAATGTGTTCACGGACACTGCTATTTCCTTCATATTTCAGAGTGAGCATCTGTAGCATTAAGCTACTTGCATGTGCCTTAGACGATCCCTTGAAGTGATCCTCAACAGATTTGAGGTAAGTTTTGACTTTATCAGAGTCAGGGATAGCTCCTCGGATACTGAGGTTGATGGAGTTCTTGACCATCATTAGTGACAAGCGATTTGCCCTTTCCCACTTTTCAAAATCCGCTTTCTGAGCTGCAGAAGACTCAGCAGTAATAGCAGCGGGTTCATCATGGCGAATGGCATGGTCAAGGTCTAGCATCCCCAGAGTAAGAAGTAATTGATCCTTCCATGAAGCAAAGTTCGCACCAGTAAGTGGCTCAATGCCAAAGTTAGGTACTGATGTGGAAATAAGGAGGATATAAGTTATAGAAGATTATCATAGAGACGTAGTTAGCTATAAAAGGCAGACAAAGTAATATTTCTTAAAGTAATGTAATTAAAGTAATGTTAAAGTAAGTAGGCCTAACAGTAATATTCCTTAGAATAATGAAACTATGACCATTTTAGTGATGAAGCTGGTGATAAGTAAACCTATTGTAAACACCAAAACAATAAGCCAAAGTAAGGCTCTACTAAGATGTTACATCACCTTTGGGCAGACTTAATTAATATCTAAGTAAACATGAGTGTTAGGGTCATGCAACGCAATGCTTATCTTTTGACCTTTGGGCAAAAAATAGAGCATCGTGTGTATTATGCATGTAGAGAGTCCTCTTGACACACAGGTATATTAAATCACTTTTGGGCAGAATTAGTATACTCAGTGTTCATTATGCAAAAGGAAAAATGCAACATGAGAATCATATTTGACCTTTGGGCACAAATTATGAGACCATGTATATTAGTGCAAGGGTATGGCATAGTCCAAAAACAAAGATGTATATTTGACATTATGTGTGCCTAAGGAGTTCGATCTTGACAAAAGTAAGGTTGTATTCGACTAGATAATGTCGAACTCAACAAATAAGTCATGGTCGCATAAAGTCGAATTTGATCAGTTTGTTAATTGTTCAACTTGATATTAGAAGTAAGGTTGAATTTCGACTAGCTAGTATTTAATCGACTTAAATGATGTCGAATTCAACTTAGCGAATATCGAACTCAATAAGTTAAGGCGACCATTATTTGAATCGAACCAAAACATTAAGTCCTCGCGTAATTTTAAAATAAAGTCGCGTATTAAAGTTGCGTAATTAAATTCACGCTGATAAAAAAATATATATATAGTGCGTGATTAATTCAAATGGCGGCTGGAAATATTTGCAATTCAATGCAATTTTGAATTGAATTAACAATTCAATTCCTGATGACGGCATACGAAAAAAAAACCCCCGTGGATAGAACCACCAAAATACAAATACAAATCATGAATCAATTATGAACCTGGCGCTCTGATACCACATGTTGGAATACTTATGATTTGTATTTGATAGATAATGAAAACATGATAATAAGAAATCATACCTGATGATCCTGAGGATCCTGTAAAAGCATTAAACATATTTGCCATTGATTGACGGATTCCCAGAACAAGATGATTGTATGATGATGGGATGATGATCGATTTTAAGAGCCGATCTAGGGGAGGCACATGATCACTTTTAATTAGCTATTAGTGATTAGGTTAAAAGAAAGATTAGGGTACTCTATTTATAATAAGAGTATCTTACACTTTTAACCCTTGGTGTTTATTATGTGCAATATAATTCCCCATAGTTCCAATCACCTAATGGGAAACCCTATAATATGTCAATAATAGTAAATACGCCCATCAAATATTTACCAGACATAGGGATTTCAGTTATTGTCAATTATCACATCAGGAATGATAAACGATCAGTGATGGTCACTTTTAAGGTGGTTCCAACAGAATCTTCATGAGGTTGAGTTTCGCATGCTAAGTATTCGATATGCGAGGATTGTCTTTGTGCTATAACTACTATGAATTAATTTACGTGTTTCCTTTACTAGGGTACGGAATCATTGGATGTCTATCTCCTTATGCACGAGGATTTAGACCTTTATGGACTACTTGTTCATTTTATTGTTGGCCGTACTGGATCACTAGCGAGTAGGCAATGGGGGACGTTGGGGTCCTTGAGGTGTAACTCGTCTAGTTCGGATATGCAATGTGGTCCCATAAGTCTTTGAGGTGTAACTCGACGGAGTAGGCACTAAAGGCATGGTACGAGATGGTTTGAGGTTGTGATGTCTTTATGGCATGGGAACTAGGACCGGGACTTGAGGTGCTATCCAATAACGTCGTGGGTGACTCCATTCCCGTGTTCTTGTCACCCCGATGGTAATGGGTCTCCCCCGTATTTTGTTGTTAAAGAAATGCTTCTCGATTTTATAATCATGTCCAGGTGGGAATGCTTAACGAGTTGGTTTGTGGTAATTTGAGATCACCCGGAGCCGGTAACACTATTTTATGTTTATTTGTCACAATCTTATAAATGCGCATTTCACGAAATCTCACTAGACTTTTGTCTAACACTTAATGTTGCATGTTTGTGGATTACATGTTCCACCTAGAGGCGTCTAGATCGTCGTGTTGCCGACCATGCTTAGGAGTTGGGGAAGGTCGGTCTTTTGGGATCGAGATGAGAGACTTTTTGGAGATATAGTGACACCCGGATTAATCTAGTGTGCTATAATTCTAGATTATTAGGTTGTTATGTATTATGTCTCAAAACTCCTATGTTTAAGCATCGTCCAAACTACTCCATTGCATTTAAGGGTTTTAGTTGGCTTATATTTTTAAGTTTAAATTTACCCATTTTCCGGAAATCCCTTATATTTATTGTCTAAATTTTAGGGTGTTACACTTTATGTGCTTAGCTACTCATGACAATAAATAAAAGAAAGCAAATGTAAAAGACTTGGAATGTAAACATGATGCTTGAAGAGTAACTGACTTTGAAATGTAAATGGCTATAATTAAAATGACAAGAAAATAAATTGCAAGTAAGTAAATGACAAGAATGTAAAGTGGAAAGTAAGTGCAATAATGTAAAGTACTGAAATGAAATGCTGAAAATTAAAGACGTAAAGTAAATGACAAGATTAAAGATGAAAACGGATTTAAAGAAAGCAATTTAAAAACGCCCAGTTCAGTGCTGCGGATATGCTGCAAGCATTCATCTGGGTAGAAGGAGATTTAAAGAAGAAATGAAGAACATTAAAGACAAGAATTTTCTGAAGATGATTGGAATTAAAGGGGAGAATTGGTACTGATTAAGAATCAGCCCAAGTGGTGTTCAATTAAATGAGGCTAAGCCCTCTATTTATAGTACTAATAGAGGGACCAAAAGTGTAACAAGCAACTAATCCCATTAAGTTAGAATAACTAAGTATAAGCCTAAGCAACTAGAAAGTACACAAAAGACTTAAGTTACAACTAGAGTGTTTATTCAACTGATACAAATGGAAAGACCATTGGACAAAAGAAAATCCATTTCCACTCCACATTAATCATCCGCCAATTCCCCCTCTCAAAACGTCAGATTCATGCTCCAGCCATGCTGCAGCATTGCCTGTGATAAAAAGGATTGGCAAACTGAACCAAACATTAGCCATTCATCTTAAATAGCACAAGTAAACCACAAACCTTAGCTCCAACCTAATAAAAGAGAAAAGAAGTGAAAAGATGACTCAAGTTGGGATTTTAAAGTGCAAATTTCTATAAAAAAGACTAAAAAGGAAGTGCGTAAATACTCAAAATTGAGCACTTATCACCACCCCAAATTAAGAACTTTGCTTGTCCCCAAGCAATAAAAAGACAAAAGAAAAGACTCAATTTGTTAGAATTTTGCAAGATACAAGCATTACGTGCAAGCCATGAAGTTGATAATATCAAAAGTGCATGACATAACCTTTCATAAATCCAAAGTAACCAAAGAAAACAAAATCTAAGTGCAATTATGAACCATATGCTAGCATCACATTCTTTTTGTTATGGTCACACATTCATCATCACAAATTACTAAAGCCTTTGGGTGAATTGGGTTTCTCTCTTTTGGCATATTTTTTTCTCACCTTTGCCTTTTCACACCCCATGTTTCAACATTAAAAAAATTTCAAATTTAGCACTTTTTGGCTCTTTTTCTTGTTGAATGCTTACACCTACCCCTATGGGGTATTTTTGGTGTTTTAGACCACTTGGCAAAAAATTTGATGATTTTTGATGAGCTTTGCTCTTGCCTTTTTGCTTTTGCCATTTTTAGGCACACCCCACCCCAAACTAAAGAATCTTACAATGTCTTCATTGTAATGGGAAAAAGAAGTGCATAGCAAAAGAAGAAAGTGGCTAAAAATGTGGAAAAGGATCAAAAGCATAGATTATTTTTGTGATTTATGACGAATGTGGACCAAATTGTATCCCAAGCA
This sequence comes from Saussurea involucrata, assembly GCA_033807775.1. Taxonomy (NCBI): domain Eukaryota; kingdom Viridiplantae; phylum Streptophyta; class Magnoliopsida; order Asterales; family Asteraceae; genus Saussurea; species Saussurea involucrata. Next base: position 49,885,765 of record CM066324.1, read on the forward strand.
ATTGTGAGTCTAGTTCTAGCATAAATTACCCCTAGAAATGAGAGTTGGACTTTTAAGAATTATTCGGGTTATGCCCACAATTTTTCACATACCAATCATGTTATTAATGCATGCAAAAATGAACCTAAAAATTGTAAAAACAGATCCCACACTCAACTAACTAACAACTAACATAAAAAGGAGCATAAGGGTGTGATTTGAACCTGTCCTACTCAGACGTGAGTAGGCTGTTTGATACCAAAAGTAGTGGTAATGTGGGGTCCTTCCTCCCTGGATGCTGCATCACCAATCTTGGTAGCAGCTTCTGCTCTCAAAGTCGCATTTGCATCCACCAGCTCAGCGTTTTCTTCTTTCAGTTTGGCGATCTTGGCCTTCTTTTCTTCCAACCTGTGTTTCAACCTCGTCACCTCCTTCTCCACAGCATACCCCTCCTCAGCTTTCTTTTTCTTTGCATCTACCACCGCGATCAACTATTTCCTCAAATCTTCAAACTTTCCCATGAACTCTTCCTTTTGTTTGTTCATGGCTTCCATCACAGCACCATTCTGATTCAGCGGGTCCTGGATTACGTTCATCATATCAGAGGATTCCATTCCCTTCTTCTTCCTGTTTGTCAGCCGAGACATCGTTTTCATGTCAATTTCCCACTTTTTCCGCTGCTCTTTGACTATCAAATCGTCCATGTATTGTGGTACGCCATCTTCTATAAAAATTTGAGTGAGCATACAAGGGAAGTAAAACTTTCCCCTTACCCTGGTAGCACACTCCCTCATGCTTCTCAAAATGATTCTCCCTAGATTGATCGTTTTTCCTGTTAATAAGCAAAACAGCAGCAACATCCTTTCCACCGAAATGGAGCTGTCATGAGTCGTAGGAAAGATGGAATGCCTTACCAGATTGATCCAAACGTTGGAATTAGCAGTCAAATTATGAACTTTAAAGGTTCTCAGCATCAGGCTGGCATGGGACTCCCAATCAGATCTGGGCTTCCCCAAAACAGCCACGACCTTAGCAAGATCATCATGAGTAGCATGGTGCAACAACCTGTGATACTCAGTCTTCTTTGGAGGCGACAGGTTAAGGTATCTGTTAATTCTCTTGGCTGTCATGTTGATTGGGACACCTCTAACTTGGAGTTTTGGAGAGGAGTTCACAAAAAGCTCACAGTAAAATTCCCTAATGAGACTTAGGTTGTAGTGGGAATAGACTTGGCAAAGCTTCTCAAGACCTTGGGTATCCACAACTTGCTTAATAAATTGGAATTCTCTTAAGCTATGTTCATCAAAACCCTTGTCAGGGAGTCCTACTTTGGTTTGAAACTTGGACCATACCTTAAGGGCAGCGTTGGAACTGAAACCATTGTGTGGTTTCTCAAGTCTCTCAGGTCTGGACACAAAGTTATCCTTCTCAACCTCCTTCCCTTTACCCTTCTTACCCTTTTTCTTCTTGACAGACTGCTCATGCTGCAGAGATGCTGCAGCATTGCAATTGGTTTCCCGGTTTTAGTCCCAGAAGGTTCACCCTCTTCCATGCTTTTCCTAGTCCTCTTTCTAGGCTGTGTTTTGGTCTTGGTGGCATGGGTTTTGCCTAGAGCTTTCCTTTTCCTTGGTCTAAGTGTCTCAACCGAGAGTTCATCATTGGAGTAAAACAAACTCTCATTTAGGTCAGGTAGTTTCTCTCCCCTATGTTCTTCATTCTCAACCACTCCCCCTTCTGTTTGAGTCATTCCTACCCCTGTGTCGATGACCGGATTCTCAACATGGTCTACCCCCTCCCTCGTTTTTTTAGTCTCATTCATCCCCTCCCTGCTTTTTCTTTTTCTATCACCCCCTCCCTTGTTTCCATATTTTCAGTTTCATCATTAGGGTTGGTGGTGATATTTTCAATTTCTACAAGGAAGAAGGAGTCCAATGGTTCATTTCTTGAACAAATGTGGGTATTCACTTTGGTAGACATAATGGGTCTACCAGATTCATCTTCTAAACATGAAGTGATTTGGCCATCTTCCAAAGTGTTAACAGGTTTGGTTTTGGGAGCAGGTGCTTCCTTTGATGTTTGGGTGGATGAAGGTTTTGGGAGTATCTTTAGGAGCAGAGTAGAGAACCAAAGCCATGGTGGTTGAAGGTGGTTCTTTGAAGGTGGTTGCAACTCCAGCAGGTTCATCGGTGTTGCTTGCGACTCCAGAAGGTTTATCGGTGGTGTTTGCGACTTCAGCAGGTTCACCCACGACTGCATGCTTTACCTTTCATAACATTTCTTCACGAGTCAGAGGTGTGGCGGATTAATCATCGAGCACGACCGTCTCCGGTGGTTGATTAGTGGTGGCCGGAGGCCGAACCACAGCTTGGTTGCGCCCACTCCTTCGAACAGGGCGATTCTCACCTCCATTAGGGTTTCTCGGCCCAACTCTTTTGACTCTCGCCATTGAAATCGAACGAGAAGGTGGATTCTTAGAGGGATTTTGAGTGTTCTTGGTGATGGTGTTCGGTATGCAGAACAGAGAGAAGAGAGTAGAGAGTGAGAGACGGTTTAGAGAGAGAGGGGAAAGTAGAAGTTGAAAGGATGGTAGAAGAGAGAGGTTGTCCTTATCTGATATTAGGAGTGGTTATCTATGTTTTTACAGTTGTAAATGTGGGTGTAAGGGTTTTGTTCAATGGGCAAAGGTTAAGGTAGTACTATTAGAAGCATCAGTATGTACTTTAGACTTCTAGCTAGAAAGATTAGCTATGATGCCTTTTTTTTTGAAAAATGGTACTGATATTCCCATTATACCCTTGCTAATTCCCATAGAACAATTGCTATTCCAGATCTCCCCCAAAAATACATCTGATTTCTTTTTGAGAATCTAGGGTTTCTGATGCTGCAGCATTGATCCAACATCACCCTGGTGGCTTTCTTTCTCACACTTCAGTTGTGCACTAACAAACACATTAAATGTAACTAATACAGAAAACATAACATAAAGCATTAAAATAGTATTTACAAAGGTTTTGGAACTTTGAGATAGTTCCCATCTCTTGTTTGAATCTTTTTAGCACAAAGAAATCACCTCCACAGGATAATGATGTGGAGATGCTGCAGCATCATGGTATAACTTTACTCTCTGACCATTTACCTTGAACACAGTATTGTCTTCCGGGTTGACTTAGTCTACAGCCCCATATGGATAAACTTTGTGGATGATAAAAGGGCCTGACCATCTAGACTTAAGTTTACCTGGAAATAATTTCAACCTAGAATTAAACAAAAGACATTTCTGACCAGCTTTCAAATCTCTGTGTCTAATTCTATTGTCATGCCATTTTTTATTTTTTTCCTTATAAAGCTTGGCATTCTCATAGGACATGTTCCTATGTTCCTCTAGTTCACAGAGTTGCAACTTTCTTTCGTTGCCAGCTTCATCTAAGTTCATGTTCAATTCTTTTATCGCCCAATATGCTTTGTGTTCTAACTCTAAAGGGAGGTGACAAGCTTTTCCAAATACCAACTTGTATGGGGACATATATACCTAAAGGTGTTTTGAAAGCAGTCTTGTATGCCCATAAAGCATCATCTAACTTGAAAGCCCAGTCTTTTCTATTTGGCTTGACAACCTTTTCAAGAATCCCTTTAATTTCCCTATTTGAGAGTTCAGCTAAACCATTTGTTTGAGGGTGGTAAGCAGTGGCAACTTTGTGTTTCACATTGTATTTTTCAAGAACTTTACTTAACAAATTGTTTATAAAATGGGTACCCTCATCACTAATGAGTGCACGGGGGTTACCAAACCTTGTAAAAGTTTTTTTTTTTAAACTTAACAACAGTTTTTGCATCATTTGAAACACATGCCATTGCTTCTACCCATTTGGATACATAATCAACAGCAACAAGAATGTATTGGCAGTTGTTTGATGGTGGGAATGGACCCATAAAATCAATTCCCCAAACATCAAATAACTCAACTTCCAAGATCCCATTCAAAGGCATTTCATTTCTTTGAGAAATGGAACCACTTCTCTGGCATTCATTACACCTTTGTGCAAAGTTATGGCATCTTTGAAGAGAGTAGGCCAATAGAAACCAGATTGAAGAACTTTAGCTGTTGTCCTTTGGCCTCTAAAATGTCCTCCATAAGCTGATTGGTGGCAATGTTGCAGGATTGCTACCACTTATGATTCAGGGATGCATCTTCTCAGTATTTGATCTGCACCAAGTTTAAACAGAAAAGGATCATCCCATATGTAAAATTTATAATCATGGAGAAATTTTTTCAGCATATGGTGAGTATAATCAGAAGGTTTGATGCCACAAGCTAAATAATTAGCTATGTCAGCAAACCATGGCAGTTGTGATTGCACCATAAGAATCTTTTCATCAAGGAAGGTTTCTATGATGTCTCCTCCTTCCTTACTTTCAACAAGCTTTTCTAACCTAGATAAATGATCAGCCACTTGCTTTTCCACACATTTCCTATCAACAATTTTCAGGTCAAACTCTTGCAATAGCAAAACCCATCTTATTAGCCTTGGTTTTGCATCTTTCTTTGAAATGAGATATTTAATGGCAGCATGGTCAGTGTGAACAATGACTTTGGCTCCCATTAAATATGATCTAAAATTTCAAATGCAAAGACCACTGCTAATAACTCTTTTTCAGTTGTTGTGTAATTAATTTGGGCTTCATTTAGGGTTTTGCTTGCATAGTAGATGGAATGAAAAATCTTTCCTTTTCTTTGACCTAACACTTCACCAACAGCCCAATCACTAGCATCACACATGATTTCAAAAGGTTTGTCCCATTCAGGAGCAACAATCACTGGAGCAGTCACCAAAGCTTTCTTCAAGGTAAGGAATGCATTTCTGCAATCCTCATTAAAATCAAATTTTTGGTCGTGCTGTAATAATAGACATAAAGGTTTTGAAATCTTTGAAAAAACTTTTATGAAACGTCTATAAAAACCAGCATGACCAAGAAAGCTTCTGATTCCTTTAACCGTGGTTGGTTCAGGTAGTTTTTCAATAACTTCAAGTTTAGCTTTATCTACCTCAACTCCTCTTTTTGAAATTAAACGACCAAGGATAATCCCTTCTGTAACCATGAAATGACATTTTTCCCAGTTAAGAACCAAGTCAGTTTCTTCACACCTTTTAAGACTTTGTTTTAGATTTTCAAAACAATGATCAAAAGATGAACCATAAACAGAGAAATCATCCATAAATATTTCAATGGACTTTTCAAGCATGTCAGAAAATATGGACATCATGCATCTTTGGAAAGTAGCGGGTGCATTGCAAAGTCCCAAAGGCATTCCCCTAAAGGCAAAAGTGCCAAAAGGACATGTGAAAGTAGTCTTCTCTTGGTCTTCCGGTGCTATGGCTATCTAATTGTATCCTGAGTATCCATCCAAGAAGCAGTAGAACTCTTTTCCATCCAACCTGTCCAACATTTGATCAATAGAAGGTAAAGGAAAATGATCTTTTTGAGTAGCATTGTTCAGTCTACGGTAGTCCATGCCAATTCTCCATCCAGAGACTATTCTAGTTGGGATGAGTTCATTCTTGTCATTGGAAATGACAATGATCCCTCCCTTCTTAGGCACACATTGGACTGGACTAACCCAAGAACTACTGGCTATTGGGAAAATAATTCCTACATCTAACCATTTTAAAATTTCCTTTTTCACTACCTCTTTCATGACAGGATTCAGCCTTCTTTGAGGTTCTATGGATGTGAAGTTATTTTCTTCTAAGATGATCTTATGTTGACAAATGGAAGGACTAATCCCCCTAAGGTCAGCAATGGTCCATCCTATGGCTTTGGTGTGTGACTTCAACATATCCACTAACTTATTTTCCTGATGCAATTCTAGGGTAGCTGATATGATAACAAGTAATTTGTCTTCTTCTCCTAGAAAGGCATACTTCAGATGGGTTGGGAGTTTCTTCAACTCCAGGTCAGGTGGTGAGATTATGGAAGGAATGGCTGGTTTTTGCTCACTATTTTCCAGCAGCTCAAATGTTGTAGCAACCAAAGGGGCAGTCTCTTTCTCTATGGAAATTTCATCATCATCATCATCATATTCCTCAATTTCTTCCTCATGACACAATGACTCAATGGTACCTAAGCTTGAACAATCTTCCATATCATTAGGGTACTTTAAAGAATTGAAGACATTGAATGTGACTTTTTGGTCCTGAAGTCTCATGGTCAACTCTCCTTTATGAACATCTATCAAAGTTCTACCCGTGGCTAAGAAAGGTCTTCCCAAAAGAATAGGGATATCTTTATCAGCTTCAAAGTCTAAAATGATAAAGTCAGTTGGGAAGATGACTTTGTCAACTTGGACTAACACATCTTCAATCTTACCCTTTGGATAGGCAATGGTCTTGTCTGCTAAGATGAGTGTGACTGTGGTGGGTCTGGCTTCTCCTATGCCTAAACTTTTGAAAATTGACAAGGGCATAAGGTTAACACTGGCACCTAAATCACACAAAGCTTGTCCAACTTCTTTCCCACCTATGGAACAAGGAATAGTAAAACTCCCTGGGTCTTTTTGCTTAGGGGGTATTTTGTTGGAAAATAGAGCACTGCAACCTTCAGTGAGGGCAACAGTCTCATACTCAGTCAGCTTCTTTTTCTTACTCAAAATGTCTTTAAGGAACTTGGCATAGTTGGGCATCTGCTCAATTGCTTCAATAAGAGGTATGTTGATGTGCAATTGTTTGAAAACATCCAAAAACTTTTTAAAATGCAATTCCTCCTTCTCATTCCTCATCCTTTGGGGGTAAGGGATGTAAGGGGGAACTGGTTTGATAACAGCTTTGTTTGATGGTTTTGAGCAAGATGGTTCCAATATGCTTTTGGTGTTGGTCACATTGGGTGGACTTGAACTAGTGATCTTAGGATCTTGGTCTTCTTTTTGACTTGGTGGTTTTGGAACAACCTGAATCTCTGGAGTAGGGTTGGCTTTGGACAATTTATCAAAATCTGTTTTGGTTAAAGGGCCAAACTCCTTTTCCACAGTTTCAGGTAATTCTTTCCCACTCCTAAGAGTTACAGTTTTCACATGTTCCTTTCATGGGGCCTTAGGGATTTCAGTGTTACTAGGTAAAGTACGTGTGGCCCTATTGATCTGGTTAAGTTCCAATTGACTAATTTGAGTTTCTAAGTTCCTCAAAAATGTGTTGTATTGATTAAAAAGAGACTGGTTTTGTTGTTGTTGAACTTGTGATTGTGCCATGTAATTCTTGATCAGTGTCTCCAAAGAGGCATTGGGATCATCTTGTGAAGGTGCATGATTTTGGTTTTGAAAAGGTGGTTGAGTGTTTTGAAAACCTTGATTACGGTTATTCTGATGATGATTGCTTTGAAAATTTCCTTTGAAATTGTTTTGGGAACTGCTTGCTTGATTTTGAAAATTTGAATTCCCTTATGGTTTTTGTGCAGGTGGATTTAAACATGGACTAGTCCAAGAGAAGTTTGGGTGCTGCTTCCAACTGGCATTGTATGTGTTGGAGTGAGGAGTTGGTCTATTTTGAACATAGTTTACAGATTCAGAATTATGAGGACAGTGTTCATAGGAATGTTCCTCACCACAACATACACATTGCACAGAAAGGACAGGTGCAGGAGGTTTAGTGACAGATGGTTGTGCTCCTTGACCGGAAGTGATGTTTTTAAGCATATTAGTCATGGAAGCAAGTTGAGCTGTCAACGCAGTGAATGCATCTACCTCATGCAACCCGGCAGTCTTCTTTGGAGTTTGAATTGGAGCCCTTGGATCAGCCCACTGTCCATTATTTGCTGAAATTTTTTCAAGAATTTCATACCCTGTATTGTAGGTGTTAAAGGTAAAGGCCCCTCCTGAAGTCGCATTGAGCATTTGTTTTGCATTGGAATCAAGTCCATTGTAAAACGTCTCGAGTTGAATGCAGTAGGGAATGCCATGGTGAGGGCATTTCCTTAATAATTCTTTAAACCTTTCCCAAGCATCGGGAATTGCTTCATCGTCCATTTGTTTAAACATGCATATTTCGTTTCTGGACTTAGCATTCCGGGTAGGTGGAAAATATTTTCGCAAAAACTTTTCAGCCATATCACTCCAAGATGGTACTGAACCTGGTGCTAAAGAATTGAACCATAGTCTTGCCTTATCCCTTAGAGAAAACGGAAACAACGTAAGCCTTAAGGCTTCCGGTGAAACTCCCGGGATTAGAAAAACATCGGTGATCTCCATAAAAGATTTTAAATGTGAGTGAGGATCTTCCGATGGTAATCCGGCAAATTGACCATTGGCTTGCAACATATGAAACATGATGGGTTTTGGTTCAAAATGTAATGTTTCTAATTGTGGCCTAACAATCCCAGAATTTAATTGCTCAAAGTTCGGGATTGCATAGTCCATAATTCTTCCATCTTTCGAGTTTGCAAGATCAATGATGTTAAGTGGTTCAACATTACCAATAGATCCATTATCATCTCCATCCTCATTGTTATGATTGTGAAGTGGTGGGTTTTGTTGAAAAGGTGGATTTTGTTGAAATGGTGGATTTTGTTGAAATGGGTGAAAAGATGGATTACCAAAAAGTGGCGGATTTTGATGATTAAAGATTGGCGGTCGCCGAATTCGATTCTCTAAAGGTAGTCTCACATGATTTTCCAAAGGCGGCCGAACGGGATTTTCCAAAAGTGGTGGTCTTGGTGGTCTATTTTCAAAACCGGGTGGGGGACCGTCCTCCATATTGAGAGAGTTTGATGGTCTTTGAATTCTTCTTCTTTGATGAAAAGTTCTCTCAATATCCGGATCAAATTCAAAAAGTTCCCCACGTGGAATTATTGGCATACACCACTTTCAAAAAAATCTTTAAAATTCCCAAACGGTGTTAGAAAAAACAAATCTTTTAAAATACTTTTATAGACTTTTAGCTTACCAATCCCCGGCAACGGCGCCAAAAACTTGATGAGTGCGTGGAATAAACTTACAGACGTGTGCTAATAGAACCAATAAGCAAGTATACTTATACGAAACTATGTCGTCTTTCAAGTAATAAAGTGGTAAAATACTGAATATCGTCCCACGGAGATTGGAGTTAAAATTGCCATTAAAGTATTATGAAAGAAATGATTTCAGAAGACGATTTGGAAGTAAATATCTTTGATTGGTTGGTTGATGATTATCACAGATGCTAATTAACAGTAATAAAAGAGAAGCAAGGGTGTAAGACTTGTGATGATACGTTAAACCAAATTCCAGCAGACTAATGCTACAGAACTGCTGCGGCAATGGATGCTACAGGAATGCTGCAGCATGAAAGTGACAACAACTAGTTTTATTATCTATTTTGAGACACATTCCTCTCGGACTCTCACCATCCCATGATTCCAGTAGCAGTAAGCAATCTCATCTCTGAACAGTGCCTAAGGTAAAGGAATGATGGAATGGAGTTCTCAAAATACACGGTGAAACAAATTCTCTTTGTTAAAAGTTACTCTCTCGATATAACCCCCCCCCCCCCCCCGCACATCCCACGTTTTTGTATTCCTAAGTAGCTTATCTCTAAGTCTACTCCATTTTAACCCATTGAAAAAGTGACAACTTATCAAGAATGAATCATTTTGGTAAACAAAAGTAACAACTCTCGTTGCAAGTAACTCTCTCGATATTACCCCTTATGTCATCCAAATTGACGTGCTATTCAATGGCCTATCTCTAGGTCCATGGCACTTTAACACTATCAAAGTGATCAATTTGTCAAGGGATTGTATTATCTTGATAGAACTTGGGTTGGAATAATAAAGCATCGTTTTGCCACAAAAATGCCTACTTTCCTTTGGTTAACATATCACCCTTTGCCTCACACCCAAGCTTTATGTGCTTAGCTACTCATGACAATAAATAAAAGAAAGCAAATGTAAAAGACTTGGAATGTAAACATGATGCTTGAAGAGTAAATGACTTTGAAATGTAAATGGCTATAATTAAAATGACAACAAAATAAATTGCAAGTAAGTAAATGACAAGAATGTAAAGCGGAAAGTAAGTGCAATAATGTAAAGTACTGAAATGAAGTGCTGAAAATTAAAGACGTAAAGTAAATGACAAGATTAAAGTTGAAAAACGGATTTAAAGAAAGCAATTTAAAAACTCCCAGTTCAGTGTTGCGGAGATGCTGCAAGCATTCATCTGGGTAGAAGGAGATTTAAAGAAGAAATGAAGAACATTAAAGACAAGAATTTTCTGAAGATGATTGGAATTAAAGGGGAGAATTGGTACTGATTAGGAATCAGCCCAAGTGGTGTTCAATTAAATGAGCCTAAGCCCTCTATTTATAGTACAAATAGAGGGACCAAAAGTGTAACAAGCAACTAATCCCATTAAGTTACAATAACTAAGTTATGCCTAAGCAACTAGAAAGTACACAAAAGACTTAAGTTACAACTAGAGTGTTCATTCAGCTGATACAAATGGAAAGACCATTGGACAAAAGAAAAGCCATTTCCACTCCACATTAATCATCCGCCAATTCCCCCTCTCAAAACGTCAGATTCATGCTCCAGCCATGCTGCAGCATTGCCTATGATAAAAAGGATTTGCAAATTGAACCAAACATTAGCCATTCATCTTAAATAGCACAAGTAAACCACAAACCTTAGCTCCAACCTAATAAAAGAGAAAAGAAGTGAAAAGATGACTCAAGTTGGGATTTTAAAGTGCAAAATTCTATAAAAAGACTAAAAGGAAGTGCGTAAATACTCAAAATTGAGCACTTATCACCACCCCAAATCTCCTGTTCTGTTTACTTTTTCCTTGAGATTGTGTTGCTTGGTCTTGAGATGCGTTTCTTTAGTTGTTAAAATGCACACTAACCTCAAGTTGTACTTCTGTGCGATTTTTGGCATTAACACTTTGGCGCCATCCGTGGGACACCATCTAAAGAAAATCTCAAGCCATCGCTTATATCGCTCTAACGATTTTGTGGAGTTTTTTTTTGTTGTTTCCAGGTAATTGGCAAATTATCAAGATCTCATGATTCAGATGCAGTCAGAATTGAATGCGGCTCGAAGCCAGATTCAGGCCTTGCATGAGCAGAATCAGAAAGCAGCCGCAGAGATCGCTTCTCTGAGGAATCCAACGGTGGGCAATCCCTCTGGTCCTCAAAATCCAGCGATAGGCAATCCCTCTGGTCCTCAGAATGGAGCGATGGGAAATTCCTTTGGACCTCAGAACGGTCCCCGACCTATGGGTGCACCTATCATAAGGCCCCAATTCCAGGCAGGTCTAGGGCCATTCTTCAACAATCCGGGCCCAGGTCCATTCGTCAATAACCCAGGATCGGGTCCATTCTTCAACAATCCAGGTTCGGGACCATATGCTAACAATGCAGATCTAGGTCCATTCGTCAATAACTCAGGTCCGGAGCCATTTGTCAACAATCCTCATCAAGGACAATATCCCCCTCAGTACCTGAGACCGTTGCCTTTGCATAATGGAACCACGCCATACTTCGTCCCTCTCAATGGGGACGCCAATGGTTCTTCTTATGGAAGCGGTACAGCAACGGCTACAAATTCGGGCGTCAACCCTCAGGCGGGTGTGAATTCTGATCCTAATGACCCAGTCGCCCAGCGACTCAGGTTATTGGAGGATCGGAACGAAAAGATGTTGTCACTACTCTCTAAGTTGCCAAGTGCCGCCGTCCCTGTCGACGTCGAACCCCGCACAGGGTTTCAAGCATCACCTTTAGTTGACACGATAGCGACTGTCGACGTCCCAAAGAAATATAATATTCCTGCTTTTACTCCAAAATATTCAGGAATAACCGACTCGACAGAGCATATTGCGCAATACAAGAAACTGATGTGGACAGTCTCAATTCCACAGCAATACCAGGAGGTGTGCATGTGCAAGAGCTTCGAGGCGACTCTTACAGGTCCTGCTCTCCAATGGTTGATCAACCTCAAGCCCAAGTCCAATAGCAACTACGCAGAATTGGTCAACCAGTTCTCGTAACAGTTCGCCAGTAGTCGCTAGATGGAGAAGCAGACCAGCGACCTGTACTATGTCGTATAAAAGTCCGGAGAGTCCATCCGCAGTTATTTCAACCGCTTTAACGCTGAAATTATCAGCATTCGAAATTGCGACGTCAAGACTGCCATCGAAGCTTATAAGCGCGGTCTCGATGATAACTCTACCGGATTGTACGTCGATCTTACGAAATATCTGCCTGAGAATTTCGAAGACGTACGAGCTAGGACTCTAGCTTACATGAGAGTCGAAGACGACCTATTCTTTCGCCGTAAGCACTCCATTGATAAGAAGGCGCTCGGGATCAAGAAACCGAATTTCCAATCTAAGTTGAGCGTCAAGTCAGAGTCGTCGCGCCAGATATCGAACGTTCGGTTCGATAAGAAGAAAAGCAACCCGACACCTCGATTTTCCTAATATCCTAAGATTTCTTCTTATGGGTTTAAGGGAACGATGAAAGAGATAGTCGATGCACTTAGAAACGTTCAGTCGCCTGTCCGATGGCCCAAGAAAAGCGACAAAGACGATGATAAGAAGGACAAGACCAAATGGTGCGATTTCCATAGCGACCACGGTCACACGACGGATAACTGCCTTGCTTTGCAGAAGGAGTTAGCCTGGATCGTCCCCAAGGGCCATCTTCAAGGCTTGATAAATAAGGAATCTACGCCAGTCAACAACGTAAGACCGACATCCCCTGTCCATGAAAAAGTCGTCAATTGTGTGACAGGCGGGTCAGACGTCTGTGGTTTGACTTACTCGGCAGTCAAGCGGCACGCCAGTCAATCGTCGGGAGAATATCCCATTCCCAGGTCGTCCCGACCCAAGCAAGAGTTGGAGCTGGAGGCGATGCCAATCACGTTCGATCGAGACGACCTCCAGGAGAGTTGGCAAAAACATCACGATGGCTTGATCATCCAGCTCACTATTGGCAACTGCTCGACCAAGAGAATACTGGTCGATGGGGGCAGTTCGGCCAATATCATTTTCCTAAGCACTATCAAAGCTATGGGAATCGACAAGTCGGAGATCACCCGTCGGTCGACGACCCTGATAGGATTCAATGGCGATTCTACCATCACCCAGGGAGAGATCATCCTCCCGGTATATGCTAAAGGGGTCAACAAGCAAACAAGTTTTAACGTTATTGACTGTTCATCAGCATACAAAGTTATTCTTGGTCGACCCTGGATCCACGACATTAAAGTGGTCCCCTCGACCTACCATCAGAAGATCAAGTTCCCAACGCCATGGGGAGTGCAAGAGATCAAAAGCCAGCAGAAGACCGCCTGAGATTGCTATAAAGCAACAATGAAGCCTCAAAGGTGAAACCAGCGTTGCGGCGACTGTACACGATTTGATCTAATTTACCCTTGCGCCAGAAAAGGCAAATCCGGGTATCGTCTTACAGTCACCATAGGGGGGCAGAATGTTGTACCCTATACAACTCTACGGTTTTCAACGACCGGTCGTAGGCAAGCAAAAATTTAGCTCACGACTCGGGGGCAATCAGATCCCACGACAGAGGTAATTCTCCAATAGCTAACGACAAACGTCACCAGGTACGTAACGCCCATCAAACGGCACTCAGGTACGGTATCCCAACTTTCTAAAGTTTTACTTACGTCCTTAATTCCACGACCCTTCATAAGGTAAGGAATGGACATCCTGCCCCAGGGCAAGAAATTTTATCCTGTTAGTTTTTTCAAATGATTTCTATGAACGGGACGACCTCAGACGCCTACTCCCAAGTTCGGGGCTAAAAGGTCCTCTCTTCTATCCAAACTAACATTCTATACAGGTTCGGAACTCCTTCCGAGATCGTGCACGACAACAATCTCTAAATGGTCATACGTCCAAAGATCGCAGTATCGAATCTATGACTGCACCCCCACGTAGTGGGGTTATAATACATTTTTTACTTTCGATTTACTTCGACGAGCGATTACTGACTTAAGCATCGGAGGGTCGTTGGTCAAACCAACGACCACCCCTGGATCTTATATTGCAGGTTCGCAGGATCACACGTCAGTCTTACGACTCACGTCGTAACAGAATAAAGTCTTTCAGACTACAAAGTCGCGATAAATGCATCGTGAAAAGACAAAATCATGACCCTCAAATCATGACTCGAAAACTGAATCTCGCAATTCAGCACATGGATCTTACGATCACAGCAGGTGTCACGAATTCGAAGTCTTATGACTTACAATCCGTGACTTGGGACGTATGTTCGGATCAGTCGCCCGAATACCTCCAAAGTCATTCTTCAAAAAAAAGTCTATACGACTTAAAAACACTAGTCATATGACAATCAAGACACAGGTTTTATGGTTTGATCTTATGAAAAACCAAAGTCTCCACGACTTAAATAAAAGTCTTACGATCTTCATCGTGAGGAACAAAATCCTTGAGACTTGCAGAACAGGAATCTTATGATTCAAACGGGTCTTACGACCATCACAGGTGTTCTCTAAACTAAGTGTTGGATATACAAGTCTTATGAATTAAACTCCGTACTTAGAATATTTCTTCGGCCTCAGACGCCCGATTACTTCGTAATTACAAAACGTCGAAGTCATACATACGACTCATACATTCGTTCAGTCTTGTTATCTTTCGTGTTATTTTGTTCGAATGCAACAAAGTAAAGTATACGAAAAAAGCATGACAAAAGTACCACTTGTATTTATACAATGAAAACTATACAAATAGAGGGCACGACCGATCACAGTCGCCCCCTATTGGAAACAAAAATCAAGGCAGAGGGGAGTCCTCCGTGGCCTCCTCGTCGCCAATTACGACTGATGCGTCTGTCGGGTCCTCTTCTTCCAGCTTGTCTTCTTGGTCGAGCTCATCCTCGTTCCCGACTTGCTCTAAGAAGATCTTGACCTCCTCTTCAGCTCCAGCCATAGGGTTCAACTCCCGCAAATGGCGACGAATGATCGCCGCTCGTACCCTCAGACGGGTCAGAGCCTCAAACGATTGGAGTCGCTCCTCCAGGGACACGATCTCCCCCTCTCTCGCCTCAACGAGCGCTCTAAGGTCCCCGGCCTGTTTTTCGCTCTTGGCCAGGGAAGCCTTAGTCGTTCCTAATTCTGCCTCCGCCGCAGAGGACTTCTCCAAGGCTTCCCGCAGACGGCGTTGAATGTCTTCCTTTTCTTTCGACGATTCTATGTACAAGCCTTGCACTTCGCAGAATCTATCGTAGAGGACCTTCGCCTTCTCCATTATCGTCTTCTCCTGCTCTCGTGCCATACGAGTTTCCTCTTGCGCCTCACGCATCTTCTCTAAGATAGCGGGCGTAACCTTACGGATTCTTTCCATATGGGCATACAAGCAGAGAGACGTCTGGAACGCCTGTAGCGCACGAATACATAAGAACATCAGAGAAGCAAAAACGTTAAGCAAAACGTTAAGAAAAATGGATAGTACACACCCTAAAAGATAACCCTACGACGTATGATCCCAGGTTATCAACTATAACTCCTTCCAGCCGCTCTTGAAAGCAAGGAAGGAGGAACTTCCCCAAGTCAGAAAAAAGTTTTTCGCTATCCATCTCCTTCCCAGCCATAAAGTCCGACGGCAGGGTGAAATTCACCGATATAACGCCGGTGGATTCCCCCATCTCCTTCTCTTTCCCTTTGTCGGCTGAGGAAGGGGAAGGGGCAACCTCCCCTGTCAGAGGAGTAGCCACGCTCACCGGTGTCGTGTCGATCGTAACTAGTGGCGTCTTCGCCTTCTCGACGATGGCGACCCCAGACGAGTCACCACCCCTCGACGACGGTCCCTTCCGGATGGTCGTCCGCTGTTTCTACACCCTCGATGACGAAGATGGGGCAACCTTTCGTTTCAATTTTTTGGCCTGACAGGCCAAAAGGAGCTGAGACTCCTTCTTCGACAAACCATGAGAAGGCGTGTCTACCAAAAAATGCAAAAATATGAGTAAGAGAAAATAACGGAAATCATAAGGCATAAGGCAAATAGCGAATTACTACCTATCGCCTCCTCTTCCTCTTCCTCTTCTATTCTCTCCGACTCTTCCTCGATGGGGACCTCTACCCCCTCAAGAACGAAGACTTCGTCATCATCCCTGGAAATCCGCTGAAAAGACCTCTCTTCTAGAGAACGGTCCCAAAACATATCGATCTTCGCCGCAGAATCGAGAAGATCAGCATCAGGGAACGTGATGGCTGAAACAAAAGCTAGACACGTTAGCTAAAACGCACGATTTAAATAAAAAACATGCAATATTAAGGAAAAACTTACAAGCGGTGTTCCACCCGGCCACGACCCACGTCATATCCTCCTGCGGGAGCTTAAGCGACTGTGTTTTTCCGAAAACATACCTCGCCTTCCACCCGCGGTCGTTGACCTGGGTATTCTACACAAGCACCAAAGCACCTCTGTGCTTGGAAGATAAACTATAACGGTGGTAACCATCCACCTTCACCGTATACGCCGCCAACAAATCGTCCACAGTGAACGACGGCGCCCACTCTTTAGTGATCCTATCAATCACGAAAATAATCCGCCAGAACTGCGGCATCATTTGGGCAGGAGATAAAGAAAACCTAGCCAGAAAATCTCCGGCCAAGGAAGAAAATGGCCATTTAAAGCCTGTCCTGAATGGATATCCGTACAAGATAAGTGTCCATTCGGACAATCCGCCGGTCGAAATTGACCCGGCGAATATATCTGGACGGCATCCGGAATACCAGACAACGTCCGGAAAGCCTCTAAACTTTCCTGATTATCGATGGTACTCGCTGGTTCTATCGACATTTTATTCTAAAAACTTGGAGAACACTGAATTTCTATGTTGAAATTTATAAAACGCTCGAATCGCACGTAACAATGGCAAGGGAATCTCTCTGGAATCTTCCCTAAAATCACGAGTGAGCGTAAAGAAGAAACGATTCCCAGAATCGCGCTATTTATGGCAAAGATCATGTCAGGTCGATCCGTTAGATGGTCGACACCAGTCATCGCCTTTTCGCATACATCATGCCGATGGGCGACACATGTCCTTTAAACGTCTCTTCACTACTGGCACGTCGTCGTGACGTCACGACTACCTCACTTCCTCCAATCCGAAGCGAACCAAGACGGTTGGAATTCAACCAGACCCTCTCCCCAAGCGACACGTGTCGAGACACCGTCGTTGAATTTAAAATTAGAATTTCACGCCTAAAATTCAAATTTTGGGGGCAAACTGTTTGGGTAAAAAATCACACCTCACGACCGACGCTAGAAAGCTCAGATAATATTTCCACACGACCACCCTTGTATTAGGATTCGGTCTTGCAAGTTATTCACGAACGTATGCTCGGTCGTACATTTTCATGCTGGTCGTACGTTCCGTACGACGACGTATGAGACTTAAGACGGTCGTACGCTTTATACTAACCGTTAACAGTCAAACATCCGTTTCTTTTGTTGATGGAGTTACGATTCATAGTGTGGCTCTAAGACATGATATGATGATGGAATGTGTGTCAGTCATATTCATGGGATTGGATGAAAAATGTGTTAACGGAATAGAGTTACACGTATGGTAAGAAAAAGGGTAATCAGGTTTGATATAACTTGTTTACATTGATTTTGCAAATATTATTATGGAAACGAATGTTCTCACTAGGCGTTGGCCTAATCGTTTCAAATGATGTTTTCTTACCAGGTACCGGCTCGGGAAAATAAAGGGTTATGGGACGAGCGTTTTGGAATATCAAGGAAGTCAATTAACAGAAGGAGATTTTGAGGGATTGCTTAGATAACTTAGTTAATTTGATTATAGTGACATAATTAGATTAATAAGTTATTTGTAGAATCCTGTATCTGTAAATGTACTCTTGATGATTAATTCACTTGCTATTTATGTAAGTTTGAAGTTTATATTCTCATAGCTTGTGGAAATTTGAGGTTCAAATTAGCCCAGAATTTGGGGTGTTACAAACAGCATTCATGGTGCAAACGTTCAGTAATGATCAGCTCATCAATGACATTCAAAGCCCGGCAGCGGTTACGAAGTACGCCATAAAGGCACCATTAATGGCCAGCGGAAGCTATAAAAGAGCTTGTGCAGCAACCGAAAAAGAGATCCGAATTTAACTGATTCAATATGTTCGAAAATCTACTCCAAGCTATTTTCGCTCTGCTCCACCTATTTTCTAAGCAATTCCACGCCAGAAACGCAGTAATTCGCAAAGCATTCGAACAAATACCGCTGAAGCTCCTTCGCACGACAGCAGTTCGGATTGCACGACGACATCTTATTTCGCATGATTAACGCACGACACACACCTGTTACACACGACTAAGTTCATATTTACATTTCTCTGTAGTCTGTTGTACACAAATCACCTATTACAAAAGGACTTTCGCCCATGTTTGGAGACTATAGTGCACCGTCGACTCTCACAAGTCGCCCGCGGTTTTTCCCTCGTTTTGGGGTTTTCCGCGTCACCAAATCTCCTGTTCTGTTTACTTTTTCCTTGCGATTGTGTTGCTTGGTCTTGAGATACGTTTCTTTAGTTGTTAAAAGTCCACACTAACCTCAAGTTGTACTTTTGTACGATTTTTGGCATTAACAGCGACGGCGGTAGGGACGAAGCGATGGCGAGGTGGCGGTGCAGAATTGTCGAGGGTTTAGATTTTCCAGTTTTTGACGCGATGGCGAGGAGGCGGTAGGGACGAAGCGATGTCGATCCCCAATTTCATTTCACGCGATAATTTGAACCCAATAAAAAATCATATAGTTTTTGCATAATCAATGTTTTTGTAAAATAAAAATATTTTCTTTGTTGTTGTAAAATTAAAAAAAATATTAGATAGTTGGATTTTTTTTCTTTCTTTCTAATATTTTCTTTGTTTTTAATGTATAATAAAATTTAGAATTGTTTAATATCATTAATTTATTGAGTAATGGTATAAAACATATGTTTATATATATATATATATATATATATATTTAGAAAATTAAAAGGAAACGGTCGGAAAACGGTCGGTAATTGATAAACTTTTCTGACGGTTTTCCAACGACCTACTAAAAATAAAAGAAATTTAGAGAATTAAAAGGGAACGGTCGAAAAACAGTCGGTAATTGATAAATTTTTCCGACAGCTTTTCAACGACCTAAAAATAAAAGAAATTTAGAAATTAAAAGCGAACGGTTGGTAATTGATAAATTTTTCCGACGGTTTTTCGACGAGCTATTAACAATAAGTAAAAATATAAAAATTGAAAGGGACCGTCGAAAAACAATCGGTAATTGATCAAATTTTCCGACTGTTTACCGACTGCCTATTAAAAATAAATAAAAATTTAAAAGTTTGTTATCCCGTCGGTGAACTGTCGATAACTACTGACGGTTTTTGCAGTCGGTAAAAGTCGTCGGTAATAACCAATATTCTAGTAGTGTATACTATGTGTTTTTGACCAATTTGATCAAAGAAGAGTTCAATTAACAACACCTTAAATAATTGTGTTAATTAAAGACTGATCACTCGATGTCTAAAGTCTGGCCACTCAAATCATCGTATTAGCTAAAGACTGATCACTCAAATAACTGAATCTAGATTAAAGTCATGTTGTGTATCCGACCAAGGGACGGGTAGTGATTTATCGTTGTTGTTGGTGTTCATTTGCTTGACAACCATTTGATATTACATTGCTTGAGATAATACTTGAAAGGTTATTACGAGGGAAAGTCATTTGTTTATCTATAATTTGTATTTGTGAAGTTTTATATATGCAAGGTAATTCTTTAGCTCCTAAAACTTACCAAAAAACTATATTTCATTCAAACATAAAATATACAGAAGATTAAAATTGTAATATTAAATAATTGAATCTAGATCAAAGTTATGTTATATACCCGATCAACGGACGGGTATAATACTAATTAGCAATGATTCTAAATAATTAAAATTAACATTAATTAAAATTAAAATTTAGTTAATAGTCTTCAGTTAATATTTATTAGTGTTAGTAATAATTAATATTTTTTATATTTAATAGTTAATAAATAGTACTTAATATTAATAAGGGTATAACAGAAAAAAGTTACAAAAAAATTCTTCATAACCTACTCTAAGTAATTTATCAATAAGCTAGCTTAGAGCATCTCCAACAGCTTCTTTAAAATATAAAAAATTTGAACTTTTGTTCTATAAAATGCTCCAACTCTATATTGTTCTCTAAAATAAAATAAAATAAAAACTAGTCAAAACTCAAAGTTTAGAGAATTCTCTAAAACTTGGTAAATTGAGTGAGAAATTAATTTTCTATTCATTTCCACCAATAACGTTGAGTTATTATTATATTTTACAAATTCTTTTTAAAATATGTTTTGAAATGATAAATTTAAATAATATAATGAATGTTGAAATCTCTAAAATAGAGTCTAAATGTAATTCTTTTTAGAGATTTTGAGTTTTGTATCTCTATTTTTGAAAAGTTATAGAGAATCTGTTGGATATACTCTTATAAGCTAACTTATATTCATTCAAACATGTACTCTCATAAAGCTAACTTATACATTGTTAACTTATTTTTAGCAAACGATGTATCAAAGTATATTACTTGAAATCATAAAATAAAATTAAAACAACTAACAGATAAGAAAAAGATGCATAAAAATGATGATTATGATGAAAGACCATGATTTAAATAATTCTAGCTCCACCGAAAAACTAAATACATATAAACGAATTCAACAAAGACTTGAGACTCAACCCACCCGAGCCATGAGCCATCATGGTTCCACCGTGGTTGCACCATTTAAGTAACCGAACCCACATGGTTAACCCATGTTGCATTCAGGTGGGTATCCCTGAGGAAACCTCTTAGAATCCGAGCAATAGTTATATACCATGCAATTCTTTTGCACCCATTTCAACCTCTTTTTTTGTCTGTTATCCAACACCTCCGACAACCATGCAGGGTTGTCGGAGGAAGAGGCTGACCCACCACTACAAGATGGCGGTTTTCCTGGCGCCACCAAACAAGCATCGGCGTTAAAGTTTCTATAGAAAGCGGTGAAAGGAGCCTTACTCCAATCCGTCTTCACAAGCCCACCCCTCGTTGCCCAATCATCTGCGTTCCATAAGCTTGAGTGTATCCTCATCGGTTGATTTTTCGGAAATGGAACTCCTTTTGACTCTGCATTCGTGAATTCTCTAATAGGTATCCCATCGACCAAAAATCTGGTAAAGTTTTCGGTGAAAAATGTTCATCATCGGTAGGTTACCGATCTAAATAAAAAAAAATGAAACTTTGTTGTATTGATTGAGAAAAATATTGTGCTACATAAACTAAATCAAACTCTATATATAGTAGTTTACCATGAAAATAGTTGGAAAAATAAACATATTAAAAAAGATGAATTTACAATACGTACAAAATGAGTTGGGGGTTCCAAAGAATGGAATAAGTGTGGAAATGGGCGGTTGGATCGAACCATAGATAGAATTGTTGCTCTCGATTGCCTTTGCCTTGGGTAAAAACGTTGGTATGGAGAATGTAAGGATCACCACTCAAATTACCCAAGAACTCGAAATCAATCTCATCCCAATTTGATCCCATTGACCTCAACTGCATGCAAACAATCATCATCATCTCAATTACTTAACTTTAATAACCCCATGCAAACAATCATCATCTCAATTACGTACTTTAATAAACAATATGAAAACAATTAAGAAATCAATCAGTTAATTACTTACGTAATATGCAGTAACAGTACCAGCCGAGTTTCCAGCTACCAACTTGAGCTGCATATCTATTTTCCCAAACAAGTATTGGCTTCTTGACTCGAATCCCGAACCCGATGATTTGTCAAGAGAAAGAGTCAAGAGATTGCCGTTGTCGAGTATTATCCCACGTCCATCACCCCCCCATGTCACATCAAAATTATCATAGAAATTAGCGGATACCAAACAATAACTACACACAACAAGCTGTACCAATAATAATATCACTACAAATTCAAGTTTTGCAAACCAAAACGAAGCCATATTAATTAATTGGATTTTCTTTCTTGTGATGCTTTCGGTAGGTAGGTAGGTATTTATAAAGGACAAAGGAATTATATAAGGTGTCAATGACTTCTATTAATTAATTAATTAATTAATTAATTAATTTTATAAAAGTAAATAAATTAATGGTCAAAGGGTGGTTCAGGAGTGGAAGTCAAAGCCAGTAGAGTGGTTTCTACTTTCTAGAAGGCGGCATATATATCGCCTCCTCCCTCTAACCACCCAGTTAAAAGGACAAAAATGGCATTTTAATACATAGGCCATTAATTAATTGTTTTTTTCTTTGAATATTATGCAATTTTGTCTTAGATAAATATATATATATATATATATATATATATATATATATATATATATAAGTGTTGCCATAGGATAGGATGGACCCTAGCTAATTAACTTGTATTATCACATGATTCTTCATCTATCCCAATACATAGTTGAATTCATAACTCATAATACTTTTCCCTAGCTAGTTCCTTTTATCTATTGCCAACAATCATGTTTATTAGATGCATATATAATAACACTCACTCAAATAATTCAATAAGTTCATGATTTTTGTGCATTTAAATACACATGTACTTCGTGATCAAGCAACGTAGTTTATAAAACATTTTTGACGCCATGACATTTCATTAATCCTTGTCTGGTAACGATTACCTAAACATGCATGCCCAATCACATCTACATGATCGATTTAATCTATAGGATTCCATGTATATATGTCTGTAATATTGTATTGGTGTCCTATCGTAATCCCATATACATACTAAAAACATCATTTTTTAGAAAAACCAATAATTAACTCACTACTCACATACATATTAATATGATTTTAAAACAATTAACCATATAGCATACATGACACCTTAATTCACACCTCATGCATACATATTATGGGTATAAAATAAAAACAATCATCCATTCAACAAAAAAACATGCAATAATCTTTATCTATACTATATATATAAGCCCGAAGAGGCGGTTACATGTTGAAAACTAAGTCGTACATCCTTCTATGCCTTACATACAAGTTTTGAAGCAACCACATAAAAGAGTTACGTGTCCAAAATAAAAGCTACATCCTTTCATGCCTCATGTACAACTTTTGAAGCTGCTAACCTCCCAAGCTTCCACGTCCTCCAACTCCCTTATGTTGTCCCACTCGGCCACTCCCCTCAATTACCTCCCTCTACCGTCAATTCCAAAGAATCCACGTTGCTGCTCAATCTCTAATCCCTTTCGCCATGGATTAGAGATTAGACCCATGATTAATCTAACAAATTAATCAAGAGATGAATAAAGAAAAAGAAAAGGAGAAAACAAGAACCGGCGAGTTTGAGTTTCTGTCAGGAAATATCTCGAGTCCGGCGACCTTGCTGACCGCCGACGAACTGTTCTTCGAAGGAAAACTTCTCCCATTTTGGCAGAAGGAAAATCTGAGTAAAATCAGCATAAAACCTGAAAGGGAGATTAATATTGCAAAAGCAAGAGAGGTAGTAGGTGTAGGTGTAGGTGTAGGTGTAGGTGTAGGTGTGACGAAAGAAGATGAAAGCAAGAGAATGAGTTGGTTTATCGAGGAAGATCCATCTCCTCGACCACCAAAATGCACTGTTTTATGGAAGGAGCTTTTAAGGTTGAAGAAACAAAGAGCGCCTTCTCTTTCACCATCTTCATCCACTTCATCTTCTTCTTCCACTTCATCTTCAAACTCCATTGATGAAGATTCAAGCAAGAAAGAGAAGCAGCATCACAGGTTAAGAGGATTAAAAAAGGGTTAGAGAGAACCAGATCGAGTGGTATAAAGATTAGACCCATGATTAATCTGACAAATTAATCCAAAGAGGTTCATTATTCTCTCAATCAAGAGATGAAGAAGAAACAATTTCAAATCATCAATATGTATTCATTTTAGTTGCAGTCACTATACACAAGTACAGATACAATAGTCTCTTATTAACACGTAAAACTGCACAATCATCAGCACCCCTAATATCTTGTTAGCATGACGCAGCGTAGATTTGCGGAAGGATCGACAAACGTCTAAATCCTTTGATAGGAGAGAATTACGAAACGTAAAACTCAAAGAACTAGAGAATCCTCTCTAAAAAGACGAATTTTATAAATTGATAACTTCATTAACAATGAAACCTAACAATCCTATTTATAATCTAAACATGTTAATATATGGAAATAAGTATATCCTAATTCTAAACCAACAAGGAAACTAAATAAAATATTAGCTAAAGTTAAATTCTAAAACTAAAAAGGAAACTAGACATTAATCCTAGTCTAATTATAATAACTACATAATTAAGAAACAAAATAATGAAATAAAGAGATAAACGCAATTAGTGCAGGACAGCTCAAAACATGCACGCGACTTTGAACACGACCCAAGTCGCGGGATAAGTTGCGTAAACGACTGTGGTACGGAGTTTGAACCGGGTATTTGGCCTTCTTTCGAGCTCGTTTTCTCTTTTACCGAATATTTGTGAAAACCTTTATTAACTCTCGAATTCTCCCTGTATCATAGCATTATTATTGTTATTATCATCGATGATTCCAGATTCTGCAGCTTATACGCCTGGAGACATCGTTCCGATGAGCAAAATGGGTCAATATCACTCTGTATGTTTCCTCGATTTACTCTTTAATTCCATATTTTAGAACATAAAACACAATGAAATCAATATCGTATTTGTTTTCGGCGTTGTTGCTCTCTGATTAAGTGGTCACGAACGGTTTGGCATGATATGATTAGTCGTCACTGTCCGATCTTTGGTGTAAATCGTGAGGTAATTTCCTTTAGTTTCTAACTTTATAGAATTTAAGATCTTCAAATTCGAGATTTTAAATTGATTTCACTTTATCTGTATTCAAATTCACATTATTTATTAGAACGCTTTTAAAAACCCGGCCTAAAATGTCCACGTTGAAGAAACCTGTTTCCGTCGGGGTGAAATTGTTCTCTCTCCTTTAGTCTCACGCTTTGCAGACTCCTTGAGCATTATCTCGCATAACTACACGAAAGGTATTTCATCATTGTCTTCTTCTTCTTTCATTCTCCTTGATTATTATACATACAGTAGTTTTAGTGGAATTTTGTTCATGAGAAATTCCTAAGACGTTACATGATGTGATCTTGGTTCTGTTTCAACTAGATTCTTGGGTTATCATGAAGTTTACTACGTGATTTCGAATACATTCTTGGGTTTATTGACAAGGTTGGGTATTTCTCTAATTTATATATACAATTACACATGTGCATATGTGCGTGTTGTTAGAGGAGTAAACTCGGGTGGATCTCAAACTTTCATGGTTGTTATGTAAACCTGTAACAAGTTGATTTTCTAAACGAGATAAAACTCATGTTACTTTTGGTGGCAACAAAGATATTTCAGCACACTCCTGATAAGGTTGTACACTTATGTTTGTTTTTGTTGGCTCATATGTGTTGATTGTGGGAAAGCAGTATCTCAATACACACACACACACATATATATATATATATATATATATATATATGTGTGTGTGTGTGTGTGTGTGTGTGTGTGCCGATGATGCCCCTTTTGTTAAAGATGCAACATCACAGGTAGGTTTTGGTATTATCGCCCATGAACTGGAATGTAAGAGTTGTCTGGACTGAAGATGCTGTAGGAGAGTTGTTTAGTCTGAAGATGATGCGGGAGAGCTGTCTAACCGGAATGTATATTTCTATGCCTAACCTTTGGCTTGGGCTATAAGTAAAACTATATCATTGAACTTATTGTGTGGTACCTTAAAATCGATTGATTTTCTTCAGTAGTTGACATATTTGAGGGCATCATGGGTGATTTTTTCATGTTATTAGTTGTACATGCAGTCACAATCTAATTTGCTGCACAATTGAGTAGTATACGTATGTATTTGGATAGTTATTTAGCTTCTCTATAACTTAAGTTGATTTATATGGGCACAACAATCAGAATCATAGATTCAAAGATTGGGAACTTCTAAGTTTTACTTAATACATATAAAGATTGAACTCATTTGGAGATGACTTCGTGTAACACCCTAAAAATCAGGGCCAATTTGAACCTCAATTTGTAACAAGTTATAACAAAATGACATCCAAACTTTTTATATAAGAAGAGAATTAACTATGAGGGTTCATATTTACAAACATGGAATTCTCCCAATAACCTATTAATCTAATCATGTCAACTATAATCATATTAACTGGGTTATCTAAGTAATCCATCAAAAGCCTCATTGCGTTAGCTAAATCCTCCGCTTATCTCAAAAGTTGAATACTTCAAAAGCTCTCGTCCCACATCCCATTATTTCCCTGAGCTGGTGCCTGGTAAGAAAATTTAATTTGAACGATTAGGCTTACGCCTAGTGATAACATCCAAATTAAAATTAAAACATTAACAACTTTGAAACTCAAATAACCAAAGCATATAAACAAACCTGTTCACCACCATTCTTACCGTACACGTACTCATCTCAATGACGGAAACATACCCAATCCCATGGATATGACTAACATTCAATAAGTCATATCATCACAATCAAGAGCCTACTACGAATCGTTGCAGATTCTAGATCATTGCTCTTACCCAAGAGATTACAAGTTACTTTATGCCTATTTCTTGGACTGGAAGTAGAGATTACAATTTACTTTATGCCTATCTCTGACCTTCCCAATAGAAATCAGGAATTACAATTTACTTTATGCCTATTCCTCGATTTCTATACTACGAAATGAGAATTACAATTTACTTTATGCTTATTTCTCATTTCATAACACCTTTACGAAATGGGAATTACAAATTACTTTATGCCTATTCCACATTTCAGGTCAACGGGAATTACAAATTACTTTATGCATATTCCACGTTACAAATATTAACAGTGCCTGTGGATCCATTACACTTATTAACGTATAGGCATCAAGACATATCACACTAATCTCATAACATTTTTGATTCCATGAACACCGGATAATCTATTGTCTCCTCAATTGTTCTTCTTCTAACAATTATATTTTGAAGAGTATTCCGAAACCTCGATCCAAAATTAGATAATAATTTCTATAGAATTTGTATTCTGAATTAAAAACCATATTGGACCCTAAAATTAATTTTCTGGCATTAATTATATTACCGGTCCTACATACAAGCCCACTTCCGGAATTTTTTACCGGATCCATCAACGAGCCCAATTACCGGAATTGTTTACCGGATCCATTCCTTCGGTCCAATACCGGAACTTGTTTTCGGATCCTCTTATTTCGGCCCAATACCGGAATCGTTTACCGGATCCAATTTCCTTAAGTCCATTCCGGTTTATTAAAATTCTGGAACTCAATTCCTTAAGCCCATTCTGGTTTGTTTAAAATTCCGGAACCCAATTGTATAAACCCAATTCCGGGAGTTTGCTAATTCCGAATCCTATTTACAAAAAGCCCAATTCCGGTTTTGATTTAATACCGGATCCAAATTCAGTTTCGGAACCAACCAGTTCCGGACTCCAATACCCAGTTCCGGAATTTCTAAAATACCGGGACTCCGATTCTAAACATTCGATTCTCGTCAAATTAATTCCAAAAGCTCATCCAAAATCCAGTTTATTAATCGACTTTATCTCAGTACCAATATTCCAATATATTCAGACATCTTAAACACAATAGTTGATTCAATTTTCAACTGTTAAGTTATTAAAATGAGAAGGATGAACTCACCTGTTTGAGGCTGTAGTTCAGAAATCCAAATCCTCTCTTCTTGATTCAACCAATCTATTGAAACATGATTTCAACTGGTTGTTAACAAACTGATTAAGAATTTAAAGGAGATAATTTTCAAAACCCTTACCAATCAAAATCCAGATGAAATCGATTCCTTTTTCTTTATCCCTTCTTTCTCTCTGCCTTTTCTTAACCGACTATCACCACAAGAACATGAGACCAAATATCTCACTAAGCTTACCCATTCTTAAGGTAACCCAACTTTCAAAGAATTACCAAATAGACCTTCAAGTTTAAGTTTCAACATTAACTTAATACTTTGGTCAAATTACAAATTCAACCCTGGAGTTTATAAATACAAATAGTCCACAACTTTAACTAAAATACAAATAGACCCCTATTCACATTAGAATAATACAATGGAAATTCGAGGTGTTACAATTCTCCCCAACTTGGAAATGATTTCGTCCCCGAAATCAAAGCTAGGTAAAGAGATGAGGATATCGAATCTTCATATCCTCTTCGGCTTTTACCGTCACGTTAGCACCTCGGTGATGTTTCCATTGTACTTTTAACATAACCACATCCTTATGTCGCAATTTCTTAACCGATATCTCTAAAATCGCCTCCGGTTCTTCTACACAACGGCTCTTTTCATCCACTCTTACATCAGTAAGTGGAATCACATCATTCTCTTCGGCTAAACATTTCCGAAGATGACAGACATGAAAGGTGTTGTGAATCCCTTCCAATTCAGGTGGAAGATCCAACTGATAAGCTTGTAGTCCCACTCGCTTAGTTATAGTGAAAGGTCCTAGAAAACGAGGACTTAACTTTCCACGTTTGCCAAACCTTATCATGCCTTTCCACGAGGATACTTTAAGCATTACGCGCTCCCCAACTTGGAACTCTTTAGGTCTTCTTTTCGGATCAACATAACTCTTTTGTCGATCTTGAGCTGCTTTCATATGCTTCCGAATCTCCTTCACTTTATCAGCCGTTTGTTGCACAAGTTCAGGACCAGCAAACTGCTTTTCTCCAGCTTCTAACCAACACACTGGAGTTCTACATTTCCGACCATACAAAGCTTCAAAAGGTGCTCTTCCAATACTGGAGTGATAACTATTGTTATACGCAAACTCTACTAACGGTAGATGCATATCCCAGTTACCTCCAAAGTCTAACACGCACGACCTGAGCATACCTTCCAAAGTTTGAATGGTTCTTTTGCTTTGCCCGTCCGTTTGTGGATGGTAAGCAGTGCTCAAATTGACTCTCGTACCCAATTCTTCTTGTAGTGACTGCCAAAACCTCGAGGTAAACCGACTATCATGATCTGACACTATAGACACCGGTATACCATGCCTTGACACCACTTCATCAATATACAGCTTCGCCAATTTATCTATTGGTGATGCTTCTTTCATTGCCAGAAAGTGAGCACTCTTGGTCAATCGATCCACGATCACCCATATAGTATTGTTACGCTTTGACGTTCTCGGTAACTTCGTCACAAAATCCATGGTAATCTTCTCCCACTTTCATTCCGGAATCTCCAAAGATTGAAAACTTCCGTAAGGCTTTTGATGTTTGGCTTTTACTAACGAACATGTCACACACTTTTCTACTATTCGTGCCACATCTACTTTCATAGTTGGCCACCAATAGTGTAGCTTCAAGTCCCTGTACATCTTAGTACTTCCAGGATGTATAGAATACTTATACTTTTGGGCGTCTTCGAGAATCAACTCCCGATTTCCTCCCACTTTTGGTACCCAAACGCAGCCTTGGAACAGCTTGACCCCACGACTATCTTCAGTCAGTTGAAGATGTTGCTTGCTCATAACTTCGTCCTTCAGATTTTCTTCTAATAATGCTTCCACTTGTGCCTCTTTTATTCTTTCAACCAGAATTGATGTCACATCAATCCTGGCGTTAGTCGTTTTCAAGCATCCACTATACTCTTTTCTACTTAAAGCATCAGCAACAACATTTGCTTTACCGGGATGGTAATGCAATTCACAATCATAATCTTTAAGTAGTTCTAACCAACGTCGCTGCCTCATATTCAACTCCTTCTGATCAAAGACATGCTTCAAGCTCTTGTGATCAGTGTAAAGTGTGCACTTCATTCCATACAGATAATGACGCCACAGCTTTAATGCAAACACGACCGCTGCCAATTCTAAATCATGGGTAGGGTAATTCTTCTCATGCTCTTTGAGTTGTCTTGATGCGTAAGCAATCACCTTGCCTCGTTACATCAACACACACCCTAGACCCATCTTTGACGCGTCACTATACATGACCAAATCTTCCGTTCCTTCCGGTAGTGCAAGAATAGGAGCTTCACACAACTTCTGACGTAAAGTTCTGAAAGCTGACTCTTGCTTTTCAGTCCATACAAACTTTACATTCTTCCGAGTCAACACGGTCAAAGCAGAAGCAATCTTTGAGAAGTCTTTGATAAACCTCCGGTAGTAACCTGCTAAGCCTAAGAAACTCCTTATTTCCGATGCGCTCTTCGGTGTTTCCCAGTTCGTCATTGCTTCTATATTTGTCGGATCCACCTTGACTCCTTCCGAAGTAATCACATGCCTCAGAAATTGTACTTCTTTTAACCAAAGCTCACACTTAGAAAATTTTGCTTACAATTTCTCCTTTCTCAACACTTCCAAGACTTCACGAAGATGGCATTCATGATCGACTTCATTCTTCAAATAAACAAGTATGTCATCAATGAATACAATGACAGACGTGTCTAAAAATGGTCGACATACTCTGTTCATCAGATCCATGAACACGGCTGTAGCATTTGTCGACCCGAATGGCATTACAAGAAATTCATAATATCCATACCTCGTTCTGAACGCCGTCTTAGGAATATCTTCATCTCTTACCCGAACTTGATGATATCCCGACCTCAGATCAATCTTTGAGAAGCATCCCGCACCTTGGAGTTGATCAAACAAATCATTAATCCTTGGAAGTGGATACTTGTTCTTGATAGTCACCTTATTCAGCTCCCGGTAGTCGATGCACATTCTCATAGTGCCATCCTTTTTCTTAACAAACAATATCGGAGCTCCCCAAGGTGAAGAACTTGGTCTAACAAATCCCTTGTCCAACATCTCTTGCAGCCGAGACATCATCTCTTTCATTTTGGTTGGCACTAAGCGGTACGGTGCACGTGCTATTGGTGCCGATCCAGGGACAAGATCAATACGAAACTCTAACTGTCGTTCAGACGGTAGACCTGGAAGATCATCGGGAAATACGTCTGGGAATTCACGTACCACCTTAATGTCTTCCACTTGATTCTTTTCTGACTTCACATCTAGAACATACGCTAAATAGGATGAACATCCTTTCACCAAACACTTGCGCGCCTTTGCAACAGAAATTAACGGAACTTCCCCCTTTCTCTTTTCCCCAAAGATGAATACATCATCCTTATCGGCTATCGGAATCCGAATTAATTTCTTTGCACACAGAATTTCTGTCTGGTTGACTGTCAACCAATCCATACCCACAATTATGCCAAATCCTCTAATTTCCATCAACAACAAGTCAATCGGAAATTTCGTTTCCCCTATCGAAATCAGACAACCCTCAAGTCTTTCACGAACTATTTTTAGAGTTATTATTTCCTTTTATTTTCATTTTATTTTGTCAAATTTTAGCCATTTCACTAATCAAAACCCCCATTTTTGGTAACATTCACGAAAATGAGCAAAAAGAGTGAACCATAGTCTTTAATAAATTATTTGGTGGAGTTTTGTTGCTTTTTTCACGAAAATCTCGCAGTGACTTGCGCATCCCACTCCACTCCCCACTATCGAGCAGAAGAAGAAGACAAAAGAAAAGAAACTCTTAGTTGGGATGTAAATGCTCTGGAGAATGGAAGGTTCAACGGCAGAAATATGAGGTTAAGAAGTACAAGCATCTTTCTTGAAGATGGCATCAAGTACACCCATGGTACTTTAAAGTTGACTTGATGAAAAGGTGAAGGGTCCATTGGGTAAAAGAGCTACAAGATGGTGGATAAAAGAATTGTCCAAAGTGCATAATTTCATCTTGATACTTCAGTCCTTATTCACTAGATAACCCATTTTTGTGTAAAACCCAAACCTTCCTTTGGGTATAAATAGGGGTGTTGGGTTCCATTAAATTCATCTTGAATACCTCCAACTACCACATTGTAGTGATAGTTTTAGTTTAGCTCTCTAGTTTACTACTGTAGTTCTTAATTTCTTGCATTTATTTTTCTTAGTGTAATCGCTAGTTTCTCGTAATCAGTGGCAGTGACGTACCTTCGTTCCCCACTGCGGTTTTAATACAAGTCACTTTCAGTTTATTTATGTTCAAATCTTCATCTTTTGTTTTCTTTACATCGGAAATGTTAGGCTAAGTGATAAGTGGGTTCACACAACGGCGCCAAAAACTTGATAAGTGGGTTCACACCCCCCTAAATCTACCGCAAGTGTACGGGTCGAATCAAGTAATAGTACTTATAAAGTACGAGTATCGAACCAAGGAACCAGGTGTCAAGTACCACAATGACTGTATAGATTATTAACTAAACTAATGCAAATTGATTTGGGTTGTTGCGTATTGGAATACGAATTAGACCTTAATTAATTCAAATAAGAGAAAGAGTTGGAGGGTTGGATTCCTCAGGTAGACATTTACTTAACTCACAGATTTAATACGATTGACATAAATTCAAGAAGACATGCATAATCACATTCCATCACTATACTTTATCAAGCTATAGCAAATATCATTCAACACATTGTATCATCATTCGATCTCAACAAAAGTAATTGAACAATCAGTAATTAAAAGCCACAAGGAATGAATTATTATATCACTATCTCAAATTCAACCAAGACATGAAAGATTAATCAAACCTAAAAACTTTTCTCAAAGAATTAAGGTTCATAAAATCAACTAACAGTTGATCGGACTATTACAAGCATTAAGAACAATCTTACATGTGCCATCCATCTATATCATATCAATCACACCTACTGTAGAGCTAAGCAATTATCCAACATTGATTCAAACCAACCCCCAACATGAACGGATTAGTTCATGTCGGGGTTCTCAAAACTCTGAAACGTGAAGATAGAGATGAAAGTAAACATGTTTTATGCTAAGAAATGAAATCTAATAACTCCCTGAAAAAGCCTAAGCCGCCGATTAACGTACTCGATTCGCCTTTCGATCCTTGTTACTAGTTGTGTCTTGCCTTCTTCGCGCCTTCAAAAATCGCCTCTTAGCTCCCAAAAATCCCTAGAAAGAGTCTCCAGCCGTTACCACTTGATAATGCCCTCAACCCTAGCAGATAAATAGAATAAAAACGCTCAGGGCCCCAGCGCATCTGGCGGCGCGTGTGGAAACGCGCTCAGAAACGCGCAGAGCACTGGAGTGTGAATTGGGCAGAGGGCAGCGCGTCTGGCGGCGCGTGTGGAAACGCGCACAGAGGCGCGCAGAGTACTGTTTGGTCCAAAAATCTGATTTTCTCCTTTTCGCACTGGACTGTTGTAAACTTGCTCCGATTGATCCAAAATTCTTCCATCATCAGTCATTCATGAAAAACCTGTACTTTCTCATCAAAACCATTAAATTCTACTATTTTACTTGGAAACTTACAACAAACAGACCGATTTCGGGATCAAAATAATGTCGTAAAACGGCATTATCAACAACCCCAAACCGAGCGTTGCTTGTCCCCAAGCAAAACAGCGACACAAATAAGCATTCAACTACTAACCAAACAATTGCAATTTTGTGTTGTCGAGTATATCATTAGTGATCTCTAGTCAACTCAAAAATCACCACGAATTACCTGTGAGATGGACGAACACCTAACCGACTCAGTTATGGAATTCTAAACAACAAAACTTTAGGGAAGGGAGCTATCAGGGACCACACCACACTTGATTATACCTAGACTAAACACACTCAGAGAGGATTTCGCCTTGAGCCTACCTCACGGTTTTCTCTCTCTTCGCTCGAGCCCTAGGTTTCACACATGTTGTCATGCTTTCAGAAGTTGGGTACAAGAATTTACAAAGCATGCATGAACAACAATTAAACAATAACGCACAGTTGTACTCAAATTGATCTCAGAGGGAATCCATTATCAAGACTAGGACATAGAAACGTTGCTTCGCCACTCTTTACAAACTCTCCATGCTGAATTCAGATCTTTAAATGGGTATGGTTGCTGCTTTTGGGTGGAGGTCAATGGCTTTACAATCCTCAGAAGGAGGTTTGCTGATAATTGGGTGACCCTCCCGTTTTCTTTCGCTCATACTTCTCAACTCTCCATTTAAACTCCCTGAACTGACCCTTCAGTTTTATATCTTTTTTTTGGCAAACTCCTTTATGACTGATTGACTGGGTTTTTTTTTAAGGGGGTACAACGGGTTTCTTTTGGGTACTTGGAGTTATGAACAGCAGTGGGATTAGCAGCAACCAAAAACTTGATGATTTCACACATGGTTTGTTCACAAAGATAGGCGAAAGCTTCACTCCTATTCCTATGAATGTCTTTGATAACGGATGCAAGTTATAGCGAGATCAACTACAACAACGACCAAAAGACTAAATGAGAAGTGTATCGAGTAGTGTGTAGCCTCTCAGAATCGAAGTTAGCACGTGTATGGCTCAACAAACTCACGGGTGGTCTCCACTAATGTCTCTATGTGTGCAGTCGCCCAGGTCCACCTTTGTGCTATATTATCCTTTCTAAATCCTTTCCCCAAAATTAGTGTCTTCGAACTCTCACACTAAATCATGCTCAACTGGTCGCCCATTCCTCACTATAAACAAGGTGATTGTTCAATCCACTGAGGTCAACAAATGATAGCCTCGACAAACCACCCCAAACCAGACATAGACATTGTCCCCAATGGAACCAATTGACATCACACAAAATAAACACGAGAATTGCGAAACGGTACAGAATATAGTAATTACGCCACCCCAAACCTAATCTCTAGATTAGGTTTGTTTTCACAACAAGGAATCATAAAACGATAAAGTTCAAGTGAAAACAGGGACCCCAAACCTTGGTGAAACCGAGGTTTGGGAAGAGGTGTTGTGTAGATACCTTTCAGGATGCATGCACGGACCACTGTTCACTCGTTTTTGCTCTTTCTTCTGCTGCCTTGCTCTTGGTCATAACCAGATTGCTTTCAGAGATCAAAAACTAAACACAAACACACAAAACACAAAACAATAAACAAAAGCAAAAACACACAATATAAGAAATTGCTAAAATAAAAAAATAAAATAAAATTAACCCTATGGTGGGTTGCCTTCCACCCAGCGCCTTGGTTTCGGTCGTGGCTCAACCTTCCGTCTGATCATTCCTTAGGCTTTTCATGATTGCCCGGCTCCTATTCAACTTGACCTCGTACGTTCTCGAACATTTTGAACACCGCTTTCTCACCGCCAACCCTCAGGGTCATTTCGCCTTCTTCCATGTCGATCATCGCTCTACTCGTGGCTAGGAAGGATCTTCCCAATATCAGCGGGACCTCTATATCTTCATCAATATCCAGCACCACGAAGTCCACCGGAAAGTAGAACTTGCCAACCTTGATGAGCACATCTTCTACCACTCCATATGGGTACACTATAGATCTATCCGCGAGCTTAAGGGTCATGTATGTTGGCTTCACCTCTCCCAAGCCAAGTTTCCTGAAAACAAATAATGGCATCAAGTTAATACTTGCTCCTAAATAACATAACACTTTATCAAATTTAAGATTCCCCATTTGAATAGGGATTGAAAAACTCCCTGGATCCTTAAGCTTAGGGGAAGCTTATTTTGAATGATCGCACTGCACTCTTCAGTAAGTGCAATGGTAGCTTGGTGTTCGACTGCCCACTTCTTGGATAAGATCTCCTTCATGAACTTGAGATATGTCGGCCATTGGGCTAGTGTCTCTGCGAAGGGGATGTTGATGTGTAGCTTCTTGAAGATGTCAAGGAACTTCTTGAATTGTTCCTCATCTTTATGTGCCTTTGCTCGACTCGGAAATGGTAGCGGTGGCACATACGGGTTGACTGGTGGTTGCTTTTTCTTCTCTTCTCCATCCTCCGGGTTTTCCTTCGTCATGCCTTTTTCACCGGCTTCCTTCCCATCCACTTCTATGACCTCGACATCTTGCATTTTGAGCTCGGTTTCCTTTGATGATGTTTCTCGTGTAGGCTTATTGAGCAGCTCCTTGCCACTTCTCAGATAAATAGCCTTGCACTCCTCTCTTGGTATTCGTTCAGTTTGACTAGGGAATTGACCTTGAGTCCGGGATTGTAGTGCTTCAGCTATTTGTCCGACTTGTCTTTCTAGCATTCTGATTGAGGCAGTATTTTGGTCAGTTGTCGCCTTCACATTACCCACTGTACTTGCCAATCCTTCAACCGCACCTTCCATCTTTGACATGAATTTCATCATCATGTCTTCTAACCCCGGCTTCTTTTCTGAAGATTGCCCATCATCATATTTCCTCTGATTATAACCTGGGGGACGATAAACATTGTTA
Source organism: Saussurea involucrata (assembly GCA_033807775.1). NCBI lineage: Eukaryota > Viridiplantae > Streptophyta > Magnoliopsida > Asterales > Asteraceae > Saussurea > Saussurea involucrata. Next base: position 49,922,098 of record CM066324.1, read on the forward strand.
GACTGAAAAGAATTTGAAGGGTTAGAATGATTACCATACTGTTGTTGTTGTTGTTGCTGTTGCTGCTGCCCCATTGTTTCCCTGCCTGGTCCTTGTTGAGGTTGACTCCAAGAAAAGTTAGGATGTCGCTTCCATCCCTCGTTATAGGTGTTAGAGAATGGGTCATTCCTCGGCCGATTATTCTGGTTCTGAACGAATTGAACTTGTTTCGGCGATTGATAGTCTTGAGGATTCGTGAATTGGTCTTGACCACCCATATCATTCTGAACATTCGGTTGAATAGCTGCTCCTCTCATTTGGTTAGTCAACGCATTCAACTGTGCCTTTATAGCCTTCAACTCTTCTGTTTCTTGCACGCTTGCAACTTTTCTAACAGCAGATCTTAGAGTGGAATAGCTATGTTCTGCTAGATTCTCTATCAATTCGACCGCTTCCTCATAGGACTTGTTCATTAAAGCTCCACCTGCAGCAGCTGTGAGGTCATTCTTAAACTGAGGATTCAATCCCACATAGAATGTTTGGATAATCATCCATTCTTGTAACCCATGATGTGGACACTTCTTGAGCATCGCTTTATATCTTTCCCATGCTTCGTACAACGACTCTTGATCCCATTGCGAGAAATGCGTGATGTCGTATAACAGTTGAGCCGTTCGCCCCGGTGGAAATAACTTGTTGAGAAAAGCTGTAACCATGTCGTTCCAAGTTCGAATTGACCCCGGTGGTATATTCTCTTCCCAAGTAGTGGCTCGATCCCTCAATGAAAACGGGAATAACCGTATCTTGATCGAATCTTGATCAGCCCCATTCACTTTGAAAGTATTGCAAATCTTTTCGAAGGCGCGCAAGTGTGCATGGGGGTCTTCAGTTGTTGCACCTCCAAACATGTTCGACTACACCAATTGGATGGTACCAAGCTTGATTTCAAAATTATTAGCAGCTATCGGAGGTGCATATGGTCCTCGTTGTGCAGCGCCCATGTTCGGGTTGGCAAAATTCCTCATTGGTACCCTTTGTGGTGGCGGTGGTGGTTGATTGACATTGTGATGGATCCCATGATTGGCGTTGTGATTGAGATTATGATTGATCCCATTGTTGACACCATTGTTGACATTGTCATTGACGCCATGATTAACATTGTAGTTGTTGTCAACATCGTGATTGACATTATTGTTGGCGTTATGATTGACGTTGTTAAGACCATGATTGTCATTGTGGTTCTGATTGTTCGCATTCACATTTGGAATTGGTTGACCATTACCCATGGGCATCCCCTCTCCCCAATCATCTCCGACATTGACGTTGTTTTCGGCCATTCTGTTTCGTGCTTGTCTTCTCAAATCTCTGGCGGTTCGTTCTATTTCCGGGTCAATCGGTACTAACTCCCGAAATAGTCTCCTTCTTGGCATAAACCAAGAGGTAACCTGAAACGGAGAAGATAGAATTTCAAAACCCAAATATAAATGAACTTTCAAAGTAGATTATAATAAAATAAAAACAGGGTGTCTAATGTAATAACTTCTACAGCTAGTAGTGATATTCACACAAAACAGGTTCCCCGGCAACGGCGCCAAAAACTTGATAAGTGGGTTCACACAACAGCGCCAAAAACTTGATAAGTGGGTTCACACCCCCCCTAAATCTACCGCAAGTGTACGGGTCGAATCAAGTAATAGTACTTATAAAGTACGAGTATCGAACCAAGGAACCATGTGTCAAGTACCACAATGACTGTATAGATTATTAACTAGACTAATGCAAATTGATTTGGGTTGTTGCGTATTGGAATACGAATTAGACCTTAATTAATTCAAATAAGAGAAAGAGTTGGAGGGTTGGATTCCTCAGGTAGACATTTACTTAACTCACAGATTTAATACGATTGACATAAATTCAAGAAGACAGGCATAATCACATTCCATCACTATACTTTATCAAGCTATAGCAAATATCATTCAACACATTGTATCATCATTCGATCTCAACAAAAGTAATTGAACAATCAGTAATTAAAAGCCACAAGGAATGAATTATTATATCACTATCTCAAATTCAACCAAGACATGAAAGATTAGTCAAACCTAAAAACTTTTCTCAAAGAATTAAGGTTCATAAAATCAAATAACAGTTGATCGGACTATTTCAAGCATTAAGAACAATCTTACATGTGCCATCCATCTATATCATATCAATCACACCTACTGTAGAGCTAAGCAATTATCCAACATTGATTCAAACCAACCCCCCAACATGAACGGATTAGTTCATGTCGGGGTTCTCAAAACTCTGAAACGTGAAGATAGAGATGAAAGTAAACATGTTTTATGCTAAGAAATGAAATCTAATAACTCCCTGAAAAAGCCTAAGCCGCCGATGAACGTACTCGATTCGCCTTTCGATCCTTGTTACTTGTTGTGTCTTGCCTTTTAGCGCCTTCAAAAATCGCCTCTTAGCTCCCGAAAATCCCCAAAAAGAGTCTCCAGCCGTTACCACTTGATAATGCCCTCAACCCTAGCAGATAAATAGAATAAAAACGCTCAGGGCCCCAGCGCGTCTGGCGGCGCGTGTGGAAACGCGCTCAGAAACGCGCAGAGCACTGGAGTGTGAATTGGGCAGAGGGCAACGCGTCTGGCGGCGCGTGTGGAAACGCGCACAGAGGCGCGCAGAGTACTGTTTGGTCCAAAAATCTGATTTTATCCTTTTTGCACTGGACTGTTGTAAACTTGCTCCGATTGATCCAAAATTCTTCCATCATCAGTCATTCATGAAAAACCTGTACTTTCTCATCAAAACCATTAAATTCTACTATTTTACTTGGAAACTTACAACAAACAGACCGATTTCGGGATCAAAATAATGTCGTAAAACGGCATTATCACTAAGGATCCTTTGGGATGTAGGAAAGAGAAGTACCTGGATTTTATGAAAAATGCTTGAGTAATCTTTATATTTGGAATATTTGTTGTTTTGGTTATTCACTCTCGATTATTGCCCAATGATGCGAACAAGCCGATCACTTGTAAGGATCTAAAGTTTAGTTCTTAAATCAGAAATGAGTAGAACGCGGTGACACGAGCTTGGATAATGTTAGGGGATTCGAAAGAATTCTTATGACACTTGCAAAAGTGAGGTCGGCACAGTGAGCTAATCTCAACCCACTGGAGTAGTAGGCAAGCTAGTTGGTGTATTTAAAAACACTTAGAGTATTTGTCTCTACACATTCCATCGAGACCTGAAAAGGTCCATTTTGAGATTACTATTGACAAAACAATAAATACTAAGAGTATGGGATTTTTGCTTAAGGGTGTGAGTATTTTGTTACCGGGCTTTTCTAGCGAAAATGCCTACCTCGAGTACAAGGATCACTTTTTAGGATCAGGTATTTAATATAAAATCTAGGAAAAATCTAACCTACATTCCTCTTTTTAAATCTTTAGTAAAGTCGTTAAAATAGCTATTTCACCGAGCAAACCAAAATATTGCTTCTTCTATAATTGAAACCTATAAAAGGAGCTCATGAGAACCGTATTGTCTTGATTGCCCAGTCTCTGTGGATTCGATTCTGGTATTTTACCAACTATTACTTGTTGTGACGATCATAGTGGACAGTGTACACTTGCACTTCCCACTGTGGACAGTTTGCAACCCACTGCGATTAAAACACATATTTCGCACGTACCAAGTTTTTGGCGCCGTTGCCGGGGACTGGCGTGATTTTAAATCTCAAGACATTAGTTTTTGTTCGAGCCCGAGTAACTCGTTTTTCTAAGCCGTTCGTGTTGCATGCCACGACAATAACACGAACCTTTGGTGCCAATCGATCTTGAAATAGAGAAAACTTTTCGAAGAAGACGTAGAAACAGAAATACAAATCGACAACCCCCTATGATCCCCACTGTAAACATGGCAGAAATACCACCACCTATAGTGGAGACAACAGTGACGATTGCCGATAGCAAAGATCGAAAAATACGGGACTATGCTACTTCCGGAGCTAGTGACTTAAGCCCCGGGATTTTGAGGCCCAATATTGTTGCAACTCATTTTGAACTCAAACCGGTGATGTTTCAAATGATCCAAGCCATGGGTCAGTTTGGAGGATCACCATCTGAGGATCCGCACTCGCACTTAAAATCTTTTTTGGAAATGACCGATTCCTTTCAATTACAAGGTGTGCGTGATGAAGCATTAAGGCTAAGGCTTTTCCCTTTTTCACTAAGGGATAAGGCAAAGACTTGGCTGAACTCACATGCACCTCACTCGATAACCACTTGGCAAGAACTTGCTGACAAATTTTCTACAAAAATACTTTCCTCCAACGAGGAATGTAAGGTTTCGAAATGATATTATTTTGTTTAGGCAAGAAGAAGATGAGACTGTTTCGGATGCATGGGAACGATTTAAAGATTTACTTCGAAAGTGCCCACATCACGGCATCCCACATTGCATCCAATTGGAGACCTTTTACAATGGTCTTTCCAATGCAGCAAAAATCATCTTAGATGCAACAGCCGGTGGAACATTCACGAGTAAAACCTACAATTAAGGATATCAAATCTTAGAAAAGGTGCCTAACAACAATACCGAGTGGTCCAATCCTAGAGCAACAATACCAAAGACCAACACCATTGACTCCGAGGCACTCAAAACCATGAATGCGCAGATCGTGGCCTTAACCAAATTAGTTTTGAATCAAAATAGAGGCCAAGTCAATTCCGCAACTCATCTCGCCGAAAACTGCTCCCTCTGTGGAGAAGAGCATGTTTTTTATTATTGTCCAGCAAATCCCGAGTCCGTTAATGTTGTAGGAACCAACCCGAGGAACAATCTATATTCGCAAACTTATAATCCAGGTTGAAGAAATCACCCGAATTTCTCTTAGGCTGGTAATCCAGGACTCCAACCCCACGGGGCGAGTCATGTCCAGCAAAGACCACACAACCCCCCTGGATTTCAGCAACATCACAGTGGGCAGCACCCACAGAACTTTCCCAAGGACAATCCTCACAACAGTTCCAACCACGATCGACTCAACCCGCTGAGACTCAACCATCACTCGAATCAATTCTCAAAGGTTTCATGAATCAAACTCAAGCAGCCATTAGGAATATAGAGACCCAAGTAGGACAACTAGCCGTCGAAGTCAAGAATAGACCACCAGGGACGTTACCTAGTGACACCGAACACGCTAGAGTGATAGGAAAAGGATCTGAACAAGTCAAGTCCATAACACTTAGGAATGGAAAGGATCTGAAAGATATCGTTTATTTGTCTGATGATCCGCCTCAAATACCCATTGTCCATAAACCCACAGTGGCCACTCCTCAAGTCACTGTGATTCCCACAGTGAGGACCGATGTCCCTGAGCTTCCCACTTTTGGACCCATACCAAAACCTACTGTTCCAAAGCCAACACCACAGCAAACTCAAATTGATCCACGAAATGTACCTTTTCCTGAAAGGACGAAGACTAAAAATGTCGATGTTCAGTTTAAAAAATTCTTAGACATTTTAAACAACTTCACATTAACATACCCTTGGTAGAGGCTCTCGAGCAAATGCCAAGCTATGTTAAATTTTTAAAGGATATTTTGAAGAAAAAGAGAAAGTTGGGTGAATTTGAAACTGTGGCTTTGACCAAGGAATGTAGTGCCCTCCTTACTAGCAAGATTCCGCCTAAGTTGAAAGACCCGGGTTGTTTCACCATTCCATGCACAATAGGAGGACAAGAAGTAGGTCAAGCACTCTGTGATTTGGGAGCTAGTATAAACTTGATGCCGTTGTCCATTTTCAACAAGTTAGGTATTGGAGAGGCTAGACCCACAACCGTGACATTACAACTAGCCGACCGGTCCATTGCCTACCCAAAGGGAAAAATAGAAGATGTCTTGGTCCAAGTGGATAAATTTATCTTCCCCGCCGATTTTCTAGTTCTAGATTATGAGGCCGATAAATATATCTGAATCATCTTAGGGCGTCCGTTTCTTGCAATCGGACGTACTTTGATCGATGTGCACAAAGGGGAACTCACTATGAGAGTCAATGACCAAGAGGTAACTTTCGATGTTTTCAAGTACCTTAAGTACATAGAAACCGAAGACTGCTTTGCTTTGAGTTCGATTATGGAACCCACAGTCTTGACACAGTGCCCACAGTGGGGAGTGAGAGTGAGCACTCCGACTTAGAAAGTGAGGACACTTTTGAGGATGAGTGTAACGAAGTAGTGGCAGCCTTTGAACCTCTGGACTTCAAGGATAGAGATGTTCAACCCCCTTCAATAGAGCAACCTCCCGAGTTAGAGCTTAAACCATTGTCTTCCCACTTAAAATATGCTTATCTCGCTAAGGATAATAAACTTTCCGTTATTATCTCTTCCAAACTTAGTGAGAAACAAGAACAACTTCTGACTGATTTGTTGATGAAGCATAAGAAGGCAATTGGTTGGACCATAGCGGAAATTAGAGGTATTAGCCCCTCCTTATGTCAACATAAGATTAACTTGGAGAGTGACCACCCTGGAAAAGTCCAACCTCAAAGAAGGTTGAACCCCATCATGAAGGAGGTAGTTAAGAAAGAAGTTTTGAAGTGGTTAGACGCCGGTATTATCTATCCCATAGCTAGTAGTAGTTGGGTGAGCCCCGTCCAATGTGTCCCTAAAAAGGGAGGGACGACCGTAGTGAAGAACGAAAAGAACGAGCTCATTCCTACTAGGACTGTAACGGGGTGGAGAATATGCATGGACTATAGACAACTCAACCTAGCCACCAAGAAAGACCATTTTCCCCGACCTTTCATTGACCAAATGCTTGATAGGTTAGCGGGAAAAGAATTCTATTGTTTTCTAGATGGATACTCCGGATACAACCAAATCCATATCGCACCCGAGGACCAAGAAAAGACCACCTTTACTTGTCCCTACGGTACTTTTGCATTCCGGAGGATGCCATTTGGATTGTGTAATGCCCCAGCCACTTTCCAACGTTGTATGATGGCCATTTTCACAGACATGATAGAAGACACCATAGAAGTTTTTATGGATGACTTTTCTGTGATAGGGACATCGTTTGACAACTGCCTGGGAAATTTAGAGAAAAGCCTAGTAAGATGTGAGACCCACGATCTTATTTTGAATTGGGAAAAATGTCATTTTATGGTAGAAGAGGGTATTGTCCTAGGTCATCTTGTCTCAAAAAGAGGGTTGGAAGTTGACAAAGCCAAGCTTGAGGTAGTGGCACAACTTCCCGAACCCACAACGGTGAAAGGTATTCGAAGTTTCTTGGGTCATGCGGGTTTTTATAGGAGTTTCATCAAAGATTTTTCAAAAATAACGAAACCCCTATGTAACATGTTGCAACATGAAAAAGAATTTATTTTTACCCAAGAATGTCGAGATGCTTTTGAAACAATCAAGGAAGCCTTAGTTACTGCACCCATAGTGACCACTCCTGACTGGTCACTCCCATTCGAAGTGATGTGTGACGCCAGTGAGTGGGCTGTGGGGACTGTTCTCGGACAAAGAAAGAACAAGGTTTTTCACCCCATCTATTATGCAAGTAAAACACTGATTGAGGCTCAGATTGATTATACTGTCACTGAAAAAGAATTACTTGCGGTGGTGTTTGCTTTTGATCGTTTCAGGTCGTATTTGATAGGGACGAAGGTCATTATACATACTGATCATTCAGCGATAAAATATTTGATCAACAAGGCCGATTCCAAGCCACGTTTGATTAGATGGGTGTTATTGCTGCAAGAATTCGACCTTGAGATCATTGATAGAAAAGGAACAAGCAATCAGGTAGCTAACCATTTGTCCAGGCTCGAGAAGATAGTGACCACTGCAGATCCCACTCCGGTCAAAGAAAATTTTCCCGACGAACAATTGTTATCAGCCCAACATCATGAGAATAATGTTCCTTGGTATGCTGACATTGCAATTTTTTTAGCAAGTGGACTAAAACCCCACGAGATGAGTGGACAACCATTTAAATTTTTTTTACATGATACACGACAATATGTTTGGGACAACCCTTTCTTATATAAGATAGGAGCGGACCAAATATTGAGGCGTTGTGTCCACGGGGGTGAGCAACATCAAATACTCCATGGTTGTCACACATCCCACTACGGTGGCCACTTTGGTGGAAACCGCACTGCTGCAAAAATCTTGCAAAGTGGGTTCTTTTGGCCCACTGTGTTTAAAGACTCTTTCGAATTTGTGAAAATTGTGAGAAATGTCAACGCACCGGGAACATTTTGCAAAGAAACGAGATGCCTCTTAATAACATCCTAGAGGTAGAACTTTTTGATGTTTGGGGGATCGATTTCATGGGTCCTTTTCCAAACTCAAACAATAATTTTTATATCTTGGTTGCGGTAGACTATGTTTCGAAATGGGTGGAAGCCATTGCTTGTCACTCTAATGATGCCAATACCGTGGTGAAATTTTTGCATAAAAATATTTTCACTCGATTTGGAACACCACGGGCATTGATTAGTGACGAAGGCACCCATTTTGTGAACAAAGTCATGAGCTCGGTCCTTGCTAAGTATGATATACATCATAGAGTAGCCACCGCATACCACCCGTAAACCAACGGTTTAGCCAAACTTTCAAACCGTGAGATCAAAGGTATTTTGGAGAAAGTCATTAAACCACATCGAAAGGATTGGTCAACCAAACTTGATGATGCTCTTTGGGCCTATCGTACGGCCTATAAAACTCCCTTGGGAATGTCTCCATTTAAGTTAGGTTTTGGCAAAGCTTGCCATTTACCGATTGAATTGGAGCACAAGGCGTTTTGGGCCCTTAAAGAGCTTAACATGAGTGAGGATGCTGCAAGAATTAAGAGATGTTTGCAAATGCATGAACTAGAGGAGTGATAACGCCACTTTTTGGCATTATTTTCAGTTCTCAAACCAATGAGATTGGCTTGTATTCAAGTAGAAAAGCGGAATTTTATGGTTTTATCTAGTGAAATATACAGGTTATCTAAAAGGCGGCAATCATCGAGAAAAGAAGCTAAAAAGAGCCCAAAATGAGTGAAAACGAAGCCCAACGGAAGCCCAAAAGTCAAGCCCAAGACCCGCAACCGAACCAGGACCCGATCCGCGAACCAGAAATCGACCCACGCAGCAAAAAGCATACGCGCGACTTGCCACGCGACTTGCAAGTCGCGTGGTAGGTCGCGTAACCCACTGTTTGTCGATTTTAAGCTGTTAATTTCGGGATTTAGGTCATTCATCCGAGACGCAACTTTCACACGACGGCCAGGGGCGATTTTGGGGCGATTTCTGGAGACTTTTCGGAGCTTTCAAGGTCACGATCGAGAGCCGATCAAGGAGACGTTCAACACGCGAAGTAGAGACGAGCACGAGAGAAGGGAGTTCATCATCTTACCTTTCACGATTTCATCTTTTACGCTTAATCATGTTTACATACACTTTCGCATCTATTTCTCTTGTGTTTGAATCCACCACCGACATGAACTAACCGGTTCGTGTTGGGGGTTGGAATGAATTCGGTTTATTAAGCATGTAAACAAACGATTTGAACTTTTATCAGTTTTCCTTAATTAATGAAGCATGTGATTTCGTTCTTAATGTTTTTGTGAATTTGGCCAATTTACAATTGATTTGTTGTTAGTAATTAAGTTCGAGAGAATTGATTGCTATTCAAAATTAGGAATTGCATGTCTAAAGTCCGAAAGGTGATAGAGATATACCGAGTAAGCTTTAGTCCCAATTAAACCGTTGGTTGATATCGAGAGATAAAATCTAGCCAGTTTAAACATAAATTGTGTACTTAATGTGTTTTGGAATCCATAGGTGAGATCGAGAGATTAAACTTATCCTTTTCAAATAAAACCCGTTGTTGTTCGAAAGAGAACGACGGTGATCTTAAAAGATTTGGGAATCATTAAGGGGATTAACTGGTAACTGTTTTGAGTCAGTTGTTTGCATGTGTAGAACCTGAGGATTTCCAACCCTCAACTTCTCTCTCTATCGAAGTTTCTAAGTCGTTTACTGTTTCGTTGTGAGTTCGTATTCGTTGCAATTAAGTAGTTTTAAATCAAACCAATCTTCCAATATTCGACAGTTCAGTTAATAGAGCATGTAGTAATTGTGATATTTAGTTCCTAGTTCCTGTGGATTCGATACTCGTACTTACCGTACGTTATTACTTGATTTCGACACCGTACACTTGCGGTTAGATTTAGGGGGGTGATACCCGCCTATCAAGTTTTTGGCGCCGTTGCCGGGGAACTAGTTGCAACTAATAGCACTACCAGCTATAAGCGCTATTAGATTGGACATTTTTTTATTTTCGTTGTTTTATTCCATCACTTTCAGTTTCTGGATCACTAATCTCGCTTACTTTCGTTCAGGTACTAATTGGTTTATGCCAAGGACGGCCCGAGGGAAGGAAATCGAACAATTTGATCCGGAGATCGAAAGAACCGCTCGTCGGCTGCGTAAGGAAGCTAAAGCTAAAAGAAATCTAAGGTTCGAGATGTCCGACGACGAGAGACCTCCTCGAAATGACCCACCACCACCTCCGGAAAGACGCCCTATGCGGTCGTTTGCCGACCCGAATGTGGCAGCGACACGCATAGGCATTCAAGCGCCCGCCACTGGGGCGAATTACTTCGAGCTTAAACCGAGTACCATCGTGATGGTGCAACAAAACCAGTATGGAGGAACACCGGCGGAAGACCCTCATGCACATCTCCGTGCATTTGAGCGGGTTTGCAACACTTTCAAGATCAATGGCATGAGCGAAGATGCCATCAAGCTGAGGTTATTTGGATTCTCCCTCAAGGGCCGAGCCGAGACATGGACCGAGAGTATCCAGCCGAATTCAGTTACTACATGGGCACAACTGAAGGCAGCGTTCCTTCAGAAATTCTTTCCTCCGAGTCGTACCGCCCAACTAATGGCCGAAATCACCCATTTCGCACAATGGGATCAGGAAACCTTATATGAAGCTTGGGAGCGGTTCAAGGACATGATCAAGAAATGTACTCACCATGGGTTACAAGATTGGGTCATCATCCAAACCTTCTACAGTGGACTCCACCCGCAATTTAAGAACGACATCACAGCTGCGGCGGGTGGAGCATTAATGGATAAGTCTTATGAGGAAGCGTGTGAGCTGATCGAGAATCTGGCTGAACATAGTTTTACTACTCCACGATCCGATGTTAGAAGAGTAGCAAGTGTGCAGGAAAGTAGTGAGCTGAATGAACTGAAAGCTCAACTAGCCTTTATCATGAATCATCTGAATAGAGGTAATCCGGGAGAACCTGATCAGGTTCAGTTTGTGCAAAACCAGTCGAGGAACGATCCTTTCTCGAACACCTATAATGAAGGGTGGAAAAAGCCCCCTAATCTTTCATGGGGTCAACCTCAACAACAACCAGGTAATTCGTCTAATTCTTTTAATTCTTTTCATACTAACAATGCTTACCGTCCTCCAGGTTTCAACCAAAGGAACGAAGGACCATCCGGAGAGAAGAAGTCGGGACTTGAGGACATGATGATGAAGTTCATGACGAAGATGGAAAGCACGGTTGAGGGATTAGCGAGCACAGTGAGTACAGTCAAAGCTGCAACCGATCAGAATACGGCTTCAATTAAGATTCTCGAGAGGCAAGTGGGGCAGATTAGTGAAGCTCTACAAAACCGACCTCCCGGAACCTTTCCCAGTCAAACCGAAAGGACTAACCGGGAAACATGCAATGCCATTTATCTGAGAAATGGCAAGGAGCTGAATGGAGAGCCAACGAGAGAGTCGTCATCAAAGGAAGTCGAGCTTAAAGAAAAAGAGGTCGAGAAGGCGAATGAGTTTGAAGCTGAAGAAGAGGTGGTACCTGAAGAAAGCAAGAAGAGTGAAGCGACGAAAAAAGAGCAACCACCGACCAAGCCGGCAGTACCGAGCGTGCCATATCCGAACAGACTGAGAAATAATAAGGATGATGTTAATTTTTTGAAATTTTTTGATGTTTTTAAAAAGTTAACCATTAACATCCCTTTTGCAGATGCGTTGACACAAATGCCATCCTACATGAAGTTCATGAAAGAGATCATGTCAAAGAAAAGGGCACTTGATCACCAGGCCACCGTTGCACTCACTGAAGAGTGCAGCGCGATTTTCCAAAATAAGCTTCCCCCGAAGCTTAAAGATCTAGGGAGTTTTTCGATCCCTATTCAGATTGGGGAGCTTACTTTTAATAAAGTTTTATGTGATTTAGGGGCAAGTATTAACCTGATGCCTCTTTCTATTTTCAGAAAACTCGGCCTGGGTGAGGTAAGACCGACATACATGACGTTGAAGCTCGCCGATCGATCAATCAGATACCCATATGGAGTGATCGAAGACGTGTTGATCAAGGTCGGTAAGTTTCACTTTCCAGTCGACTTCGTAGTCATAGATATAGACAAAGATGAAGAGGTCCCGTTAATTTTGGGACGATCATTCCTGGCCACGAGCCGAGCACTGATTGATGTGGAGGAAGGAAAGGTGACCTTCAGAGTTGGCGGCGAGAAGGTGATGTTCAAAATGTTTGAGAAAGTGCGAGTTGGAAGAGAAGAAGGATCCGGAGCTGGTCATGGAAGACCGAAGATAGAAGAATCCGCGAAGAATCGCAAGTGTGGGCGATTTGACCCCGCAGATACCGAGCCAAGCTGAAAACCACACAGTCGTGCCACGACTTTAAATACGGCGCTGGGTGGGAGGCAACCCACCAAGGTTTGATTTCCCTTTTATTTGCGTGGTTAGTTTTTACTTTTGTTTGAGTGTGCTTTTATTTCCGAAAAAACCATAAAAATTGAAAAAAATCGAAAAAGCGAAAAACGAACAAAGACATACGCGACTTGCCACGCGGTTTGCATACCGCGCAGCAAGCCGCGGGGCACCCTGTTGGTTTTCTGAAACAGGGACATACGCGGGTTATCCCGCGGCCAAAACCGCGGGAGTCCCCAGTTGTGTCTCGTTCGTTGTTCGTGCAATCTTTGTTCCTTTCTTGCTTTGTGTGTTTCATTTTCATGCATTTTTCGTCGTGTGTTTTGTGTCTTTTGTTTGTTTTGCATGCTCTCCCCTCTTTCTCCGGTCGCTCAATCTTTCAAGATCCGCTCTTCCGTCCGGGTAAAACAGGTACGTTTTAACCTTGCATAGTAACGAGTGGTGTATGATGTTGGGTTCTGTAATTTTAAACGAGATGCAACAAACCTAAGTTTCACTTAGGTTTGGGGTGCCTCATCTTTCACATCTACACACTCAAATTTAAACCTTGTGCAAACCTCGGTTTTACCGAGGTTTGGGGTTGGCTTTCATTTGGCAAACCTAGGCCACGGCCTAGGTTTGGGGTGCCCATTTTAGAAATTTTGGGTTTTCTTTTGATGTTATGTAATGCCTTGCCCATCCTTTTTATACCTATAATAACTGCACAATGATTCGAGTCGCATCACCTACGACTTTACTTGCACATTGGGGACAATGTGTGGGTAAGGTTTGGGGTTGCCCAATCGAGCCCAAGTTATGCACGTAGATTTCCTGCACCTCTGAGTGTCTAGATCATAGTAGCTAAAATCTTTGTTTTGAATGATTGAGACCAACCATTGTGGGAAGAATCTTGTGATAGTGACGTGACCGTAAGGGAAGGACCGGGAAAGGACATGACTAGGGACATTAGTGGAGACCACCCGATAGTGAGTTTTGAGCCTAAAAGACGTTTTTCATTTCGAGGGATTCATACACTTAATTCTTATACACTCTTTCGAATTCCTTGTCGTGAATGTAGAATGATCTCGCTACATTATTGCATTGAGTAGCAAAGACGAACATCGGGATATTGGGTAAGGGTATAGTAGACCATATCGTGTGGACCTTAAGATATGATTCCAGGCATTGTGTGCTTTGTTTTAACCCGTTTTAGCTATCGTTCCCTTTCACCCTTTTGTGTGTATCCATAGCCCTTTTGCATCCAAACACGCACCTTATTCGTTTCTAAACCCACCAGTACACCTTTAGCCATAAACCTTAGCCAACCCTTATCCGAAAGCGTGTAAATCAAAGGCAGTAATGAACTACTAGAGATAGAGCAGAAAAGAAAGAATTCCAGCCACTCATGAGAATAAAATGGGTCAATGTAACCCAAGAGATAGAAAAGAGGGCCAATGATGCCCCAAACAAATAAAGAGGACCAATGAAGTCCCAACCAAAAAAAAGAAAAAAAAAGAAAAAAAATAATAATAATAAATAAATACAGTTAGTCAGATAGTATTTATAGCAGCTGAATAAGAGAGTCAAAGCGACTCCAATAGTGACAAAGAGGGCCAAATGATAGAGGCTGAAGTAGAGAAGTTCGGAACTGCCAATGATTGACACGCCAAGGATCTTTGAACCATTTTACCCTTCGTTTCTCAGCCATAGCCCTATCCCCATTACAACCCTTGTAAAGACCTGGATGATCTTTTGGAAGATGTGATTACGGTATACGACCACCCTCATCAATATTCCCTGTCTTGCTACTTGACTCCTTCTGAGATCAAATTTTTGGACAATTGTGCGTCTTTCCTTAGAGTTGTCATGTAATAATTTGAGTATTCGTGTACATAACCTCCTTAAACATGACAACACGAGCGATAACCTAGGTTCGAGCGAAACGAGAGTATCCCGTGAGGTAGGGTCGAGGCGAAATGTTTTCCCTAGTATGTTTGGACCTAGTCTAACCCGAACGTAATCAGAACTGTCACGAGTTCAACTCCCAATGGAAGGTCATAGATCAAACGAAATAAGAATGAGGCGAGAGTGAGATAGATATTCACGGGTATGGGAAATCACCGATGCACCACTTGGTACCGATTGGGAATTGTGCAGTTATTATTTCACTATGTGCTTTTATTCTATTTTTGTCGCTAATTTGCTTGGGGACAAGCAACGCTCGGTTTGGGGTTGTTGATAACGCCACTTTTTGGCATTATTTTCAGTTCTCAAACCAATGAGATTGGCTTGTATTCAAGTAGAAAAGCGGAATTTTATGGTTTTATCTAGTGAAATATACAGGTTATCTAAAAGGCGGCAATCATCGAGAAAAAAAGCTAAAAAGAGCCCAAAACGAGTGAAAACGAAGCCCAACGGAAGCCCAAAAGTCAAGCCCAAGACCCGCAACCGAACCAGGACCCAATCCGCGAACCAGAAATCGACCCACGCAGCAAAAAGCATACGCGCGACTTGCCACGCGACTTGCAAGTCGCGTGGTAGGTCGCGTAACCCACTGTTTGTCGATTTTAAGCTGTTAATTTCGGGATTTAGGTCATTCATTCGAGACGCAACTTTCACACGACGGCCAGGGGCGATTTTGGGGCGATTTCTTGAGACTTTTCGGAGCTTTCAAGGTCACGATCGAGAGCAGATCAAGGAGACGTTCAACACGCGAAGTAAAGACGAGCACGAGAGAAGGGAGTTCATCATCTTACCTTTCACGATTTCATCTTTTACGCTTAATCATGTTTACATACACTTTCGCATCTATTTCTCTTGTGTTTGAATCCACCACCGACATGAACTAACCGGTTCGTGTTGGGGGTTGGAATGAATTCGGTTTATTAAGCATGTAAACAAACGATTTGAACTTTTATCAGTTTTCCTTAATTAATGAAGCATGTGATTTCGTTCTTAATGCTTTTGTGAATTTGGCCAATTTACAATTGATTTGTTGTTAGTAATTAAGTTCGAGAGAATTGATTGCTATTCAGAATTAGGAATTGCATGTCTAAAGTCCGAAAGGTGATAGAGATATACCGAGTAAGCTTTAGTCCCAATTAAACCGTTGGTTGATATCGAGAGATAAAATCTAGCCAGTTTAAACATAAATCGTGTACTTAATGTGTTTTGGAATCCATAGGTGAGATCGAGAGATTAAACTTATCCTTTTCAAATAAAACCCGTTGTTGTTCGAAAGAGAACGACGGTGATCTTAAAAGATTTGGGAATCATTAAGGGGATTAACTGGTAACTGTTTTGAGTCAGTTGTTTGCATGTGTAGAACCTGAGGATTTCCAACCCTCAACTTCTCTCTCTATCGAAGTTTCTAAGTCGTTTACTGTTTCGTTGTGAGTTCGTATTCGTTGCAATTAAGTAGTTTTAAATCAAACCAATCTTCCAATATTCGACAGTTCAGTTAATAGAGCATGTAGTAATTGTGATACTTAGTTCCTAGTTCCCGTGGATTCGATACTCGTACTTACCGTACGTTATTACGTTATTACTTGATTTAGGGGGGTGATACCCGCCTATCAAGGAGTTGCGATCTCACTCCTATGAAAACGCAAAGTTATACAAAGAAAAGACCAAGATGTGGCACGATCGTAGAATCAACCATAGGGAGTTCTTTGAAGGCCAACATGTACTATTGTTCAATTCCCGTCTTAAACTCTTTCTAGGTAAGCTAAAATCACGATGGACGGGACCATACACCATTGTCAAGGTGAGTCCCTTTGGAACAGTGGAGTTAAAGTCCCCACAGTCTGGTCAAACGTTTAAAGTCAATGGGCAGAGAGTGCTCACATTCCATCCCACTCTCTACCCCACTCTGGTTAAATAACATCGAGACCACTTGTAAATATTTTATTTCAGTTATTTGCTGTCTTTTTATTATTTTTGGTATTTTTAATTCTGCATGGTAGTTTATTTTGCATGTATGTAGGAGAGATTGCAAATTTTTGAAGAAAAGTCAAGAAAATGCTTCGCAGTGACTTCGCACCAGTCACTGAGCTTCCCACTACCGAACTGACGAGAAGATGGGACGGTTTTTGGGGCCCAATGGCTGACACACATCACCTTTTTCCTTACACACATGTCTACTTTTGCTGCCACTTGTCATATCTCGCCATTTTTCAAGAAAAGCCATCATATTTTCTCTCTCTAAAAAAAATAAACGGTTCCCTCCATTTTTATTACCCAAAAGATAAACCTTTTCAATCCAAAAACCAACTTAGACTAAAATACAAATAGACCCCTATTCACATTAGAATAATACAATGGAAATTCGAGGTGTTACACTTCGGTTATGTATTAGTTTTCATTGGTGTTTCGAACTTGTAGTGCCAATGATTTTTTTTCATTTGTGTGTGTTGGCAAGAAAACTGATAGACGTATTATGGTTTGATGATTTTCAATAGAAATATATGGTTGTTTTTATGCTTTTGTGTGGTTTTTGTATATGTTTTTTTAACGTAAATTTGTTCTTTTACATGGAGGTTCTTTGCATGGGAAAATTGTGGATGCATCACCTTTCTCTAGCTTAGTGCAAAACCTTTCGCATACTCCTGATGATTGTCGAGAACTCATTGGACCACAAGGTTTTATCCGTGGGTTGGGATTATCTCGCAATTAATGCAGCTACAACTTCGCGTCTGTTTTTTCTTCATGTTCTCGATGGGAACTTGTACTATATTACTTCGGTCACATCATTCTTCACGGTAGAGCCAAATACCAAGTCAATGGACAATGGTTTGTCATGGAACACAAGAGTTTCACTAACAACTACCGGTTATATGCTCGAAGCCACTTTGTGAAGGCAATAGAGCTCGACATGGTCTTGATGCTATACGCTTCGAACACGCTGTTAGCTATCATCATCTTCAATTACACAAGTTTGAATTTATTGAGCTGATTCTTCATTGTCTTTAGATTCATGGGCTTTCAAATTATGATGTTAAAGTTTCTTGGGCATAAATTAGAATGGGGCGAGGGGAGGATTAGAGTCAGAAATTGTAGTAATTTGAGGAAAACAATGTCTAGAGAGGTAAATGAAGCTTAAACATAATGAAGCAAAAATGAATTTGGAATTTCAACTTGTATTTAATTTAGTTGAACCAGATCCGTAGCCAAAAATCGAAAGTATTTGTATTCTTCAGTTGCAAAAATATATTTTGTGTCAAGTATAAGATCAAATATAAACCTACGAGCATTTTTCTATTTTAAGAAATAAAATTAAAACATCATTTAAAGTCTGGTAAAAGAAATGAAGAAAGAAACTGCATTAGTACTTCTTCCCACCACCTCATTTATATTAAATTTGAATTTGCATATAAACTTTATTTGCAATTGAAATCTCATATTCTTTTAAGATTTGAAAATGGACTACTTATTCAAATAAATTATATGAAATGATTAATTTTATAGGCTGTAATCTTCATTTGGACTAGCAGCAAGGAGTCAACTGAATGACCAAAGCATAGCTTTCAAGATAACATTTTACTCAGAAACAATCCAATAATTTAGAGGGTATTTAACATTTAATAAATAATTGCATTAGTTTTTTATTCTGGATTTACCAAAAAAAAGTTTTATATCTCGCTGCATTGCAGCAGGTAATAAATAACTAGTATACATACATATGCATATACCTACACACACATATATATATATATATATATATATATATATATATATATATATATATATATATATATATATATATATACATCCCTTAAAAAGCCTCACAACACAATATCACATCAATAATTAAAATTTGGTAGAGAAAAATCAACAAAAGTCAACTTTAGTCAAAATCGACATCACCCAAGAGTCAAGCTCGGAATGGGTCACTTGCCTATTTCGTGCTACGAAAGAGAAACTAACGTCTCATCATTGAACGTAAAAACTCAAATGCCTATGGATCCATAGCTAATAAGGTCTAAAACAATACACAACCCCAAACGAATGAACGAACGCATTCAAAACATGCAATTCTTCAATAACCATAAATCACAACCAAAACTCAGTTTAGACCATCAAAACTGGACAAATGTCCCCAAGGCTCAACAAAATCCGTTACCGAGACATAAGCTCGACTAACTCAAAAGATCAATCGGGAAAAGTCATAAAATGAAATTAAACATAGTAACACACACCTTTGCCAATAAATATTTCTAATCCATGAAAACCCGAAGTAAAACCTTGGGTTGGGGCAACCCTCTTTTCCAAGAGACTCACATCGTATATTTTCAAATCGCCCCATAACGTACTAAATGCATGTTTCCAAAATATACACAAAATGCATTTTCATATCAAGTGGACTCCATTTATAAAATAAATCATCAACACATTTTCATTTATATATCAAATTTCCCAAATTTCCAAATGTAGGCGTTTTACAATATTTACGACACTAAATACTTCAAGAGTTAAAACCCATCAAATAACTCAACCATTGATAATTTTTCATGTAAAACACATAAGTACTTGGAAAAATAACATTTTTGGCATGTACAAAGTTTTCACAAAGCAACTTGAACTCACCTTGCTAGATTTAGGCTAAATCTAGATTTTCCCCAAACGTAAGCTCCTTTGATGCACATGAATCCTCAAGCCAAATCTTCCAAAAACCTAGATCCATAAGTTTCCAACCATCAATATCCAGATCCAACCATGTAGAATCATTCCCCAAACATATTACATCAAAATACCCACTTATACCAAAACCCCAACTTTCATAGATGAAGAAGAGAGAGTATTGCCTTAACCACAACTTGAATCCACCAACCATAATACCACTAGAATCACCAAAATGAACCACACACTCCAAATCTTCCAAATGGAGAAAAGGGTTGGATGAAACCCTAGAAACTTGATGAAGAAGATGAAAAGAAAGGGTGCTAGAAAGGTTAAGGTTCATAAGAATGGTGAGGGGCTTGATTTTGGGGAAGAAGGATGAAGAGAAGCTGAAAGATTTAGGGTTTTGTTGGGAGAAATTCGTTTTAGAGAGAGAGAAAAACTGAGTTGGGTGTTGAAGATGAAATGAGGGAAGAGAGAGGGGAAAGTCTTAAAAGGAAACAAAATATCTCATCAAACACATCGCGGACGTCCGCCTTGCACCCATGCGGACGTCTGGCTTGCCCTGGCTGAAATCCCAAGTTTTTCTCTGTTGCTTCCGCGGACGACCCGCGGACTTCCGCGCATCGCGAACGTCCGGCCTTGTGCCCATGCGGACGTCCGCAAGTCCAACATTCCTTTTTTTTTCTTAAAATTCGGGGTGTTACAGGACGAGTATGTAGGTTTAAGGTAGACAGACACCTGTCAATATCTAAATGGCGTTTTAAAAAACAAAATTTAATTAATAGATAAATTGACAAAAATGTCCACGGGTCAAACGGATTTTATTTAAAAGAGTTAGTGATAGGAACTCAAAGTGTAACAAAATACAAACCATAGGAATCTCTTGTATATTTATCTGAAAATAGGGACCAGAATATTTTAAGGGGATGTATGGGATTGCTTATTTAAAACAACTTATGCTTATTTTTAAAAATGCTTATCAACTTATGTCGTAATAAAAAAGAGTTGGGGGTAAAATTGTAATTTAGACAAATAAGTTATAAGAACTTTCAAATAAGTTAGCATGAATTAACTTATCAAAACAACTTATTGTGATGGGGAAAGTCATAAGCACTTTTCTTTTTTTTAATCCAAACATTAAAAATAGCTTATTTACAATAAGGAAAAGCAATAAACAAATAAGTAAAAAAAAGCAATCCCAAACACCCCTAAATCTTTTTGTAACCTTTAATGGTCAACTAGTTACCGTACCCGCGCGATGCGGCGGATGTGAGAAATTCTGAAGTGTTTCTCATTTATCTAATTTGAATCATTTTATCATTCATGATTTGTATAGAGAAGTAAAATGTAATGTTCATAGTTTTCTAATCATTAATTCAACAATTTTTTGAATTACCGAAAATGATAACAAGATAATCAGAGTTTCTAATTGATGAATTGAGAACTAAACAAAACCACAATGTTAAAAACAAGATAAATAAATAAAATTTGACCTAAATAAATAAATAAAAAAACATAATAGCATCGGAATATGTAGGTAGATCGGGTACTTTTAATTATGCATAATAGCATTGTTCCGCTTCTGGCATACGCGGGTGAAAGACGTACTTCATCGCCTCCGTAGAACAGAGAAAATTGCCTGATAATAAATATAATGTGCATTTAATTATGATCTAAATTAGCATATTGATTTATTTAATAACACTGTAATTTTATAAAAATGATTAAATTAATATCGCGTAATATACTTTCGTCGTCGTGAATAAGTTTCACTCGAGACACGTAAATGATGATTTTTTCCACGACCGCACGAGACATCCTAACAATATCCAAGTTGCGATCATCATACAGTCTCAACTTGATTGCGTATGGCCTGCTCGTAGTTTAAATGTTATAAAAAATGTTTTAACTTGTTAATGGGAAATTTATAATACATGAACATTCTTACGTCCCATCTTGCAATAAGAGTTCAAACATGCCCCGACCCCGGTCTCCATCGATTATTCTTCCAACAACATCTACAAACAGTTTATTTGTCAAAAAATGTGATTTTACTACTAAAATAAAATATAAAAGGAAAAATGTACATGTAATACATTATTTAAACTTACCAATCAGCATTTTTCGTGTACTCTTATCCCTTGCAAGTGTTTTAATTGTAGGCACCAATGGATACAACGGAAAAACATTTGCAGTATCGTTCATCAATCGGGTAAATCTTGTTCGACGACTTATATAAATTAACCATTCTCCACGCAAGAAAGTGTAGTTTTCGTACTTCGGGTAATCTAAACACATACCTTCGAGTTGAAAGTGATCCAAACGAAATACATGCCCCACCAAATCCATTGATGTGTACAGTTGCATTAAATTTCGTGGCACAAGTGCGGCCATTTTGTGTCTCTGTGTATATAAAAACAATTTATCAAGTAAAGTTATAATAATGATTTGTAGGGTAAAAAAATATGAATGAATTCAATAATACTTAAACTTACAGTTTGACCAATTAAAATAAGAAATAATCTTTCTTCTTTCTCGTCTTTCCAGATAAAATCCACTCGGACTGCCGTCAAATTCCACCAAACGTGAAGTTCATGGAGTGGTCAAAAGTTTGCAACAGAACGCTCTGAACCCATTTTCTAAGAAAATGATTCATGTTAGTAAGGCTTTTGGACGATCACATTAAAGACAGCTAATTATCTATACCATTGTACTAAAATTGTAAAACAGTGTTTTGAAAGTCTAAAATAATAGCATGTCGTACAACGTCCAATCATTTATGAGTAACAAATGGTAGACAAACAACATTCAAAAGGTGAATACGTTGTCTTACTTGTAAGTGTAGTACTTGATTGTTAGTCGACTTGATTTTGATTTTATTCTTATGCTCCACCAAATTGTGCCGTCACATGATTAGTCCATTCTATGTAATGCTTATCAACTTATGTCGTAATAAAAAAGAGTTGGGGGTAAAATTGTAATTTAGAAAAATAAGTTATAAGCACTTTTAAATAAGTTAGCATGAATTAACTTATCAAAAACAACTTATTGTGATGGAGAAAGTCATAAACACTTTTCTTTTTTTTAATCGAAACACTAAGTCAAAAAAACAAAAACAATCCCAAACACCCCTAAATCTTTTTGTAACCTTTAATGGTCAATAAGTGTTTAGACCATGAGTACCGTTACCCAATGAACCCACTGAACCCGATTGCCACCTCAGCGCCACATCAGCTTTTCTCTTTCCTACCCTCCTTACCCTAAAGTGGAGTACTGCCTACCCACCATACCCGCTGAACCCGCAAACCCACTTACCTGCTAAATACATTCAGTTTCAATTAAAAAAAATCGTCGGGTATGGCCGGGTTCACGAACCCAATGCTACCCGATACCCCCTACCCGCTACACCCGTACCACCCTACCCGCTAACCGATGAAGCCGATGGTCGAACCCGCCTGCATACCCGAGGGCGGTACGCATGACCTTACTAATAAATGTACATTTTGAAATTCGTAGCCGTTATCCCTATCACAAATTCACAATGTTCCCACACCCTTCTCTACTCTACACTCGCTCTCGCCACCTCCTCCTTCGCAGCCGCCGACACCACTACCACCACCACCACCACCACCACCACCACCTCCATCGCCTTCTACGACACCGTTTCCTCTCAACTCTATCACACCCTCTCTCACACCCTATCTACACCGTATGGGCCGCCAACACAGGTCTCGGCAAAACCCTCGTTTCCGCCGGTCTCGCTGCCTCCTCCATCCTCTCACCCCACCCTTCAAAATTGGTATACATCAAACCCCTTCAAACCGGCTTCCCTCGAGACTCCGATTCCGCTTTCGTTTACGCAAAAATGTCTCAACTTCTCCTTCACCGTAATCCCCAACAAACTCTCCTCGCTTCCAATCACACCCTTCACGTTTCCATCCCTGCTGCCAAATTGAAAATCGGTAACAGTTTTAGTGTTGGAGAATTGGGAGAAAATGGAGAAAAGCTGTCTAGTAAGAATGGGTTTGAAGATTTTGGTTTTTATGAAGAAAAAAAGGTTGGGGGTGGTGAGGAGGTGGGATCAGAGTTGATATGCAAGACAATGTATGCGTGGAAAGAAGCGATATCTCCTCATTTGGCTTCTGAGAGAGAAGGTGCAACTGTGGGGGATTCTGATTTGTTGGAATTGTTGAAGAGGTGTTTGGAGATTGGGGTGGGAAGTAGCGTTTTGAGTTTGATTGAGACTGCAGGTGGTGTTGCTAGTCCAGGATCTTCTGGTTCGCTTCAATGTGATTTGTATCGGTTAGTGATCTTGTTTCTTAATAGTTAATAATTTCAGAATTGTTTTTACATTGTGTATATGGGCATAGTTCTGTATATCTGTTTTCTATCCACAGGGGTAGACCTGCCAAAAACTACACGACACGCTAACCCGACACATAATAAACGGGTTTGGGTAATACATTTCAACTCGTTTAAGTAAACAGGTTGACAATGACACAACACGAAAATTAAACGGTTAAGGTCATGGTCAAAAATTTCAACTCAAAAATGACCGGAATAACATGTTTATATATATATATATATAAAGTTTTCTTTTTAATGTTTTGGATTTGGTTACAACTTATAAGTTTGAACTATAAAGTTTAGGTTTCTAAGGCTTTCATTTGAACTTTGGATTTGTAATTTTTTGTGAATTTTGTTTTTTAGTTTTTAGTTTTATAAATGTTAAACGGGTCGTGTCAGGTTAGGCGGGTCGGGTTGGGGTTGGGATTTTCTGTCCCATTTATTAGGGGGTTGTGTTGTGTGTCTTCTCATGGGTCATGGCCAATGGTTATAAGGTAGTTTCATGATATTAATGAACACATAATCCTGTTCTATACACTTGTATATAGTTTAATTAATATATTATGCTTCACTGTAATTTATTGAACCTCTTAAAACATGTATGTAGGCCATTTCGGTTACCTTGCATTCTTGTGGGTGATGGAAGATTAGGGGGTATTTCAGGAACGATTTCAGCATACGAGAGTTTGATAATACGAGGTTATGATGTTGTTGCTATTGTGCTGGAAGATCATGGCCTAAAAAATGAAGTCCCATTGTCTTGTTATCTTAGAAACAGGTGAAAAACTCTTTATATTTTTTCAAGTATTTTGTGGATCATTGTTGTATAGGTTTCTTGTACTATTATTGTTGTTAAGGAAACTTAAATTTGTTTTTGTGTCTGGATTTGTAAGGGTCCCAGTTGTTGTTCTGCCGTGTATCCCAAATGATCCGTTAGACAACCTGATGGAATGGTTTGATGAATCACAAAGTGTTTTCGATTCACTGAAGGGGATAATGCTATCGTCATTTCAGAAAAGAATGGATAGACTAGATGAAATGCCAAAGAAGGCTCGAGAGATCTTTTGGTGGCCTTTTACTCAGCACAAGCTTGTACCAGAAGAAAAGGTCACCGTCATCGATTCTCGTTGCGGAGAAAATTTTGCAGTTCACAAGGTCGTCTGCTTATATCTTAAGAAGTTTTCCATAAATAATCTTAACATAAAATAATAGTACTTATTGTCGTTGCCATCAGTTGTTAAAAGTTTCTTTTATGTGTAAAGTGTTTGTTAATCAATCATAAGAGATTCGGGTCATTTAACTTTTATATGAGATTTTGATTAAATCGATAACCTGTTGGCCTGTTAAAGAAAAAATGGTTTCATTCATACTCATCAGAAGGTCATGGAATTAATTAAAATTTCATCCAAGGTTATATTTAGATACATAATAAAGTCTTATCTGATTCGTGTACAGGTGAAGGATCATGGCTGTATTACTCAAATGTTTGACGCTTGTGCAAGCTGGTGGACACAGGGCCCTGATGCTGCTTTACAGGTCATTCTATGATTTTTTATATCATTAACCATTTCTTCATGAATTAAAGATGTATTGGATTAGTAGTACATATATATATATATATAGAGAGAGAGAGAGAGGTACCATAAAATGCAAACCTTGCATTTGTTGCACACCTTACAAACCACAGTGCATATGTGCAAAACCGGTGTGCATATATGAACAATGTGCATATGCATACGTGCAAGAATATACATATAATGGACATACATTCATATGGGATAATGCATATATGCATCTCAGATTATGTATATATGCAAATTGGTTTGTAAGGGGTGCAACAAATACATGGTTTGTATTTGATTTGTATCCTATATATATATATATAGGGGTGCAACAAATACATGGTTTGTATTTGATTTGTATCCTATATATATATATATATATAGGACCTAAAACACTCAACTTTAGGTTCCTTATTCAGTTATTTGAACACTATTAACTTCTTCAGGTGGTAGAAGTGGAAAATTAACATATACAATACCCAAGTATTCATTAATAACTATCGAACACATGACACATTGATGATTATTCAATGACATAATGCTTTGTGGAGGTCAAATATGCTACTTCCAATTTAATTGTTTCTATTTGTTAAAATGTTAGCTTATTTTTTTACTTTATCATACTGGATTGTTGTAACGTTTCACAATATCTTAGTCGGTGGGCCTCTTCTACTGATTTATATAAAACTGGTGTTGTATAACTTCATTCAGGATATCAAAGTAATATAAAAGTATCTAATTATATTTGTTTGGTTAATGGACAACTCTGTAAGATGTTCTCAATGGTGCTTATTTGTTTAGGTGGGTTCAGACTAAGTTGGCACGTGATATGGGTTACACTGCTGCAAGGTTTGGGCATGTAATGTTCCCCGAGAATGTTTATGAGCCAGCACTCAAATGTGCTGAACTTTTGCTTCAAGGTGTAGGGAAAGGTTAGTTTTACTGTTTTATATCTGAATACATGTATGGAAAGGTTAGCTACCTCTTTATTTTTACTTTTTTATCACCCTTTTCTCTGTTAATGATCGTAAGAGTGATAACTTTTCTAGATCAGTGCAATGACACCATGCAATAGTAAGTAAGTTAACTCCTTGAAATTTGGAATCATATGCCATGGGGCTGATTTTATTATCGCAGGATGGGCTTCTCGAGTATATTTTTCTGACAATGGATCTACGGCAATTGAAATTGCTCTCAAGATGGCATTTAGGAAATTCTTGGTTGATAATAAATTGCTTATGGACCTTCCTCAGGATAACACCGCTGAAAGCAGTATCGAGCTTAAGGTGTTTTTCTTTACTCTTTTTTACGGTTGTCCAATTTTTTTAATTCATGGTTTCAATCGATCATATATCCAATGGTTGATAACTTCTCTTAACAAATGAACATCTCATGATCTTATAATCCATGTGCAAACATCTTTTTGATGAAGCTTTTTGTGCTAAATGTTATGCGATGTAACAAGTATGTTGATAATAAAATTGGACAAATCTCATCCGTAATAGATTTTAAGATACCCATATGTTGTCCATCAATAGACATCTGATCGTCGATAAATCTTTCTGGATTATTGGGGAATTTCATGAATTCAGTCGGTAAGGGGTAAAATTTATCAAAAAAAGGTTACATGTATATGTTGGGCGTGCCTTCACGTAAAGTATCTGAACTCGCCAAATAATGTGTCACAGTGCCATGTCAGCTTTCTGTTGGCCAAAGGGATGGAAGAGATATCAGTGATAGTTAGGGAGAGTATAAATATGTGTAATCGTGTGAAAAAAGGATATTGACATTTCAATTTATTTTGCCTTTCTAAATTTGTGTCTTTATTTCGTGTTTGTCTAGCCATATTGAATGTTCCACAGATTGTTATTGGGGCTGGGATTGAGCAATAATCTTGTAAGATTCATTCATTCATTCAAGAAAGAAACAATAATCTTTCTCTCTTCATTTGTATCTATCTAAACTTTTGAGAACAAAAAATGAAACACAAGAAATTAATCAATTATACATATCTTAAACCAGAAAGAAAACATAAGGAGTTGAACATATATTGAGAAGCAGAAGAAGCTATACAGATATTCTGTTTATTAACATAATATTGGCTTTAACTACAATTGAGTGGCTAATCTAATCATAATAACTTTCACTCCCCTTCCCCTTCAGGTGGTAGCACTTAGAGGATCTTATCATGGGGATACATTGGGTGCTATGGATGCACAGGCCCCATCACCCTATACTGCTTTTCATCAGCAACCATGGTACTTTCTTTCTTTCTTTCTTTTGTTTTTAGTTTGCCTTGTTCATCATGCAAGCTATTATCAGTAATATTTAAACGAAACTTGCAGGTACACTGGAAGAGGCATTTTTCTGGACCCCCCAATGGTTGCAATGTGTGATGGAGTCTGGAAAATAACCCTTCCTGGAAAGATGCATGCTAAAGATGTGATTTTGGAAGACATGTGTAAGCACTTGTTATTATGTCATGTGTTATAATATAATTTTCAAAGTTGATTTTATTTTGTTTGTAACAAATTCTTCAATTCAACAGCCTTTAACTCCCGTGATGAAGTTTTTAATAAAAGCAGAGATGATTCTTCAAGTCTTGCTTCCATTTATTCATCGTATATATCACAAGAATTGCTACCAAGAAAGTTTTCTCATGCTGGGGCATTAATTATTGAACCAGGTAAATAATGTACTTTTTATTTAGCAAAATTTATCTGATGATGTTCCAAATTTATCTTATTATTTATTTTGATAGTGATACAAGGGGCTGGTGGCATGCTGATGGTTGACCCGCTGTTCCAGCGCATACTTGTTAAAGAATGTCGAAATCGAAAAATTCCGGTTATCTTTGATGAAGTTCTTACAGGTTTCTGGCGCTTGGGAGTCGAGGTTGGTTTGTCCATCATACTTTATTGCTTTTGTTGCTTCGTCATATGTTTGTTTAATTTCTTTTCTTCTTTCTTCGTTGATTTCAGTCTGCAGCAGAGTTGCTTTTGTGTCAACCAGATATAGCCTGTTTTGCTAAGTTAATGACTGGTGGCATGATACCATTGGCTGCCACCTTGGCGACAAATGCTGTATTTCAATCATTTGTTGGAGATTCAAAGGTAAACCTGATGAATCAACAATTCCATCCTAATATGCATAATGCATTGACTTGTGTTCTTTTTTGATACATATTTGTGTGTGCTACTGTTTAAGATATGCTTTTGTTTTTTTTGGTCTTTTTTTTCTTGTGGCAGCTAAAGGCTCTTCTGCACGGACACTCGTATTCAGCACATGCTTTGGGATGTGCAGCTGCTTGTAATTCCATTACATGGTTCAAGGACTCTCAAACCAACCCTAATTTGATTCCTCAACAAAATCTTTTGAGAGAGGTACATCTTCTTCATTTCTTTCTTGCTTTTGTTTTCCCCTAATTGCAATCAATGTGTACACTTTTCAAAAGTTTATTCTTGCATTTGATACTGTTGCAGTTATGGGATACACAACTAGTTCAGAAGATCTCATTTCACCCGGCAGTCCAAAGTACAATTTCATTGGGAACTCTCTTTGCCGTAGAGCTCGCAGTACAAGACTCTGATGCAGGGTATGTACTTTCACCTTTGTCTTTCCCTTTACCTAATACTCTTTCGTCCCATAAAAATTACAATATTTTCCTTTTTAGAAATCTCAAAAAATTGCTAATGTTTCCTTTTATTGAAAGTTTCGAAATTTTAAATGCCCTGTTTGGAAAAAGAAAATATTGTTTTGACTACAATGTTTTCTGATATACACGATCGGTGGATATTTATTTGTCGGAACTTGTCGTGGGGTTTCCATATAATTAACCTCAATAGTAGAATGATCAAACCTTATGATAATCGCATAATATAGGTGCCAAATATCGAAAAACTTTTTCAAGAATGACAGTAGGAGAGCTTGTTGACCAAGTCCAACACCGATAATTCAAGACCATTGGTCTGTTATGCAATTTAACTTGAAAATATTCAAGATAAATAGAAATCTTGCCATTTACATGGGCATCCCAAATGGAGTTTCTTGCATTAGATTTTGTGGACGAAGGAGATTACTCACTTATTTGTCGCAGAAAAATAGTTTGCAATGTTTGATTGGTCTTAGTTTTAGTTTTAAGAAAATGTTCACGTTTGTCTAGGGCTGCAAATGGGTATGGTTGGCCGGTTCGAAGGCATTTGAGAACCCAACCCAATGTTTGCAGTTTGAAAAATCTCAACCCAACCGAAACAAAAGTACAACCCAACCCAAACCGTGTAGGTTGGGTTGGGGTTGGGGTTGGGGTTGGGGTTGGTTAGGTTAAGTTAGGTTGAAACTTTGGTACATCATTTTACGATCTAGCTAAGAATTGTGTTTAAAGGAAGTAAAATCAAAACGAGAACATACAAATAAGGCTAACAAACTCAGCTTTGGCACTCGATTTAGTTGTTGCTATTTGGATGACCAAGAGATAAGGTTATTGTCTAGTAACGGGAGATTGGATGGGAGGTGGAGCTTTGAGTGTCGGTGTAGGAAATGGGGCCCGAAGTGGATGATGGTGTCAAGTGAAGTCGAAGGCCAAGAGTGCCTTGGATATAGCGCATAATGCATCAAAGTGCCTGCAAGTGAGGGTTCTCCCATGTCGTAAATAAATAGGCATATGCGTTGAACTACATAGGAGATTTCCTGTCTCGTAAAAGTAAGATATTGTAGAGCACAAACAAGTTTAGGGTTAGAACGCGAGATCTTTGATAGGGACCTAATGTGGCACTAAGCTTGGATTTGGTGTCAACCAGGGTCGCGTAAGGTTGCAAGTAACCCTGCCACCACGTGTGGCGTGTTTTTTTTGTGGTGATGGTAATTGGTAAAGTGACGGTATAGCAGTCTAAAAATAGGAGTTCATATAATTTATAGAATTATATATACATAATATGTATGCCTACATAACTTAACATATTATATGTGTTCATTAGAAATATAGTTTCAACTTTCAACATCAAAATGTTAACTTAAACAAGTAAGTTTCACACAAACAAAATAGAAGTGTTCATAAATGAGCTAATCGAAAGCAATAGGTTCAACATCTGAGTCAACATCATCTAATATGTTCACTTCTTCATTTAGGTTAGCTTCCCCTTCCCGTTCCCCTTCATCTCCAATGTGATCATCGTCATCATCGTCCCTATACCGCTCCTTTTTTCTTCTTGTACTTGGGCCAACTTGTCCATTACCCATTGCTTCATGTATATCTGACCAAAGGAGACCATCTCTCGCATCCACAAACTCTTGGAGCTCAACGTTGTTGGAACCACCCAATCATCATTTTCTTCACCTATCTCTCAAGAAAATAGGATTTGAAGATTTGTTATTCTTAAAAGATTTGTAGCGCCTCTCTAGTCTTTTGTTGTATTAAACGAATACGAGATCATTCAACTTCTTTTCTTAGAGTGCAACTGAATTGATAAATTTAATACCCTTGGTTAAAGTTTCAGTTGAGCTAATTTATTTTCCATGACAAAGAAAACTTACATGATCAGTGCACTCCAATTGCGCTTCCAAAGTGAAGAAAGTTTGACGTAGAATACCGATACCAAACTGTTGGAGCAAAGGTGTATCGATGCCATAAGAGTGCCACCATACATCTATGTTTTATAGGTAAATTAAGTTAAAAGCTATCCGGTTAATTGCGGTGAAATAGCGCCGCAATAGTGGTTATCGGTCATAAGCGAAATAGTTGTTTCGATAATAGCAGCACTATTTAACCGATATTGAGGTAAAATAGCGGGTAATACCCCCCCTTTTTTGTCTTTTTTTGTGCTTTTGTTTTGACTTGGTTTTTTATTTTGTTTTGATTTGGGCCTTTATTTATTTTGAAACTATATCTTTAATTAGTGTATATTACTTGTTAAGTTATGTATATATATCAGTGTTTAAAAAGGCGCGGCATGGCGGCCGCCATGGCGTGATATGGCGCAAGACGCATCTCCGCCATTACGAAATGACCCATAACATTTCTGTAAGGCGTGGCTCACGCCATGGCGCCCATGGCGCGCCGCAACACATTTTTTCTAAGACGTGATTTTAAAAAAATATTTTTTAGTTTTTTGATTTTTTTATCTATTGTGTTTTACACTTTTAACTTTGGATTTTACACTTTTAGATACTTATCTAATCACACCACCCCCAGTTTCACTAATTCATAAACGTTATGGACTCGCGATAATAACGAAGTTGTAAAATTACATTTCTAAGTTATATTTTAAATATAATCAGAAACTATTTTTCTAGTAACAGTCAAATTTGATTTTTCTTCTTTTAATATCATTATTTTGATTAGATGATATATAAACAACATATACATATATCATATATGTATAGTTTTATATATGACATAAATTTGCCGCCTTATGTTACGCCTTGAAAAACACCGCGTCCTAGCCGTGGCGCGTAAGGCTTGAGGCTTGACCTCTCCGCCACGCCACACCTCACGCCATTTTGAACCTTGATATATATATAATTCTAATAAATATTATATGAACCGCTATTTTTGGAACGCTATACCACCGCTATAACCGCTATTTCAAATATCAATTCTGACCGCTATTTTGTATTTTGACCGCTGTCATAGGTTAAAGTAATACATAAATAAGTTAGAATATGTACATAATTTATATAATTCATACTTACATGGTGCAAGTTTCACTTTGTTCCTTATAGTCGTGGATACAAGTTGCCCCTTTGACTCGTCGTATCTATCCAGTTCACCTCAAAGTATAATTGTTTCTTCATCGCACAAGTCGATCAATAGCGTCATAGATTTTCAAGTGTTGAATCGTATGCATAATAGATTTTCAAATAAAAATCCAAGTCCAATATCTATTATTCTCAAGTGTTGAATCTTATGCATAATAGATGGCGGTGTTGACATAATATCTGCTACAATGTATTAAAAAGGTAATACTAATAGCTATATTTTTCAAACTTAAATGAAACATAACAACGCTTATAGTTATACCTGCATGGAAAGAATGGTGAAGTTGGCCACTCCATCGTGCTTGAATCATAGGCCACACTTTAGTGATAAATCATCGTGCTTGAATCATAGGCCACACTTTAGTGATAAATCTTTCATGAGCAGTGCCGATTAGGTTATTGATTTGATCTTTCGCTCTTATCCATAGCATCATATATATAACCAATACACGACTTTTCTTCAATGTCAACCAACCGAATAGCATCAACCAAAGGTGCCAAAACCTCACAAGCAAGAAAAATATTGTCCCAAAATCCTTGCTTTGCAATTATGCGCTCAATTCTCTTTCCAATTGCCTTCTTCGCAAAATCACTCTTCCTCCATTGTTCCGAAACAAAGATAACTTGAAGATGATGTTGGTTCTCAATTATGCTTTGTATAGTATAGAACTGCATTGCAAACCTTGTTACACAAGACTTGTGCAATTCCCTACTTTTTGTGAGTTTCCGCATCATGTTCAATATCCTTCTGTGGTTATAGATATAAACCACTATGACTCTTGCATCGGCCAAAACGCTCTTAATATTTGATACTTTCTCTCCAATATCCCCCATCATAAGATTCACATAGTGAGTTGCACATGGTGTCAATAACATTTGAGAATGTTGTTCTTCTAATATTTTTCCGCTAACTTTAAAATTGGACCTATTGTTGGTAACACACTAGTATATGTAAGAAAAAACAATTAGTTACTAAATATTAAATAACGGTCTAATAGATAGAATATCTTAATCTAAACTCAATATTTATTACGTATACTATGTTCTCCCCTCCGATATCCTCAATTACTTCATTTATCATCTTTACAATGAGTTGAGTTTACATGCTCAAATGCATCGATTGATTTAAAAAAGATTGTTCCTCAAGGACAATTGACCAAAAAGTTGATCAAACTTTGACCTTTCCCGTTTGTCCAAAAATCAGATATAATAGTACATTTACTCCTCTTACAATGAGATTGAAAGGAATCCACAAATTTGTTAGTATCCTCTACATCTTTCAACAAAGTTACACGGATGTTGTGATAACTTGGAGCAGGCATGCCTATAATGATAAAAATAAATATATTCAAAATGTGAAATGGTATACCTTTTCCATACTGTCAAACTGCATTTATAAATTTTTGAAAATCTTTATCATGTATGTATCTGTTAGAGTATTATTGTTATATTGTATAGTTCAGGGTCCTTTCTGTAATTATGAGTAACTTACCTTGTATAAATAGAACACTTAGGGTTCATTATTAGGTTAGACACTTTATTTGTAACTCTCTCTCATTATATGAAAACTGGCCGATTCAGCCATCTCAAGTGTGTCTCCCAATCTATCAATCGACTCTCCAATTCTAACATGGTATCAGAGCTGTAGGTAAGTATCCTCACTCACTCAGATACAACACCTACCTTCCAGATACCTTCCAGATCTGTATTCCATCTTTTATTTTCTGAGTTCATTTATTTTGCTGCTCTCGTTTTTTGCTCCAAAAAACTACCTTCTGTTGGGTTTTGGACCAAACACCAAGCATTAAAGTTGCTCAGAATATTGTCACGAACCTACGTACCAATTTTCAGCCAAAACCGACCAGTTTTGAAGATTCGACTCAAGAACATTTTGAATCTCATAACTATCGCAACCCTCAGACTCATAACTATCGCAACCCACATAATCATAACTATCGCAACCCTCTGTTGCGACCCTCAGACTCATAATTATCCCAACCATCTCTTGCGACAGAGCCTCTATCGCAACCCTCTCTTGCGACAACTCTTACTATCGCAACCCTCTATTGCGACAAGAGCCTCTGTCGCAACTATCACTTGCGACAACCCTTACCCTCGCAACCCTCTATTGCGACAACCCTTCCTATCACAACTCTCTATTGCGACAAGCCTTACTATCGCAACTTCCTATTGCGACAAGCCTTTCTATCGCAACTCTCTTTTGCGACATCAGTTACTTGCGACAAGAACTTGCTTTATCTAAACTCCCCTTTCCACTTCTCTGGACTTATTTCAGGAACACTCAGTTCCATCACTCACAACTCTAACAATTCCGAAACACACAGTTTCGGTACCTCACAGTCTTCAGTTCCAGTACTCAATCAGTTTTTCTAATAAGTCAGATGGCTCTCAATAGTCAGTCTCAATACAGTGATTGCACGTTTTGTCACTCTACCTCTCATCTTCTTCTCAACTGCCCAATTCGAAAATGTCGCTGGTGTGGGATCACACAGCCACGACACTATGGGTCTGACTGTCTAAAGCATCCACGGAATTCAGCTAAGCAAAGGCAACAACGCACTCAGTCACTTGCTGGATCAATCACTCAAGACTCCTCTACACCGGCAATTCAGACACCGCATAGCAACAACTCATCGCCTGACCTTATGGAACTCCTGCGCCGAAACCAAGAGCTTATAGAGCGACTCATGACAGGTTCTATGGGTATGAATTCTTAGTGCAATATCTCAGCACCAGGTAATCCTTGGCTATTTGATTCTGGTTGTTGTAACCACATGACACCTAAGGCTGACGGGTTTATCTCTAAGCAAACCTCCAGCATGTTCTCATCAGTCAGTACTGCGGATAACACTCGCTTACCAGTATCTTTCAGTGGAACTGTATCTACCACCAACATTCAATTACTTGATGTGCTTCATATTCCAAACTTATCTCTGAGTCTGATTTCTATCACTCAACTTATGGAATCCGGCCTAATTGTTTTGTTTCATCCTTCTGGTTGTGTTGTGCAGGATCCAAAGACCAAGCAGATCCTTGGAGTAGGCAGTAAAGTTGATCGGATGATTGAAGTGGTCTACCTCCGTCTCCCCTTACAATCCTCAAATCTTGTTGCTTCTGTTTCCAGTACCCCTTCCTTTGAATTATGGCATAAACGTCTAGGACATTTATCTCTAGCTAGGATAAAACTGTTAGCTAGTTCAGGACTGTTAGGCAACACCTCTTCTGAAAACGTTTCTTGCTTATCCTGTCAACTTGGCAAACACCATGCCTTACCTTTTCAACTAAATGAATTTAACTCTGCTTCCCCTTTTGACCTCATTCACTCTGATGTTTGGGGGCCAGCACCACATCCATCCATGGGTGGTTATCGATACTTTGTTATCTTTATCGATGATCACACACGCTTCACATGGATATATCTCATGAAACATCGCTCCGAACTACCTCAAATATATATCACCTTCGCTCGTATGATTCTGACCCAGTTTTCCAAGCCCATAAAGATTCTTCGAGCAGATAATGCTATGGAATACAAGGAATCTTCTCTCCTCTCTTTTCTTCAATCTCAAGGTACTCTTTCTCAGTACTCCTGTCCAGGCACCTCTCCGCAAAATGGACGTGCAGAACGTAAACATCGTCACATCCTCGATACTGTCCGTACTCTTCTAATCTCAGCCAACTGTCCAGAACGTTTTTGGGGGGAAGCTGCCTTCACGGCTGTCTATACCATCAACCGACACCCGACCCCCATCCTAAATCAAAAGTCTCCTTATGAAGTGCTCCGTGGGGTCTCCCCTGCATATGAACTCCTAAAAGTATGGGGTTGTATCTGCTTTGTTCAGTTGCAACCTCATGAACACACCAAACTCGAACCTCGTTCTCGATTATGCTGCTTTCTTGGCTATGGTATTGAACACAAGGGTTATCGTTGTTGGGCTCCAGTCTCTAAGAGACTACGTATATCCCGTCATGTCACATTCTGGAAACATCTTTCCTTCTCAACGGTGTCTAAATTTCAAGACATACCCAATCCTTCCACTTCCTTCTTCACTGATAACTCTATCTCTTTGGACTCACTCCAATTAGATCCCATACTCACCTCTCCATCTGATCCACCTGCTTCCGACTCACCTCCATCTGTGACCTCACCATCTGTCCCACCTCCTTCCATCTCACCTCCATCCGAGTCTTATTCTGTGCCATCTGTTCCACCTCCTTTCGTCTCGTCTCAACCCGAGCCTTCATCTATGCCATCTGTGCCATCTGATCATGATCACTCATCTGCACCACCTCCAAGGACTACTTCTGAGCCATCTGATGAGTCTATGGATCCTAGCTCTTCTCAACCACAAGATGGAGCACGACGCTCATACCGGGTAAGACAAGTTCCTTCTCACCTTCGTGATTATCATTGTTATGCTACATTGCTGTCCAACCATGAACCCACTTCCTACAAGGAAGCTGCCTCTAACCCTGTTTGGAAGGAAGCTATGACTGAGGAACTCCAGGCTCTTGACAAAGCCAATACATGGGAGTTTGTTCCTCTTCCATCGGGAAGGTCACCCATTGGTTGCAAATGGGTCTTCAAAATCAAAACGAAGTCTGATGGATCTATTGACCGTTACAAAGCACGTCTTGTGGCAAAAGGCTTCAATCAAGAATATGGCATTGACTACGAGGAAACGTTTGCTCCGGTGGCTCGGGTCACCTCGGTTCGTAGTCTTCTAGCCATCGCTGCCACCAAGAAATGGCCACTCTATCAGATGGATGTCAAGAATGCCTTTCTAAATGGCGATCTCGAAGAGGAAGTCTACATGAGACTCCCTCCAGGTGTGACCTCCCGTCAGGGTAATGTCTGTCGACTTCGAAAAACCCTCTATGGCCTCAAACAAGCTCCTCGTGCTTGGTTTGAAAAATTCAGCAATACTGTTGTCATCTCATTGGGGTTCTCTCCGAGTAATTATGATTCAGGCTTGTTTACTCGAACTACTGCTGCAGGTACTATCTTACTTCTGTTGTACGTTGATTATGATCATTACCGGCAGTGATTCTACAGGTATCACCCATCTCAAAAAGTCTCTCAGCTCAGGTTTTGAGATGAAAGATCTTGGCAAACTACACTACTTTCTTCGACTTGAAGTTCTATCAGACTCTTCCGGCATCTATCTCTGTCAAGCCAAGTACATTTCAGATCTGTTGTCCAAAGCTGGGATCACGGGCAACAAAGTTGCATCTACACCCATTGAGCAAAATCTGCACCTTGCTCCGAATGCCGGAACCCCACTGAAAGACCCTACACGGTACCGTCAACTAGTTGGATCTCTGGTCTACCTGACTGTTACTAGACCAGATCTTGCCTATGCAGTTCATATACTTCGGTACCTCAAAGGGACAATGTTTCATGGGCTTCATTTCTCATCCACTCAGCTTCGTGCCTTCTCAGATGCTAACTGGGATGGTGACATAACCGACCGTCGTTTCACCACAGGCTATTGTTTCTTCCTTGGTGACTCTCTTATCTCCTGGCGCAGCAAGAAACAATCGCTGACAGCTCAGTCCAGCACTGAAGCGGAATATAGAGCCTTAGCTGACACTACTCAGGAACTCGTATGGCTACGCTGGCTACTATCTGATATGGGTGCTCATCAATTTTCTCCAACACCATTATGGTGTGACAACAACAGTGCTATTCAGATTGCTCACAATGATGTATTTCATGAGCGTACCAAGCACATCGAGATTGACTGTCATTTCACTCGACAACATGTTCTTCGCAAGACGGTTAAACTTCTTCCAATCTCAACCATTGATCAGACTGCAGATATCTTCACCAAAGCTCATCTCCCAGGACGTTTTCGGGATCTTGTCTCCAAACTCAATTTGACTCATTCTTCCCCTACTTGAGTTTGAGGAGGGGTGTTAGAGTATTATTGTTAATATGTATAGTTCAGGGTCCTTTATGTAATTATGAGTAACTTACCTTGTATAAATAGAACACTTAGGGTTCATTATTAGGTTAGACACTTTATTTGTAACTCTCTCTCATTATATGAAAACCGGCCGATTCAGCCATCTCAAGTGTCTCCCAATCTATCAATCGACTCTCCAATTCTAACAGCATCCATGAATACCCTCGGCTTGTGAAAAAGTGTGAGCGAAAAAGTTGGGTAGATTATAATGGCAGAATGTATCAAAACGTAACGAAGTTTACCTTAGTTTCTATTTAACGTAACGAATTCTTTTCTTTTCTCAATTAGTATAATTAGCGATATCTTCTATCTTATACTACTTTTACCTAATAAACGGGTTTTCATCGTGTCATGATCTATTGATTTTTGATGTGTCATTTTTTCTACGTAATCTAGAATTACAACATAACTTCACAACTTGGCAATCACGTCATAAGTGGTTACAAAATCTATGGGTTGTCAACTGGAAAAATTGAATGCTTGTTATACTATATTCAGAAAAAATTTTGTTTCACTAAATAGCAACTAAAGGTAAGTTTCATTGCATTTTGGCCTACTATGTTACTTTTTATTTCTTTTTGGGGAGTTATTGTTTACGATATATGCGTTTTTTTATTTTTTTTATTTTTGCCTATATTATAATGTCGAATGCCTAATCCTCCCTCGTTCATGTAGTTATGCATCACTATGTGCAACGTCTCTACTTCTGAAGCTTCGAGAAGATGGTATCTACATGCGGCCCTTGGGAAACGTCGTTTACATGATGTGTGGGCCGTGCACATCCCCTGAGGTTTGCTTGCGAATGCTCGAGACACTCTACACAAGACTTGATGAGTTCAAACACGAGAAGATCCGTAAAATATGAACTTGAACATTGAATCACGATTTTGCTTGTACTTCTTAAAAACAATATGCTTTTAGATAAATGGCATCGTGTAAATTTTTGTTTTTTGAGTGGTTTATTTTAGCAAAGATGAATGCATTGTTGGTTAAAATTCTAGGTATATTATAAACGTTTGTAATGTTACTCTTAGTGATCAATGTTCCTTTAAGGATGGGCATGTTTGTTAGTAGCTTAACGAGCTTAATAGCAAAGAAAATGACTTATTCAACAAGCTTTGTAGGGCGAGGCTTTCTGTAGAAAGCGTCTTTTCAAAACCTGTCCTCAGCTCACAATAAAAAAAACACGCACTTTAACCTGTTTGCAATATGTGGAAATATTTTTTTTTGGTCATTCAGGTAAATACTAAGGGCAAAATAGGAAAACTGGGTAGAACAAGATGCAGTAACTTATCAACTAGCTATAAGCAAATGAAAGAAGATTTTTGAAGTTAATTTAAAATTAACAAACTTGGTTTTACAGAAGGAATACGTAGGCTTGTAAACGAACATTAGGGAGACTTGTTCGTATTTGTTCGTTTAACTTAATCGAACGAACAAACAAACACAAACGGTAAACGAACGGAATTTTTGTGTTCATATTCGTTAATTAAGAAAATGTTTATGTTCATGTTCGTTTATGTTCATGTGTTAAGATGTTAAACGAATGTAAAAGAACGAACACAAATGCACAAAAAAACTCCATTACTCATCATTTCGTTCGTAAAAAATAACATAACAAAATGATGACAAGGTAAACTTAGGTGTGATAGAAAAATAATTCTAAATTTTTAATATAAGTAATGATTTTACATATTGATGTCATAATTTATAAATATATACATACATATATATATATATATATATATATATATATATATATATATGCATACCTCACACACAGATAGCAGAATAGATTAGAGATTTCTGTGAAGATTTTGCCACAATTGTTGAATCAGATGGAGTATGAAAGAAAATGATATCTGGATGCAATTTGGATAGGTAATATAATAGATTTCTAGTTGCAATTTGGATAGGTATTAGCAAAGAACAGAGACAGAAAGAAGCTGAATTCTGTTGATAGATGGATTTCTGGATGCAATTTGGATAGGTAATAATATAATAGATTTCTAGATGCAATTTGGATAGGTAATATAATAGATTTGATGTAGAAGATCCTCCTCCGTTTTTTCAACCAAATTAACCCTAGAAGATCCCGAGTAATCTATTACAGCAGCATTTCCATCCCCAGCTTCTTCGGTGAACTTTCCTTCATCGTCTATTGGAGACAGTCATATTTTAAGCTAGTTATATAATCTTCCTAGTCCAGTTCCTGATTCTGTTGTAATATAATCTCCTCCAATGACAACAAACAGGACATTCTTGGCCATTTATTGGGTGTTAATATTACTGGACGAATAATTAACTGAATACAAGTAATTCAGTTAATTCAAACATCTGTCTACATTAAGTACCTGCAATTTTCCAGATCTGAACCCAAAACTGTTTTTTTAATAGCAAGCTTCACATTCCATTTTGCAATAAAAAATGGTTTATCGTGGCCTTTTAAAACACTACCAACCCTCGTCTTTCCGCCTTCAGAAGATGAAGCAACATCATGTGAAAGGGACTGCACTTCAACAACATCATACTGGAGCTTGGGATTCACTGCGACAACTGAGAAAGAAAGGAAGTACAGATAAATAACTGATCGTATACAAGAAAATAGACACTTTTTGTGGTCTATTATGTGTATTAGATTGTTACCAGTGGTTCTCAGCAGCTAGATGCAAAAAAATATTTACATAATGGGAATCCCATACGAAGAAATAAAACATGAGCAACTTGCAACTTTCATCATTATTACCCTTTCAGACCACACTGTAAAAATAATGAGCTGTAGTTATACAAATCTTAAAGAAATTCAGTGACAAGTATTGTAAAGTTTGGCCTCGTTACCTGAGAAACCTCATATTCTGGATCACGAGTGAGATAAGAATGATCCCAGATCAGCTGCCCATACCCCAAATCTCTGTGCACAGACAGTATAGATACTTACATTCTATTATTCATTAATAATAATAACAAATAAGCGATAAGTTTCCATCGGCTTAATTAAAACCGATGGCATTGATTCCAACAGATTTGTACCATCGCTTTTTTATCCCTTTTTGTAGATTTTAGCATATTTTCTATTAACTCGTGTGAAAGGAGGAGTGATGGAAACTTACAACTAAAATGGCGAGAGTACAGATGAAGAAAAGAGTGTATCCAAATAAGTTTTGTATTATGGTATTTTACATTTGCTTCATGGTATGCAAGTACTGCAAGTGTTATAAGGGCGAATGGTTTTTGGTCTAAATTGACGACGCTTTTTCCCTTTTTATAGATTAAACATAGATTACATTCAAGTTCAAGAACTAACAGGACATACACATATAACTACAAAAATCATTAAGTTTGATGTTTGAATCAAAAGTTCAATTTTTTAGAGAGTAATTAGGAATAAGATAAAGCATAACAGTAGGTTTAGAAGATTACCGGATACTAATTAACATAGTAACCTTCGATCGTCAACATACTATTCCAAGAAAACAAACACCGAATTCCAAGAAGCCAACACACCACCGTTGCAGTAAACTTCCCTTGCAATTGAACAGTTTTACCCAGAACTCATTCAATAATTAACAGACTTAAAACACCAGAAATTACCAAATAAACTGAAGGAAACTATTACCTCAAGCCTGGTTGGAGTCCCTTTCTCTTCCGGCATTGCTGCTACTCTAGCCTCCGTTTAAACAGTCTGTTTACAATCTGTTTGACAAAACCTTCAACTATCAATCGGAAAATTAATGAACCTTCTACGCGACCAGAAATGAGATAGTGATGTGATACCCATTTAAACCAGGAGTATCGAGTATAACGTCAAAATAAAACACATTTCATTTTTAAAAAAACGTACGCCATACCTGTTTCTTCGTGCATGGTTCATCCTCATTTGCATGTATCATCATGTTTTTTGAACCAGAACTAAGAGGGAAGAACATAGAATATAGAGCAAAACATTAGAAAGTTTAAACAATATTATCTTACGATTTTTGATAATTTAACCTTGCAAGCCCTAGATTTCCGCCAAAAACAATAAACAAACATACAACTTAAATGAAATTTACAGAGAAAGTAGCAACAATATGAAGGCCAAACTTTGAATAAAAAACCGCGAAAAAGATTGGTGGAAGTTCTCCTCAAGGAAATCACAAAGTTAATTGGTATTCCTTTAAGAAAACACTCCACAATTGAAGACCCATTAGAACAAATTCCCTAAATTCTTTTAAATCAACCAAAATTGTGATAACCCTAGATACATTTTTGAAGTAAAAATGCGTAAATCTTGCAAGAAAAACTTTAAATCAAACATACCCAATTCATCATGAGCAAGATTTTCGGCAACTTTCGACTTGAGATTCAAGAAGGGAAGAACAAAAATACCCACGAAGAGAATCGCCCTTCTCCCACAAGAAACGTCTTCGTTAGGGTCATGATTTTGCATACCGACATAAATTCTCCTACGTTTACTGAAATCATGTGTTATTCTTTGGAAGAAAAAATGGGCTGAAGAAGATGAAAACGAATGGACAAGAGGGTGATGATAGGTTGAAGATTGTAAAGGGGAAGATGTTCCCATTGCAAACCCCATCATCCGATACCACTGTGTTGATCCAAACCCTCTCAGTAATTTGATGATGACCCTTAGAATCACTTAGTGAAAATTATAAGTAAACATTGTATGTATTAGTGTTTCACCATCAGTGATAACATACTGAGTATGTTCAGTATCACTGATGAGTAACCACTGT
The DNA here is from genome assembly GCA_033807775.1 of Saussurea involucrata. Taxonomy (NCBI): domain Eukaryota; kingdom Viridiplantae; phylum Streptophyta; class Magnoliopsida; order Asterales; family Asteraceae; genus Saussurea; species Saussurea involucrata. The sequence goes on from CM066324.1 coordinate 49,964,831, forward strand.
TCTTCATTATTTCTCAGTGATACATGTACATCTGTGACAACTGAGTTTGTTCAGTTTCACTGATGATCACTGATTGTTCATTTGTAATCAATGTTGTTTATAATCCCTGAAGACAAGTTTAGCGACAAATAGTTCATCGCTGACATAGAAGACAAAGCCGATGAACAAGTGACAAGTCTACTAATGATCTGATGCAGACATCAGTGAAACCAAGACAAGTCCACTCACGCGACATTTCAAGAAGACGACTTCAACGATAGCTGACTTACATCAGGCCTCACTGATGTAAGGTAAATTTAGCGATCGTTGATCATGGAGCCTGCTCTCCAAAAAATGTTTGTCTTATCCTCTTGCACAACTTTGTACGATTTGTCATAAGGACATACCTTTGTCCAGAATCGTACATACCTTTCTATCTTCTTTTCTCTCTACTTCTTAGTGCAAGAACCCTTTGTGATTCTCAAGTTTGTTTAGATTAGGTCTTGTACTTAGTCTTATTCCGCAACAAACTGTAAATTATTTGATTTATCAATAAACAATTTAGAAAATTATAATTCTTGCGTGTTTGTATTCAACCCCCCCCCCCTCTACAAACTAATACTTGTATAACCCTTTGGGACCAACAAGTGGTATCAGAGCAGATTGTTTAATCTACATAAACAAGATCATGCTTATACTAATCTCTTCTTTGTTATTCTTTAAATGACACAAAACACAAACACTAACTACATTGATGATGGTTCTCTTGCCAAACCTCCTCGATTTAGTAAAGATAACTTTAATCTCTGGAAAGATCGAATGATGCTTTTCCTAGAAGGTGTAGATCCCACTATACCTTACTATGTGGAAAATGGACCCTATATCTCATTCATTCTAAATGATGTTGTTCCAGCCGCTGCTACCACTCCTGCCATTTCTGAAAGGCAAATCTTCCAAGACATCTCTCAATGGACTGAAGATGACAAGAAGAAGGTAGCCATTGATACCAAATGATACCAAAGCTAGATCAATCATATCCATGGCTCTACCTGATGAGTTCTATCAATCTGTCATGAACCTCAAAAGCTCCAAAGCACGTGGGACACAATCTGTGTTCAATATGAAGGTACTGTTGATGTACAAGAATCCAGAACAATAAATCTGGTAAGATAGTACGAAAGCTTCGTTTGTGGTAAGAATGAAACTTTATCTGAAGTACACCAACGCTTTAATTGTTTATTCTTTAAAGACTGTTGGTAAGACCTATTCTAACACTGAGATTCTGACAAAATTCGTGGAATGTCTTCCTGAAAGTTGAAACAATTATACAATGTGTCTTAAACTATCTAAGGATCTTAAATTCATGACCTTAAGTACTCGTTTTGGCACTATGCTCAATCATGAGCAATCGTGTCAACTTAGGAAGAATCTTGTAAAAGATTCAAAGAGCACACATGTTGCTTTACTCTCCTCAGAGTTAATGTCCACTCAACGATCTTCTGTCACTATCACTGAGATGGAATCTAACTCATCAGAAACTGATCCTTCAGAACTTGATGAATCTTTGGCACTCCTGACAAATTCTTTCAGGAGATTCGCTAGAAAGAGTAACTTCAGAAGAAATAAACCTCTCACTATCACTGACAAGGCCAAATCATCTCCCATTGATAAAGCTACTGCCACTTGCTATAATTGTGAAAAGAAAGGTCACTTTGCTAGTGAGTGCAGGTCAAAGAAAGTATTCAAACCTTTTTCATCTTTCAAGAAATCCTCTACTTCTAAGACTAGAGATGATAAATACCTTTGTTGGGTTTTACTAGCGATTTGTAACTGATAAACGCAGCGGAAATTAAATTATTTTGGTTACAAAATTATAGAAAACTTTTCTAAAATAACTGAAACCCAATCGGATCCAATGATGCATTTAGGTTAATAACCACACCATAGGGTGTTTAGAATTGTACCTTTTGGGATCTGTTGTGGTTGAACGATTGGGGCACTTGGAAACCAACGCAGGTTTCCTCTAACGGTATCCACACACGAACACGCGAATTCTACCGAGTGCTAGCCTAAAGAAACCCCTAATTCTAATATGTGTAAGTGTATAATTCAGATCTAGAGAATCAAATCAGTCAGCTGAAAACAATTGACCTGCCATCCTATTTATATTGACAGTAAATAGGATTTATGTTTATCTGTAACTATTTGAATTCAAATCATTTGAATTCGAATAATTATATGAATAATTATCTAAATAATTTTCTGAATAATTATATTTATCTAAATAATAATTATTCATATTTACATATAAAACCCTGTAATTATCATAATTACCTTTTACACATATTATTTAATCATTCTTTCAAGAATAACTATTTAACTGTCAAACATGACTTTTAACGAGTTTCTTTCTAATGGAAGCAAACGTGTTCTTTGTGTGCGACCCTTTAGGTTTACATACTCATTGGTAGCATTTCTGTGTGACACGTGTCGTGGGCATATAGTGTAACACCCGTAATTTTTGGATAAGTACAACTTCGAATCAGTGTAGAATCGATCTTCTAAGATAAATATGAAAATAGGATTTTGGATTAAATCCTAGATTTTATGGTCTTGTTGGATGGGGAATTCGAATACGAGTCCAACGGTTCTTTCCGGAGCGAAAACGGAGCTAAAACGAAGAAGTTATGGCCAAAACAATGTTTAGGAAGAAACTGGCGACTAGTGTCTCGCGCGGGTTGTGGCGCTAGTGTACCCGCGCAGAGACCCACGCAGAGCACCTGATCAGCATAAAACGCGATTTTCAACCCCTAAACTTCATTTCTTCATATCGCTCTCATTTCAACTCCGATTTTAGTGATTCAAATTGCTATGGTTTCGTTTTTGAGAGCTCTTCAAGGATCTAGAAAGAGTATTGAAGTTTATTGGAGGATTCAAGAGCATTTGGTGGTGGTAAGTTTCTCATTTCTCACTTCCAAACTCCATCTCTTCTCTCCCAAATCATTCCTTTTCTTCCCTCTCAAACACTAACCTATTTTGGGGCTTTTCATGGAGATTAAAGTGTTCCTTCTCCATCAAATGTTAGTGGTTTCATCTATTGATGCAAGAGCAAGTTTTCATCTCCAACACTAGAGATTTTTGGGGTTTCTAGGTTTTCATCAAAACCTAAGTGGTAAGTTCATTTCTTCCATTTACAAGCTTCATTATGAGTTATAAATGTTCCATTGATGATCTCCTAGTGTTTTGTTTCTCCAATTTCGGTTTGGATGATTTTGAGAAAAGTTAGGTCAAATTGGAGTTTTGGGTATAAATGGAGATTTTGATGGTTGATCTTTGGGGAACAATTCTAAATGGTTAAATATGGTTATTGATGGTTGGAAACTCATGAATCTAGGTTTTTGGAAGGTTTAAATTGAAGATTCGTGTTTATTCAAAGGAGCTTACGTTTTGGGAAAAATTTAGATTTAGTCTAAATCTAGCAAGGTGAGTTCAAGTTGATTTGTAAAAACGTTGTACATGTCAAAATGTTTACTTTAAAGTATTTGCATGCTTTATATCAAATTATCACTTGTTGAGTTAATTGGTGGGTTTTAATTAATCAAAGTGTTGAGCTTTACAAACTTGAAAAACACCACATTTAGGGATTTTGAGTGATTGATAAACAAATCAAGTGTTTTGTTAATTTATTGCATAAGTGAAGGTTGTTTGGTCAAAATACGCTTCTAGTGTTTGTTGAGGTTATGCAATAGTTATGACATGTTACGTTTTGAAAATGTGAACGTGTGAGTTGGGAATTTTGGTCAAACTCGACCTTATGAACATTTTGAGAGTTGTAAACCTTTTATTTTGGGCCGAGGGCCAATTGAGAATTTAAAGGCAAAGATTTTGGATAACGATGTGTTTTTGGTTACGTAACTGTGAGGGCAAGGCGTATGTCGACAAACGTTTATTTTGCCTTTGAGGGCTTGATTTATACCCAAATGGGTCTTTTGAGTGTTAGCCGTTTTTAGTAGCTCGAGGCGGAGCCATGGATGTGTTATGCCTTATTTGCGTTTTATTCGAGTATGTGCCTCTTTGAATGTTTGTCTTATATGTGAAGACCATTTGATGATTATAAAGGATTTGAGTATACGTATACACACACACACACACACACACACATACACACACACACACACACATATATATATATATATATATATATATTTATATGCATGTATGGTTTGACTTCATTGGAAAAGTGGCAATGAAGGGGCTTTGAGATAATCATGCCTCGAAGCATGTGTTTGCATGATGTGGGTTAGATACACTTCATTTGCATGAGTTGACTTTTGATGAACGATCATTAGATCTTTTAAGCTTATGGGTCGGTGTTGGACTCTGTTGGGTCTTGAGAGCATTTGCCCGGTTTTGATAAGCTCGACGTGGGCTTGGGTTATGATTTGCATGAATTGCATTGTATTTGAGAATTACATGATTTGAATGCATTGGTTATTCTTTTGGAGTCATGTATAAATTTTAGATTAAAGTAAGCTTGTTTTGGATGGTGGGATTCCAAGGTAAAGATCCGGTCGGGTTGAACTTAGTGGTTTTAGGCTAGAGATCCAGTTTGGGTTGATGCCTCAATAGACTAGAGATCCGGTTTGGGTTGACGTCTCCGTGGACTAAAGATCCGGTTTGGGTTGATGTCTCACTAGGCTAGAGATCCGGTTTGGGTTGATGTCTCACTAGTCTAGAGATCTGGTTTGGGTTGATGCCTCACTTGATTAAATATCTGGTTTGGGTTGATGTCTCACTAGGCTAGAGATTCGGTTTGGGTTGATGCCTCATTTGACTAAAGATCCGGTTTGGATTGATGTCACAATAGACTAGAGATCGGTTTGGGTTGATGTCTCACTAGGCTAGAGATCCGGTTTGGGTTGATGCCTCACTTGACTAAAGATCCGGTTTGGATTGATGTCACAATAGACTAGAGATCCAGTTTGGATTGATGTCACAATAGACTAGAGATCCAGTTTGGGTTGATGTCTAAAATTGACTAGAGACCTGGATATGGTTGATGTCATATGTTTTCCCATCCATGAAACATGCTTGTAATCTATATTTGTGGTTTAACTTGTGTGTTCCCCACATTCGATAAAATCGGGTCTCCCCCATCACCGAAGGGTGTTGTTTTCGGGTATTGTGTTTATCCGTGTTGACGGCGTCGTATTATATGCGTATGGATTGTTTTGCCATGATTGATGGACGGTATTTCATGTCTCATCCTTAGCTACACTGTGAAGTGATGAGTGGTAGTAGAGTGCACGAGAAGTGATTTGCTTAGTGAAGTCTTCCGCACTTATTTGGGATTACCAACTTGTATTCGTGTTAAGTAACACCCGACTTGAGTTATTAATTGTGGAAGTTGTGACGTTTAAATTTTGAGGTATTTTCAAGGATGGTTTGCAGAAAGGATTTTATCCTCTTTTGGTCATTTTTATCGAAATTAAAGTTAGTTTCTCTTTCCGATTTTGAGGGTGTTACAAGTTGGTATCAGAGCATAAGTTTGAGATAATTAGGTGTTGATTTTTGGATACCTAGACTCAAACTAGCGTTCTTTAAGTAAATGAGAGCGAAATTGCACCATTAAGCACTCTAAGATAGGATATTTGAAGGTTGTTGGAGTCACTAGAAACGAGAAGTCACATCAAGAGTAGCAAGGATGATCATGTACGGTACGTTCATAATTGCACCTGGCCAGTGTTATGGTGAACCTACCAGTTACACTTACATGAGAGTACTTGAACGACTCTAGCGTGATGACCGTTGGGGTAATGAAGGAGTTCTACACGAGTAGTCGTTAGAAGAGGTTAACGATTTTAGCATTTGCCATTTGAAGTGGCGGTAAGCATGGTGATTGCATTAAGTGGACCGTTCGGGTCAAAATTGATGGTTGGATTGGAGCCATAGGCTTATTGAATTGACCTTGATTCGAGGAGAAAATTGTTAGGCTAGTCGATGTGACTTTCAATTTTGCGTTAAGATGTTTGAGCATCCGGATGACGATAGAGTGATCGGAGGAATGTGACCTGGACGTTGAGTGCCGACTAAATACATGCACATAATTTATTTCACTTTTAAAATAAATTGCATCAGTTATTTCTTGTGCTTCAAATCGTCGTGTAGACGGCATTGCGGAATCTTAGAAAATGTTTAGCACACACATGATTTTAAACCATGATTTGGAACATGCATGAAATTATTTTATTGCGGGCAAATGCAAACCTTGTCGAGACTTGCTTTATTCGTTGTCGTGTCCAATGCTACTTTCGGATACTGCGATATCCATATTTTAATGTCCGCGACTTACGACTTTAACATTGGATCTCCTCCACATATGTTAAGGTTGGACGGAGAGTTACCTTACCTTGTGTTGGTGTTGAGCTTTAATGGGAATTTTGATTTTCTTTTTGCGAGTCTTGACGAAGAGGTGTGTTTTATCTTGTGTTGCAACAAGAAGGAGATTTTTGGAATTATGATGTTTTGGTCATAACTTTGTTTTATGCGATTTGATTATTGAAAACGAAAACTTGGGTACCATTTGATGGGTTGAATGCCGTTGAGTTCCATTGAGTTTTATGGAAGTTTTGTGAAGTATGACGGAGTTTCGTTTTACGACGTTTTGCGGTGCATGGGTGACACTTTGTCGTGTGCATACTTGAATGATTGTGTGCGTTAATCCATGAGTTTTAGTGAGTATTGTATCCCATGCGAGTTTTGTTGAGAAATGTACTTTATGTCGTATTGCACCAAAAAGAGTGGTTTTTGGAGTTTTAATGCCGTATGGCTTCTCCTTTGAGAATTGTGGTAGCATTTTTATTGCAACTTGTTAGGTGTGCGAATTGATTTATACGTGGCATGCGTAATGCATATAAGAACATCATGATAATTCGCCTCTAATGTTCTGTTTTATGCACTCTCGTTTGTTGGCATTTTGATGCCCTTTCTCGCAAATACACTATATAGATTTATTGACATGAATGGTTTTGTAGCCACTATTTTGGGGCGTTAATGCGCATCACTTATGCGGTTTAAGGTTTGAAGTTGATATGAATTATTTTATGTGTCAATCAAATTATGTGCACGTATTGTTTTCGAGGTTTTGAGAAAAACATGCTGATGTGTGCGAGCATGGTCAAAAGGATTTTATTTACTTGTCATTATATGACTGAATGAGAAGTTTTGAAATTTGATTTAATGAATTTCTACTCTAAAAATTTAGTATTGACTATCTGGTATGTGCTATGTTGTTTCAGTGTGACTACTAGGAAAGTGTTACAAATCGGCGTGCATACTTTTGATTTGAACTTTTTTATGATGTTTAAGACGATATTTCCAAATGATGAAAGCATCTTATTATTCGACTAAAAACGGGAAAAATGACCCAAATCATTGCGTGTTTTTAACCAAGGTGTGTAAATGGATTGTTACGTTTCTCTGCGAACAAACTGACACATGCGAAGTTGCTAATGACTTACAGTTCATGTCGTTTTATGGTTAAAAAGAGAATTTTGGGAATTTATGTCGTGTAAATCCTTCTTTTGGGGTTCGTACAAACATTATGTTGAACATTATTTTAATGTAGGAAATTACTTTGCGTGTTTAGCATAAGTAAATCCGTGATAGAACCCTAGCGGTTTATTTTAAAAGTTGTTGAGTACGTTTTTGCGTTTCGTTAGTAACCTGATTTGTGATGAAATAGTTTTCAAAAATGATTTTTCATACGTGGGACGAGTGTGTCCATGTTTGTACATCTACCGGCTAGGTAGTGGTAAGTTGTACGTATGTTATGTTGGTATAAAAACCTTTGTGTTGAAAAATCTAGTGAAAACTTTATTGGCATATTTGTTGAGTCTGTCACTTGAAAACCTTGAACTCATTAGAACCTTGGAAAGATAAAGTAACCCCGGTTAAAAGTAAGGGTGTGGAGAACTTCGACAGTGGAAGGCTGAGTATTTTAACGCTTGTTGGTACCGTAGGCCAGGTAGTGTTGTTTGCAGAGTCGGTGCATTTTGTAACTGGAAGGTTAGACTCGCGGTATTTCCTGTTAATGTTGGTGGTAACCGTCTTGTTGGCAACTTTGTTTTGGGTCTTGGTCAATTTTCGCATAAAGGACGTGTAGGACCTTATGGACACCATATGGATAACCTTGGTTTTGTGGGAGTACTCCGCGAACGGAACTCGTGTGTGGAGTTCTGTTGGAGTTCAAAGCTTGGTGGTATGACTAGGTGTCAACTTTTGGGTTCGAGGTCAAGAACAGTTAGTGTGTTTGGAGTGTTGTAGTCCAATCTTAAGGGACGATCGTATCGCTTGTAGCAATTTTAAGAAGTTCAGATTGTAATAAGTGGAATTTAGTAAGATGACTTTCCTTGATTGGTAAACGAATTTTTCGTTTGGATGATTGGTAATTGGGCGTATTCTTGGAGTTGTATAATCGATGGATCAATGACAACCGTATGTTTTGGAGTCTGATAGTACCCGTTAGAGCTAGGTGGCGGTTCAATACTGGGAACAATTGAACTTGGGAATTTGTTGTTGTTTTCAGTGGCGATCGTACTTTGGGATAACTGGAGAAAGAGTTTATAAGCGTGTAGATTCTAGACCGACTGGAAGTCGGGATCTATCGTTTGGGAAGTATGGATCACCTAAGGTTGGGAGGCAGTCGAGGTCTTGTGGTTAGGATCTACTCTCGGAAGTTAAGCATTTACTCGGACATTCGTTGTGAGTATCAACACGAAGGTTTGTCATAACAGTGCTATCAAGAAGAAAATTTTGAATTTCAGTTGGAAGCCGAGGGAACATGAAAAGCGTTGGGAACAGTAACCTTTGGTTGTATGGGAACTAGATTTCGAGGACGAAATCTCTTTTAAGGCTGGGAGGATTGTAACACCCGTAATTTTCGAATAAGTACAACTTCGAATCAGTGTAGAATCGATTTTCTAAGATAAATATGAAAAATAGGATTTTGGATTAAATCCTAGATTTTATGGTCTAGTTGGATGGGGAATTCGAATACGAGTCCAACGGTTCTTTCCGGAGCAAAAACGGAGCTAAAACGAAGAAGTTATGGCCAAAACAGTGTTTAGGAAGAAACTGGCGACCAATGTCTCGCGCGGGTTGTGGCGCTAGTGTACCGGCGCAGAGACCCGCGCAGAGCACCTGATCAGCATAAAACGCGATTTTCAACCCCCAAAAAGCTATGGTTCCGTTTTTGAGAGCCCTTCAAGGATCTAGAAAGAGTATTGAAGTTTATTGGAAGATTCAAGAGCATTTGGTGGTGGTAAGCTTTTCATTTCTCACTCTCAAACTCCATATTGATAAATCCCAAATCTAGCACAAAGTAATGAACAAGTGTAGAGAGAATCTAGAGTGCAATCTTGTCATCCATATATTGATTTCAAAGTGTAAAATGACAAATGCTTCTTAAGTGTTATACAAAATAACAAAGGAACTCCTTTATATAGTAGGACATGACAAGCCCATGCCTCTACTAAGGAGAAACAATACAAGATATTAATACTGTCTTGATAGCTACAAAAATGCCCTAACAATCTCCCCCTTAGCTATCAAGGCAGAAAGGGTCTTCTTCTACTTCGAAACCCAAGATGCGTTTCAATCCTTCGCATAGCCATTCTGAAGCTCAATTTTTCATCTATCTCTTCAATGGCTCTTGACAAAACTCTTCTAGGTCTTGAAGACATCCAATTAACTTTTCGTTCAGCATCATGTCTTTTGAGCTTTTCGACTAACTGAAGTCTTACAATTTTAAGCGTACCATCAGAATATTTTTCCAACTCATTAAACCGAATGAATATCTTGTTTGCACCATTACTGAACACAACACCAAACTCTGGTTCTCCAATCACACAATATAAAGGCATCCTCATCAATCCAGTCAATTCTTGATTTGGTCTTAACAGATTTATTCTTGGTTGATAGCTTTCCACACCCATCTGCAAATCATGACACTGTGTGAATAAAACGTGTCTTCTCAGAAATCTCTTAATGGCATTCAAAGCAAGAGTTACGTTTTCCCTTCTGATCTGAAGATCTCTGAAATGATGATACAAGAACTCAAAATCTTCCATGGTTAAATGACAGAAATCAGCTTCAGTAAATCTATAATCTCTGCAATCTTGCCTTTGAACAAGAAAATCTGGATACCACAACTTGTAATACAGTCTAGCTGTTACCTCCTTTATAGACACAATCAACTTCTTGCTCCTCACCTCTCTTTTCTTTTGACACTTGTCCCTTAGAAAGTACATATATTCGAACTTGTATTCGGCTGTTTGATCTGTAATACCCAACACAGCGTAGGGATTCAAAGTTCTGATTCTGTGCACAAACAGTCTTCTTTCTTCTTCTTCTAGGAAAGGTGTTCTCAAATACAAAGTTCTTTGTCGTTGTTCAAGTTCAGTCAATTTTCTGCTCCGTGAGGATGAAGGACCAGGTTGATCAGCAGGATTAGAAGGACCAGCTTCATCATGACTAGGAATGATAGGAGGTATTGAAGATGTAGTGGATTGAGGATCAGTCTCTTCGTATTTTGGCTCTTTAGATAATGGATCATGAGAATGATGTGGTTCAGATACAGGTATAGTGGTTTGAGTTGAAGTAGATTGGTTAAGGTTGATGGTTATAGGTGTAACAGAAGGTTGTTCTGACATCAAAGTGGTTGAGATATGTTCGGGTGAGTGTACAGGGCTAAAGATTATTTCTTCAGGAGTTTGTGGCCCATATATCTCTGACAAAATATCAACCTCTTCTTCATTAAATCCAACACCTTGATCTTCTGGTTCATAAGTAAATACCAAAAGTGGTTCTTCTTCCTCCTTAACTTTCCAATACCGATCATAAGCTCTTGCACTTTCATCAGTTTCTTCATCATCAGAACTAATTTCAATCAACTCCACAGATTGCACGAATCGATCAACCACTTCTCTTATCTCCTTCTCATTTACCTCAGGCTTTTCAACCGTTGGTTCTATATTCGGATCAACATATAATACGATCTGTTTTCCGCTTTGATCACCCATAGCACCTGATTCAAACATCTTAGATATTTCAGCAACAATCGGATTCTTTTTCTGACCTTGAGAGCTTTCTGACTCAGCTCTTCTCTTCTTACTCATCTCCCCCTCATGATCATGATCATCGGGATCCTGATCATGTCTTCTTTTAGTACTCTGAGCTTGAGTCTTACACGACTGTTCCATTAATGCTTTCAACTCAACAATTGACTGCTTCATATCACTTAAAGATTTCACAACTTCAGACTTGAAAGTAGATAACTCTTTGGATAATGCTTGAAACTGTGTGGGTGTAACTGAAGGTGTAGGTGGAAGTGGATATGGAGTAGATTGGAAATTCTGAAGTAGAGATTACAAGGTTTTACTTTGCTGATCTTCAGGACTCATAGACATCAGTTTGGCATAGAATAAATCCCTTAATTCATCAACACTTTGATCCACTGGTGGTTGTTGCATAGGAGAAGACTGAGGTACTCGAGGCGGAGCCAGATAGATTTCTGGACGAGGACGTACAGCTGGCTCATAAGTCATCGGTTCTTTTCCCTTCAACTGATTCTTCACACCTTGTAACTCCCGGATGAACATAGTTTCAATGTCCTTTAGGGCGCCATCGAAGTTTTCCCTTGTCACAAAGACGGGTAAAGTAACACCGGCACCACTTAGGTTTGCCGTTGACACAACAGTTGTTGCAACTGTGTGACCTACACTCAGTGTTGGCATAGTGTTAGCACTGGTAGGATTTCCACTCTGTCCTTGTAGTCCTGTAAAAGAATCTACTCTGAGTGTTCCGGATGAGTCACGAAGGCGCGCATCAGATGTTCCTGAAAGTGTCCTATTCAAAGAATCAAATATATTAGGAACATGCACTAGACTCGAACTTTGTGCAGGAAAGAAGGTCGAGGACTGGGGAGGAAGTCGCTCTGTTTCAATATCCGGAATCTCCGAACGAGATCCAGATAGTGTTTGTGCTAAAACCCCGTGAGAAAATGAGACAGTTTCTTGTGAAGAAGAAGCTGAATAGCTGGCAGAGGTGTGCAATTGCGTTACTGGGCGAGTAACGACTTGTTCAACACCTGATCCCAACAAATGAGATCTGGTGGTGGATGTGGCTGCCCTTCTGGAATAGACAGTTTGGATATCTTTCACACTCTCCATATTCTTTTCTTCAGTTTCTCTCACAGTCTCACATATATTTTCAACTGATACTCCCTCGGGTCTCCTTATGCCTTCCGTTCCTTCACTAACTTGAGTCGACATTAAAGGCATGTCATCAAAGTTTAAGCTTTCCACATTAATATTATCTGACATATTCAATTGTGGAAATTCAAAGATATCAGAAACGTTACCAAACCAGTTTTCTTCAGTAGTAGCATCAGCACCAATATTTCCAGCATTCCCTTGATCATCATCATTATCATCGTTGTCATCTTCATCACCATCATGATGTTCCTCCGCTGAATCAGACGCATTATCAGACTCTGTACTATCACTAGAGTACTCAACTAAAGGAGGATCCCCAATGTGTTTAGGAATTTCTCCCTCAGAATCGTGTTGTACAAGATCATCTGTATGTGTGTCCTCGGACGATGACCCTGTATCTTCAAATACAGATGTATGATCCCCACCAGTTCCCCTCTCGGTGTTTTCCCTCGACTCTCCCCGTTCAGTAGCCCGTGCATCCTGAACACTCACCGACTCCTCTCGCCTAGGGGTTGAGTCTGGGGTAGGTCCCTCCGGTTCTGGCTGGACCATAGACTCTCTATACTCGATAATGCACTCAACGTCCTGATCCGCGTATCGAAGAAATCCTTCAGGTAACGGCATCTCATAATCAAATTCAGTTTTACGAAACTGAAGATACTGCATAGCTTTCTCGGGCACAGAAGGATGATTTGCTCGTCTTGGAATTTCTCTGTTAGAACGAAGCATGCTATGAATGATAATCTGAAGAAACCTCATATATGGAACATAAGGCTTTCCCTTGTTTTGTCGGCGAAGATCTATCTTCTCATTCAGTTCATGCCAGAAAATAGCTGCATAATCTACATGAAGATCATACACTACTGCATGAAATAGCTTCAGAAATCCGACGCTGGCACTGTCTGTTCCGGCATGTTTAGCAGATAAGCATCTATTAATAATGGAGAAGATTGTATAGTATAACGGTGGTAGGTTCGCCTTATGGAATTCCTTCACCCGAGTTAAGTTTCCAGTGTATCCCATAGCACGTATTCCTTCAAACGTTTCTTCTTCAGATGGAAAAGGATCAAACTCAGTCTTTCCTTCTCGTGAATCAGGTTCAGGTAGCCTCAGAATCATTCTTAGTCTTTGGAAATCAAGCTTTGTGATGAAGTTGTCTATTTGGAATACAAAAATTGGTCTTCCATCTTCCATAGTTGTTGTTATTGTCTTCCATGCTTGCTGTAAATATAGCATAGGCACAACGACAGTATTCGTTAATGCGTATGCTAACGGATGATTCCTGAGCACTTCCTTTATCACTGGATGAATGTTGATGTGATCAAAATCAATGTGATGATTGTTGGGAATGATCGCAATATAGTTGATCGGATGAATGATAGCATGATCTGGATGAATTCCGGCTTGGGATTGATGTACTGATCGTGTTGACGGTAAAGGTACATCGTGTGTCGGTTCGGGTAGACTCGGAATATGATCATCAAATCCTTGAACATGACTCTGTTCTTCCTGATTGGCCATTTTACCTGTTGATAATAGTTCTTACAGAATTAGTCTTTGAAAAAAAATTCTAAGTATAGAATTCGAATCATAGTGCATTCGAATTCATGATTTGTCTTTGAATATCAATTCGAATCCACAAGGGTTCGAATTCATCCAATTCGAATCCACAAGGGTTCGAATTCATCCAATTCGAATCCACAAGGGTTCGAATTCATCCAATTCGAATCCACAAGGGTTCGAATTCATCCAATTCGAATCCACAAGGGTTCGAATTCATCCAATTCGAATCCATAAGGGTTCGAATTCATCCAATTCGAATCCATAAGGGTTCGAATTCATTCAATTCGAATCCATAAGGGTTCGAATTCATTCAATTCGAATCCATAAGGGTTCGAATTCATCCAATTCGAATCTATAAGAGTTCGAATTCATCCAATTCGAATCCAAAGGCATTCGAATTCAACAGTTGAGCCCTAATTCAGATTATAACATGTGAATTCGAATCTAAAGGAATTCGAATCTAAAGGCATTCGAATTCAACACTTGAGCCCTAATTCAAATTATGACATATGAATTCGAATCTAAAGGCATTCTTTCTTAACATGTTTCATGAATTCGAAACAAGAACGATTCGAAATCATGTTCGAATTCAACAATGTTCATGAATTCGAATCAGGTATGGTTCGAATTCATGTTCATATGAACACGATGATGAACAGTAAACTTTTTGATTTTACAGATTAGCATAGTAAATGTTTACAATCAAACAAACCATTCGTATAGAATGATTCGTATTACATTTTCGAATCTGATAAGAGTAATTTCGATAGAAATGTTTACCTGATGAGGATGAATCAAGCAGATGAAGGATCGATAAAGTGGAAGATGAACAGTGTTCTCTTGAGAGTGTTTGAAACAATACCAAATAGTGAAAAGTGGGAAATAAGGTTTCGAACCCTATTTATACTCAAAAAAAATTTGTACACTTGGCACACATTAGAGTACCCCACTTGGCAATCAGTTAAAAATGCATGTTTCAAAACATTAGATATGGCACTGTTCATCTGAACAATTTACATAAACAAATATGTAAAAAATTCAAAAAGAGTTCGAATCAGATAAAGTTGTACAACAATTGATATTGATCTCATTGAATTCGAATCCTTAAGGGTCCGAATTCATTGAATTCGAATCCTTAAGGGTCCGAATTCATTGAATTCGAATCCTTAAGGGTCCGAATTCATTGAATTCGAATCCTTAAGGGTCCGAATTCATTGAATTCGAATCCTTAAGGGTCCGAATTCATTGAATTCGAATCCTTAAGTGTTCGAATTCATTGAATTCGAATCCTTAAAGGTCCGAATTCATTGAATTCGAATCC
The DNA here is from genome assembly GCA_033807775.1 of Saussurea involucrata. NCBI lineage: Eukaryota > Viridiplantae > Streptophyta > Magnoliopsida > Asterales > Asteraceae > Saussurea > Saussurea involucrata. The sequence continues at coordinate 49,979,969 of CM066324.1, forward strand.
TTAAGAGTCCGAATTCATTGAATTCGAATCCTTAAGTGTTCGAACTCTTTGAATTCGAATCCTTAAAGGTCCGAATTCATTGAATTCGAATCCTTAAGAGTCCGAATTCATTGAATTCGAATCCTTAAGAGTCCGAATTCATTGAATTCGAATCCTTAAAGGTTCCGAATTCATTGAATTCGAATCCTTAAGAGTCCGAATTCATTGAATTCGAATCCTTAAGAGTCCGAATTCATTGAATTCGAATCCTTAAGTGTTCGAATTCTTTAAATTCGAATCCTTCAGAGATCGAATTCTTCAAATATTTGCATGAAAATTTACAACTTTTTCTGAAAAGTCCAACAACTGTTCTAAAATTCTCACATCAGATAAAACTTTGTAAGCTCTCAGATACATATAACACTTTTACAGATTTATGCCGAATTGCTCCCCCTTAACAATTGCATAAACTGTTATCTTTTCTTCAGAGAAATCTGCACAAACAGAGAAAGATTTGGTACTCATAGAACATGAGTCCAAACTGTTAGAATTATCACTTTGTGTAAAAATCTAACTCCCCCTTAAAATATGAATTCTTGAGCAACTTGCTTTCTTCCTCTGAAAATATGCATAAAACTCAGTATTTGATATTGGATCAAAAATACATTTCACAAGGAAAGTCAAATTCATTGAATTTTGTTTTATGACTACTAACATTTGATCATTTGAAAGCTTTACAAATGAAATTCAACTTAATAAAATTTAACATATATTCCAATCAGATGAAATCAAATGCATGTGTTTGGATTCAAGGACAAGACATCATTGCTTATCAAGTTATAATTGTTCAGTGTCCACCCCTTTATCAAATCTATTTGGTGTGCTAGCATGCGAAATATGATTGGCATAAAGCTTATGTATTTCTACAATATATAAGAATACTTTGCTCTACTCACACTATTTGTCCAAAATCAGAATTTTCACAAATTTACGGGTTTATCGCGACTTTGTATTTTCCCAAGTTTCAAGAGATATGTGCTCTTTGGCATCTTTTAATATTGTGCACATTTGAATCTTTTGATTTTGTGCTCATTGGCATCTTTTGATTTTGTGCTCATTGGCATCTTTTGATCAAAAAGTTTAGTAAGAATAAGATACACCGTTAAACATGACTTTCTATCTGGTTCTATAGCAGGATTTGGGTTAGCAGATCCCAGACCAGTTGGCCTTAGGTGCTAGGTGACGAGCACCCCTTAGAACTTAATTTCCCAAACCAGAAAGGCCACATCGATATATCTTAAACCCATTTGTACCAGTACAACATGGATTTCTATCTGGTTCTATTGTAGGATTTTGGTCAGCCGATCCCAGACCAGTTGATCTTAGGGACTAGGTGTCGAGCACCCCTTAGGACTTACTCTCCCAAACCAGAAAGGCCACAGGCACAAACTTTCAAACTAAATGATAGTGCAACTATTTTATCTCAATCACTTGGTTCTAAAACATAGTGCTTTGCCCATATTTTCATTTCCATCCATCATTCTGACATATAGGCTTTTTGAGCATTATATTCTATATATATCCAGATTCACATAACTTTGAGCATTCAGCATAATTTCATTCATGTTTTGCTGACCTTTCGATTTATTTTAGAGGTGAAAATTGAAGCAAATCTAACTCAGATAGTACAAAGTTTCTTGTAAAATCATCTTTTAGCACACATTTAATTCATTGAATGAAAATTGAAAATTTCATCTTATTGAATTAAATTTGTAAAGTTTCAAGTTTTCAAATCAGTAGAAACAAATATAATCCAATGTTACCTTTTGCCACTTGTTCGTTGAAACAAAAATATATAGCAGTTAAGGATATTACCTGAGAAGTGTGAGTTCTAAACTGATTTGTTTAGAAGTCTTAGTCTTTAAAGTACGGGTCCTGAACTGAGTTGTTCAGAAGCCATAGTCTTTGAAGAACGAGTTTTGAACTGATTTGTCCAAAAGCCATTAATATTTGTCTCCCCCTTAATGGTACAAATATTTTTCAAAAAATACGCCGCTTCTCTTCTGTTTTCAGTCATGTGTGTGGTATGTATCTACAATTCAGTACAACACATGAAGAACCTGCAAAACAGATTAAGCAGATTTTGGTACCCAATGGCATTTGGGTCCTAGTGGGTTAGGATATGATCATAGATTTAAGTAAGCAAGAACACGAACTCCCCCTCAATGTCTTAAGGATTCAACATTCCTAGTTTGCTGATTAAAAAATTTAACCTCTTTTCATCTAAAGGTTTTGTGAAAAGATCAGCAAGTTCTAGTTCTGTTGGTACAAAGTGCATTTCTATAGTTCCCTTCTCAACATGGTCTTTGATAAAATGGTACCTGACATCTATGTGTTTCGTTTTGGAATGCTGAACAGGATTTTCAGTTATTGCAATTGCGCTTTTGGAATCACAATAAATGGGGATCTTGTTGAAGATATATCCATAATCCTTTAGCTGAGTTTTCATCCAAATTACTTGCGAACAGCAACTAGCGGCGACCACATACTCTGCTTCAGCCGTAGATGTTGATACACAAGTTTGCTTCTTTGATGACCAGCTTACTAGTTTATCTCCCAAGAATTGACAAGCACCAGATGTGCTTTTCCTGTCCATCATATTTCCCGCATGATCTGCATCTGTGTAAGCAGTTAGTTCAAACCCAGAATCCTTAGGATACCAAAGACCCAAATTTTTTGTGCCTTTGAGATATCTAAGGATTCGCTTTACAGCCACAATATGAGATTCCTTCGGGTTTGCTTGGAAACGTGCACAAAAAGATGTTGCAAACAAAATATCCGGTCTACTTGCCGTTAGATACAGTAAAGATCCAATCATGCCTCGGTATAACTTTTGATCGACTGATATACCAGATGAATCAGCGTTCAAAAGCTTACCGGTAGCCATGGGAGTTTTCATGGTGGAAGAGGAATTTAATTCAAATTTCTTAAGCATATCATTTATATATTTTGATTGATTAATGAAAATGCCTTCATTTGATTGTGTCACTTGGAGACCAAGAAAAAATTTTAACTCTCCCATCATACTCATTTGAAAACGGCTTTTCATCACCTTTTCAAAATCTTTACACATATCTGGATTTGTAGATCCAAATATAATGTCGTCAACATATATTTGTACTAACATTAAATCTTTACCTTCTCTTTTGAGAAAAAGAGTTGTATCTATTGTACCTTTGGTGTATCCATTTTTAAGCAGGTGAATAGTCAGAGTCTCATACCATGCCCTCGGTGCTTGCTTTAAGCCGTAGAGTGCTTTGTCTAGAATGTAGACATGGTTGGGATATTTGGGATCAACAAAGCCTTCAGGTTGACTTACATACACTTCCTCATGTAGTATTCCATTCAGAAACGCAGATTTGACGTCCATTTGGAATACCTTCATGTTCTTATGTGCTGCGTATGCAAGAAAGATCCTTATTGCTTCAATCCTTGCTACTGGTGCATAGGTTTCATCATAATCTATTCCTTCTTGTTGATTGTAACCTTTAGCAACCAGTCTTGCTTTATTTCTGACTATAATCCCCGCTTCGTCCTTTTTGTTTCTAAAGACCCATTTGGTTCCAACTATGGTTTTGTCTTTTGGACGTTTCACCAAGTGCCACACTTCGTTGCGTTTGAACTCATTTAATTCCTCTTGCATGGCGTTGATCCAATCTGGATCTTGTAAAGCTTCAGATGCTTTCTTGGGTTCTAACGTGCTAAGAAAATTTACGTACAAACATTCGTTTGTAGTCGCAGATCGGGTTTTCACTCCATCATTCAGATCACCAATTATATCAGCCGGAGGATGTGCTCTTGTCCATTTATGACTACTTGGAAGAGTTGGTATATCCATACGAGTGTTTGATGGATTATTTTCATCCAATACTGCAAAAATCTCCTCTGTCGATTCAGCTGAAGATACATTTGTCGTTTCCGGTATGTTGACTTCTGTTTCTAATCCTTCAGATGTGGAAGTCTCCGATAAATGATTTTCTGAAACCTGAACAACTGGTTGAATTTCAGGTTCAGAGACAGGAACGTGTTCACTTGGAATCTCATTAGTTTCTACAGAAGTACTAGTATCAACATCTTCAGTTGGACCGGAGATATTTGCACTCGTTTGATTCTGAGATGCATTCACAGATGTGATTGGTGGTTCCATATCTGCACAGTAATCCATAAATGCATCATGAAATAGTAAATCTAAATCAGTAGTATTATTATAATTCAAAGCTGAATTAGAAAACTGTTTCGTCACAGGTTCTACTCCATTTTTAGTAGAAGCTTCAGATTTCTGTACGAGTTCTGAACTAAATTGTCCAGAAGTCAATGTCACAGTCTCGTCGAACGTAACGTTGATACTCTCGATTACTGATTTTGTTCGATTATTATAAATCCTGTATGCTTTCGAGTTCAAGGAATAGCCTATAAAGATGCCCTCATCAGCTTTAACTTGAAGCTTTGTAAGATATTCACGATCTTTCATCACAAAACACCTGCATCCAAATACACGCAGAAATTTGATGTTAGGTTTGCGATTGTTGATTAATTCATATGCAGTTTTGTTAAAGCGTTTATTTATAATAGTTCTGTTTTGAGTAAAACACGCTGTGGATACTGCTTCAGCCCATAGACTTGGTGGAAGACCCGAGTAAGCAAGCATCGTCCTAGCAGCTTCTACAAGAGTTCGATTTTTCCTTTCAACTACTCCATTTTGTTGTGGAGTAATTGGGGCAGAAAAATTATGAGTTATTCCAACGGATTCAAGAAAATATTGAAGAGTTGCATTCTTGAATTCAGTTCCGTTGTCACTTCGGATTTTTCGAACAGGGCGTTGTAGAAGAGTTTGAATCTTCTTGATGAATTTAATGATCTGCTCGGGTGCTTCAGACTTGAGTCGTAAGAAATCCAACCAAGTATATCGCGAAAACGCATCAACCATAACCAAGATATATTTCTTTCCTCCCATTGACTGAGTTCGCATTGGGCCACAGAGATCCATATGAATTAATTCCAAGGCATTGTTACAATTAGACAAAGTCTTGGTCTTGTGAGAAACATGTTTCATCTTTCCCATTTCACAAGCTGGACACACAGAAACTTTGTCAATTTTCATTTCAGGAAGCCCGGAAACTAATCCATCAATTCGAAGCTTGTTGATGCTGCGAAAATTTTGATGCGAGAGCCTTCGATGCCATAACCAACACTCTTCTTGTGAAGCTTTTGATACAAGACAGACTTGATTAGAAGCAACAAGAGTTGTAAAATCAGTCATGTATAAGTCTCCGCATCTTTTTGCTCTGAAGATTTCTGACCAATTTGCATCCAAGATGTAGCAAAAATCTTTATCAAATAACACCTTACAGTTCTTGTCGCAGAACTGACTTATACTGAAAAGGTTATGCCCTAAACCTTCAACATACAAAATCTTTTCAATTTGCATTGAGTCATTTTTCAACGTTCCGTAGCCTCGAACATGACCTTTTGAGTCATTTCCAAATCCCACTGATCCTCCAGGATGTACAATAAAATCTTGCAAGAAGTGCTTGTACCCCGTCATGTGTCTAGATGCTCCCGAATCAATGACCCACACATGACGGTCCTGTTAAGAAACAATTATCTTATTTTAGGTACCCATATCTGCATGGGTCCTTTCTTGTTAGTATGGATCAGTTTATTAATGACATTTGATGCCCCCTGAATTTTGCCTTTAAAAGTTAAACGATTGAGTAAATTTGGTTTGTTAACTTCATTTTTTGGAATCCATTTCCAATCCATATTTACTTCAACTGTTTTCTTTTCTTTCATCTTTTTATTCTGTTTGTTTGATCTGAAACCAAACATTTTGGCAAATTTGTTTGCTGAGGATTTTAAAGAGAAGGAAGAAGTTTTAGACTTCTTATTCGTTGGAGCATTTCTGTTTAGCTTGAAATAGTTATCCCAACAGTGAGCACAATGAATTCTTCTTTTAGCTTGTGACAATAATTTGAAATCTGAAATTGCGGAATTATTATTGCCACAAACATTGCAAACATTACAAGAATGTATACAATTTTTATTCAAAGAACTACATTTCTCAGAGTCGGTGCTTCTATTCTTGCTATTCAGAACTTGTTCCTTCAAATCCACATACTTTTCTTCATCCATTTCTGAGAAAGAAGAAGAAACATTGTCAGAACCTTTAGAGGTAGAAGGATCACTTGAAAACAAATTAGATTTATTTTCGGATGATTTTTCTTTCTCTTTTCCTTTTGAAACTGGATCACTTGAAAACAAATTAGATTTATTTTCAGATGATTTTTGTTTCTCTTTTCCTTTTGAAGCTGGTTCTGTTTTTAAATCAGATACCTTTGATGAAAACTTTTTATGGTAGACTTCACAAAACTTTAATTCTATTTCAAATTCAGTTCTTTCTTTCTTCTGCTTTTCTTTTTCTAGAAATAGAACTTTTTCAAAATCTGAAATTTGTTTCGAAAGTTCTACACATCTTAATTCAAGATTTTTCTTTTCTTTAAAAAATTTGAGCTTTTCAAAAGGATCAAACATACTTGAAGATTTATTTTGATCTTTGGATTCAGCTTGTTTTGAACATTTTTCACAACTTTTTGAGGCCTTAGAGTTTGATATTTCATATAATTTGGATTCTAGTCTTTGAATCTCACTCTTAAGATCAAGATTGATCCTTTTTGTATGATCAAATTCTAGTCCAATATTATCACGATCATCCTCTAATTTTTCAAAATCTAATTGCCATTTGGAAATTTGATTTTCTAAATCAACAATTTTAAGTAAAGCTGAGTCCAAATTAGGAAATTCAGAAGAAGTTTCTGGAACAAACTCCCTTTTGTCAGAATCTGATGTATTATTTGACTCCATTTCAACGTTAGATTTAGTTTTAACAGATATAGGTTCATTGATTTTGTCAACAATTGTTTTAGCCATAGATTCATCGGAAAACAACGAACTAAATCCAGTTGGTTCAAACATTTTGGTTTTGTAACTGGAGTTTAATTCATCATATTTAAAATTTGTTATATTGTATCTAGGCTTTTCTTTTGAACCTTTGTCTGTTTTAGCTTCATCTTTCTTTGAAATTGGAGTTGAAGAATTTGAAGCATTATCTTTGATAGGAGTTTCTGATTTAGGAGATGTTTCTGATACAATAACTTGTTGCAAAATTCCATTACTTGCCTTTGCTTTTTCTTGTGTCTTTGGAGGTGTTTTTGTTATTATGACTTGTTGCAACACTTCATTATTTGATTTAACAGATACAGGTGAATTAACAGGTGTTTCTGTTATAATGACTTGTTGCAACTTTACATTTGCTGGTTTAACAAAAACTTTTGCAATTGGAGGAATCTCCTTTATCAGAGTTTGCTTCAAAACTTCCTTTTTCTCATGAGGTTTTATTGTTTTGAAACTCTTGTCATCAGATAATCCTAGACCCATTTTTGGATTATAAAATCGTTTATCTTTTGGGTTGCTAGTCAACAAATTCAGCGTTTGCTCAGATTGGCCTCTTTTGTAATTTAAATCTTCAAGCTGCTTAATCTTTTCAATTGCTTCTTTTCTTTCATCAGAAAGAACCTTGATTTTGAACTGAAAATCTATGTTTTCATCATTTAAATCAGTTATTTTCTTTTTTAACTCAGAAATTTCAGATTCAAGTATTTTAACATTTGATCTAATAATTTCTTTCTCCTTTTCTCTATCTTCAGCTAAACACTTATAAAGAAGTGCTTCATCATGATATTTCAGCTTTGAGCTTTTCTCATCTTCATATTGCTTTTGCACTTTTTCAATTTTCTTTTGTGCCTTTTTAAATTTCTCGTTAAGCTCAAATATCACAACTTGCATTTCTTCATATTTGTCATTTTCAGTTTCAGATTCATTTTCAGAATTATCAGAATAAAGAGAAGTGTTATCATAAAGAGAAGGATATAGAGATTGTACCTCAGATTCCAGATCTTCCTCATCAAGTTTAGCCATTAAACTGTGCTACACTTGAGTGAAGTGAGCTTCTTCATCATCTGAAGAATCCATCAGCCATATTTCTTCTTCAGCATTTACTGGCTTTCCGGTTTCTTTGGCTTTTGCGAGATGTGCTTTACGCTGATAGTATTCAGAATCCTTAACTTTCTTCAACTGACAATCTCTGGCAAAATGACCCGGCTTACCGCAGTTATAGCAGTTTCGGTCATCCATATCCTTCTTTTCTTCCCTCTCCTTTTTCTCAACTTTCTCCTCTTTTTCTTCTTCCTTTTGATCCTTGTTCTCATACCTTTTCTTAAACCTTTTGTATCTGTTCACTTTGTTGTAATCAGGTTTGCTTTTTGAATGAAACTTCTTCTTTCCATATCTGTTTTGAAATCTTGTAGTTAACAAGGCTAATTTTTCAGCTATCTCACTCATTTCATCTCCAGAACTGCTGCTTTCATCATCATCATCAGAACTTATCTTCTTTTTGCTTAACCCAGAGATCAAAGCCTTTGTTTTCATCGCTCCACTTTTCTTGTGTTCACTTAGAAGGGCTAAAGATTCTTCAACCTTTTTCTCCTTTTCTTTGACCATTTTTACTTTTTCTTCATGTTGACCCAGAATGCTGAAAATATCGGTCAACTTTTCATCATCCATATCCCTTGACATTTGAAGCTGAATAGAGTATGAATCCCATTCCGGCAGTAAATTCTTGACAAACTTGTAATTAATCTCTGATTCAGACTTGTCAACTCCATTCCTTCTTAAATCATTCAGAATGATGTTGTAACGATCATAGGTATCTTTCAACGATTCTCCATCTCTAGCTTTAAACCCTTCATACGCATTGATGCTCTGATTCTTTTTGGTCTTCATTGATTTTGATGAACCTTCAAACTGCCTTTCTAGCTCATCCCAAATATCCTTTGCTGAATTTCGGCTGTCTACGCGATTATAGATATTGTTTGGAATGGCCATAGTCAAGTATGTCAATGCTTGCTCATCAATTTCAACTCTAGCTTTATCAGCATCACTGTAATATTTGTATTCCTTTTCTATTCTTCTTGGAAGAATCTCTTGACTTGTTTCTGTTGCAGCAATGCCACCAACCTCTATGTAGGCTTTGTAAGGACCGTTCTGAATGGACAGCATAAGATCTCTGTTCTGATGATTCAAAAATTGAATCATTCTCCTTTTCCATTGAGAATATTCTTCAGCTATCAATACCGGAGGCTTATTCTTAGAACCCATGCTCAGCATATCTCTCGACATCTTCTGATAATTGGCTAGATAAACGATCGTTCAGAAGATAAAGCAGTTAGTGTAAGAAAAATTACACTTATGAGAATTTAATCAACATTCCTAAGAATTCGGATGCTCAATTCGGATGCTCAATTCGGATGATCAATTCGGATGATCAATTCGAATGCTCAATTCGGATGCTCAATTCGGATAATCAATTCGGACTTGATAGATTTCGAAATCCTCCAATTCGAACTTAACAGCGTTCGAATTCACTCAATTCGGATTATGTTGAGTGCGAATTCACTCAATTCGAATGTAACTGGATTCGAATTCACTCAATTCGAATTTACTTAGGTTCGAATTCACTCAATTCGAATGTAATAAGGTTCGAATTCACTCAATTCGAATGTAATAGGGTTCGAATTCTCTATGAATGTTCCGAATTCTCTTTGAATGATCCGAATTCACCAAGAATGATCCGAATTCTGTACTTCGAACTTCAAAATCACTTAATCTGCCATAACTTCTTCAATTCTTGATCAATTGTGATGAATCTTATATCAAATTGTTCGTAATTGAAATCTGCACACTTTTCCTGTTGATCACAATTCACAATTCGATCAATTTAATCGAATTAAGATCCAAACAGTGATCTTGAAGTTTTTTGAAAAAATATTCAAGAATCGATCAGATCTGTCAATTCTGTGCAGATTTTGATGTTTATGCAAGAATTAAATGTGTTCAGAATCCAAATCCGAGTTGAACGATGCAAAGAAATGATTCAAAAACTCAAAATCTAGAAAATCTTCATGTCTGAATGTTAAGACTTCAGATGAACAGTAAACTTCTCTTGGTCCGAATTCTTGATGAACAGTGTAAAAATTCTTCAATTTGCTCTTTAATCTGCTTGATTCTTCTGTTTAGCTCTGATACCAATTGATAAATCCCAAATCTAGCACAAAGTAATGAACAAGTGTAGAGAGAATCTAGAGTGCAATCTTGTCATCCATATATTGATTTCAAAGTGTAAAATGACAAATGCTTCTTAAGTGTTATACAAAATAACAAAGGAACTCCTTTATATAGTAGGACATGACAAGCCCATGCCTCTACTAAGGAGAAACAGTACAAGATATTAATACTGTCTTGATAGCTACAAAAATGCCCTAACACATATCTTCTCTCCCAAATCATTTCCTCTTCTTCTCCCTCAAACCCTAACTAATTTTGGGGCTTTTCATGGTGATTAAAGTGTTCCTTCTCCATCAAATGTTAGTGGTTTCATCTATTGATGCAAGAGCAAGTTTTCATCTCCAACACTAGAGATTTTTGGGGTTTCTAGGTTTTCATCAAAACCTAAGTGGTAAGTTCATTTCCTCCATTTACAAGCTTCATTATGAGTTACAAAATGTTCCATTGATGATCTTCTAGTGTTTTGTTTCTCCAATTTCAGTTTTGATGATTTTGAGAAAAGTTAGGTCAAATTGGAGTTTTAGGTATAAATGGAGATTTTGATGGTTGATGTTTGGGGAACAATTCTAAATGGTTAAATGTGGTTATTGATGGTTGGAAACTCATGAATCTAGGTTTTTGGAAGGTTTGGCTTGAAGATTCGTATTTCTTCAAAGGAGCTTACGTTTGGGGAAAATCTAGATTTAGTCTAAATCTAGCAAGGTGAGTTCAAGTTGATTTGTGAAAACGTTGTACATGCCAAAATGTTTATTTTAAAGTATTTGCATGCTTTATATCAAATTATCACTTGTTGAGTTAATTGGTGGGTTTTGATTAATCAAAGTGTTGAGCTTTACAAATCTTGTAAAACACCCACATTTGGGGATTTTGAGTGATTGATAAACAAGTCACAAGTGAAAGTGTTTTGTTAATTTATTGCATAAGTGAAGGTTGTTTGGTCAAAATACACTTCTAGTGTTTGTTGAGGTTATGCAATAGTTATGACATGTTACGTTTTGAAAATGTGAACGTGTGAGTTGGGAATTTTGGTCAAACTCGACCTTATGAACATTTTGTGTGTTGTAAACCTTTATTTTGGGCCGAGGGCCAATTGAGAATTAAAAGGCAAAGATTTTGGATAACGATTTGTTTTTGGTTACGTAACCGTGAGGGCAAGGCGTCTGTCGACAAACGTTTATTTTGCCTTTGAGGGCTTGATTTATACCCAAATGGGTCTTTTGAGTGTTTGCCGTTTTTAGTAGCTCGAGGTGGAGCCGTGGATGTGTTATGCCTTATTTGCATTTTATTCGAGTATGTGCCTCTTTGAATGTTTGTCTTATATCTGAAGACCATTTGATGATTATAAAGGATTTGAGTATACGTACACACACACACACACACATATATATATATATATATATATATATATATATATATATATATATATATATATATATATGCATGTATGGTTTGACTTCATTGGAAAAGTGGCAATGAAGGGGCTTTGAGATAATCATGCCTCAGAGCATGTATTTGCATGATGTGGGTTAGATACACTTCATTTGCATGAGTTGACATTTAATGTACGATCATTAGATCTTTTGAGCTTATGGCTTGGTGTTGGACTATGTTGGGTCTTGAGGGCATTTGCCCGGTTTTGATAAGCTCGACGTGGGCTTGGGTTATGATTTACATGAATTGCATTGGTTATTCTTTTGGAGTCATGTATAAATTTTAGATTAAAGTAAGCTTGTTTTGGATGGTGGGATTCCAAGGTAAAGATCCGGTCGGGTTGAACTTGGTGGTTTTAGGCTAGAGATCCAGTTTGGGTTGATGCCTCAATAGACTAGAGATCCGGTTTGGGTTGACGTCTCCGTGGACTAAAGATCCGGTTTGGGTTGATGTCTCACTAGGCTAGAGATCCGGTTTGGGTTGATGCCTCACTTGACTAAAGATCCGGTTTGGGTTGATTTCTCACTAGGCTAGAGATCCGGTTTGGGTTGATGCCTCACTTGACTAAAGATCCGGTTTGGATTGATGTCACAATAGACTAGAGATCCGGTTTGGATTGATGTCACAATAGACTAGAGATCCTGTTTGGGTTGATGTCTAAAGTTGACTAGAGACGTGGATACGGTTGATGTCATATGTTTTCCCATCCATGAAACATGCTTGTAATCTATATTTGTGGTATAACTTGTGTGTTCGCCACATTCGATGAAATCGGGTCTCCCCCGTCACTGAAGGGTGTTGTTTTCGGGTATTGTGTTTATTCGTGTTGACGGCGTCGTATTATATGCGTATGGATTGTTTTGCCATGATTGATGGGCGGTATTTCATGTCTCATCCTTATTAGGATGTTTTCAACTATTGGAGTATTATTCGCATTGATGATTATTTGGGAAGTTATTATTTATTTACTTCTTGAGTGAGTTTTGGATTTGAGTCCATTGCTGAGAAATGATTTTCATTGGAAACATTTCTTACGGAAATTGTGTGCGTTTGGAAATTGGGTTGTCGGCGTATTTTATACAAACCCCTTTTTGGAAATCATGAATTAAGTTGGATCTTTTGGTCTATCAAATTATTTGCTCATGATGTAAACTCTTGAACTCACTAGGCGTTAGCCTAACCTTTTTATTTGCCGGCATGTGCAATAGGTTCAGGTGGGGAATAGCTTTAGCTACACTATGAAGTGATGTGTGCTAGTAGAGTGCACGAGAAGTGATTTGCTTAGTGAAGTCTTCTGCACTTATTTGGGATTAGCAACTTGTATTCATGTTAAGTAACACCCGACTTGAGTTATTAATTGTGGAAGTTGTGACGTTTAAATTTTGAGGTATTTTCAAGGATGGTTTGTAGAAAGAATTTTATCCGCTTTTGGTCATTTTTATCGAAATTAAAGTTAGTTGCTCTTTCCGATTTTGAGGGTGTTACATATAGTAACCTACAACCTTAAACTCAAAGAAAAATATGAGAAGTTAAAAAACTACAAGAAAAAAAGGTAAAGGTCTAATCGCTGAAGAACACGATTGGGCTGAATCTGATGAAGAATCAGATTGTGATGAAGAATATGAGGCCAATCTCTGTCTAATGGCCGATATCCAAGAAGTAAAGGAAGAACCAACTGAAATTCCCTCTACTTCTTCCATCTCTCAGGTATCAATTTCCTCTCCTCCAGCACTCATTGATGTTGATAGACTTCGTGATATCGATTCACAGACGATTGATTTATATGACGCCCTAAATGGAAAGACTCAAGTTGAACAAGTTCAACAAAATCTAGACTTAACTGAACAGCTTAAACCTGTCATTTAAAGATCCAAGAACTTTCTAAACTTGAGGAAAGTTTAAAAGATCATGTCTATGTAAATCAAGTAATCAGCATTGAACGTGAACAAGCTATCGCTGAACTGAAAGCTGAGAAAGTTACTATTGAAGGATGGTGTAAATTCTCATCAAAGATCACTGAGATAATCAGTGCTCAGATCCCTGTCAATGACAGAAGTGGTCTTGGTTTTAATGCTAACGTTGAAGAACCAATCCATGACCGTTACATGCTTAAATTTGGAATGTTCGTCTCTTCCATCCCTGACACCTCATCATCTCAGTGTTCTTCTTCTAATAATCAAATCCCTGGGGAAAATCTTCTTCAATCCCCAAACTTAAAGATAAAGGAAAATCCGTTTGTCAAAAACCTCAGAAGGTACCAAAGTGCCAAAGCTGAAGAAATCCAAACCTTCAGCTAATCAACCTTCCACTTCTAAAGACAAGATCCCTGAACATGTTCAATGATCAACTCCAAGAATAAGGGTTGATGTCATGGCTAAGAAACTTGAAGAACCTAAGGTTCCTCCGAAATCTTATGCCAAAGGCATTCTTGGTTCACGCAAAATAGGTCGCTGATCGTCAGAAGATTCAACAAAACTGCCTATGAACTTTTCCCCAGGAGAAAGCCATCTATCAGCTTTCTTCACATCTTTGGTTGTCAATGCTTCATTTTAAACAACAGAGATCCCCTTGGAAAGTTTGATCCCAAAGCTGACGATGGTATATTCCTAGGATACTCCTCAGTATCCAAAGCTTTTAGAGTCTACAACAAGAGAAGACAAACTATATAAGAAACCATTCATGTCACCTTTGATGAATCTCGTTCAGCTAATTACAAGCCTACTGCTGAAAACGATGAATTAAATCAGTGGATGTTGTCTCATTATGGGGAATCAGAAGCAAATCTCAATCCCGACCCTCAGGTCAACAACCCAATCGCTGGTGATGATCCTATCATCATTCCTAGCATGCAAACAAGTGAAGCTGAATCCTCCTCTTGGGTATCAGTTATTCCCCTAAACACTTTGCCTCCTTCTGAACCCTCAACCTCTAAATATCCATCCACTTCTCAGCAATCGGTAAATGAATTTTCATCTGAACCTCGGCAAATCTTGCCTGGTATACCTGAATCTACTGCTGCTGAAGCTTCTTCATCAACACCTCCAGATGTTCCCTCTGAGTCAATGATTCAAGCTCCTGCTCAACGATGGACTATAAATCATCCAATTGATCAAATTCTTGGTGATCCAAACGCAGGTATTCAGACTCGACGAAGTTCAGGTAACATCTGTTTATTTGTAAATTTTATTTCTCTGTATGAACCATAGAAAACTGATGATGCCCTCAGAGATCCAAACTGGGTCAGTGCTATGCAAGAAGATCGTACTGAATTTGAACGAAACAAAGTTTGGAATCTTGTTCCCAGACCATCTAACAAATCTGTGATAGGTACTAAGTGGGTATATCGAAACAAGTTAGATGAATTTGGAACTGTAACCCGCAACAAAGCTAGACTAGTTGCTTAGGGATACAGACAAGAGGAAGGCATAGAATATGATGAAACTTTTGCCCCCGTGGCAAGACTCGAAGCAATTCGACTTTTTCTAGCCTATGCAGTTTACAAAGACTTCAAAGTTCACCAAATGGATGTCAAGTGAGTGTTTCTAAATGGAAAGCTGAATGAAGAAGTCTACGTTGAACAACCACCAGGATTCGTTGATCCTAAGCATCCAGAATATGTTTATAATCTGGATAAGGCCCTTTATGGTTTAAAACAAGCACCCCGTGCATGGTATGACACTTTATCCTCCTTTCTTATCGCTGAAAATTTTGAACGTGGTAAAATCGATAACACTCTATTTTTCAGAAAGGTTAAAGGTCATATTATTCTTGTTCAAATATAAGTCGATGATATCATATTTGGTTCTACTAACCCATCTTTGTGTACTCGATTCGCTGAACGAATGAAAAATGAATATAAGATGAGTTTGATGGGTGAGCTGACATACTTCCTTGGACTTCAGATCAAGCAAAGCGATAAGGGTACTTTTATCCACCAAGGTAAGTACGTTAAAGATATGCTGAAGAAATTTGATCATACTCAAAGATCAGCTGTGAAAACCCCTATGGCACCTCCGCTGACACTTAACAAGGATCCCTCTGGAAAACCTGTTAATGCCACTGCCTATTGAGGAATGATCGGCTCTCTTCTTTATCTTACACCCAAACAATCACATCTGATCGTTGTAAAGCGAATTTTCAGATATTTGAAGGGTACACCCAACCTAGGTCTTTGGTACCCCAAAGACTCAGGGTTCGATCTAAATGCCTATTCATATAGTGATTTTGCAGGTTGCAAACGGGATAGAAAAAACACCACAGGAGGCTATCATCTCCTGGATGGAAAGCTGGTAAGTTGGACAAGCAAAAAGCAAAACTCAGTGTCCACCTCTACCGTTGAAGCTGAGTATGTAGTCGCTGGTAGTGGTTGTGCTCAGGTATTATGGATGAGAAATCAGCTATTAGGCTATGACCTTTAGCTATCAAAGATTCCTATCTAGTGCGACAGCACTAGTGCCATCGCTATAGCAAACAACCCAGTGCTACACTCAAAGACAAAACGCATCGAAATCAGATATCATTTTATCAGAGATCATGTGATGAATGGAGACATAAAACTTTATTTTATACCAACTGACTATCAGTTAGCTGATCTGTTTACCAAACCTCTTGATGAGACAAGATTCAACTTTCTCATCAGCGAGCTTGGAATGCTGAACCTTGAAGAATAACTCTTCAGTGGATAAGCATTATGTCAGTAATAAAATTCTATCTCTTTTTCATCATCTAATCTCTGAATAAATGTTCTCTGATACTAAGGTATGTTTCTCTATCCCTGATCA
Organism: Saussurea involucrata; assembly: GCA_033807775.1. Lineage (NCBI taxonomy): Eukaryota > Viridiplantae > Streptophyta > Magnoliopsida > Asterales > Asteraceae > Saussurea > Saussurea involucrata. The sequence goes on from CM066324.1 coordinate 49,996,399, forward strand.
CCGAAGATTTCTTCAGTAAGTTGTATTTCAAAAATAAATTCGATCACTGACATTTATCTATTAGTGATTCTTTTGAAATAAATGAAATTTCATCTCTGATATTTCTCATCAGAGATTCTTCATAAAACAAAATCAATCCTGATAATTTCAAAACTATCAATACTGCCTTTTGAAAATGAAAGGACAATTGCTATTTGTGACGTCATCAAACGGATAAACCATGGCACAACTTTTCGTCTAACACGTTCGTTCGTTACAACTTCTTGTACAATACACTTCGTGGGACGTGTCATGTGTCACGTGTCATGATGAGTTTCTTTTCCCTCTCATCAACCTTTCTCTCTCTTCTCACTATATAAATAACTCATGTTTATACTTTTTTCTTTTACGCTCATAACTCTCCTAAAGCAAGAAAAGTTTCCTGTGCATTTGTTACATGGATTATTTGATTTTAAAACTTGCTCTTCAAGGATAAAACCTCAAGAAAGAATACCTTAATGCATTATCAATGGAAAGGTCTTCGAAACATCTTCAACCGCAAAACAGGTACTTATCTCTTCTATAATGCATTCCTGACAATCCCAACCATGTTTTTGATCTTAAATTCTTGTTTTAAAAAAATCAAAACACACGTTTCTTCAAAGAAATCATCTTCGTCATGATTTTTTATATAAAACTTCTTTTAAACTTTCTCTTTCTTCTTTAAATACGTTTTTCCAGAATCCTTCTTAAAAAGGAAACTGGTAAAACTGTGTTTTCTACTAGTTTTGCCCTTTTACAAAACGGGAAAATCAACTTTTCAAGTTTCTTTCTCTATAAGGAAACTGGTAAAAACCCTAAAACTCTTATTTTGGAATTCTTCCTAACTAAGAAAGTCTTTTCTTCTTCCTTTTTCCATTTTTGTATTTTCTCAGAAGTGGCTCCCACACCCGTTACCATGATCAAGTCTAAAAACATGAAAGGTAAGCTCAACCAGATCACATTCAGCTCCAACAACCACCTTGCTCTGTTGAAGTTCCCCGAAAAAAAGCCCTGCCAGCATCTCGTTGATGTAGTGACTTTTCTCCGCAGCTCTCCAATCTACAAAGCCCTGACAATTGCTCCACCAGCCCACAAACACCTACTCCAGCAGTTTTGGTACACTGCTGAGAAGACCAAGCAAACCCTAATATCAGGGAGGCAAGTAAATGTGATTGCCTTCCAAACTCAATTTGGAGAAGGATTCATAACTGCAAATGGAATCCGATCATCCCTCGAACTTCCTACTACTCCTTTTGAAGAACTTCCTACTGATGAGGAACTTATCAGGTTCCTAGACCTGATGAAGTACACATGGGACCCCAAACCCTGTAACCCTCAAGACAAGAAACTCACCAAGGTGATCAAGGTGAAAATGCTTTCAAAGTTGAACTACATATTCTCCCACATCATCTCTTGCATGAGTAGAAAGACCGGGTCGCTCGGTATTCGCTGATAACCATGTGAAAAATCGATTACGCTCGGATGATCTTCGATGATTTTATGGTGAAGGTCGAGAAAGAAAAGAGGGAGATGAAAGTCCCCTATGTCCGATTCGTGTCAACACTCCTTGCCCTCTTCCTCCAAAAAGACTATCCTCAAAAGGGAGATTACCAACTCCTCAGCTTGGCAGTCGTATCCTCGACTTTGAGCCCACAGCGAACGAGGTACGTTGGTCCCGAAGGCCTATACAAGTTTGTAGAAGGGGGGGGGGGGGGGGGGGTTGAATACAAACACACAGATTTTACTTTTCTAAATTGTTTATTGATAAATCATTAACAATTTACAGCTTGTTGCGGAAACAAGATTAAGGATAAGCCTAAATCTAAACAAGTTGGAACACTAAGGTTTCTTGCACTAAGAGAGATAAGGAAATTACTAATAATAACCTATCTTGAGATAAGAGATTGAACTTGTCCAGAGTTAGCAAGTTACTTCAAATGAAGTGGGTTCATCTCTTTATATACTGCATGCATTTAATGCAAGTCAGTATACACTTTACACGTGTCATTAGCTGGTTGGTTGCATGTCATTGACCTTGGTTGACAACCTTAGTAGCTGCATGGATGAACAGTGTAGTATCAGAGTGGTTGTATGATTTCAGACAGTCGGAGGTTCTTTGTACGGAGGACTTCATGATCAGCTTTCGTTGATTCAGCGATTATCATTTTCTATTCAGCGAATGATAAAGTTCAGCGATAGTTAAAGTCTTGTACTTGATACTTCACGTTGAGTGAACAAATCTGAGTCTTCGCTGATCCGCATCAGTTCATTAGGAGACTTGTCGCTGGTTCTTGAGCTTGATCTTCGACTTCAGCGTAGAACCTTTGTTGACGTGAAACTTGTCTTCAGGGATCATAAGTAAACAACTAACTTATCAGCGATCATCATAATGACTGAACAGACTCAGTATTAATGGTGAACAGTTTCGTTGAATGTTTAATTTAAAGAGCGAGAGTTCCTATCAGCGGTACTGGAAGATCTTAGTACTTATCAGCGATAGTGAAACTCTGATACATATTGTTTACTTACAATTTTCACTAAGTATATAAGAGAGGGTCATTATCAAATCACTGAGGGTTTGGATCAACAATCTCCCCTATTTGATTATGACATAGCAACAAAGAAAATTTCTATTAAATGAAAACATAAGGATAAAAAGAACTCATAAAATATTTGTCCATTTTACTGTTTTCTGGGATCTTTTCAGTACTGATGGAGTAAAGTACATTCAATGAAATCTTTCTTTAAAACTTTGAATCAGGATACAAAGAGAAATGAAAAGATTACAAGTACAAGCGAAATAAATTACAAGTACAAAAGGATAACTGATAAAATAGATGAAAGAGGCGATCCTATCAGCTTACAAAGGTTCTTCCTTAATGAGAAGTTCATCAAGGGTCATTGATGTGGTGGGAATCATCCAGTCAGGAACGGTTACACCTTGTTTTCTTTTGATCAGCGCTTCTTCAAAAATCAAGGGTTTCAGATGTCGTGCCTGAGGGTCATTTCTGAAGTCACACCAGTAGATGAGATCTCTGAGCTGTTCGATTGGAGTGATTGGAAGCTCAGCGATCCGTTGAAAATGCTTTCCACCATCGTAGTCATGAAAAAATATCCCGTAGGGTTCGCTTATGACTTTTCCAGGGATGAAAGTCTCACCAGGAGGAAGAGATGTGTCAAGCATGGAAAGATCAGGATCAGGACCAAGGACTTCAGCACGTGAAAAACCAATACCTGTTTCATTTCGAATGACATGGCCATCAATTGAAGATATAGATTTCTTCTTCTTCTTTGCTGAGGCCTTTCTTTTCTGACTTTCGAGAGGAGGAGGAGGAGGAATATCCACACAGGAGTAGACTAAGTCGATTTGTTTGTTGATCAGCTTTTCAACATGTTCCTTGTATTTCGACTTGGACTTCTGGATGGCTAACCTGATCTCTAACCATTCAGAGAGACCGTACTTCGTTATGGCTTCAGCATAGAATTTTTCGGACTTCTTATCTTCTCTGAATATCTCAATTTCAGCGATTGAAACAAGGGTTGTTCTTCCAGAGATGAATACCTTGTTGATTTTGGCAGGAGAGTCTCTGTAGTTGACCTTTTCTTTGCACCAGGCTAAAGTTGACTGAGACACAGTTCTCTTTTCTTCGGTTATCTTCTTGGAGTTTTCCCAGAGCTGACGTTGAACATCAATGGGAACTCTTTTCAGCTTGGGGTCTTTTATTGAACGTTTAGAAAGCTGGATGGCGTATTCTCTGTCTTTTTCTTCAGCTTCTTTTTGTTCAGCTATTAGACGTTCAGCTCTGAGATGTTCCTTGTATTCCTTTTTGGAAATTCTGAACTTTGGAGGAACTGAAGGAAGTTGATCACGCCTCAGAATGATTCGCTGATCCTCGAATCGCTTTATTATCTCCTCTCTTCTTTTCTGATCCTTTTCACTTAGCTTTTGAGGAGCTAAGGAAGGTCTGCCTCTGTGCGAGAGTAGTTGTTCTTCTGGTTCATCAGTCTCAGAGATTAAATCTAAGACTGGGATTATTTCTTCAGCAGCAGCTGGTATTTTTGGTGAAGTCGCAGTTGTGGAGCCTTCAGCGATATCCTCAAACAGGGGAGAGGACTAGCTGAAACACAGCGATCTTACGAGTAAGAAATTGGGTAGAATCAGATAGAGAGAATTGGTTCAAGTGTATAGGCTTGGGTAGTAGAACTGATAGGTATGATAGAGGAGGGATGGAGTGAGATGTTTAGCATACCTGACAAACCGGCTTTTCAAGCAAGATCATCAGATTGTCATCTTCAGCGACGCTTTTGCCTTTGCCTTTCTCAGCTCCAGAGGCCGAGGGCTTTGTCTTTGTCTGCTCCCCTGAAGGTTCATTTATCGAGATTCCCTTAAGAGCTTTGATCTTTTGAGCAGGTTTGACGATAAAGAAGTCATCGTCATCTTCGTCATCATCATCATCATTCTTTGGAGAAGAAGATGGTTCATCATCAGGGATGTCGACGGCTTCATCATCTTCTGCTTCGGATTCAGTTTTCTTAGCTTCTTCTTCGAGTTGCTCCCCCTCAGATACAGAGGCGAGCTTCTCGGTTTCCTCAGGGTTTTCATCTCCCTGAGGTCCAGCGGTGGTTTCTTCAGCATCCTTCTTTTCTCCCCTGATAGATTCATCATGGGAAAGGTCTTCAGCGCTCTTGGAGAGATCTTCAGCGCTCTTCTCCCCCTCTTTTTCATGATGACTGGGGGAGGAATGGCTAGATTCAGCAGCGTTGGTAGGTTCTCTGTCTTCTTGGCCAGAGAGACCTACACAAACTTCAATCTTTGCTAATCTGTCTTCAAGGCCAGAAATAGCAGGATTGATCTTCCCGAGCTCAATGCGATCTGCCGCTGTAAAATGTTCAGATTCAGGGACAGGGGCAGGAGCAGGAGTATTCGCCTTGTGCAACAGCTGTTCGATCATAGTCTTCATCGAACCAACGTCAGTCTTTACAGAGCTTAAGTCAGTCGTCAGAGTGTTGACATTTGTCTTCACAGCAGACATATCTCCCTCTAGTGTTCCAACCGATGTCTTCAGCGTTGTAAATTCGCTGGACATGGACGAAACTGAGTTTTTGAGAGAGGTGTAGTATGTGTAGATATCAGCGAGCACCTTGGCGAAGTCGCTGAGAGTCTTATCAAGTTGCTTCATGTCATCTGTGGAAGCCTTCTTCTCCACCACCGTTGTCAGTTTGTTCAGATTCTCTCCAGCGTTTGTTACAGCTGTAGAGTTATTGGAGAGAGTAGTGTTGAGACCTGTCAGCTTTGTCTCCACGGACTTCAGAGAGGCGTTGATATCTCCCAAATTAGGACCTGTAACATATAAAAACTTGTGAACAGAGGAAAGCTCAGAAGTTTGGGGTTTAGTCACAGTGTTTATGGGTTGTTGTTTACCTGCAGGAGGATTGGTGAATTCATCAAAATCACGGGTTCCTGAGTAAAGTTCCATGTCATCTTCAAAAGTGCCCATGGATTTTTTTGCAGGTCCTGTCTTCATCATTCATGGAGAATCAGCTTTATGTTCCGAGGAAATGATGGCAGCTCCAGTTAGATCTGGAGTAGAGACCAAATGAGTGGAGGGAGGAGCGAAGGATAAGAATGGGGGTTGGGTTATGAGTTCAGCGTTGGATTCGCTGACAATCACTTCATCAGTCTTTTGAGAGACTGAAGGAGGTTGGGTAGGTTCCAAGTTTGTAACCTCAGCGTTTAGAGACGCTGAAGTTGGGATAAAAGGGATGGCTTGTTCAGGTGTGGCAGAGCGTACCACTGAACGTTCCTTCAGCTCTGCAGAAAGAGCTGAGGAGTCTTCAGCATGAGATTGCTGGGGTTGCTCCTTTGTTTTCTTGATCCTTTTAGAATCAAGTGGGGTAGATGAATGTTTCCTTTTCTTAGAAGGAGAGGATTTTGTGGCCAGGGAATCAGCGATGGGTATTGTCGCTGAAGGAGCCACAGAAGTAGAAGAAGGGTTGAGAAGAGTTAAGAGGGTAGAAAGACGTACCTCATTTTCAACAGGTTTGAAGTCAAGTACCTTAGGGCCAATCTGAGAGAGTTTTAGATCGCCCTCTTGCGGGTAGCTGTCCTTCAGGCCATATTGAAAGATAGCGCTGATGAATCGGGGGTAGGGAACCCAAGCAGGCCTGTCAGCGGCAGAGTCTACTCTTTGCAGCAAGTCATCATAGATGAGAGATGCCCAGTCAATGTGTAGACCTTTCAGCAGAGCGTATCCCATAGCTTGTTGAGGTTGAGCGGCTTGATCAGAAGAGCTGGTCTTGGCAGTCATGCAGCTGATAAGGTGAGCGAAGATGAAGTTCATCTCGCTGGGCATTTTCGATTTCTTCAGCAGTGTTAGATTCTTCTCAGGCTTCTTGTCTCTGCCCATTTCCCATACATAGCCCATTGCATCAAAAAATGCAATAAGAGCTTCTTTGTCAGCGATCTTCTTATGGTCAGGGAAAGGAACAAAAGGTTTTTCCTTTGTAGCGATGGGAAAGTTCAGAGCTTTGCGAATGATGGCGGGTGTGATCTTTATCGTGCCATATTCAGTATCGCAGAGGATACAATCAACTGTTTTGGAGGGATCTTTGGCGGATGGTAGCTGAGAGTGTCTGGCAGAGTACCAGAACTGAGATAGTAGCAGCTGACTTGCAGGGGGTGAAATGGTCAGGGCTGTTGAAATGCAGCAATTCTTCAGGAAATTAACAGCATCTGTCAGATGTGTGACTTGCTTTCGAGGAGGAAACTCGAGAAGCGTAGAAAGGTTGTTTATCTTAGTCCAGTCTAGTTGATCAAGTTTGAACTTGACTTGTGGAGCCTTGAGGATTTCCACTTCCTCAGAGTCAGCGGAGATGTTCTCAGCGGTAGCAGGAATGTCAGACGAGGCCATTTCTCTGTATTAACAGTTCAACCAAAGATGTTAACAAATAAGAATAATCTTAATGTGGAAAGAATTTCCAATAAGATGTTTCGAAATTTTATCCATTTCATTCAGACACAAATGTCTTAATGAAGATTAGGGTTTTTCATGATTTTTGAAACGAAATGTAAAACCCATTTTCTTGTTTTCCAGTTTTCTGTGAAGAAATAGATTCTGGAAACGAATGAAGAACAAGTTTAAGATTTTGCATTTAAACATGAAGAACAACCATGAAATGGTTGTGTTCATAAAACCACGAAAGAAAAATGATTTCATTTTACGAAGTTCTTTTGTTTGATCTTGTTAAAACAATGAGAAGATCGGAAACAAATTATACGCATTCGGTAATAAATAAGAACATATTAACCTTGATGTTTGATGAAGAAGATGATGAACAGTTCTTGAAGTTTTTGAAATCACAAATGCAACAGTGAATTCTTTCTTGCGGAGGAAGATTGATCGCGTAAAAGAAAAATATAAACAAAGAATTTGTTTATATAGAGATTTTAGAGAAAGAAAATCTTGAGCGGGAAAAAATTTTCATCATGACACGGACACGTGTTTGCATTTGATTGGAAGTTTGAACGAGACGTGCAAACATGTGTCAGGAAGAGAAAACGTGCCGGGGTTTTATCTGTTGTAATGACGTCACAACTGTCCTTTCATATTCTTGGTTGTCTCTGAGGTTTTGAAAAACTCAGAGATACTTTTGAAAACATGAAGCACTGAATGAAAATATTCAGTGAAGGTTTTAAGAAATTTCAAAAATGTCGCTGTTAAGGAAGAGATATTCAGCGATGCATTTTGTTTTGAAATCTTGCATTTTCATGCGATTGTTAGAGAGAGAGATAACATACCTTGATATCAGTGAATTAAGTTTATTCAGAGAGAAGATGATAGAATGGGTTATAAAAGTTGATTTTATCCTTTCGCTGATCAATGTGAACCGCTGAAGATTTTATCCTTCAAAGTTCAGCATTCCAAGCTCGCTGATGAGAAAGTTGAATCTTGTCTCATCAAGAGGTTTGGTAAATAAGTCAGCTAACTGATAATCAGTTGGGATAAAATGAAGTTCTATATCACCATTCATCACATGATCTCTGATAAAATGATATCTGATTTCTATATGTTTGGTCTTTGAATGTAGTACTGGATTGTTTGCTATAGCGATGGCACTTGTGCTGTCGCAATAGATTGGAATTTTGGAGAGCTGAAGATCATAGTCTAGTAGCTGATTTCTCACCCACAAGACTTGAGAACAACAGCTTCCAGCAGCTACATATTCAGCTTCAGCTGTGGAAGTGGACACTGAATTTTGCTTTTTACTTGTCCAACTTACTAGCTTTCCACCCAGGAGCTGACATCCTCCTGTGGTGCTTTTCCTATCCATTTTGCAACCTGCAAAATCACTATCTGAATAGGCGGTTAGATCAAATCCTGAATCTTTGGGATACCAAAGACCTAGATTCGTTGTACCCTTAAGATATCGAAAGATTCGCTTTACAGCTTTCATATGAGATATCTTAGGTTCAGCTTGATATCGTGCACACAAGCATGTTGCAAACATAATATCGGGTCGGCTAGCTGTAAGATACAATAGTGAGCCGATCATTCCACGGTACAGCGTGACATTGACAGGAACACCCTTAGTGTCCTTATCAAGTGTCAGTGGTGGTGCCATAGGGGTTTTCATAGCTGAACTTTCAGTTAAGTCGAATTTCTTCAGCATATCTTTAACATATTTTCCCTGATTTATGAAAGTTCCTTTCTCATTTTGCTATATTTGAAGACCAAGGAAATATGTTAGTTCACCCATCATGCTCATTTTATACTCATCTTTCATTCTATCAGCGAAACGAGTACAAAGCTCAGGGTTAGTAGAACCAAATATAATGTCATCAACATATATTTGAACTAAAATGATATGACCTTTCACTTTTCTAAAAAAGAGTTTTGTCAATCTTACCTCGCTCAAAATTTTCAATATGGAGATAAGTAGAAAGAGTGTCATACCATGCACGAGGAGCTTGCTTCAAACCATAAAGTGCCTTATCCAGTTTATAAACATAACCTGGACGCTTAGAATCTGAGAATCCTGGAGGTTGTTCCACATACACTTCTTCATTCAGCTTTCCATTCAAAAACGCTGACTTAACATCCATCTGATGTACTTTGAAGTTTTTGTGTACATCATATGCTAAGAATAGACGAATAGATTCAAGTCTTGCTACTGGAGCAAATGTTTCGTCATAATCTATGCCTTCCTCTTGTATGTATCCTTGAGCAACAAGACGAGCTTTGTTGCGGGTTACAGTTCCATGTTCGTCCAACTTGTTTCGATAGACCCATTTAGTGCCTATTACTGTTTTATCAGTTGGTCTCCGAACAAGTTTCCAAACTTTGTTTCTTTCGAATTCAGTCAGTTCTTCTTGCATGGCGCTGACCCAGTTTGGATCTTTGAGGGCATCATCTACTTTCTTTGGTTCAGTTAGTGAAATAAAATTTACAAATAAACAAATATTACCTGCACTTCGTCGAGTCTGAATCCCAGCGTTTGGATCACCAAGAATTTGATCAATTGGATGATTTATAATCCATCGCAGAGCCGGAGCGTGAGACGCTGACTCAAATTGAACTGGAGGAGCTGAAGATGAAGCTTCAGCGACGTCAGGAGTATCAGCCAAGAGAGGAATGGATGCAGTTGTCATTATATTCACCGATTGCTGAGAAGTAGATGGAATGTCTGAGACATTTGGTTCAGCGTTAGGTATAGTGTTTATAGGAACAACTGAGACCCAAGAAGTTTCAGCTTCACTGTTCTGCATATTTGGAATGATAGGACTATCATCTTCTACTGGATGAGCATTAGTGGGAATATCTTCTGAATCACCAAGATGAGAAAACATCCATTGATTCAGTTCTTCAGTATCAGCGGACGGTTTAGAGTTCGTTGAACGGGATTCGTCAAACGTGATGTGAATAGTTTCTTCTACAGTTTGTCTTCTACGATTGAAGACTCTGATGGCTTTGGAAACTGAGGAGTATCCAAGAAAGATTCCATCATCAGCCTTAGGATCAAACTTTCCAAGAGCATCTCTGTTATTCAGTATAAAACACTGACATCCAAAGATGTGAAGAAAGCTGATTGAAGGCTTTCTCCCATGAAAGAGTTCATAGGCTGTCTTTTTGAATCGTTTAACTATCAGCGACCTGTTTTGCGTAAAACAAGCAGTGTTGACAGCTTCTGCCCAAAACTGAGTAGGCAGGTGAGAATCGTTGAGCATTGAACGTGCAGCTTCAATAATTGTTCTATTTCTTCTTTCAGCGACTCCATTTTGTTGCGGTGTTCTCACTGAAGAAAAGTTGTGAGAAATACCCTTACTCTCAAGGAAGGAATCAAGAGAACTGTTTTTGAATTCAGTCCCATGATCACTCCTTATTGAGCGAACGGTCAGATTGTTCAGGGTTTCCATCTTCCGAACAAAATTGATGAGTTCTTCAGGGGTGTCACTCTTAGAACGGAGAAACATTACCCAAGTGAAGCGAGAGAATTCATCAACTATGACCAGCGTATATTTCTTTCCATCGATGGATTGTTTGTTAACAGGGCCAAACAAATCCATATGGAGTAGTTGTAGAGGAGATGACACTGAAGAAACTTTCTTTGATTTAAAGCTTGCTTTGGTCTGCTTCCCTTTTTCACACGCTGAACATAACGACTCTTTGGCGTATGAATGCTGAGGTAGACCAGTGACTAACTCTTTTGAAGAAAGAGTGTTCAGTGTCTAGAAATTTAGATGAGATAGCCTCTTATGCCATAGCCAGTTGACATCAGATGAGGCCTTTGAGAAGAAACAGGAGTTCTCAGTGGTTGTTGAGTCCATGTTTATTACATAAACATTTTCCAAACGATAACCGCTGAGAGCTATCTTCTCCTTTTTGTCAGAGACAAAGCAGGATTCTTTAGTAAAGATTACTTTGTTATCCATGTCGCAAAGCTGACTGATGCTTAGAAGATTATGCTTCAGCCCTTCAACATATGCGACTCTTCTGAAGGAGGTTGTACCATTTGAAAGTACACCATACCCTCGGGTATGTCCTTTTCCATTTCCACCGAAAGTCACAGAGGGACCCTTCTCTTCTTTGTATTCAGCGAGCAGGCTTTTCTTTCCAGTCATGTGTCTAGAGCATCCGCTATCAAGATACCAGATACCCTTCTTAACCTGCAATACAAAGTAAGATTAGTTTTTCTTGGGTACCCACTTAACCATGTATACACGTTTGTCAGCGGAAGTAGTTGGAATGGAAGGTTCAGCAGTCTTCGCAGCATTTGAAGATTCAGCTTTGTCTTTCTTCACTTTGGTTAATTTCTTAACCTCAGTGGTAGAATTCACCTTGACCTGATTTGCACCAGGGTTGGTCTTCTTTGCCTTGGGGGCAATCTTCACCTTAGCTATCTTTTCAGCTTTGGTGGCTGTGGGGAACTTACTAGCAATATGATCGGTAAGTCCACAGTGATAACATTTCCTATATCTAAAAGTAGTTCTAGGACCATTTGAATGCTGAGCTTTTAATTTCAAATTAGAAGTGCCAGCACCAAGTAACTATTGGCTTTAGAAATGGGACGAACATTCAGTTCTTCAGATTTCTTACCAAGGACATCCAATCTGAGTCTAGGAGTAGATCGCTGAATAAATCCAGATATCTGCTTCCTTGATCCAGAGGGATGAGCCACTGAAGCTTTAGAAGCATTCAGTTTTGGTACTAAGGTACCCTTCTGAGTATTCTGGTAAATAACAATTCCTTTACCTTTGTCTTTACAGACAGAGGTAGGTTTTGAATAAACCATTTTCTCCTTGCCTTTTGAGGAGGTAGGAGTTTCCTCAGGGATTGGTGTAACGGACGAGGAGCACTGAGAAGATGAAGTATCAGCGACTGAGGATACGAACGTTCCAACTTTAAGCATTGAACGCTCAGTGGTTGTTTTTGGAGTTTCATAATTGTAACCCAAACCACGTTTATCACTCAGGGGAATCTGAGACTTTATTATCTCAGTGATCTTTGTTGAAGAATTACACCATCCTTCAACAGTAGCTTTTTCAGCCTTTAATGCAGCGATAGCTTTTGCTCGTTTCATTTTGACTAGCTGATTTAAATATACTTGATCTTTAAAATCTTCTTCAATTTTAGAAAGCTTTTCTATTTGAAGGTGGCAGTTTTTAAGCTTTTCAGCGAGATCAAGATTTTGGTTTTCAACCACAGTTTTTCCGTTCATGGCTTCGTATAAACTTCTAGTCAAGAGATCGATCTTACGGAGACTATCAGCTTCATCAATATTTGCAATATTGGTAAAGAAAGAAGGTGATACCTGAATAGCAGATGTTGAAGTGGAGGGAATGTCTGAACTTTCTTCCTCTTCTTCAATCTTGGCCATAAGACATAGATTTGCTTCATCATCTTCAGAGTCAGATGATGATGCTTCTTCATCAGAAGCAACCCAATCATAGTCAGCCATCAGGCCTTTATTCTTCTTCTTAAAGCTTTTCAGCTTTGCATATTTTTCTTTCAGCTTTGAATATTTGTCATCTTTATTTCTTGGAGCAAAGGGTTTCTTTGTAAAAGCTGAGGGTCTAGAAACTTTCTTTGACCTGCACTCGTTAGCGAAATGTCCTGTCTTTTCGCAGTTAAAACAAGTAGCAGTAGCCTTGTCAACAAAAGCTGATGATCTAGGATTGTCAGTTATGGAAAGAGGTTTGTTCTTTTTAAACATTTTCTTTTTGGCAAATCTCCTGAACTTCTTAGTTAGGAGAGCCAAAGATTCATCATTATCTGAATAATCAGAATCTGATGACCTTTCATAGTTACTCTCTAACTCAGTGATAGTGACCGAGGGTCGCTGAGTAGAGAGTTCCTCTGAGATTAAAGCAACAGGGGTGCTTTTGGAATCTTTTACAAGATTCTTCTTAAGATGGCTTGATTGCTCATGATTCAGCAACGTGCCATATAAGGTAGCAAGGGTCATTGATTTTAGATCCTTTGACAGCTTGAGACACATAGAATAATTGTCCCAGCTTTCAGGTAAACATTCTAGAAACTTTGTCAGCACTTCAAAGTTAGAATATTCCTTACCAACAGTTTTCAGATCTATAATTAAACAATTAAAACGTTGGTGAACTTCAGAGAGAGTTTCATTCTTACCAGAAATGAAGCTTTCGTATTGTCTTACCAGGTTGATCTTTCTTGAGTCCTGGACTTCAGACGTTCCTTCATACTGAACACATATTGTGTCCCACATGGCTTTTGATGTTTTCAAATTCATGACGGAATGGTAGACTTCGTCAGGAAGAGCCATGGATAGTATGGATCTGGATTTTGTATCTATAGCCACTTTCTTCTTATCTTCGTCAGTCCATTGAAGGATTTCCTTAGGTACCAGCCTTTCTGGAATAGCAGGTCTATTCTCAGCTCCTGGAACTGCAGCATCAATTCTTACAGGGATGAATGGACCATTCTCGAGATAGTAAAGCATAGTAGGGTCTACACCTTCTAAGAAGAGTGTCATCCTATTTTTCCATAATTTGAAGTTATCTTTGGAAAATCTGGGAGGTTTAGCAAGAGAACCATTGTCTATATAATTTGTGTTTGTGTTGGTGGCCATTTTCAGATAATAGCAAGGAAGAGAAATATCTTAGATTAGATCTTGTTTATGAGATTAAACAAATCCGCTCTGATACCACTTGTTGGTCCCGAAGGCCTATACAAGTTTGTAGAAAGGGGGGGGGGGGGGGGTTGAATACAAACACACAGATTTTACTTTTCTAAATTGTTTATTGATAAATCATTAACAATTTACAGCTTGTTGCGGAAACAAGATTAAGGATAAACCTAAATCTAAACAAGTTGGAACACTAAGGTTTCTTGCACTAAGAGAGATAAGGAAATTACTAATAATAACCTATCTTGAGATAAGAGATTGAACTTGTCCAGAGTTAGCAAGTTACTTCAAATGAAGTGGGTTCATCTCTTTATATACTGCATGCATTTAATGCAAGTCAATATACACTTTACACGTGTCATTAGCTGGTTGGTTGCTTGTCATTGACCTTGGTTGACAACCTTAGTAGCCGCATGGATGAACAGTGTAGTATCAGAGTGGTTGTACGATTTCAGACAGTCGGAGGTTCTTTTCTGACATTTCGTACGGATTCGTGCAAGGGAGGTTAAGACAAAAGTACTTTGTACGGAGGACTTCATGATCAGCTTTCGTTGATTCAGCGATTATCATTTTCTATTCAGCGAATGATAAAGTTCAGCGATAGTTAAAGTCTTGTACTTGATACTTCACGTTGAGTGGACAAATCTGAGTCTTCGCTGATCCGCATCAGTTCATTAGGAGACTTGTCGCTGGTTCTTGAGCTTGATCTTCGACTTCAGCGTAGAACCTTTGTTGACGTGAAACTTGTCTTCAGGGATCATAAGTAAACAACTAACTTATCAGCGATCATAATAATGACTGAACAGACTCAGTATTAATGGTGAACAGTTTCGCTGAATGTTTAATTTAAAGAGCGAGAGTTTGGATCAACAAGTACGTCTCTCTGAACTCAAACAACTTCTTCTCGCTCCTACTTCTTCTCTATCGGCGAAAACATCAGCGGGACAACCTCCCACTGCTACCCAAGCCACCACCACCAAATCCTCATCGAAGAGGAAACACTCAGACACCAACCTTGGTTCTCACAAAACCAAGAAGATTGCTAAGGACAAACCCCAGCCCTCTCAGGTTACTGAATCAGTGATTGCTTCTTCACAAGCAACACTTGATACTTTCGTGGTTCACTCCACCACCTCTGCACCTGCTACAACGGCCACTTTAGCGCCTTCAACCGTTGAAGCTTCTCTGGTATCTACCCCAACCTTCTCAGTGTCTTAAAGCACCGAAGAAGCAGTTCTTGGCAACACCGGTGCCGCCCCAGTTCACTGCACGACCTTCTCCACAGTTGCTTCTACTCCTCCATTTTTGGTCATTACATCTGCACCAACGATTACACTCGCTGACAATCATGAATCGCTCCTGCAGAACCTAATGCAGCAGAACCAAACAAGACCTGATGGTTTTCCACTTGGAAGCACTCAGGGCATGCCTACAACGTCCTTGTCCGAAATGGAACAGGACATGTTATACTATGGTGGGAGTAGTCATTTCGATGACTTCTCGCGATCATCAGGTACCAAACCCTTTTTATCTATCTCTTCTCAACCCCTTTCCTCTTTTGGGCTTTCCTTTGCTGAAAATTCTTTTTTCTTACTGGTCCTAACTTGGGCACCATCTCTGCATCCATCAAGGATGTAAAGGATCAGGTTGACTCCTTATCTAAGGATTTAACCAACAACACCAACGCCGTGAACAATGTCGGCGATTCGCTGAACAATCTCTCCACCTATCTCTCTGCAAAGGCTGACAATGCCCATCTATCAGCGCTAACTGAAGAGGTGAAGACGCTTCAAAAAGACGTAGTCCACAACTCCTCCTCCCTCCAATCACTGAGCTCAACGGTATCCAACCTCAACACTACCGTGGGTACTCTTCAAGGAGTCGTTTCTGTTATCGGCAATAAAGTCGATGCTCTCAGGGGTCAAGTGAGCAACCTCGTTTTAAAAGTTGACTCCTCCAACTCCCTTATCTCCAAACTCCTTGACCGCCTGAATGAACTAGTGGCTCCTGCCCCATCCTTTACAGCTGATGATCGGACAAAGCTGGGGATGGCGGCTGATTTATTGTATAAGCCACCGCAAAAGATTGTAACGACCCGTCCCAATAATACACCATATAATAGCATTTACCAACCAAAGATATATAACAAAAGATACATATTATTCACATAAGGTCCGAAGGTCTTAAAAATGTACATTACGTAATGTGGTCCAAACTTTTCGCTAGCATATTTTACAATACTATCCGTACAAAATGTTTAAGGAAAACTTCTAAATCCCGAGTAGCCTTCAAAAGCATGTCATACTTTATCCTTGCCTTTATACCTTCCTTGACCTGGAATACATATTTTTGAAAACAAAATGAGGGTTAGACCAAACGGTCTAGTGAGATAATCCCTGTCAGTTTAGTGATCCTTTTGTAAAACACAAATATACAACAAGTATTTAAATACCATGTAAGACTCGTGCACTGTGTACAACTCCTCATTCCCATGGCGATATTAGTTGGTTGCGAGCCAACTAATCATTTTTCTCCGCTGCACTAAAATACAGCCAACTCCGCTGTCCTTCCGTACAGCCAAACTCCATCGGTCCTAAGCCTAGCCAACATGCACTCGTGTAGTGTAATGCTCGTATAAATATAATATACACCTCAATATATCATACTTCATACATATGCACATAATTACACTAATTATCACATTCCCAATCTACATATATGTATTCCAGTTTGAAAACATTTTAAAGTAAAACTCACATGTTTGCTTATCAAAACGCTTCCAAGCTTTTCTCAAAACGATTCAGCTTTCACCCCAAATTCACAGAATCTGAAACAATTAGATACAATTACCTCTTTACCAATCGAACACATATGTCTTACTAGGGCTAAGAACTCTAGATAAATCTATCTAACTCTTACCCTCAAATGTTTCCCCCAAATCCGACCTTAAGTCAAGTCCACAGTATATCTATTCTGTAACACCCAGAAAATCCTTGTGAGTAATAATAGTCCTAATATTTCTTTATATTTTGACTTCTTAGATTATAATTGAATTCCTAAGTAATTTCCGTGATTTTACTTGTTATTTGATAACTTCCGATAGAAATCAGTAAGTTTATTACTTAAGGAAATTAATGAAAAATAGATGATAAAGTTAAATATTAGATTTTATGGATTAGTTGGTTGGGTAATTTGAATACGAGTCCAACGGTAATAATGGTTAAGTAATGATAATTATGCATACTTTTGCTTTAGTAATGAGTACCACCCTTCCGTTTTATGGAAGTTTTTGTTAACCCCTGTTTTGGGGTGTTACAAGTTGGTATCAGAGCATTAGCTTAAGTGAACTAAGTATGCTGAGGAGGTACTTAGACTTAAGCTGTGATGAGTTAAGTTATAATTGTGAGATATGGGTAGAAGTACTAAGACGGGATAGTCTTATAGTTGACAGAAATACGTGAAATTAGTACTGTGACAATGGTAATGAGAATTCTCATGTATAATATGTTCACAATTCCAGTTAGCTACTGTTATTATGAATATATTATTACGCGAGCATGCTTATTTCTAAATTGTTACAGTGACTAACGATCGGTAAAGTACATTTTGTATAAGGGTATGTGCATAACCATTTTCTTATGATTATCCCTTTAGGTTATAGTAGAACAATGGTGATTATGCCAACAAAATCCTTTGGAGGACAGATCGGTAAATGATTGGGGGTTGGAAGGACAACCTGGAAATTTGCGGGGTTCATGAACGTCCGCCAAGGTAACCTTTAATAGGTGGTTGATGCGTGTAGAGATAGAATATGAGATGTTTGACCAAGACGAAAATAGTATGACATGGTGGATACGTGAATCGTGGAATGCAGGTATAGCAAACGTCATAAGGCCAAGAGGGCGACCACCGGTCGGAGGTAGAATGTCAATGATAAGTTACGTAAGTAAGACGATTGACCTCGTTGAGTAATTAGCCTTCATTTGCGAGTAAAGTTTTTATGCATGGTGTTCTAGAGTATGTTACATGAATTATGTTATAATTAAAGTTTGCGTAATGTGAATACATTGATTTTTTTTTCTTTTGAGATCATGTATGAATATTAAGTTAGAATCGGAAGATTAAAAGTTGAAGGATCACCTTGTGGGGGGTGTTAGGATAGTGAAAGACTATTGTTGTAGATGAACATTCTACTTGTGATGTAGATGGTTTATATAGAATGAAGAATTAGGCACAAACATGGTAAGTATGCTCAATTTAAAGTAAGTATGGATTTTCAAACAGTAAACGTTAATGTTATTTTGAGATTTGGAGATTAAGATGTGGATGATGACGGTATTGAAGACCAAGCAATAGTCGGATAAAGGTTTAATGATAAACGGTTACTTTAAGGAGGCTTACAAATCTAAGTTGGGGAGCGGATAATGAGGAAAGAAGTAAGGTTCAGGAAATATGAAAGATGAATCCTTGTTCCTTTTAGGTTTTTTTATTTGTAAATGGAACTCATGTGTGGGATTGGTTAAAGTGCAAAGGTTGGTGATAATTAGGTGTTAACTTTTGGGTTTAAGGCCAAACACCTTTAGTTTAATCGGGGAATTGTAGCTGATTTTAAAAGGAATGATGGTGATGGTAGTAGTAACCTTAAGATACTCATTTGTGATGAGTGGTTTTAGGGAACTAATCTTTGTGTATGGTTAATAAACCTGTCCGTTTGATGATTAATTATTTGAGATGGATTTTGGGGTCTATTAGAGCTCTTTGGATGTGAATGGCCGTTAACGATAGGGACAATTGAAATTAGAGATTCGGTTGGTCTCAGTATTAATTGAGCCTTAAAATTGATTTAGAGTTTGAAACTGAAATCAAGATGTATAGAACATTTTAAGGTTGGGAGATGACTGAAGTCGTATGGTTGGGAGTTTCTCTATGGTTGGAACGTTTATCCGTACATAAGTACAAAGTATGTGTAGGGGCTTTGTTAATAAACAATTGTTCGAGGAATTGTCTTTATAGACCGTGTGGATGGAATTTAGATTCCCGTTAGGAATTGTTAAATTTTGGTCGACAGTGAGTCGGTTGATTTTGGGTTGTAAAGGATATAGATTTCGAGGACAAAATCGTTTTAAGGTTGGGAGAATTGTAACACCCGGAAAATCCTTGTGAGTAATAATAGTCCTAATATTTCTTTATATTTTGACTTCTTAGATTATAATTGAATTCCTAAGTAATTTCCGTGATTTTATTTGTTATTTGATAACTTCCGATAGAAATCAGTAAGTTTATTACTTAAGGAAATTAATGAAAAATAGATGATAAAGTTAAATATTAGATTTTATGGATTATTTGGTTGGGTAATTTGAATACGAGTCCAACGGTACTTTCCGGGGTAAAAACCGAGTTCTAACAAAGAAGTTACGGCCAAATTAGTGGAAAATGAGAAGCAAGCAAACAGAGGCTGGCGCCGATGGTTGGCGCCGATGCATCGGCGCGGGTGATCGGCGCCGAGCACCTGACGTGCCAAAAGGGGGTTAAACCCACCTCTTTACCCTTAGTCACTCATTCTTTCACTTAAGAACTCCCAGATTAGAATTTTGCTCCTGCTTCTTCTTCTTAGACGATTTTACATCAAATCCTAAGGTAAACTTACATCTCTTAATCCTAATCCAATTCAAGCAATTGTTAGATGAATCTTACCATTTAAACTCCATTTAGGGCTATATATCTTCATCCTTCTTATTGGAGTGTTTGAGTTCATATCATCAAGATTAGGATTACTCCAATTGAAGAATTAAGGTGAGTAACTTGTATCTAATTGATTGTATTATACTTATCTACCATTCTTTATCTTGATTTTGGTATTGTTAATGAGAAATCTTGATTTATAAGCTCTCAATGGTTAAGAGGGAAACAAGAAGAGTTCAAGTAAGTTATGGTGGATTAATTGTGTTTTATTACTTAGAATGCCATGGTAAATGTTGTGTTAAAGGTTTGGGTTTGATTATACATCATTGGTATGTGATTATGATGATGGCTTAATATATGTCTTAATGAAGCAAATATGGCTTAATGGGCAAAATGGACCTATTATTGAATTGTAAACATGGATGTTTATTATTGATAGCATATGGAATATGATTTAATACATATGGATGTATATGAACTACATGGAAGTAGTATTGATCATGCTAAATGGTTGGACCATTGTTATGTGTTAAATATGTTTGAATATTATTTGGATTAATATATTTGGTATTCACATAATTGGAGGAGCACCTAGTAGGCATTGGAGGATATATTCTTACACACCGTGGGGTAAGTGTAATTGATTCATACACTCGGATACCGTGGGGTTTTCCGTTGTGTTATGCCTTGTGACAATACCGTGGGGTACCGATCAAGGTATATCTTCAATTATGATGTAACTGGGTAGCGATATGGGCCTTCTCCATGGAATCCAATTTGTGAATGTATCGAATTGTTATTCCTACATGCTATGATTATGCTCTATGTGCTATGTGTAAACCTCACTTAGGCTTTAAAAGCCTAACACTTGTTATGTGTTTTATGTATTACAGATTTTAGTGGTTCCGGACACAAGAAGGTCTAGAACGGGGTTGTGAGCATGGGATCATTGTTGGAGAGTTAAAGATTGGAAGATTGATAATAGAACTTACCGACATCCTTTTGATATTTGATTGCTATAGTAGTGATCAAATAAGCTAGTGGTCCATTAGTAGTTATAATTGACTAAATCTTTGTAATAATGGTTAAGTAATGATAATTATGCATACTTTTGCTTTAGTAATGAGTACCACCCTTCCGTTTTATGGAAGTTTTTGTTAACCCCTGTTTTGGGGTGTTACAAGTTGGTATCAGAGCATTAGCTTAAGTGAACTAAGTATGCTGAGGAGGTACTTAGACTTAAGCTGTGATGAGTTAAGTTATAATTGTGAGATATGGGTAGAAGTACTAAGACGGGATAGTCTTATAGTTGACAGAAATACGTGAAATTAGTACTGTGACAATGGTAATGAGAATTCTCATGTATAATATGTTCACAATTCCAGTTAGCTACTGTTATTATGAATATATTATTACGCGAGCATGCTTATTTCTAAATTGTTACAGTGACTAACGATCGGTAAAGTACATTTTGTATAAGGGTATGTGCATAACCATTTTCTTATGATTATCCCTTTAGGTTATAGTAGAACAATGGTGAGTATGCCAACAAAATCCTTTGGAGGACAGATCGGTAAATGATTGGGGGTTGGAAGGACAACCTGGAAATTTGCGGGGTTCATGAACGTCCGCTAAGGTAACCTTTAATAGGTGGTTGATGCGTGTAGAGATAGAATATGAGATGTTTGACCAAGACGAAAATAGTATGACATGGTGGATACGTGAATCGTGGAATGCAGGTATAGCAAACGTCATAAGGCCAAGAGGGCGACCACCGGTCGGAGGGAGAATGTCAATGATAAGTTACGTAAGTAAGACGATTGACCTCGTTGAGTAATTAGCCTTCATTTGCGAGTAAAGTTTTTATGCATGGTGTTCTAGAGTATGTTACATGAATTATGTTATAATTAAAGTTTGCGTAATGTGAATACATTGATTTTTTTTTCTTTTGAGATCATGTACGAATATTAAGTTAGAATCGGAAGATTAAAAGTTGAAGGATCACCTTGTGGGGGGTGTTAGGATAGTGAAAGACTATTGTTGTAGATGAACATTCTACTTGTGATGTAGATGGTTTATATAGAATGAAGAATTAGGCACAAACATGGTAAGTATGCTCAATTTAAAGTAAGTATGGATTTTCAAACAGTAAACGTTAATGTTATTTTGAGATCTGGAGATTAAGATGTGGATGATGACGGTATTGAAGACCAAGCAATAGTCGGATAAAGGTTTAATGATAAACGGTTACTTTAAGGAGGCTTACAAATCTAAGTTGGGGAGCGGATAATGAGGAAAGAAGTAAGGTTCAGGAAATATGAAAGATGAATCCTTGTTCCTTTTAGGTTTTTTTATTTGTAAATGGAACTCATGTGTGGGATTGGTTAAAGTGCAAAGGTTGGTGATAATTAGGTGTTAACTTTTGGGTTTAAGGCCAAACACCTTTAGTTTAATCGGGGAATTGTAGCTGATTTTAAAAGGAATGATGGTGATGGTAGTAGTAACCTTAAGATACTCATTTGTGATGAGTGGTTTTAGGGAACTAATCTTTGTGTATGGTTAATGAACCTGTCCGTTTGATGATTAATTATTTGAGATGGATTTTGGGGTCTATTAGAGCTCTTTGGATGTGAATGGCCGTTAACGATAGGGACAATTGAAATTAGAGATTCGGTTGGTCTCAGTATTAATTGAGCCTTAAAATTGATTTAGAGTTTGAAACTGAAATCAAGATGTATAGAACATTTTAAGGTTGGGAGATGACTGAAGTCGTATGGTTGGGAGTTTCTCTATGGTTGGAACGTTTATCCGTACATAAGTACAAAGTATGTGTAGGGGCTTTGTTAATAAACAATTGTTCGAGGAATTGTCTTTATAGACCGTGTGGATGGAATTTAGATTCCCGTTAGGAATTGTTAAATTTTGGTCGACAGTGAGTCGGTTGATTTTGGGTTGTAAAGGATATAGATTTCGAGGACGAAACCGTTTTAAGGTTGGGAGAATTGTAACACCCGGAAAATCCTTGTGATTAATAATAGTCCTAATATTTCTTTATATTTTGACTTCTTAGATTATAATTGAATTCCTAAGTAATTTCCGTGATTTTACTTGTTATTTGATAACTTCCGATAGAAATCAGTAAGTTTATTACTTAAGGAAATTAATGAAAAATAGATGATAAAGTTAAATATTAGATTTTATGGATTAGTTGGTTGGGTAATTTGAATACGAGTCCAACGGTACTTTCCGGGGTAAAAACCGAGTTCTAACAAAGAAGTTACGGCCAAATTAGTGGAAAATGAGAAGCAAGCAAACAGAGGCTGGCGCCGATGGTTGGCGCCGATGCATCGGCGCGGGTGATCGGCGCCGAGCACCTGACGTGCCAAAAGGGGTTTAAACCCACCTCTTTACCCTTAGTCACTCATTCTTTCACTTAAGAACTCCCAGATTAGAATTTTGCTCCTGCTTCTTCTTCTTAGACGATTTTACATCAAATCCTAAGGTAAACTTACATCTCTTAATCCTAATCCAATTCAAGCAATTGTTAGATGAATCTTACCATTTAAACTCCATTTAGGGCTATATATCTTCATCCTTCTTATTGGAGTGTTTGAGTTCATATCATCAAGATTAGGATTACTCCAATTGAAGAATTAAGGTGAGTAACTTGTATCTAATTGATTGTATTATACTTATCTACCATTCTTTATCTTGATTTTGGTATTGTTAATGAGAAATCTTGATTTATAAGCTCTCAATGGTTAAGAGGGAAACAAGAAGAGTTCAAGTAAGTTATGGTGGATTAATTGTGTTTTATTACTTAGAATGCCATTGTAAATGTTGTGTTAAAGGTTTGGGTTTGATTATACATCATTGGTATGTGATTATGATGATGGCTTAATATATGTCTTAATGAAGCAAATATGGATTAATGGGCAAAATGGACCTATTATTGAATTGTAAACATGGATGTTTATTATTGATAGCATATGGAATATGATTTAATACATATGGATGTATATGAACTACATGGAAGTAGTATTGATCATGCTAAATGGTTGGACCATTGTTATGTGTTAAATATGTTTGAATATTATTTGGATTAATATATTTGGTATTCACATAATTGGAGGAGCACCTAGTAGGCATTGGAGGATATATTCTTACACGCCGTGGGGTAAGTGTAATTGATTCATACACTCGGATACCGTGGGGTTTTCCGTTGTGTTATGCCTTGTGACAATACCGTGGGGTACCGATCAAGGTATATCTTCAATTATGATGTAACTGGGTAGCGATATGGGCCTTCTCCATGGAATCCAATTTGTGAATGTATCGAATTGTTATTCCTACATGCTATGATTATGCTCTATGTGCTATGTGTAAACCTCACTTAGGCTTTAAAAGCCTAACACTTGTTATGTGTTTTATGTATTACAGATTTTAGTGGTTCCGGACACAAGAAGGTCTAGAACGGGGTTGTGAGCATGGGATCATTGTTGGAGAGTTAAAGATTGGAAGATTGATAATAGAACTTACTGACATCCTTTTGATATTTGATTGCTATAGTAGTGATCAAATAAGCTAGTGGTCCATTAGTAGTTATAATTGACTAAATCTTTGTAATAATGGTTAAGTAATGATAATTATGCATACTTTTGCTTTAGTAATGAGTACCACCCTTCCGTTTTATGGAAGTTTTTGTTAACCCCTGTTTTGGGGTGTTACAAGTTGGTATCAGAGCATTAGCTTAAGTGAACTAAGTATGCTGAGGAGGTACTTAGACTTAAGCTGTGATGAGTTAAGTTATAATTGTGAGATATGGGTAGAAGTACTAAGACGGGATAGTCTTATAGTTGACAGAAATACGTGAAATTAGTACTGTGACAATGGTAATGAGAATTCTCATGTATAATATGTTCACAATTCCAGTTAGCTACTGTTATTATGAATATATTATTACGCGAGCATGCTTATTTCTAAATTGTTACAGTGACTAACGATCGGTAAAGTACATTTTGTATAAGGGTATGTGCATAACCATTTTCTTATGATTATCCCTTTAGGTTATAGTAGAACAATGGTGATTATGCCAACAAAATCCTTTGGAGGACAGATCGGTAAATGATTGGGGGTTGGAAGGACAACCTGGAAATTTGCGGGGTTCATGAACGTCCGCCAAGGTAACCTTTAATAGGTGGTTGATGCGTGTAGAGATAGAATATGAGATGTTTGACCAAGACGAAAATAGTATGACATGGTGGATACGTGAATCGTGGAATGCAGGTATAGCAAACGTCATAAGGCCAAGAGGGCGACCACCGGTCGGAGGTAGAATGTCAATGATAAGTTACGTAAGTAAGACGATTGACCTCGTTGAGTAATTAGCCTTCATTTGCGAGTAAAGTTTTTATGCATGGTGTTCTAGAGTATGTTACATGAATTATGTTATAATTAAAGTTTGCGTAATGTGAATACATTGATTTTTTTTTCTTTTGAGATCATGTATGAATATTAAGTTAGAATCGGAAGATTAAAAGTTGAAGGATCACCTTGTGGGGGGTGTTAGGATAGTGAAAGACTATTGTTGTAGATGAACATTCTACTTGTGATGTAGATGGTTTATATAGAATGAAGAATTAGGCACAAACATGGTAAGTATGCTCAATTTAAAGTAAGTATGGATTTTCAAACAGTAAACGTTAATGTTATTTTGAGATCTGGAGATTAAGATGTGGATGATGACGGTATTGAAGACCAAGCAATAGTCGGATAAAGGTTTAATGATAAACGGTTACTTTAAGGAGGCTTACAAATCTAAGTTGGGGAGCGGATAATGAGGAAAGAAGTAAGGTTCAGGAAATATGAAAGATGAATCCTTGTTCCTTTTAGGTTTTTTTATTTGTAAATGGAACTCATGTGTGGGATTGGTTAAAGTGCAAAGGTTGGTGATAATTAGGTGTTAACTTTTGGGTTTAAGGCCAAACACCTTTAGTTTAATCGGGGAATTGTAGCTGATTTTAAAAGGAATGATGGTGATGGTAGTAGTAACCTTAAGATACTCATTTGTGATGAGTGGTTTTAGGGAACTAATCTTTGTGTATGGTTAATGAACCTGTCCGTTTGATGATTAATTATTTGAGATGGATTTTGGGGTCTATTAGAGCTCTTTGGATGTGAATGGCCGTTAACGATAGGGACAATTGAAATTAGAGATTCGGTTGGTCTCAGTATTAATTGAGCCTTAAAATTGATTTAGAGTTTGAAACTGAAATCAAGATGTATAGAACATTTTAAGGTTGGGAGATGACTGAAGTCGTATGGTTGGGAGTTTCTCTATGGTTGGAACGTTTATCCGTACATAAGTACAAAGTATGTGTAGGGGCTTTGTTAATAAACAATTGTTCGAGGAATTGTCTTTATAGACCGTGTGGATGGAATTTAGATTCCCGTTAGGAATTGTTAAATTTTGGTCGACAGTGAGTCGGTTGATTTTGGGTTGTAAAGGATATAGATTTCGAGGACGAAACCGTTTTAAGGTTGGGAGAATTGTAACACCCGGAAAATCCTTGTGAGTAATAATAGTCCTAATATTTCTTTATATTTTGACTTCTTAGATTATAATTGAATTCCTAAGTAATTTCCGTGATTTTACTTGTTATTTGATAACTTCCGATAGAAATCAGTAAGTTTATTACTTAAGGAAATTAATGAAAAATAGATGATAAAGTTAAATATTAGATTTTATGGATTAGTTGGTTGGGTAATTTGAATACGAGTCCAACGGTACTTTCCGGGGTAAAAACCGAGTTCTAACAAAGAAGTTACGGCCAAATTAGTGGAAAATGAGAAGCAAGCAAACAGAGGCTGGCGCCGATGGTTGGCGCCGATGCATCGGCGCGGGTGATCGGCGCCGAGCACCTGACGTGCCAAAAGGGGTTTAAACCCACCTCTTTACCCTTAGTCACTCATTCTTTCACTTAAGAACTCCCAGATTAGAATTTTGCTCCTGCTTCTTCTTCTTAGACGATTTTACATCAAATCCTAAGGTAAACTTACATCTCTTAATCCTAATCCAATTCAAGCAATTGTTAGATGAATCTTACCATTTAAACTCCATTTAGGGCTATATATCTTCATCCTTCTTATTGGAGTGTTTGAGTTCATATCATCAAGATTAGGATTACTCCAATTGAAGAATTAAGGTGAGTAACTTGTATCTAATTGATTGTATTATACTTATCTACCATTCTTTATCTTGATTTTGGTATTGTTAATGAGAAATCTTGATTTATAAGCTCTCAATGGTTAAGAGGGAAACAAGAAGAGTTCAAGTAAGTTATGGTGGATTAATTGTGTTTTATTACTTAGAATGCCATGGTAAATGTTGTGTTAAAGGTTTGGGTTTGATTATACATCATTGGTATGTGATTATGATGATGGCTTAATATATGTCTTAATGAAGCAAATATGGATTAATGGGCAAAATGGACCTATTATTGAATTGTAAACATGGATGTTTATTATTGATAGCATATGGAATATGATTTAATACATATGGATGTATATGAACTACATGGAAGTAGTATTGATCATGCTAAATGGTTGGACCATTGTTATGTGTTAAATATGTTTGAATATTATTTGGATTAATATATTTGGTATTCACATAATTGGAGGAGCACCTAGTAGGCATTGGAGGATATATTCTTACACACCGTGGGGTAAGTGTAATTGATTCATACACTCGGATACCGTGGGGTTTTCCGTTGTGTTATGCCTTGTGACAATACCGTGGGGTACCGATCAAGGTATATCTTCAATTATGATGTAACTGGGTAGCGATATGGGCCTTCTCCATGGAATCCAATTTGTGAATGTATCGAATTGTTATTCCTACATGCTATGATTATGCTCTATGTGCTATGTGTAAACCTCACTTAGGCTTTAAAAGCCTAACACTTGTTATGTGTTTTATGTATTACAGATTTTAGTGGTTCCGGACACAAGAAGGTCTAGAACGGGGTTGTGAGCATGGGATCATTGTTGGAGAGTTAAAGATTGGAAGATTGATAATAGAACTTACCGACATCCTTTTGATATTTGATTGCTATAGTAGTGATCAAATAAGCTAGTGGTCCATTAGTAGTTATAATTGACTAAATCTTTGTAATAATGGTTAAGTAATGATAATTATGCATACTTTTGCTTTAGTAATGAGTACCACCCTTCCGTTTTATGGAAGTTTTTGTTAACCCCTGTTTTGGGGTGTTACAAGTTGGTATCAGAGCATTAGCTTAAGTGAACTAAGTATGCTGAGGAGGTACTTAGACTTAAGCTGTGATGAGTTAAGTTATAATTGTGAGATATGGGTAGAAGTACTAAGACGGGATAGTCTTATAGTTGACAGAAATACGTGAAATTAGTACTGTGACAATGGTAATGAGAATTCTCATGTATAATATGTTCACAATTCCAGTTAGCTACTGTTATTATGAATATATTATTACGCGAGCATGCTTATTTCTAAATTGTTACAGTGACTAACGATCGGTAAAGTACATTTTGTATAAGGGTATGTGCATAACCATTTTCTTATGATTATCCCTTTAGGTTATAGTAGAACAATGGTGATTATGCCAACAAAATCCTTTGGAGGACAGATCGGTAAATGATTGGGGGTTGGAAGGACAACCTGGAAATTTGCGGGGTTCATGAACGTCCGCCAAGGTAACCTTTAATAGGTGGTTGATGCGTGTAGATATAGAATATGAGATGTTTGACCAAGACGAAAATAGTATGACATGGTGGATACGTGAATCGTGGAATGCAGGTATAGCAAACGTCATAAGGCCAAGAGGGCGACCACCGGTCGGAGGTAGAATGTCAATGATAAGTTACGTAAGTAAGACGATTGACCTCGTTGAGTAATTAGCCTTCATTTGCGAGTAAAGTTTTTATGCATGGTGTTCTAGAGTATGTTACATGAATTATGTTATAATTAAAGTTTGCGTAATGTGAATACATTGATTTTTTTTTTCTTTTGAGATCATGTATGAATATTAAGTTAGAATCGGAAGATTAAAAGTTGAAGGATCACCTTGTGGGGGGTGTTAGGATAGTGAAAGACTATTGTTGTAGATGAACATTCTACTTGTGATGTAGATGGTTTATATAGAATGAAGAATTAGGCACAAACATGGTAAGTATGCTCAATTTAAAGTAAGTATGGATTTTCAAACAGTAAACGTTAATGTTATTTTGAGATCTGGAGATTAAGATGTGGATGATGACGGTATTGAAGACCAAGCAATAGTCGGATAAAGGTTTAATGATAAACGGTTACTTTAAGGAGGCTTACAAATCTAAGTTGGGGAGCGGATAATGAGGAAAGAAGTAAGGTTCAGGAAATATGAAAGATGAATCCTTGTTCCTTTTAGGTTTTTTTATTTGTAAATGGAACTCATGTGTGGGATTGGTTAAAGTGCAAAGGTTGGTGATAATTAGGTGTTAACTTTTGGGTTTAAGGCCAAACACCTTTAGTTTAATCGGGGAATTGTAGCTGATTTTAAAAGGAATGATGGTGATGGTAGTAGTAACCTTAAGATACTCATTTGTGATGAGTGGTTTTAGGGAACTAATCTTTGTGTATGGTTAATGAACCTGTCCGTTTGATGATTAATTATTTGAGATGGATTTTGGGGTCTATTAGAGCTCTTTGGATGTGAATGGCCGTTAACGATAGGGACAATTGAAATTAGAGATTCGGTTGGTCTCAGTATTAATTGAGCCTTAAAATTGATTTAGAGTTTGAAACTGAAATCAAGATGTATAGAACATTTTAAGGTTGGGAGATGACTGAAGTCGTATGGTTGGGAGTTTCTCTATGGTTGGAACGTTTATCCGTACATAAGTACAAAGTATGTGTAGGGGCTTTGTTAATAAACAATTGTTCGAGGAATTGTCTTTATAGACCGTGTGGATGGAATTTAGATTCCCGTTAGGAATTGTTAAATTTTGGTCGACAGTGAGTCGGTTGATTTTGGGTTGTAAAGGATATAGATTTCGAGGACGAAACCGTTTTAAGGTTGGGAGAATTGTAACACCCGGAAAATCCTTGTGAGTAATAATAGTCCTAATATTTCTTTATATTTTGACTTCTTAGATTATAATTGAATTCCTAAGTAATTTCCGTGATTTTACTTGTTATTTGATAACTTCCGATAGAAATCAGTAAGTTTATTACTTAAGGAAATTAATGAAAAATAGATGATAAAGTTAAATATTAGATTTTATGGATTAGTTGGTTGGGTAATTTGAATACGAGTCCAACGGTACTTTCCGGGGTAAAAACCGAGTTCTAACAAAGAAGTTACGGCCAAATTAGTGGAAAATGAGAAGCAAGCAAACAGAGGCTGGCGCCGATGGTTGGCGCCGATGCATCGGCGCGGGTGATCGGCGCCGAGCACCTGACGTGCCAAAAGGGGTTTAAACCCACCTCTTTACCCTTAGTCACTCATTCTTTCACTTAAGAACTCCCAGATTAGAATTTTGCTCCTGCTTCTTCTTCTTAGACGATTTTACATCAAATCCTAAGGTAAACTTACATCTCTTAATCCTAATCCAATTCAAGCAATTGTTAGATGAATCTTACCATTTAAACTCCATTTAGGGCTATATATCTTCATCCTTCTTATTGGAGTGTTTGAGTTCATATCATCAAGATTAGGATTACTCCAATTGAAGAATTAAGGTGAGTAACTTGTATCTAATTGATTGTATTATACTTATCTACCATTCTTTATCTTGATTTTGGTATTGTTAATGAGAAATCTTGATTTATAAGCTCTCAATGGTTAAGAGGGAAACAAGAAGAGTTCAAGTAAGTTATGGTGGATTAATTGTGTTTTATTACTTAGAATGCCATGGTAAATGTTGTGTTAAAGGTTTGGGTTTGATTATACATCATTGGTATGTGATTATGATGATGGCTTAATATATGTCTTAATGAAGCAAATATGGATTAATGGGCAAAATGGACCTATTATTGAATTGTAAACATGGATGTTTATTATTGATAGCATATGGAATATGATTTAATACATATGGATGTATATGAACTACATGGAAGTAGTATTGATCATGCTAAATGGTTGGACCATTGTTATGTGTTAAATATGTTTGAATATTATTTGGATTAATATATTTGGTATTCACATAATTGGAGGAGCACCTAGTAGGCATTGGAGGATATATTCTTACACACCGTGGGGTAAGTGTAATTGATTCATACACTCGGATACCGTGGGGTTTTCCGTTGTGTTATGCCTTGTGACAATACCGTGGGGTACCGATCAAGGTATATCTTCAATTATGATGTAACTGGGTAGCGATATGGGCCTTCTCCATGGAATCCAATTTGTGAATGTATCGAATTGTTATTCCTACATGCTATGATTATGTTCTATGTGCTATGTGTAAACCTCACTTAGGCTTTAAAAGCCTAACACTTGTTATGTGTTTTATGTATTACAGATTTTAGTAGTTCCGGACACAAGAAGGTCTAGAACGGGGTTGTGAGCATGGGTTCATTGTTGGAGAGTTAAAGATTGGAAGATTGATAATAGAACTTACCGACATCCTTTTGATATTTGATTGCTATAGTAGTGATCAAATAAGCTAGTGGTCCATTAGTAGTTATAATTGACTAAATCTTTGTAATAATGGTTAAGTAATGATAATTATGCATACTTTTGCTTTAGTAATGAGTACCACCCTTCCGTTTTATGGAAGTTTTTGTTAACCCCTGTTTTGGGGTGTTACATATTCCTCGTTCATATTCTATCCTAGAGTCGACAAAACACAAAGGTATCGGATACTCAAAAGTATCTGGAATCTCGAAAAGTGACCGTATAACCAAAGTTTCCGGACACCAAGAACTATCCGGACCATATACTTTCCGGACACACACATCTTACCGGATATGAGAATCTTTCTGGACAAAGTACACATTCCGGATTATATCCGGAAACCAAGATAGTCCGGATACCATCCGGTATATAACTTCATCCGGAAACATATTAAAATAAACTTACCGGATAATTGACTTGTCCGGATACCTTTGCATAAGGATTTCCGGATACTCCAGCTACCGGACACTATCAAAGAGGAACTACCGGACACTATCAACTTCGTCCGGAAACCTCGATCTGTTCATCGAAACTTCTACCCAGATTTCGATTGAAACCCAATTCTTCCAAACCAAACATACCAGTGTTTTACAATTGAGTTTTCTAACCTATTCCAAACATCAATTTTATACTTACAACAGTTTTCATAAGAGAATAGAAGGAACTCACCTTACAAAGATAAACCCCACTTTTGTTGCACATTTAACTTCAAATCAACAGCATCCTTGTTTATCTCAGTTTGGAAGTTCTTAGCCTTCTGATGAATCTGTCTTCTTTCTTCTTTTCTCAGTTCCAACTCTCTCTCTTTCTCTTTGCCGAATGAAAAAAAACACACACACACACACACATTGAGATATTGAGAAAATATCTCATTTTCTTCTCTTTAACTAAAAGAGGCGGTGGGTGATGATGTTTCATTATTTCAGCCAATTAGCCCCTCAACTATCCTCAATTGCCACTTTATACCTTCCAACTTTTCAATTAAAATTAAAGTTTACCTATTAATTCTTAACTCCATAAAACTAACCCGAACCTACCTTAAACTAAAAATAATAAAAATTAAATAAACCAGTAACGTACCTGGTTATTACAAAGATCCCTGACCTTGAAGCCAGGGTGGACAAGCTTGAGGCCTCTCGTGCCTCAGCACCAACTATTCCTGGCCTAGAAGACAGGAATGCTGATGTTTTTGTTGTTGATCCTCCCCAGTGATGATGACAAAGAGGGGGAGAAGAATCTGGAAAGAAAACCTCCCTCATGCTGAGGGGGAGGGAATTGCTGAAGAAGACCCCTGTCTCTCTGAGGGGGAGAAAGAAAACGAAAAAGAACCAACTCCTCCCTCTTCTCCAATTGATATTGTTGAACCTAAAGAAGACGAAGAAGGAGAAGAGGATGACAACGAGTTGGAAATCCTGGATGAGAACCTGCCACCAACCCTGATGGCAATGATGATGATGACGACGAAGAGCCTAATTTCTGGTTCAACCCAACAGCCATCAGGGTTCCTGAACCTAAGGGGGTGGTTTTAAAAGAAGCAAGGAGTCTCCTGCAAAGAAGACCTCCCACGGTAAGCAAAAGGGGTTGCTACCGCTGGGAACCGTAAAATCCTTTTTAACGCTTAGAGTATGCCAACTTCTCGGGTATGCCTCTCACTTATCCCTTTCTCTACTTCTATCCACTCTCATCTTATACACTTAGCCTATTTCTCTATCTTTTCTCACCTTCAAAAGAATCTAACTCTTTGTTCTTTTGATTCAGCTAGTCCTCTCCCTGCTTGAGGGACCCGCTGAAGAACCTCTACCTCCCCAACAAATAATCCCAGCTTTCATAGTTGATGATCTGCCAATAATCCCAGTCTCAGTGCTTCAGATTGATGAACAAGAAGAAAGAGAAAAAGAGTTGCTCACACATCCAAATAGACCCTCTCGACCACCTCAATGGTCAGAGGATGAAGAAACCAAAAGAAGAGCAGCGATGATAAATCAGCTAGAGAGTCAGCGCTTACGAGTCATCCTTCCTTCTGGCCTAGAGTTTTTGGCTCTAGAAGAACTTAAAGAATCAATCAGTGCTGAGAAACTTCTTGTTGAGAGCCAAAAGGCTACCCTTAAAGACGCAGAATTTGCCCTTAAGGTTACTCAGCGCTCAGTCTCTGATAAAAAGCTTAAGCAATTTCCTGTCCGGGTTCAGGCGCAACTACTCAAGGAGATTGGTAAGGAGACTCAGAAGAAGAAGATTGTCAGCAACTCGACGTTTGAATGGTGTAGAGAGAAAGCGGACTTCAGATACCATCCAAGTCGAATCATCAATGTACACCTGAAGGGAAAGACTGTCAGAGGCATAACGATGGTGGAAGTCACTGTCGTCAGAGAGAATGGGGAAACGCAGTGATACTTCATGTCAAAGCTTGAGCTCTACGGGTTTGATGAATGGCTAGAAGTACGGAGTGCCATTCAAAAGTCAAAGTCTAAATTCAAGTCTCATGCTGAGAAATTCTTGAATGCGCTGATCAACAGAGTATCATCTACAATTGACTTTCCTCCTCCTCCAGCACTTCTCCAAAACCGAAGACCTGATCCTGCCAAAAGAAATTGTGCTTCTTCTTCCTCTGGGTCTGCTATCAGAAATGAAACTGGTATATAATTCTCTAGAGAAGCAGTGCTCGGACCTCCTCCTGGCCTCTCAGCCTTAAACCTATCACTGCCACCGGATGGACCTTTCGTCCCTGGTCAAGTGATCAGTGATCCCTACGGTATAATTTTCTTGGACTGGAATGGTGTCATGTGCCATAAAAGATTTTCAGAACTTCCTCTCTGCCCCGTCAACCAACTCAGAGATCTTGTCTACTGGTACAACCAATCACGACCAGGACTCTTCCTCAAAACCCATTGTGCTGAATGAAGCCAAACTCATAAGACAACAGGGTGAGGTAGCTCCTCACTGGATGATCCCAGAGACAAATGCCTTTGATGAAATGCTTCATAAAGATGAACCTCTATAGCTGTAATACCCCGGGTAAGTTCGTTAGTTAAATCATAATTCCGTTAAATCTAGTTAACTTTATAAAACGAGGTTAAGGGTAAGTTAGGGTAAAATAATAAGTAAAAGGGGTGTTGGACATTAGTTGATAGTTGAAGGTTCATTTGGTAAATGGGGATTTGATATTACCCCTTTAGGATTTTCAGATATTTCATAACTCAAAATATCAGTGTGTGTGTGTGTGTGCGTGTTCTTGAGGAGAAAAGAAGCAGAAGAAGGAAGTACGGTTAAGGCTCCGATTGAGTGTGTTGGAATCAAAATTAAGGTATGTATTCTTTAGGTTTTGTGTTTGTAATCATCAGTAGTAAATTCCTATCAGTTTAGAATTTCCAGTTTCGTGTTTTGTATAGATTTCAATCGCATCTGGGAAAGTTTAGACCGACTGTGTTCTTGAGAGTCCCGGTACTGGAGAGTCCCGGTACTGGAGAGTCCCGGTACAGTGGAGTCCCGGTGCAGCGAGTTTCGGTAGTTTTGGTAGTGTCCGGATATAGTTTCTGATTGTATTTTTGGATTAAGTTGCTCCGAAAGGGCGTTGCCCCTTGACCCCATCCGCTATCCGGGTAGCGGAACCCCCGTGATAAGTCGCTGAAGGGAGAGCCGTTGAGGATAAGATTTTAGTAGGCTTTATATGTTTGACTAGTAAGGCGATATTTGTATTTAATCTGTTACAGATTCTGTGGATTTGGATTGAAAGACTGAATCTTTTGGAGAAAAGCTTGGAAGTGTTTAAGGATAAGCGATCGAGGTGAGTTTTGCTTTAAAACGTTTTTGAACTGGGATACATATATATGTATATATATATATATGAGATGATTATGTGGTAGGAATATGATTATGTGTATATAAAAGACAATATGATGTAATGAGATATATATTGTATTTATATAAGCTTTGCACTACACGAGTGCACTTTTTGCCGGGTTCCGGTGAGCGGACCGGTGTGTTGCCGGGTTCCGGTGTGCGAACCGGTGTATTATCGGGTTCCGGTGTGCGGACCGGTGTATTACCGGGTTCCGGTGTGCGGACCGGTGATGTGTCGTAGTTGTTGTACGACGTTGATTTATTAGTTGGCTTGCTACCAACTAATATGGCCATGGTAACGAGGAATGAGGAGGAGTTGAGCACGATGCACGAGTCTTGATGTAGTAATTAAAATACGTGTGGTATATATATGTGACGTTTATATACTTATGGTATATGTGTGTTTATTGGCAAAGGTTGTATTTAAACTATTTTGATTGACGAAAGGTTTTATAATGAATTTTGGAAAGGACCGGGATTAACTCACTATACCCGTTTGGTCTAACCCTCATTTTGTTTTCAAAAATATGTTTTCCAGGTTAAGGATCGGCAAAGGAGAGGATAAAGTGAATGAAGCTTTTATATATATATTTTGTAACTTAGGAGACCGAAGGGACCGTACTTGGTTTGTTATGTAACTTTCGTTGTAAATCAATGATATATATGCAGGTTATGTTATATGTTGTATGTTATGGGAACTGGGTTGTTACAATAGCTGATAGATCCTTCTTTGTATTCTTCTTGTATTTATCAGTGGTTATCTTTTAGTACTTGTAATTTTCTTTCGCTTGTACTTGTAACTTTCAAACTTTCCTTGTAAATTTATTACGAAGTAAATGAAAAATTCAGTGAAGTACTTTACTCCATCAGTACTAGAAAAGATCCCTGAAAACATTAAATGGGACACGCATCTATGATTCCAATTTATCCTTATGTTTTTAACACCTATCAATTTTCTTTTGTTGCTTTGTCATCATCAAATAGGGGGAGATTGTTGATCTAAACCCTCTCAGTGATTTGATGATGACCCTTAAAATCACTTAGTGAAAATTATAAGTAAACATTGTATGTATTAGTGTTTCACCATCAGTGATAACATACTGAGTCTGTTCAGAATCACTTATGGGTAACCACTGTTCTTCATTATTTATCAGTGATACATGTACATCAGTGACAACTGAGTTTATTCAATTTCACTGATGATCACTGATTGTTCATTTGTAATCAATGTTGTTTATAATCCCTGAAGACAAGTTTCGCGACAAATAGTTCATCGCTGACATCGAAGACAAAGCTGATGAACAAGTGGCAAGTCTACTAATGATTTGATGCGGACATCAGTGAAACCAAGACAAGTCCAATCACACGACATTTCAAGAATACGACTTCAGCGATAGTTGACTTAGATCAAGCCTCACTGATGTAAGGTAAATTCAGCGATCGTTGATCATGAAGCATGCTCTCCAAGAAATGTTTGTCTTATCCTCTTGCACAACTTTGTACGATTTGTCAGAAGGACATGCCTTTGTCCAGAATCGTACAAACCACTCTGTCACTACAGTGTTCACCATGCGGGCCAAAGTATGTCTACAAAAGTCAGAAGCATGCGCCCAACCAAATGTTGACACGTGTAAAGTCCTCCTAACATGCATTAAATGCATGTGGTATAAATAGGAGGAATGCACCTTCAGTTTGAAGGTGGTTATCCCTGAACCTCTTAGTGCCTTAGAAAATTATCCTTAATTTTATATCTTCTTTTCTCTCTACTTCTTAGTGCAAGAACCCTTTGTGATTCTCAAGTTTGTTTAAATTAGGTCTTGTACTTAGTCTTATTCCGCAACAAACTGTAAATTGTATGATTTATCAATAAACAATTTAGAAAACTATAATTCTTGTGTGTTTGTATTCAACCCCCTTTCTACAAACTAATACTTGTATAACCCTTCGGGACCAACACACTGTAATGGGTTACCGGTCGCCACCGAATGATCGAGGTTTGTGCTTATGAAAGTCTATTTCCTTTTCTCTTTCTCTTCGTTAAAAGCAACAATCTTGCAGAAGGTTCGATTTTAGGGTTTGATGTCAGAGATTACGTTTGTGAGTGTTCGATTTAGGGATGGTGGTTTAGAAGGTGACGTATTTAAGGTTTGAGGTGGAGACGGTTTTGAGTGGACGTTTTTCGTGAGAGAAATCAGGAGTGAGGGGAGAGGTCGTGTGAGAAATTCAGGGCGTGAGGGGATTGAATGTTGTCGGAAGTTATAAGTGTGAGTAAAATGAATTTAAAGAGCTGAGATTAAAAGTTAGATGAATTTAAACGGCCCAGATCGAGTAAAAAACGGTTAGACTCGTATGGGTCAATAGTGTATATATAATTGGTTAATGGGTTGAAATATTAGTTTGAAATATGTATCCAAACATGTGTGGTTGGCATCAAACATTTTTTTGCCCATTCTATATTTATAAAGGGTCTTTGCCCCGGTAGTGTCCGGATAACCGATAGGGTTCAGTTCTTACCAAAGGTGAGGATATATAATTACTTAAAAAGAACCTATACTATTAATGTAATATTCTTTTTTATAAAGTGATTTCAGAGGTTATAAGACCATCCGTATCCATGTAAAACGAAACTTCTTTCTCAAGTGTCACATCAGCTTTGAAATAATACCTCTCACATCAATGAAAGGTCAAACTTTTTTCTAAAGTGGTCCCTATTGCCACATCATCAATTATTTTATGTTTTATTTACTTATTTTAATAATTTAATATCACAAATACCAAATATAATTTGTCTATAGTATAAATAATTGATTAATGTATTTTATTTAGATTGTTTAAATAAAAAACATTCCATAAAAAATATCATTTATTTAAAATAAATTGTGGATAGAAATTTTAATAAAAATAATAAAAAAATAGCGTTCAAATAAATTAATAAATGACTTAAATTTAATAAATATTAATAATTAATGTTTAAACAAACTAAATTAATTAATTAATCTAAGTGGCATCTTGAAAGAACTTTCTAAACTTGAAAGACCTTTCTAAACTTGCAAAACCTTGACATCTACATGGCATGCCATGTCATCTTGCAAGGTAACTGTTTTCCCAACTTGGCTGATGATTTTATTTTTAGCTAACTGTTTTCCCAAATTGGCTGATGATTTACAAAGTAAGTGTTCGATAGTACACTTTCATATCCATTTGCTAATCAAATGCTCTAATTGCTAGTATCAAAAGGGTGGGCCCTTATGCCAGGCCAGAAATCTTCAAATCGGCCATTGTGGAAAGTTCTAATGGGAACTCTCATAGAAACCCGTCAACCACAGAGTCGGATTCTAGTGAAGACGATGGGCTGCCCCCGTTGGAAG
This sequence comes from Saussurea involucrata, assembly GCA_033807775.1. NCBI lineage: Eukaryota > Viridiplantae > Streptophyta > Magnoliopsida > Asterales > Asteraceae > Saussurea > Saussurea involucrata. Next base: position 50,034,653 of record CM066324.1, read on the forward strand.
CCAACACAAATAGAAGAATACATGTGGAGATGCTTTCACATACGGGGTCAGATTCTAACAAGCTTGTATTGATTCAGCTGATCTTGGTTCTTTTTGTTTCCTGCTTTTATTCAATTTATATATGCTTTCTTCCACTCTGCCTTTCACCTGTTGCATAACACACACACACACACACACGTAAATCTATCAGAAAATGGTTTTCGTGAAGACGGGTTGCAAAACAAAGATTAAAAGAAACAAGCGAGCAAGTTACACGTGACGGTGAGTGCAAACTAGCAATAGGTACCGTAGACAATAGTCTTTTAACAAATGCAAACACGTTGATTTAGTACTGGAATTGTTGGAAATTATAAAAGAAAAGCAACGAGAGGAGCAAAAGATTACTGGAAACTTGTTTTCTTATTGCTTGAGAAATACAAAACAGAAAGCTTCTCTTATATAAGCTGAGAAGTAACAAACTATAACTAAAAAGGCTAAAATTACTCAAATGACGCACAAGACCAGGAGCAACTATCTCCTAATCTTTGGGTCTTATTCAACGGCTAATTTGACTAAAAAGAGTTTGAATTAACAACTTTTCTAACACTCTCCCTTCATTCAAACTCTGACAATCCCAATTGACTGCAAAAATTCTCATGCGCTGCGAAAGGTAAGCTTTTTGTCATCAGATCAGCAAGTTGTTCGTTTGTTCTGCAACTTTCTAGTTTAACTTCACCTTTAGCCAAGAGTTCCCGTATGAAATGGTGCTTGATTTCAATGTGTTTGGTCCGGCTATGAAAAACCGGATTTCTTCCCAACATGATAGCCGACTCGTTATCGCATAATACCTCGGTTGCCTCGTTTTGCTTCATTCCAATATCGCCCAAGAGTCTTCGTAGCCAGACTGCTTGACAAGAAGTGGCTGTCACCGCCACGTACTCTGCTTCGGTTGTTGAAAGCGCCACCGTTGCTTGTTTCTTTGAACTCCATGAGACTGCAGCAGATCCAAGTATGAAACAGCTTCCTGTTGTGCTTCGTCCATCTTCAGTTGAGCCACCCCAATCACTGTCACTATAGCCTCTGAGGCTAAAGTCTTCCACTTTGCGATACCAAATGCCGTAATTTATCGTCCCTGCAAGATACCGCAGGACTCTTTTTGCTGCTCCAAAATGATGTCGACTTGGATTGTGCATGAATCGTGATAAGACCCCAACAGCAAAACTTACATCTGGCCGAGAGTGTGTTACATAAATGAGTCTGCCGATTAAGCTCCTGTACAGGCTTGCATCTGCTCTTCCTGTTTCATCAAGTGACCTCAACTTCTCATTTGTGTTCATTGGGGTGTTGGCAAACTTACAATTGAGCATGTTGAACCTCTCCAGAGTGTCTTTGACATACTTTCTTTGTGACATGAATATTCCACCATCTGTTTGACACACTTCCAGCCCTAGAAAATAATTTAATTCTCCGAGGTCGGTCATGTCAAACGTACTCTTCATGGACTCTTTAAATTCCAATATGAGGTTTATTGAAGATCCCGTATAGATCATATCGTCGACGTACAGGCTTACTATCATGAAATTATCACCACCTTGATTTTTCAGATATAAAGTTGGCTCGTGCATGCTTCTCTCGAATCCGTTCTTGCGAAAGAAACCATCTATCTTGCTGTACCACGCGCGAGGCGCTTGCTTCAATCCGTAAAGGGCTTTCTTGAGACGGAACACTTTGTCTCCCTCGTTTGGTTTCTCGAATCCCGGTGGTTGGGATACATAGACTTCTTCTTCTAAGTCGCCGTTTAGAAATGTTGATTTGACGTCGAATTGGAATACTTTCCATTGTTTTTGAGCCGCAAGTGCCAATATGACTCGAACTGTTTCAAATCTAGCAACCGGCGAGAACGTCTCCTCATAGTCTATTCCCTGTTTTTGAGCGTATCCTCTAACCACCAGTCTTGCTTTGCGTTTCTGAATGCTTCCATCTGCATGGAATTTTGTTTTAAAAATCCATTTTAAGCCAATAACATTTTTACCTTCTGGAAGACTGGAAGATTAACTAACTGCCACGTCCGATTTTTTCGATGGCTTGTAGCTCTCCTTCCATCGCTTCCTTCCATTCTTGTTGTTTCATAGCTTCTTCAACACTTGATGGATCTTCAATGAATAGTGCCAATGAAGATGGCGACTCTCCTTCGATTGGAAATCGACGTCTTGGAATTCTTCCCCGTTCACTTCTACGTAAGTCTTGTGACCGACTTGGGTCAGTAGTAGGGTCATCCGAAAGATCACCAGAAGGGGTCTCCGAGTCTGAGCTTGATGTATCACTTGTTGGAGTAGAGCTGTCTGAGCCATGAGGGGTGTGTACTGTTGGGTTCACCATCTCTTCTTCTGGTTCGTTTAGTTCAAGTCGCGTACTTGATTCTGTGAACTTCTCTTCCCATTGCCAACTACCTTGCTCATCAAACACCACATTTCTGCTTATAACAATTTTCTCACTTCGAGGATCGTAGAGCCGATAAGCTTTCGATTTAGTACAATATCCAATAAAAATGCATTTGTTCGACTTTTCTTTCAACTTATGCATTTCATTTGTATGTAATGCATAACCAATGCAACCAAAAATGCGCAGGTGGCTTACCGAAGGCTTACTTCTGTTTAACACCTTGTATGGTGTTTGATCCCAAACTGCTTTTGTAGGAGAAATATTTAGAAGGTACACAGCTGTGGCAACTCCTTCAGCCCAAAAAGAGTTCGGTAACCCTTTCGCTTTAATCATCGACCGGGCCATCTCTACCACCGTTCGGTTCTTTCGTTCTGCCACACCGTTCTGCTCCGGAGTGTACGGTGCTGTAAGTTCTCTTTTAATGCCCTGTTCGTCACAGAAGTTAGTAAATTCTTTGGAGAGAAATTCACCACCGCGATCAGTTCGGAGTGTTTTTATGATTTCTCTTGTCTGTTTTTCCACCAAGGCTTTGAATCTTTTGAAATGCTCAAACGCTTCCGACTTAAGCTGCAAAAAATAGACCCAACTCATCCTGCTATAGTCATCTATAAACAACAAGAAATATTTGCTTCCAGATAACGAATCTGTTCTCATCGGTCCACAGAGATCAGCATGAATGAGCTCCAATATTGTACTCGCACGTTTGGACTTCCCTACTGGAAATGGCTTCTTAGTTTGTTTCCCGAGAATGCATCCTTCACAGACTCTCTCGAGCGGTGCGATGTTGGGGAGATCTCTGACCATGTCTTTATTCTTCAGCAATTGTAGGCCAGCGATGTTAAGATGGCCGTATCTAAGGTGCCAAAGCTCATTGTCTGCAAAAGCTTTATTAACTAATGCAACTTCTGCATGCTCGGATAGATTAAGCGGGAACATTCTATTTTGTGTCATGTGAGAAATTGCAAGAATGTTGCCTGTTGCTTTCTCTTTTACAACACATTTGCCATCGTAAAAAAGTACCGAATATCCATATTCCAAAAGTTGTCCCACGCTTATTAAATTGTGAGCTAAAGAAGGTGCAAAGTGAACATCTTTAATGAGCTTTGTTTTGTTACCTGTCGTGACCATTGCCGTTCCTCGTCCTTCAATCTGAAGTGCTTTATTATCTCCAAGTCGAACTTGTGATTGTATCGACTCATCGAGCTCTTTAAACTTCAGCCGGTCTCCAGTCATGTGATTCGAACAACCGCTATCAATGTACCATACTTCTTTCCTTGACTCGTTAAGGTTTTCGGATGCCATGAAAAGAAACGCGTCGTTATCGTCTTCTTCTGTGAACTTAGCTTCCTCCGGTTTGTACCAGCAGTCTTTGTCAACGTGCCCATACTTGTTGCAGTGTGAGCATTGTACATAAGTGTTGACGTTTCTGTTTCGGCCTCTGCCTCGACCTCGATAGCTTCCTCTACCTCGGCTCCGGTAGTTTCCTCTCATGCGATCGGAGTTTTCTGGCTCTCCCTTCATTTGGAAAGCCTTCTCTTCGTCTCGTGCCGATGACCTGTTAATTCTTGCTTCATGCGCTTGAAGAGACCCCATCAACTCTTCGAAGGAAAGCTTTGACAAATCTTTCGATTCTTCGATAGCAGCAACTACATGATCAAAGTTAGGAGTTAAGCTCCTTAAGACCTTAGCTACCACGATTTCATCAGTGATCTTCTCTCCGTATGATCTCATCTGGCTTACGACTGCAGAGACTCTTCCCAAATATGCTTGGACAGATTCTTTGTTGTTCATGCCGAAAGTTTCGAACTCGCGTCTCAAGGACTGAAGTTTGACGGTGATTACCTTCGTAGATCCTTGATATTCTGTTTTAAGGATTGACCATGCTTGATTTGAAGTTGTAGCTGCAACTATTCTTGAGAATATGCTCTCGTCCACCGCCTGTTGAATGAAAAAAAGAGCCTTTGCATCACGTTTCTGATTTTCCTTTGCATCACTGGCTTCTGTATAACCAGACTCAACAAATTCCCAGAGATCTTGCGACATAAACAAGGTCTTCATCTTAATGCTCCAGAATTCATAAGATTCTCCTTTGAAAATGGGTATCTGCGGCTGAGATACGTTGAGGGTGCTTGAGTTTGTTGCCATTTTCAGAGAAATCAAACGCCCAGTCCTTTGAAGGAACCTGGCTCTGATACCACTTTGTTGGAAATTATAAAAGTAAAGCAACGAGAGGAGCAAAAGATTACTGGAAACTTGTTTTCTTATTGCTTGAGAAATACAAAACAAAAAGCTTCTCTTATATAAGCTGAGAAGTAACAAACTATAACTAAAAAGGCTAAAATGACGCACAAGACCAGGAGCAACTATCTCCTAATCTTTGGGTCTTATTCAACGGCTAATTTGACTAAAAAGAGTTTGAATTAACAACTTTTCTAACAGGAATCCTAAACAACATTCACAGTTTTGGTTAAAGGGAGCATACTATGAAACGATGAACGAGTGTATGATTGTTTGTGCATCTGCTGCAGGATTAAGTAGTGGCTCCACAAGAATAACATGTTGTGCTTTTACAAGATTAAGCCCATTGGCCCATGCTGAATCAAGAGCAGCATCACCTGACCCGAATCGGGTTCTGCCTGTCTATTTTTCTTACTCCCACGATCCGACATTCTCTCCTTTAAATTTACTAATGGCAACACGAGATTTCCTGAAAAGTTATTTCCCCAGACAAAATTAGAAATACTTCCAGCAGTTAGAAGTAAGATGTTTAGTTGTGGAGCTTCTACATCAGTAAAACTTATACCATTAGCAGTAAAAGCATGTTCCAGCATGTCCAGAACATCATTCCAACTAGAGAAAACAAGAATTTTGGCTTTTTGGATTTGTACACAGTATTCTCCTTGTAACTGCTGCAATCTACAAAATAGCAAAGACTCATCTAATAAATAAATCCTCAAAGAAAAGGTCCATCAAGCTCATTTCACAGTTGGAATCCTCTGTTCTGAAAAAGTTATATTCCCAACCATTCACTTTGGCAGTCACAATTGACATTTGGATATGGTCCTTTTGCATTCTTTATCACAAAGTTTTTCTACTTGTAATACTTTTGTGCAGCTTATCCATTTTCATTTAAACTTTTGAAGTTGAAAAGAAAGTTTTGACATCAAAGGCCAAAGGGGCGACCAAATGTGGAACTGAGGGAGTAGCAAGCAAGAAGAATCTAACACGGAACAGATCATATGTGTGTGCATGTCTTTAGATATTATATTACAAGAACGGGTAAACGCTAACGCACATAATATATATATATATAGAGAGGGGGGGGGGGGTTCAAGGGAAAACCTCAAAAAATGGAAAACTTAGGAACCTCCTGGTACCCCTTCATCTGGACGGTATGCACATGTGCATATATGCACTTGCGCATATGCACGTGTGCATGTTACAAATTACTTGTATGCACAAGTGCATACCGTCTAGATGAAGGGCTAACAAGGTGTTCCTCAGTTTTCGTTTTTTTGAGGTTTTACCTTACCCTATATATAATATATATATATATATATATCAGATTTGAGGCATGCCACATAACATCCACATATCACATATCCATAGGCTGTGCAAACTGTAAACAGTTGGTTGTGATGTTTACAGATCACCCATTTCTCATGAGAGGTAATTATTCCTCCGCTCACTCATTGCAAGAAAGCCTGCAAGAACCAAGTTGCATGCAGATACATATTACTTTCATCCCAAGGAGTAGCTTAGTTAAGAGAATGAATTTCAACAAGACGCAAAAGTTCAGAAAATAATAAGTAATATGATAATCTAAAATCATTTTATGATCACTGCACGAGTAGATATGTATTACATCTAACCAGCCTCTACATAGGAATCATGTAACATCATAAAATAATGCACTTCTCTGAGCTATCTCATAAAATACCTTTATTAAGTCAAAACAGCCTGGCCTCATAAACCTGCACAAATAAGCAAGGAGATTACAAAAGATATCAGCTTCCTACTTCAACAAAGTGTACCACTTCCATATCAAGTGACGGATTTTAATGCGATTAGAAACCTGAAATAACTCGTCAGATGAGGCTGTCTTCATTAACTTGGCAATTTGGACAGTATCTCACACGTCCTCTTGTCGTTGATTTTCCATGGTCCGGTCAAGTTGCACAAGTCTATCCAGCAAACTTTTCCTAGATATAATACTAATACTTGAGAGCAGATATGCTCGCAGATATGCTCCTAAAGCTGAAATTAAGAAAATAAAAAGGAAGTATGTTTATGAAAATATGTCCCATTTCACAATATACGTGCTACACCAATAAAAAAAATCACTTCCACCTTTTCTAACGAACACAGAATACTCACCATGCAAAATTGAAGTTGATAAGCATAGTGTAAGTGTAGATAAATAAACAGTTGGCTTTGAACAGGAAAGTCGCAGATCATCAAATACACAACATAAGATCCATTAAATTGTGGTTTATTGAACAACTAACATTCAGAATTCATGATAATAATAATAATAATAATATCTTTCTTTCCTCAACTTGAAAAATGTTAAACCACAAAATATGGACGGGAAAATTTTGGTGCTTATTAATCTTTCAATTCAAATTAAATGACCAAAAAGAGAAAGCAACTATGACACATCCATCACCTGAATCAATAGATGGAATCCATTTAAACATGGTATAAAACTGAAATTTTGATCAAGACAACGCATTTGAAACGAAAAGAATTTCTACAGAACATATGCACAAGATTAAACAAAGAAAATAAACATTTAGGTCACAAGGATTATAACGAAATAGAAGAAAAGCATAAGCTCAATATCAAAGCTCCATGATTAGCTTTTCAAGACAATCACATACATTAGTTTAAGTATCTAAATGTATATAACCAGTAAGCAACTAACAATTCTTTGTTGATGTAAAAAGTAACCTTTTTGTAAGTCTAATTTGAGTATTTATCATAAATGCACATTTCAGACCACCAAGCAGTATGATGTGTTCTTCTATCATGAAGTGCCTTATTAACCTTGAAAAAGATTTATGGAGACAAATTCATGAATCCATGATGTCAATTCAAAATAAATTAGATCTTGCTAAACAATATATCAGAATCCAGTCCATGATATTCACTTTGATCTAGCTCTGTGTTCATAGGACCACGGTAAGGATAGAAATAATCAAATGTTGAACATGTTTCTGAAGGAAAAATAGCACACCACATATACGCAATATAATTTCAGATATGTATCAGTCTCTCCTTCCTTAAAATATATATATGTCTGATTGGCACATAGTTCAATTGAAGCATTGGCCTATTATGCAAATATCTAAAATACCCGAGTTTAAAGATCTTGTGGACCAAAATCAATGTTGTCAATAATGCGTAAGATGGTAACTTTGGATTGAAATTTTGCGAAAAAGGAAATATTGGCATTTTTTGTGACAGGGAAAGGGAACTTGTTGCATAATCTTGTAGCAGGAGCAAGGCATTTTAACCAAGAAAAGGTTGTCAACAAGGGTGAACTATTTTGTGCATAAGCAATCTTCAATAACAGGCATGTCATATAATTCAGAAGTTTTAATTGAACATTTTGGAAGTGAAGTAAAAAGCTTGGAGAAAGTTACCATCTCATATGATTTCCTGAAATCCTGCTGCTGAGCTGGACAATCTTGAATTAAACACATACAAGAATTTTTGCTTTAAATTGTTGCATGCCGTCTGCAAGGATTGGTAACTGGTAAAAATAGATACTGATGAAGACATATTTGATAGATAAAACTTTTTGTGCTGATGAGGGGGAGTGAGTATTTACATTGAAGATAAAGCAGATTAACTCCTGAGTCACAGAAAAATGATGATACATGCTAAAAGCTATTTTAATTCTTTATACTCTAATCTTATTGTTCCGTATATTATGAAAACTGTTGTCCCATTTTTCTTACGAAAGAATAAGTCAAGATTACAAAATACACCAAAGCACAGAATAAATCCACCATGTAAATCAGCAATATGATTACTTAAGAAACATCTACTTTAAAATGATACTACTTTTCCTATTAAGCATAATGAGATTAGAAAAAGAAATGAAATTCTGGATGAATGCAAAACTTCTTCGCCAAAAACAATTGGAATGGTTTTGGGTCCATCGTCTACCAAGTGGGATTGTCATTTGTTCATTCTTCCTAGTGGAAGCATGCTTTTCCCTCCTTTCCTCTTTTTTTTCTTTTTTTGCTCCTTAAAGTTTGTTCTTTCATATCACCTTATTGTAGGTGTTGCAGATCTCAGAAACACATGTATGCTTGCATAACCGTGATACATGGTTTGAGATAGATAGAATGATCAATTGACCATACCATCGCCATCTTTTAACTGATTTTTGGTAAGACTTGGTCCTCTTCTAATCGTCTTTTTTTTCCTTTTCATTCTTTCATGTTCCAATTTCAGTTGTGTGGTTGGTTGTAGGGATGAGCAAATCGGACCGATTTCCCGAACCGAACCGGGACCGAACCGAACCGGGACCGAACCGGTACCATGTATTCGGTCCGGTATTCGGTTCCATAAAATCTTAAAATTCGGTATTCGGTACCGTGAATTTCCCGAAAATACCGAAACCGAACCAGGTATCTATGCTGTTACAGCGGTCAAAATATGAAATCGCGGTCAGGACCGTGATTTGAAATAGTGGTTATCGCGATGGTAAAGCGGTGGTATAGCGGTTCATATAATAATTATATGTGTATATATATATATATATGTGCTTACATAACTCAAAATATTTGATGTAATCAATAAAAAAGTATATATGAATATTGATGTCCAAGTCCAAATAAAAATAATTGAACAATGTGCTTCTTCAAATCAAGAGGTCAAAGTGATGGCGTCCAAGTCCAAATAAAAATAACTGAACATGTGTTTCTTTAAACCAAGACGTCAAAGTGATGGTGTCCAAATCCAAAAAAATAAGAATAAAGCCGTCCAAGTTCAGAAAAATAAAAATAATGGTGTCCTACTCCAAGAAAGTAAGAATAATGAAGCCTTTATATTATTGGACTAAACTAAAACCGAATGCAAATCCTAAATAAAAGCCCACAAAGTTATTTTTTTAACACCAAAATAGACCATCTACAAATAGCGGTTATGCGGCTGCTTTTTTGTGTTCAAAATGCGGTCATTTAGCGGTCAATAGTGCCGCTAATCGCGGGACCGCTATTTCAGGCCGCTATTTGACTACCGCTATTTGTGCCATGACCGCTAACCGCGATAGCACCGCTATAGCGGCGCGATTAACAGCATAGCCGGGTATATAAAGGTGGTGTCTTTTAAACTTCTTTGATCATCCTTATCTTCTCCTAATAAAGATTATCTTTTCCAAATCAAAGTAAATCATCTCCTAATCTATCCAAACTTTCTCCATAAGTACCATATCTCTTCTCCATTTTTTTTTGCCTAAACAACCCAAACTTTTGTGATTCGGTATTCGGGATTCGGCACCTTCATGGATCAAACTCAGGTAAGTTTTTTATTTGATTGTTCGTGATTGATTTTAAAACACATTTGAAACATTAGGAATATATTTTGATTTGCGATTAGTTTTGATATATCATTGATGTTCTCAATAAGTCAATAGGTTAGGAGCTGTTTTGTTCGTTATCGTTACTGTTTTTTTTTGTTGGTAGGCCACTGATTATATTGGAATAAATGTTGGTAGGTTGAGATCAAGAGAACCATTCCTAAAGGTTCTGCTGAATCCAAAGATTTCAAAACAAAAAAATATTTGTTGGTTGGATTCCGACATCAGTTATTGAAGGTTAGCATTTGAAAAAAATAAACATCTTAAAGTTCTTGTTATATATACATAGTTTCCATTAGTTGATGTTTTGAAACTTCAAAACTTAAGAGTTTGATTTGATGTTTTGAAACGCATTTGAAAATTTTCGGTCCTAAGTGGTGCTAGTCCCGAAATTCCCGTCCCAAAACCGAAACCGAACCGGTACATACGGTTCGGTTTTCGGTACCGGGTTTTACTCCCAAAAAATTTCGGTACCGGTCCGGCACCGATCTCATCCCTAGTTGGTTGTTATAAGAGAGAAAACTGAAATATAGAAAGACCTTTGAAATATAAGAATGATGTCTTCTGCTGTTAAACAACGGCTTGTCATGCTATGTAAACTGCTCCTTGCATCAAATAACACAGCTTCTCATGAGCTTCATTTTATGGACCATTCATTTTTTTCAAAAAGCTCCTCGCTCTTCAACATTAGTCAACAACCTTTCCCGACTCACAACTCCCCACTTTTTTGCAACCAAATATTATTTCACCCCTTTCCCTCCTTTCAACATCTTATTTATTTCACCCACAAAATCTACACCATTTCCCCCACTCAAGACATTATTTTTCCTCTCAGACATTTCATCAAACAGTTGGTGGTCATCATCAAATTCATAAACAAAAATTGCATTTGATTAACCTGATGATATATATCATCTCATACCTGGTTTGATTCCATGTATAGACGTTTTCAAGAGAAGAAATTAAATAGATCCACAAGAATGATAAAAAGTAAAATGTAATCTGTGACAATAGATAGTAAAAAGGCAGGTGGTAAGATGGAGATGAGGATCGATATTCCAGCAACCACACCAACCATGAACCATCTATAGAGGCATTCATTTTCATTTTTTATTTCATTTCAATTTTGGTTGACATTGAAAAAAGAGGAGAAGAGTAAAGAGTGAACAAGTTCTCCTACACCACGTATTTAATTGGCCTAAAATTTGAAATGAAACAACATCAGACAACAGAAGGCAGACTGACCTTCTTTACCGAGGCAGACCAAGATAGAACCAGCTAGCCCTAGAAACACAATGAAGAAGAAGTGAAATTATTCAGATGATGGAGGTAGAGGTAGAGGCAGAGGTAGGGTTTATAACATAAAAAGAAGCACGACTTCCATTTCTGGAAGGTGGGTGGACTCCTTTTTACTTGGGGCAGGGAATCTTCCTTTTTCAACAAAATTACAAAAATTGTACTGAAATTTCCTAAAATAATCTAATGAACCTTTTTATTCAATTAGACTATCCCCATACCTACAACATCATTTTTCTCTAAAGTCTCATATCAGCTTTGCAATAACACCTTCTACATACATACAAGACCAAACTTCTTTTTAAACTAATAAATTATAATATAAATACATTAATAATTAATGTTTAAACAAACAAATTAATTAAATTAAAAAATGCTTTTGTTTAATATTTTACTTTGTGAAAGGCCTTTCTAATTTAGCAAGATGATGGTTGTCTTGCAAGGCTTTGTGTGGATGCTCTTAATAAGGGATTGTTTACAAAGTCATATGCATAAATTCAATTTTTCTCGCTCTATCTCAGAGTATTTATTTATGCAAAACTGGTCTGCTTCTATTTCTATAAGGGTATGATTGAGTTAACTAGCGACTAAAATTGTTGTTTACCAAAATGTTTTACACCAAATGCTGACAAAGAAAAATTGACCATTATATCCTTTTATATGTAGTGTTGTCTACAAATTATAATCTACCGAATATTTTGTATGTGTCGAACAAAAATTATTCCTTACCAATGTGTTGCATGTAGTATTGAATTCTTCTAAATTATATCAGTACTCAACATATGTAACATATTGCAAATTACGATAATTCAAAGTAAATAGTAATTTTAAGAATTTAACCCACACTTTTTCGTGAAGACACCACGTGTCCCCAAGCTGTAAGCCTATCAACAATAGAAATTTGATACCAATCACATCCCAATTGCCATTAATTAATAACTATTTCTTTCAAAGTATCCAAGACGTCTTCTTTCAACCCTAATTTCAAAAAAAAACAAAACTTTTCTCCTCTGTCAAAACTCACAAAATACCCTTTGGTCAAGTCTTCGAGACGCTTGATTCTAAGGCGTTCAAGAAGTGTGTTCATAGAGGATCCATTTGTAATATGCATTGTGGTGGCAACATCACGTAGTGAAAGAGAGAATCCTAGACCCTACAAGACTGGAGTCACTGGACTAACTGATGGATTTAGGGAAAATAAAAAAGAAAAGAAGATGTAGATGATGGAGGTAGAAGATAAAGACAAGTTTGGGATTCTTGAAGTTGCGCCCACTTTTTCCTAAATCGACAAAATCGGCAGGATAGATTCTTATAGATTGGAGCCTCTTCGACCATTGGTGATTGCAAGGGGCAAACAAGGGAAAACTCATCTTTGTATCTCAACAGACACATTTCCAACTTTGTCTCTAGACAGAGCAGGGTAACTAGCCACAGCTTTGTTTTGGTTTTGGTAAACACCAACCTCTTACTTGGGTAAATGTAACATTCGGAATTTTAATTCCGTAATTAATAAAATAAAATTTGGAATTGTAGTATTTTGAAAAATAATTTTAGGAGAGATTTTCTTATGTTAATGATTATTAATTTTAGAATAATCTTGATTTTTCAAAGTTGGAAGGAGGATGAACCAAGTATGGAAGGGATTCAAATGTGGGCTTGATTTGTGAAACATGTGAAGAAAAAGGGCCTTTATGCCAATTCTTGAAAGATGAGAATAGAAAGGATTCAGGACCATTAATGGTGATTGCACCCTTCCATAAATTTATAATTTTTGGCCATATATATAGGGGTGTGCATCGGACGGGTCGAACGGGTTCGGCTGGACAAATCGAAAACCCGATCAGATTTCGGATATGAAAATCAAGACCCGAACTTTAGGGTTCGGATTTCAGATAACTTCGGGTTCGGGTTGGTCGAGTTTTGGGTTAATGTCGGTCAGGTTCGGATATTATTATAATACAAATAATATATATAAATTGAATCGATTTTGAGGATGAATTCAGTCAAACGAGATATTGATGGAATCGAAAATAAGTTTAAAATTTAAAAAACATTTCGACCGACTATAATTTACGATTTTCTAAAGATAATTAGATAAATAAATATATTTATATAATATTTAAAATATGTATATTATTTCGGGTTTTCGGACGGGTCAGGTGGCCAAAGATCAAACCCAACCCGAACCCAAATATTCCCCCAAAAGTCAGGTTTCGGATTTCAGATATTCGGATTTCGGGGTATTCGGGTATTGCAAAAACACCTTATTTTCGATTCAGGTTCGGGTTATTCGGGTTTTGCACACCCCTATATATATATATATATATATGTGATGGTTGGCTGAAAATTTTGAGGGTGTTAGTGTCGACAATTAGAAGAGTTTTGGCGTTTGAATCTCGGCAATCGGTGCGGCGAAGAGCAATATCAAAGAGCTTGAAGTTAGGCTCGTTTTCGGTAGTGATTCGCCATGTTAAGGCATGTTTTATTTTTGAACCTCAAAACTAATCATACTAGGACGTTATGAATGATATAAGAAGCGTCCAGATAAGTTTTGAAGTCGATTGGGCAACCGGAAGGCTGTCGACTCGATCAAAATGTCGAAATCATCGTTTTCAGTAAAAACCGAAAGTTTGGACTAAAATATCTCCCTCAAATCTTAATGTTTTTGAGTGATTCTTGTTTGTAGATGACGAGGAATCGAAAAACTAAAACTTAGGAAAAAGAATCGTCAAAAAAGAATGAGAAACGAGGTCAAACGGCTCAAAAGAAAAAGATCGTCGAAAAACCGGCGCTGTCGTTGGACGTTCGCCGGTGTCGGCGACCTCCTCCGGCGAGCCTATGGCGACTTTTGGGTTGTGGGTTGGTAGGGTGATGTTGGGCATGTCATGTTTGGGCTTAAAGAGGGATAAGTGTTTGGAAATTGGATTTTTGTTTTGGAAACCCAAACATTTGGTTTATTGAATTAATTAATTGTTGGTAATTAATTAATTTAATTATGTGAGGGTTATTAATTAAATAATTTACTGAAACTAATATTTTAAATATATTTTAGTATTATTTAATTATTAAGGGTGTGTTTGGTACGCAGATAAGATAGGACATGACAATTACCCAAACAGACAATGTAGGACAGAACAGAACAGCTGTTCCACGTTTGGTAAGACAGAACTGGATAGAACAGAACAGATAACATTGACCAGTTTACCCTTGCTAAATTTAAAGAATGAACAAAATATGAAATAGAAGGTTTATTTTATGTTTTAGAAGAGAATTAGATTTTATTTTGAGGTTATAGGTAGAACATAAGTTTGTTCCACCTAGTTCTAGCTTGTTCCATGGGGTGGTGGTGGAACATGCATGTTCCAGTTTGTTCCATCTTGTTCCAGTCTGTTCCACATAACGGTTCTATCAAACGTGAGACAGTGGACCATGTTCTGTCATGTCCTGTTGATAACTCTATTTTTAGAGTTATTATTTCCATTTATTTTCCACTTTATTTTGTCAATTTTAGCCATTTCACTTCTAAAAACCCCCATTCTTGGTATGATTTACGAAAACGAGCAAAAGGAGTGAACCATGGTCTTTAATAAATTATTTGGGGAAGTTTTGGGTGTTTTCTCGATTTTTCATCCGCAGTGACGTATACAGTGCCCACTCCGGTTCCCCACTCTTCGAGCTGATCAAAAAGAAATCAAAAAGAAACTTTTAGTTGGGATCTAATTTTCTGGAGGAGAAAGGTTCATATGGCAGAGAAATGGCTGGAGAAGTACAAGGTAGTTCTCATTGAAGATAGCATCAAGTACACCTCTTTGTACTTGGAGATTGACTTGGAGAAGGGACCATTGGATAAAAGAATTGCACAAGGAGCTGAATTCTGCCACAACTCAGCAGTCTTTACCCATTGGAAGACCCACCTCTTTTGTGTAATACCCAACTCCTTCTCCTAGTATATAAAGGAGCACTTGGGTGCCATTAAATGCATGCTTGGTTATCATCCTTGAATACTTTTAGTCTCAAATTCTCTCAACTACCACATTAGCTTTAGTCTTTTATTTACTGCAGTAACTAGCTTTAATTTTCAGTAATTTACTTTCTTAGTTTAAATTGTAGTTCGTATTACTCAGTGCAGGGACGACTTCTCGTTCCCCACTGTGAGCAGTTAATTCAAGTCACTTTCAGTTTTATTATGTGCAAATCTTCATCTTTTGTTTTCTTTACTTCGGAAATGTTAGGCTAAACATCCTTTGGGATGTAGGAAGGAGAAGTACCTGGATTTTATCAAAAATGCTTGAGTAATCTTTATACTTAGAATATTTGTTGTTTTGGTCTTTCATTCTCGATATTTACCCAAGGATGCGAACAAGCTGATCACTTGCAAGGATCTAAAGTCTAGTTCTTAACTTAGAAATAAGTAGAGCGCAGTGACACGAGCTTGAATGATGCTAGGGGATTCGAAAGAATTCTTTTGACACTTACGAAAGTGAGGTCGGCACAGTGAGCTAATCTCTGCCCACTGGAGTAGTAGGCAAGCTAATTTGTGTATTAAAAACACTTAGAGTATTTGTCTCTACACATTCCATCGAGGCCTGAAAAGGTCCATTTAGAGATTACCATTGACAAAACAACAAGTACTAAGAGTATGGGATTTTTATCTAACGGTGTGAGTATTTTGTAACCGGGCTTTTCTAGCGAAAATGTCCACCACGAATACGAGGATCACTCTAAGGACCGAGTATTTGAGATAAAATTTAGGGAAAATCCAACCTACATTCCTCCTTTTTAGCATTTAGTAAATCGTTTCAAGTAGCTATTTTACCAAACCAAACCAAAGTATTATTTTCCTCTCTAGTTGAAACTTGTAAAAGGAGCTCATGAGAACCGTATTGTCTTGATTGTCCAGTCTCTGTGGATTCGATTCTGGTATTTTACCAACTATTACTTGCTGTGACGATCATAATGGACAGTGTACACTTGCACTTCCCACTGTGGACAGTTTGCAACCCACTGCGATTAAAACACACATTTCGCACGTATCAAGTTTTTGGCGCCGTTGCCGGGGACTGGCGTAATTTTAAATCTCAAGACATTAGTTTTTGTTCGAGCCCGAGTAACTAGTTTTTCTAAGCTGTTCGTATTGTATGCCACGGCGACAACTCGAACATTTGGTTCCAATAGATCTCGAAATAGAAAAAACGTTGCGAAAAACACGAAGAAGCAAGAAAACAAATCGACAACCTCCTGTGATCCCCACTGTGAACATGGCTGCAGTACCGCCACCTATAGTGGAGACCACAATCACGATTGCCGATAACAAAGATCGAAAAATACGGGACTATGCTACTTCCGGAGTTGGTGATTTAAGCTCCGGAATTTTGAGACCCAATATTGTTGCAACGCATTTTGAACTCAAACCGGTGATGTTTCAAATGATCCAAGCCATGGGTCAATTTGGAGGATCGCCATCTGAGGATCCGCACTCGCACTTAAAATCTTTTTTAGAAATGACCGATTCCTTTCAATTGCAAGGTGTTAGTGATGAGGCATTAAGACTAAGGCTTTTCCCTTTTTCATTAAGGGACAAAGCAAAATCTTGGCTGAACGCACATGCACCTCACTCGATAACCACTTGGCAAGAACTTGCCGATAGATTTTTGCAAAAATACTTTCCTCCAACAAGGAATGTTAGATTTCGAAATGATATAATTTTATTTAGGCAAGAGGAAGATGAGGCTGTTTCGGATGCATGGGAACGATTTAAAGATTTACTTCGAAAGTGCCCACATCATGGCATCCCACATTGCATCCAATTGGAGACCTTTTACAATGGTCTTTCCAATGCAGCCAAAATCATCTTAGATGCAACAGCCGGTGGAACATTTACGAGTATGACTTACAACGAAGGATATCAAATCTTAGAAAAAGTGTCCAACAACAATACCGAATGGTCAAATCCGAGAGCACCCATGTCTAAGACCAACACCATAGATTCCGAAGCACTCAAAACCATGAATGCACAATTAGTGGCCTTGACAAAAATCGTTTTAAATCAAAATCGAGGCCAAGTCAATTCCGCAACCCATCTCGCTGATAACTGCTCCCTTTGTGGAGAGGAGCATGTTTTCGACTATTGTCCAGCAAACCCCGAATCTGTTAATGTCATAGGGACCAACCAAAGGAACAACCCTTATTCGCAGACTTATAATCCAGGTTGGAGAAATCATCCGAATTTCTCTTGGTCCGGTAATCAAGGACTCCAACCCCAAGGACCGAGTCACATCCAGCAAAGACCATACAATCCCCCGGGATTTCAGCAACATCACAGTGGGCAATCCCCACATCACAGTGGGCAGTCCCCACAACCATACCAACCACGATCCAACCAACCAGCTGAGGCTCAACAATCGATCGAGTCGATTCTCAAAGGTTTTATGAATCAAACCCAAGCAGCCATTAGGAATATAGAGACCCAAGTAGGACAGCTAGCCGTTGAAGTTAAGAATAGACCACCAGGAACGTTACCGAGTGATACCGAGCAAGCTAGAGTGATAGGAAAAGGACCAGAACATGTCAAGTCCATAACTTTAAGGAGTGGAAAGGATCTGAAAAATATCATTTTTGAATCTGATGATTCGCCTCAAAAACCCACTGTGAGCATCACAGTGGGCACTCCTCAAGTCACTGTGATCCCCACAGTGGGGACCGACATCCCTGACCTTCCCACTTTTGGACCTGTCCCAAAGACTACTGTTCCAAAGCCAATACCACAGCAAACTCAGATTGACCCACGAAACATTCCATTTCCTCAAAGAATGAAGCCTAAAAATGTCGATGTTCAGTTTAAAAAATTCTTAGACATTTTTAAGCAACTTCACATTAACATACCCTTGGTAGAAGCTCTCGAGCAAATGCCAAGCTATGTTAAATTCTTAAAAGATATTTTGAACAAAAAGAGGAAGTTGGGTGAATTTGAAACTGTGGCTTTGACCGAAGAATGTAGTGCCCTCCTAACAAGCAAGATTCCACCTAAGTTGAAAGACCCGGGTAGTTTCACCATTCCATGCATTATAGGAGGACAAGAAGTAGGCCAAGCACTCTGTGATTTAGGAGCTAGTGTCAACTTGATGCCTTTGTCCATTTTTAACAAGTTAGGGATTGGAGAGGCTAGACCCACAACCGTGACATTACAACTAGCCGACCGATCCATTGCCTACCCCAAGGGAAAAATAGAAGACGTTTTGGTCCAAGTGGATAAATTTATCTTCCCCGCCGATTTTCTTGTTTTAGATTATGAGGCCGATAAAGAAATCCCAATCATCTTAGGACGTCCGTTTCTTGCAACCGGACGTACTTTGATCGATGTGCACAAAGGAGAACTCACGATGCGAGTTAATGACCAAGAGGTAACTTTTAATGTTTTCAAATCTCTCAAATATATAGACACCGAAGATTGTTTTGCCTTAAGTTCGATTTATGAAACCCACAATTTTGGCAATTTGCCCACAGTGGGGAGTACAGTTCCCACAGTGGGGATTGACAGTGAGCACTCTGAATCAGAGAGTAATGACACTTTCAAGGATGAGTGTAATGAGATGGTTGCAGCTTTTGAACCTCTGGACTTCAAAGATAGAGATGTTCAATCCCCTTCAATAGAACAACCTCCCGAGTTAGAGCTTAAACCATTGCCTTCCCATTTAAAGTATGCTTATCTCGCTAAGGATAATAAACTTCCCGTCATTATCTCATCCAAACTTAGTGAGAAACAAGAACAACTTCTGATTGATTTGTTGATAAAGCATAAGGGAGCAATTGGTTGGACCATAGCGGACATTCGAGGGATTAGCCCCTCTTTATGTCAACATAAGATTAACTTGGAGAGTGACCACCCGGGGAAAGTCCAACCCCAAAGAAGGTTGAACCCCATCATGAAGGAGGTAGTTAAGAAAGAAGTCTTGAAATGGTTAGATGCCGGTATTATCTATCCCATTGCCAGTAGTAGTTGGGTGAGCCCCGTTCAATGTGTCCCTAAAAAGGGAGGAACAACAGTGGTCAGAAATGAAAAGAACGAACTCATTCCAACTAGGACTGTTACGGGATGGAGAATATGCATGGATTATAGGCAACTGAATCTAGCAACAAAGAAAGACCATTTCCCGTTACCTTTTATTGATCAAATGCTTGATAGATTAGCGGGAAAGGAATTTTATTGTTTTCTAGATGGATACTCCGGATATAACCAAATCCACATCGCACCCGAAGACCAAGAAAAGACCACCTTTACTTGTCCATATGGTACTTTTGCATTCCGGAGAATGCCTTTTGGTTTATGTAATGCTCCCGCTACTTTTCAACGCTGTATGATGGCCATTTTTACTGATATGATAGAAGATACCATAGAAGTTTTTATGGACGATTTTTCTGTGATCGGCACATCATTTGATAACTGTTTGAGGAATCTAGAAAAAAGTTTGGTGAGATGTGAAACCCACGACCTTATTCTAAATTGGGAAAAATGTCATTTCATGGTCGAAGAGGGCATCGTTTTGGGTCATCTTGTGTCGAAAAAGGGTTTGGAAGTTGATGAAGCAAAACTAGAAGTAATCTCCCAACTTCCCGAGCCCACAACGGTAAAAGGCATTCGCAGTTTTTTAGGTCACGCAGGTTTCTATAGGAGGTTCATAAAAGATTTTTCCAAAATAACTAAACCCCTATGTAACCTGCTGCAACATGAAAGAGAGTTTGTTTTTACCAAAGAATGTAGAAACGCATTTGAAATAATCAAAAAAGCCTTAGTTACTGCACCCATAGTGACCACTCCTGACTGGTCACTCCCATTTGAAGTCATGTGTGACGCCAGCGATTGGGCTATAGGTGCAGTACTAGGCCAACGAAAAGATAAGATTTTTCATCCAATATACTATGCAAGCAAGACTTTGATCGAGGCTCAAATCAACTATACTGTAACCGAAAAAGAACTACTTGCAGTAGTTTTTGCTTTTGATCGTTTCAGGTCTTACTTAATTGGAGCAAAGGTCATAGTACACACCGATCACGCAGCCATCAAATATTTGATCAACAAGGCTGACTCTAAACCGAGGTTGATCAGATGGGTGCTGTTGCTGCAGGAATTTGACCTCCAGATCGTCGACAGAAAAGGAACAAGCAATCAGGTTGCTGATCATCTGTCCAGGCTCGAGAAGACAGTGGGCACTGTTGACCCCACTCCTGACCCCACTCCGGTAAAAGAAACTTTTCCCGATGAACAATTATTATCTGCGCAACATCATAATGAAACTCCTTGGTATGCTGATATTGCAAACTTTTTAGCAAGTGGACTTAAGCCCCACGGGATGAGTGGACAACCATTCAAGAAATTTTTACACGACACACGACAATACGTTTGGGACGATCCCTTCTTGTACAAGATAGGGGCGGACCAAATATTAAGGCGTTGTGTCCATGGGAGTGAACAACATCAAATACTCCATGGTTGTCACACATCCCACTACGGTGGCCACTTCGGTGGAAACCGTACCGCAGCAAAATTTTTGCAAAGTGGATTCTTTTGGCCCACTGTTTTTAAAGACTCATTTGAATTCGTGAAAAATTGTGAGCAATGTCAACGTACGGGGAATATATCGCAAAGAAATGAAATGCCTCTTAACAACATTCTAGAGGTCGAACTTTTTGATGTATGGGGGATAGATTTTATGGGACCTTTTCCAAATTCCAACAATAACTTTTACATCTTGGTTGCGGTAGATTATGTTTCAAAATGGGTAGAAGCCATTGCTTGTCACTCCAATGATGCTAACACTGTGGTGAAGTTCTTACACAAAAATATATTCACTCGCTTCGGAACACCACGAGCATTAATTAGTGACGAAGGCACCCATTTTGTAAACAAAGTCATGGCCTCGGTTCTTGCTAAATATGATATTCATCATAGAGTGGCCACCGCATACCACCCACAAACCAATGGGTTGGCCGAGCTTTCAAATCGTGAGATCAAGGGAATTTTGGAAAAAGTTGTTAAGCCACACCGTAAAGATTGGTCAATCAAACTCGATGATGCTCTTTGGGCCTATCGAACAGCCTATAAAACTCCTCTGGGAATGTCTCCATTCAAATTAGTTTTTGGCAAAGCTTGCCATTTACCGATTGAATTAGAGCACAAGGCGTTCTGGGCCCTTAAAGAGCTTAACATGAGTGAGGATGCCGCGGGAATCAAAAGGAGTCTGCAAATACATGAGCTAGAGGAGTTGCGATATCACTCCTATGAGAATGCAAAGTTGTACAAGGAAAAGACCAAGATGTGGCACGATCGTCGAATCAACCATAGGGAGTTCATGGAAGGACAACAGGTACTATTGTTCAATTCTCGTCTCAAACTCTTTCCAGGTAAACTTAAATCAAGATGGACGGGACCATACACCATTGTCAAGGTGAGTCCTTTCGGAACAGTGGAGTTGAAATCCCCACAATCGGGTCAAACCTTTAAAGTCAATGGGCAAAGGGTAAAGCATTTTTTGCATGAAAGTGCCCACATCCCTGCCCACTCTCCGCCTCGCTATGGTTAGAGAAATTCACAACCGTTTGTAAATATTTTATTTCACTTATTTGTTGTCTTTTTATTATTTTTGGTCTTTTTAATTCTGCATGGTAGTTTGTTTTAATGTGTGTAGAAGAACGTGCCACCTTTTGAAGAAAAATCAAGGAAAGTACTTTGCAGTGGGGAAGGCTCAGGTCACTGCGCTCCCCACTCCCCACCTGACGAATGAAAGGACTATTTTTGGGGCCCAATGCTGACAAGCTTTCACCTTTTGCTGCCATCAAGTCTACTTTTAGGCCATGGTGTCATAGTTCATCATTTCCCAAGCAAAGCTATCATTGTCAATCCTCTCCCTCTCTCCTAAAACCGGCGGTTTCCCCCCATTTTTGACAAGAAAACATTTCCAAAAACCACCTTAACCTCCTTTGCTTCCAAAATTTACCCAACAAACTTTCTCTTCTTCATTTCTCTCTCTACGAAAAACCCACCAGCAAAACCCTTCCAAAACCCTAAAAATGGCAAGAACCAAGAGAATGAACACCAACCCCGATGCACTAACACGTGCGGCCGTCCGCCGCAGGACCGCCGAGGAACAACCACCGGAAGCCGTCACCCGTGACCTGAACGAACCACCACCGGACTCCGGCGAAAACCCGATCATCTCCGGTGCAGCCGACGAGGGTTCTTCAAAGCACGAAAGCCCAAAAGCTACTTCATCATCGCAAGTCTCAGACAACAGTATCACCCATTTCGAGACCGAGACACTTCTAGCCGAAGAAGAAGAGAGACGGTTAGCAGAGGAGTTCAAACAGAAAATGGAAGCCATTAGAAAAAGAAAGGAAGAGGTCGAGAGGAGGCGTCGAGAGGAAGAAGAAAGAATCAGAAAGGAAGAAGAGGAAAGAATCAAACGAGAGGAGGAAGAAAGATTAAAAAGAGAGGAGGAAGAGAGATTGAGGAGGGAAGAAGCCGCAAGATTGGCTAGAGAGGAGGAGGAGCGATTGAAAGAGGAAGAACGAAAGAAGGATGAAGAAGCAAGGATATTCGAGCAGAAAAAGAAACAAGCAGAGGAGGAGTGTTTGGCTCGTGAGGAAGAAGAAAGACAGAAGAAGATTAAGGAGCAGACTCAGACATTAGACATTCCCCAGAACAAAAATGCTGATAGTGTGGAGGATGTCCACACCACTGCCCACAGTGAAGAAACCCCAACCAGAGCACTCCAGAGGAACAGGGGAATGGTTACACGATCTGGTGCATCCAAGAAGGCATCGTCTGCAAAACCGAAAAGAAAAGCGTCGAGGAAAGGTAAGGGTATCGAACCCTCTTTAAGTTCTTCTTCTAGTGATACTAATACGGGAAGTGAACAAAACCTTTCTGAAAATCCACATCTGTCCACTGTGGGGACTGCTCATGCCCCCAGTGGGATACCGAGGCAATTCACTTCCCCAGCTGCTAGAACCCACTTTGAGTGTATTTACACTCGGAAGTTGAATTTAGAGAGGGGTTTCGACCCCGACTTTGTAGAAGCAAATCCCTTTGTCAAAGATAAACTTGTAGCGCAAGATTGGGCAACCATTGCCACTGCCAATCGCCGCGCTAATGCATCATTAGTCCGAGAATTTTATGCTGAGGCCTCCCAAGCCAAAGAATCATTTGTTAAGATCCGAGGAAAGGTTGTGGACTTTACTCCAGGCAATATAAACCGAGTGTTAGGTAGAGGAGCTCCGGAACCTTGTGCTTTCGGACAGTTCCTGGCAAAGATGACTCCGGCTGATGAGGAATTGATTTTAAAAGAAATAGCAGTTGAGGGAAGGCCATGGAATCAGGATGGCCAAAGAAGGTGTCTATATGCTGGCAGCCTCACCACTGAGGCTGCTGTGTGGTTCCAATTCTTAAGGGCCTCGGTGGCCCCAACATCGCACGACACGACTCTCTCCATGCATAAGTTTGCCATGCTTTACTGCGTTCTCACTAAAAAGAAGATCAATCTGGGAATCATAATGCATGGTGCCATCCATCAGGCCAGAACACGAACCAAGGTAATCCTACCCCTTCCTTGCCTTATTACACTATTGCTAATAGATGTCGGAGTGCCCACAACTGAAGAAGAGCAGTGGATCATTTCCACGAAAAACATCAGTATTCAGACAATTAAGAAGATGAGAAGAGAGATAGGAGGCCCGTCTGTTGAGCCTGCCCAGGTACAGCCCAATGTGCGAATAGCCGACGAGCACATAGTGGGCACTGAAGTGCCCACTGTGGAGAAGAAGGGTACCCCACTCCATTCAACCGAGGCCGGATCATCAAGCAACCAAATGGGAGAGATTTTGGCAGCTTTAAAGAAGCTCACATACAGGATCGAGTTGCTGGAAAGTGAGCAGCGATATCAGAACCGGGCCACGCAGAAATTTTGGATGTATACAAGAGAACGAGATGAGGTGACGGGCCTGATGATGAAAGAGGCCAACCCAATGCTAGCTGCTCAGCTCCCAGAATTCCCGAAAGATATCTGCCCGGTTAATGACAGTGAGGATGAGTTCGATGATGATGATGCGGATCTGTCACCGCAAGCCACCCAAACCCCGTGAATGGTTTGTTTTAAAACAATGGTTTCGCTCTTTTGCTCACCAAAAACAATTTTATTTTGTTTGGTTGATCTTTTTGTGCCTATGGCTAGGCATTGACACTATTTGCTGTTTTAACTTTTTAAATATCGATGCATGAAAATCCTACCGGTAGGTAGGTACTTTTGGGTACTAACGTATTGATTGTTTGAATGCTTGTTTGACCTCGTTTCCATTTCAAGGTACAACTTTCGGCTTCCGACTTAAAAGGTCACTTTTGTAAGTACAAATCTCAACTTGTCCCGTGAAATGATTTAGGCCATTTTTCGCATCTAAACACGACCCTTTTGTACCCCAAACCACCACCTTTGTTCGTTATTTCTATGTCACAGTGGGGACACTGTGAGATTTTAAGTTTGAGGTGGGAACTTCCAGAGTGACCTCCAGTTTGCTCACAGTGAGGACACTGTGAAGTCCAAGTTTGAGGTGGGTAAGCCGTACCCCCCTCCCAAAAAAAAAAAGAGAAAACACAAAAATACAAAAACAGAAGAAAATCGGAGTAGCACTAACAAAATTGATGGTGTGCCTTTTCTGGACCATCAAAGTGCTCACTCCCAGAAAACGATGGTGTGCCTATTCTGGACCATCAGAATACCCACCCTCACAAAAAAAATAAAAAAATAAAATAGCCATACTCATTATACCCAAATAAAGCCTGAAAGTGTACGTTCTTATCATAGCAAAATACTAAACACCCACTTCTTGAAATAAAAATCTCAAAGCGAGATCTTCGGTCCATGTTTGGAAATTTTTGCCAAAACCCTTGGGAAAAGATTCAAAGCCATAAACCCTTCAAACCCAAGAAAGCCCTATTGATCAAAAGGTAAACAAGGGAAAGGTTTCGTCAAACACAAAAGTGAAATTTTCAAGTTTGGAACCGAAGGAAGTATCGAAGGAAGGAGATCAACGCCCATTCAAGTCAAGAAATATGTAAGTCCCTCAAAGACCTTTTATGCATTGTGTTTCATTTTATTTCTTTCTTTTTTTATTACTTGGGGACAAGTAATGATTTAAGTTTGAGGTTGTGATAACTCTATTTTTAGAGTTATTATTTCCATTTATTTTCCACTTTATTTTGTCAATTTTAGCCATTTACGAAAACGAGCAAAAGGAGTGAACCATGGTCTTTAATAAATTATTTGGGGAAGTTTTGGGTGTTTTCTCGATTTTTCATCCGCAGTGACGTATACAGTGCCCACTCCGGTTCCCCACTCTTCGAGCTGATCAAAAAGAAATCAAAAAGAAACTTTTAGTTGGGATCTAATTTTCTGGAGGAGAAAGGTTCATATGGCAGAGAAATGGCTGGAGAAGTACAAGGTAGTTCTCATTGAAGATAGCATCAAGTACACCTCTTTGTACTTGGAGATTGACTTGGAGAAGGGACCATTGGATAAAAGAATTGCACAAGGAGCTGAATTCTGCCACAACTCAGCAGTCTTTACCCATTGGAAGACCCACCTCTTTTGTGTAATACCCAACTCCTTCTCCTAGTATATAAAGGAGCACTTGGGTGCCATTAAATGCATGCTTGGTTATCATCCTTGAATACTTTTAGTCTCAAATTCTCTCAACTACCACATTAGCTTTAGTCTTTTATTTACTGCAGTAACTAGCTTTAATTTTCAGTAATTTACTTTCTTAGTTTAAATTGTAGTTCGTATTACTCAGTGCAGGGACGACTTCTCGTTCCCCACTGTGAGCAGTTAATTCAAGTCACTTTCAGTTTTATTATGTGCAAATCTTCATCTTTTGTTTTCTTTACTTCGGAAATGTTAGGCTAAACATCCTTTGGGATGTAGGAAGGAGAAGTACCTGGATTTTATCAAAAATGCTTGAGTAATCTTTATACTTAGAATATTTGTTGTTTTGGTCTTTCATTCTCGATATTTACCCAAGGATGCGAACAAGCTGATCACTTGCAAGGATCTAAAGTCTAGTTCTTAACTTAGAAATAAGTAGAGCGCAGTGACACGAGCTTGAATGATGCTAGGGGATTCGAAAGAATTCTTTTGACACTTACGAAAGTGAGGTCGGCACAGTGAGCTAATCTCTGCCCATTGGAGTAGTAGGCAAGCTAATTTGTGTATTAAAAACACTTAGAGTATTTGTCTCTACACATTCCATCGAGGCCTGAAAAGGTCCATTTAGAGATTACCATTGACAAAACAACAAGTACTAAGAGTATGGGATTTTTATCTAACGGTGTGAGTATTTTGTAACCGGGCTTTTCTAGCGAAAATGTCCACCACGAATACGAGGATCACTCTAAGGACCGAGTATTTGAGATAAAATTTAGGGAAAATCCAACCTACATTCCTCCTTTTTAGCATTTAGTAAATCGTTTCAAGTAGCTATTTTACCAAACCAAACCAAAGTATTATTTTCCTCTCTAGTTGAAACTTGTAAAAGGAGCTCATGAGAACCGTATTGTCTTGATTGTCCAGTCTCTGTGGATTCGATTCTGGTATTTTACCAACTATTACTTGCTGTGACGATCATAGTGGACAGTGTACACTTGCACTTCCCACTGTGGACAGTTTGCAACCCACTGCGATTAAAACACACATTTCGCACGTATCACCTGTCCAGTGTACCAAACGCACCCTAAAGGAGTAACACTAATTTATTAAGAGACTTCTAATTAATTTAATTAGGACATCGAGATGTCGATATTTTAATATTTTAGACGCAAATAAATTAGATTGGTTATTTGGTGAATTTATGGAGATAAATAAGAGGAGTATAATTAAGGATTTACCGAGGTTAATCGTTAGTTGACTTTTGGTTGACTTTTGGAGAAAACTTAGACATTAATGGATATTATTGCATCTATAATTATAGGTTATTATTTGGAGCAACATTCTAGCGAACCGACATTATCAGGTGAGTCTTTCACGAGATTTCACTGGGATGTATACATATGTACAAATTATTTTTACATGTATGAGGTGTGATATTGTGTGAACGGTTGCTAAGGTGTTAATTATACATTAATTTCAATTGGTGATTTATATGCATATGGTTATTAAATTATGGTTCATGCTATATTATGTTACACTTATTTAACATTATCCGCATGCATATGGTTTGGGGTGGGGTTAACGTGGTGTGTTAACCGGGGTACGGGATATCGGCTCGATGTGTCGCATTTAGGGGAGGCACGACCCGGGATGGGCGGTTAGTTTTTGTGAACCCACACGCCCAGGGAATGTCAGTGACATGGCAGGTCCCTACCTAGCGGAGTGGAGTTAAGAGATCTCAATGGGTTACATACATCTTTCATGACACTTTTCATTTGGCTTTTATATGTTTATGGTGTATGTATTGTGATTGCACGAAAACTGTGAACTCACTGAGCTATTTAGCTTACGATAGTATACATCTCAGGAGCACGAGGGCACGAGGTTCTAGAATCGACAAAGGCAAGGGACTCACTTAGGATTTCGAGAACTTTATTGTTTGGTGTTTTTGTTTAAGTCTTTATAACTTTTGGTGAGGTTTGGTTTGAGTGACCCGGTATGGGACGACTTCACTTTTAAGATTCATATGATGTTTAGACTTCCGCTGTAGACGTTATGTTATTTATTATTGGGGTATTTCTTATTTTGGGATGATGTAACTTTCTATTTATAAACAAATGGGGTGTTACAAGTCTGTATCAGAGCCTTAGTTTAAGAGAAATAGGTTAATGATTCTTTTACCCTAAGCTTAAACTTGTGAGGTGTTTAGTATCATTGTGTGCATTTAAGTTTAAAATTTTTACCGATGTGTTACTTGGTGTTTCCTTGTGGTTTTGTAGGAAAATGGTGCACACGATCCACATTGGGTCTATTAATCATGGAAGGGGACGCGGGCGTGGAGCCGGTAGACGGAGAGTGTCGGGACGGAGTATGCCGTTTGGTTGGAGCCCACATGGTGAGAGTGTTAATATCCGCCCTAGTGTAACCCCAATGGAGATAGCCCGACATCTCCGAGGAGCATTCCAACGCAAGGGTCAGTCCCAGAGAGTTTGTTGGTCGCACTGCCTCCTACGCGCACCGAATTAGAGGAAAAGATATAGTCCGTTCAGGAAAAGGTAGAAGAGTTAAGGGATAAGTTGGCCTACTCTCAATGGGACAATGATACGACTAAGAGCATGCTTTACAATCTGCAGCAGGCAAACTTTAAGGTGATATCAGAGAGGAACAACCTGTGAGGAGAGAGGGATATGTTAAAGCTAAAATTGGCTCAGGAGTGGAGGATTGCAACTCGGTCATGACGAACTCGGATAAAGGATAGGACTCATTTCTGCAAGATGGTGACTTCTGAAACGGGGGTGGTGAAAGGGTATTTTGCAGCTTCCGTCCAAAGTTCCAAAATGGGCCCAAGAGTGAGCCCATTGTGGAACTTCAAGCCATCATTGACCTTCGGGCAGTCGATTTCGAGACCCCTACATTTCCAAGGAGCCTTAGAGAGTGGTGTTAGTTATCGAGAGAGAAAGAGAGATATTTTGGATTCATTTGTTACTTTTTAGAAATTTTTGGTTTGACGCTCATAAATTTTGGTTTTGTTAGGGGGATTAGGAACCCCAAATTTTGTTTATGGTATGAAAGTGTATGAATTCTCTCTTGACATAATATGATAATATATGGGTTTTTGCAATTTATGTGTTGAAAATATTTGATGGTTGTAATCGTGTAATGCTTGGATTATATGTTTTTCTTTTTGCATAAACACGGTAGCAATAATAACTTGTCAAAGTAGTACTAGGGCCACTATAGTACCAATATTTTGTTGTATCATAATGGTTTCACATGGATCATTAAGGACTACGGCTAGGGGAAACAGTGTTGGTGACCTACCTCCAACAGGCCGAGGTCGAGGACGAGGTCGTGGACGCAATCAAAATCTAACCGCAAGCTCGAGTGCTACCCCGTCCGATGTTAGGAGTTCTGCTGCACGAGAAAGCCAAGAGGTCGAGGAGTTGGGAATGGGGAAGAGCTTCTCACAGAAGAGGCGATGGTGGAACGAATGACCCAAGTCCTCCAGAACACTCTCCTAGACATGCTAAAAACAATGTTAGTCAATCGATTTAAGGATCCAGAAGAGGAGGAAGAAGCAAGAAGGAGCATGAGCAACACCTGAAGATAATTCTAGAACTGTTAGTAAAAGAGCAACTTTTCGCAAAGTTCTCTAAGTGTGAATTCTGGATACAAGAGATCCAGTTTCTTGGCCATGTAGTGAATGCAAAAAGGATCAAGGTAGACCCGGTTAAAATCGAGGCAATCACGAATTGGAAATCGCCGAAGTCTGCCTCTGAGATTCGCATCTTTCTAGGTTTAGCAGGCTACTATCGGAGGTTCATCTAGGACTTCTCCAAGATATTGATGCCACTGATTAAGTTGACAAAGAAATCGATGAAGTTTGACTGTGGAGAGAAGCAAGAGGAGGCATTCCTAACGCATAAGGAAAGGTTGAGTAGTGCCCCTGTACTATCTCTGCCAAAGGCAACTAAAGATTTTATTGTGTATACTGACGCATCGAAGATGGGACTAGGATGTGTATTGATGTAGCGAGGCAAGGTTATTGCTATGCCTTGCGTCAATTAAAGGAACACGAGAAGAAGTATCCTACCCACGACATGGAATTAGCTGCAGTGGTTTTTGCACTGAAAATATGGAGAAACTATTTGTACAGTACCAAGTGTATGATCTACACAGATCATAAAAGCTTGAAGTACTTGTTCGACCAGAAAGAGTTGAACATGAGGCAACGAAGGTGGATGGAATTGCTCAAGGACTATGACTGTGAGATCCACTATCATCCAGGTAAGGCGAATGTAGTCTCCGACGCATTAAGTAGGAAAGAAGGGTCTAAACCAATCAAGGTTCAATCCATGCAAATGAATATCAAGGTGGATTTGATGGATCAAATACGAACATCACAGAAGAATGCGTTGTTAGAGGCAAATGTTAAGAAGGAGCGAATGGTGTTGTGGGGCCGGATGGAGTGTACAGACTAGGATCCCGATTATGGATTCCTAGTTTGGGGGATTTACGGGACTTCATGATGGACGAGGCACATAAGTCCAAATACACGATGCATCCAGGAAGCGACAAGATGTACAAAAACTTAAGGGAAAGCTATTGGTGGCCTGGTATGAAGAGAGCCGTAGCCAGTTTTGAAGGAGGGGAGACTTGTAACACTTGAAATTTTAATTCCTTAATTAATAAAATAAAATTTAGAATTGTAGTATTTTGGAATTTTGAAAAATAATTTTAGGAGAGATTTTCTTATGTTAATGATTATTAATTTTAGAATAATCTTGATTTTTCAAAGTTGGAAGTAGGATGAACTAAGTATGGAAGGGATTCAATGTGGGCTTGATTTATGAAATATGTGATGAAGAAGGGTCTGTTATGCCAATTCTTGAAAGATGAGAATGAAAGGGATTCAAGACCATTAATGGTGATTGCACCCTTCCATAAACTTGTAATTTTTGGCCATATATATAGGATGGTTGGCTGAAAATTTTGAGGGTGTTAGTATCGACAATTAGAAGAGTTTTGGCGTTTGAATCTCGATAATCGGTGTGGCGAAGAGGAATATCAAAAAGCTTGAAGTTAGGCTCGTTTTCAGTAGTGATTCGCCACGTTAAGGTATGTTTTCTTTTTGAATCTCAAAACTATCATACCGGGACGTTAGGAATGATATAAGAAGCGTCCAGATAAGTTTTGAAGACAATTGGGAAACCGGAAAGCTGTCAACTCGATCAAAATGTCGAAATCATCGTTTTCGGTAAAAAGCAAAACTTTGGACTGGAATATCTCCCTCAAATCTTGATGTTTCTGAGTGATTCTTGTTCCTAGATGATGAGGAATCAAAAAACTAAAATTTAGGAAAAGGAATCTTCGAAAACGGATGAGAAACGAGGTCGAACGACTAAAAAAATTAGATCGTCGGAAACCGGTGCTGTCGCCGAAAAAACGACGTTCGCTGGCGCCGGTGACCTCCGACGACGAGGCTCCGACAACTTTTGGGCTTTGGGCTGGTAGGGCGATGTTGGGCCTATTCTGTTTAGGCTTTAAGAGGGGTCCAAGTGTTTTGAAATTGGATTTTTGTTTCGGAAGCCCAAACAATTGGTTTATTGAATTAATTAATTGTTGGTAATTAATTAGTTTTATTATGTGAGGGTTATTAATTAAATGATTTACTAAAGTTAATATTTTAAATATATTTTAGTATTATTTAATTATTAAAGGAGTAATACTAATTTATTAAGAGACTTCTAACTAATTTAATTAGGACATCGAGATGTCGATATTTTAATATTTTAGAAGCAAATAAGTTAGATTGGTTATTTGGTGAATTTATGGAGATAAATAAGAGGAGTATAATTAAGGATTTATCGAGGTTAATCATTAGTTGACTTATGGTTGACTTATGGTTGACTGTTGGAGAAAACTTAGACATTAATGGATATTATTGCATCTATAATTATAGGTTATTATTTGGAGCAACGTTGTAGCGAACCGACATTATCAGGGGAGTCTTTCACGAGATTTTACTGGGATGTATACATATGTACAAATTATTTTCCATGTATGAGGTGCGATAGTGTGTAAATGGTTGCTAAGGTGTTAATTGTACGTTAATTGGAATTGGTGATTTATATGCATATGGTTTTTAAATTATGGTGCAAACATGCTATATTATGTTACACTTATTTAACATTATCCGCATGCATATGGTTTGGGATGGGTTTAACATGGTACGTTAACCGGGGTACATGATATCGGCTTAATTTGTCGCATTTAGGGGAGGCACGACCCGGGATGGGCTGTTAGTTCTTTGTGAACCCACACGCCTAGGGAATACCTATGACATGGCAGGTCCCTACCTAGCATAATGGAGTTAAGAGACCTTAATGGGTTTCATATATCTTTCATGACACTTTTTATTTGGCTTTTATATGTCTATGTTGTATGTATTGTGATTGCACGAAAAACGTGAACACACTGAGCTATTTAGCTGACTATAATATACATCTCAGAGTAGGAGGTTCTGGAGTCGACAAAGGCAAGGGACTCGCTTAGGATTCCAAGAATTTTATTGTTTGGTGTTTTTGTTTATGGATTTTGGTGAGGTTTGGTTTGAGTGACCCGGTATGGGACGAGTTCACTTTTAAGATTATTATGATGTTTAGAGTTCCGCTGTAAACGTTATGTTATTTATTATTGGAGTATTTCTTATTTTGGGATGATGTAACTTCTATTTATAAAAAAATGGGGTGTCACAGTAAGAACCTGTCAGTAGCAAGTAAGAGGTAATAAGAAGCAGACCCTAAGGCATCCACTAAAATGAAATTTCAACAATTTTTTTTTAAGTGTCACATCAGCTTTCAAACTACTTTGAAATTACCTTTCACTACGATGATTTCTAACCATTTTTTAAAGTGACAACTAAACATAAAAAACTATATTTTAATCAAATAACAACAAACTACAATAAAATATTATTTACTATAATTTAATACGAAATAAGTTATCTATTACTACCGTAATAAAATTATAAAACAGTTATTTTGAAAACTTTAAGACATTAGCACGGTGTACAACCCTCTAAAGCACAAAATTGAAACCTTTAACCTTCGCTCAACAACCTATCTTCCCCACGATCCCTATTTATCTCCTCCCCTTCCCCCAAAACCAGAAATCGAAATTGTAAGATAACCTCCCGCTCCCTTTTGTTGTCGGCGTTAGTTGTTGGAATCCGGATTGGTTCGTCGACGAAAAGGGAAATCTAGATGATAGAATTAGATACTGTGATTTTGGAGAATGTAGACAGCCAAACAGAAGCAGGGACGACGGCTCCGGAAAATCTGTAGTCGGTGTAGGCGAGCGTGGTGGTAAGACGGTGTTTAGTTGTGGAACGAAGGTGGAGTGAAGTTGTTCCACTGTGGAGAAGGTCCAAATACGAAGGTTCCGTTGGTCTAACACTTTGTAACTAGGCACGTTAATCCCATCTATGCCAACTTTCTCTTATTATTGACGGAGGAACCTGTAACACCCCGATTTTAGGAAGGTAGAGTTACAAGTTAGTAGATAAATCGATCTTTTAAAAAACAATAAAAAATAGGATTTTAGGCTTGAATCCTAGATTTTATAGTCTGGTTGGATGGATAATTCAAATACGAGTCCAACGGTTCTTTTTGGAGCAAAATAGGAGCTAAAACGAAGAATTTATGGCCAAATAAGTGCTCGACCATGAAAAACAAAGATAATCGAATGAAAAGGGTTGTGCAGGTTGTGGGCGACCATGGGCCACAACCCAGGCTGCATGACTTGTTTTAAGTCAGATTTGTGAAGCGTGCGACTTCCTCCGCGATTTGGAAGTTGCGGGAAAAGCCATGGGAACTAGTCTGGAGCATTAAATCGCCATTTTGAGCCATTCCTTAATTTCTTCATAACTTGTTCATCTCAACTCCGATTTTGGTGATTTTCTTGCTATGGTTTTGTTTTTGTTAATGCCAAAAATCGTCCAAAAAGATAACTTAAGGTTGATTGTGGATTTTAACAACTAAAGAAGGGAATCTTTTGACAAAGCGTACGACAAAGGCGAAAAACGTAAATGAGACAGAGATTTTGGTGACGCGGGAAAAACCTCAACGAGGAAAAAACCCGCGGACGACTATGGAAGTCGTCGCTGCACTATGGTCGCCAAACAGGGGCGATATCCTTATGTTTCGGGTGTCGAGAGTACAGAGATTACAATACAAATGAAAGAAAGACTTAAATGTAAAGTAACAAGTGTATCAAATGTAAAAGTTGGTGCGTCGTATGTAAAAGTTGTGTATCGTGTGCGAATGTCATGCGTCGAGAGCGATTCTTCGAGAGAGAGTTCTTTGCTTCAGGTGTTCTTGAGAGTTCAGTTGTGCTCAGATGAAGCGTGATGCCAGATTGAGTGAGATCAGATGTCCCGAAATGTTGATTGAGCCTTTGCTTTTATAGTCTTCGGGTGCATTGATTGACGTCTTAAATGCCTTGTGTAACAGATGTAACAGATGTAACAGACGTCGTCTTTACTGCTGTTAATAGCCTTCGTCGATTATAGCCGTTGGTCATCAATGACATTGATTCCTCCATTAATCACTGAAAAAACGTAACTGTAATATTGCACGTTAGTCGGTCGGGGTCGCAAGATTTCATGCGACGGTCGTGTGATCTACACGACGTCATGGTCGAGTGTCGTGAGGTGAATAACTTTCAATTTTACCTTTAATCAGGGGATAAAGTACTATGAATTTACCTTGCTATGAAAAAGTGTAATAAAGGTTTTCCTTACCTTGGTCGTGGTCGAGACTGGTGAATTTTTACTCAAACAGTTTGCCCCAAAAATTTGAAAATAGAATTGCAAATTCAAATTTTAAATTTTGTCAGTCGAATGTCTAGGGTCGTGACACGTGTCGAAAGTTACCTTAGTTGTCTTGGAACTGGATCGGTCCAATTCTAACTAAAGAGGAAGTCGAAAAGGGGATAAGATCGTGACGTCATGCTGATGCACGATCATGCTGAACAGCTGTAAGTGCCAGGTGTCGATGATCCGTGTGGTTATACGAAAAGGCAAGGGCACGTGTCGATCATCAAAGGACTCGACCTGACACGATCCTTTACATAAATAGCGACCCTTGACGGATCCTTTCCTTTTTACGATTTTATAGAGATTTTAAGAGAGAGATTCTTACTGATTTCCTTGCTGTTCTTTAGCGATTCTCTTCCAAACCTGCAAGAGTTAGAGTTTTCGAGAATTTATAGCGCCTATATAAGGTACGATTTCTTGATCTTTTGCAAATCTGTTAGAAATGTCGACTGAACCTATAAGTTCTATTCGAGAACAAAATGATCTAGACGACCTTAGAAGTCTAGCAAAAATCCCTGCAGGGGTTAAATTAATTAGAGCAGGTCAGACCCGACCAAATGAATGTCCTGAGGGGTATATCGTAATATACGAATACCCTTTTAAGATAGGTTTCGAATGACCTTACTCGCCCTTAGCTAAAGCGTTCATGACCGAATTCGATTTAGCGTCGGGCCAATTAATGCCCCAATTCTAGCGAGTCGTACAAGTAATCAAGCGCCTTACCAAAAAATGGGAGTCTCCTATGAATGTGCACGACCTTCTCTTGGCTTATCAAGTCAAGAAGGATGGGTATCATCGCTATAGCCTGTTTTCTAGGTTTAAGGGCGATCGTACCTTGGTCTTAAAGACTACCATAAACGACCGTAAGTGGAAGACCATGTACGCGTTTGCGCGCAAGTCGACCCTTGATTCTGCGAGTGGCTGGATTAGGGCCGGCTGGAACATGTCGGGTGAGATTTTTTATTCTCATGTCGAACGTCGTGTGCTAATCTTCGATTTATTTCTAACCTGTGTTTTGTGTATCGACAGATATTAAATTTGAGGGCGTGAAGCCCTACGCCAATTCACAAGCAAAGGTCGACGCATTCTTGGAATTCAGCGTTGTTGAGCGGTCGTTTTTCACACGACATCTGGTGGACGATGACGACGACTTGGTGTATCTAGGGGAGAATCTGGAAGGAAAACACGAGGAGGAGGAAGAAGAAGAGGAGATAGAGGTGAAAGAGGAGGAATCGAGAGAAGGAGAAGAAGAGATGACTGGTAAGTGCATTATTCATCTTTATTCGACCTCGATCTTTTCTCTTACATCCATCATGTAACGTTTTCTCTTTGTTTTTTTTCAGGAGAATCTCAAGGAAAGGTGTTGACTGCCAGTGCTAAGAGGGCAACTCAACTTGAGCTTGCTCGTAAGGGCAATGAGAAGAGGCAAAAGACCTCGACCACTGGATCTGAGGTTCCAAAGAAAACGAGGACGGCGATCCCGAGGGAACCGTCTTCAAAGGCTGATGACTCGTCGAGAGTCGTTACGCCTGAGAAGGCGAAGGCATCGGTCGCATCGCCTGCGAAGACGAAGATGTCTTCTGATGCGATCACTGCAATACCTGTCAGTTCGGCGCCACCGGCGAAAACGGCGAAGTCTCCGTCTACCACATCGACCCCTTTGTCGGCCGACAAGGGCAAGGGAGAGGCGACGAGAGAGGCTAAGGTCACGACGGTCAACTTCACGTTGCCGTCGGACTTTATGGCTGCCAACGTCCTAGATGGGACGGATTTGTTTTCCCATCTGGGGAAGTATTTGCTTCCTTCTTTCAGGGAGCGTTTTGAGGGATTCCCGATCGAGGAGACGGGATCTCATGTCGCCGGACTAGCATTTCTGGTAAGTTTTTCATTCAAAACTTGTGTTATTTCATCGTGGTTTTAACTTTGTCGAACGTTTACTAACGTGTGTCTTCTATTTTATAGGCGTTCCAGTCTTCTCTTGCCTTGCGCGCTGAAACAGAGAAGATAAGGGGTCGGATTTCCTCTGCTCATGAGAGGGGGAACGCGGCGTTGGACAGGGCGAACGCTGCCGTGGAGCGTGAAGAGGCTATGTCCAAACGTGTTGACGAGGCTCTGAAAGAGTTAGAGGTCGTCGGACGTGCAAATGACGAAGTAAACCTGCACTGGCAACAATCTCTGTCCACGATTGCCGACCAAAGGGAAGAGCTGGACAAGGTCAAGGGGTCTTTGGCCGCGAGTGAAAAAGAGGCTGAAGATTCCAAATCCAGGGTGGCAACTTTGGAGAAAGAGGTGAAGGTCCTCAAGGACGAGGCTAAGTCTGTTTTTGCCTTGGGTCGACTCACTGCTCGGGCGGCGATCATGAGGCGACACATATCGGGGAAGAATCCCCTTGCCTTGGCGTCGGAAGAGCTTGCCTACTACCTGAGCGACGTCGGTTCTGCAAGAGATCTCGACTCTGATGACGAGAAGGAGATCGAGGAGGAAGATGTGGATGAAGGCTCAAAGGGCGAAACCTCTGGCAAGGATGCGGCCGTCGATCCTCCTTTACCTTAGAAAAACTTTTTAGTTTTGCTTTTGAATGCTTGACCGTCGGTGGTCGGGTTGTTTTAGATGTAATTAATTATTTTATGAATGAAATTTACCTTTCCGCTGAACTCGTGCATTATTTCAACCCATATATGTCGCAGACAGATATAAGATCTATTGTGGGAGAAAATGAACAAAGAAAACGTGCGACTTAGGCATTCATTGTAATGCAATGTTTAGAACATAAGTCGTATATATAAAAAACGTAGGTACTTGCGACAAAGGCGTTTATTGAAGCACAATGACTAAAACATGAATCGTAAGATTTCGATATTTTAAATCGTGTAAGCAAACGTATGTACATGCGGTCAAAGCATACATTTAGAATATGAAATATTTTCTAAGTTAAAACACTTAGATCGTGGGTCGATCGCGTACGATGAATCTGAACCATGCATCCCTGCAATAAGATAATCAAGTCATGTAGCAAACCCAATTACTTATGACATGTGACCCTGCGAAAGTATGCTGATGTCATGTAATAAACTTAGTAACTTATATCGTGCGATCCTGCGATAAAATAATGTCTGGCTAACCAACGACCCTCCGATGCTTAAGTTAGTGATCATTGTGATGAGAATGAAAATTTGTATAAGAGAAAAGGGTTTAGAAGAAATACCTTTTCAAATGTGCCGCATTCCAGCTACGTGGGATATCTTGATTGTCGAGGGTTTGGAGTCGATAGGCACCTTTACCCACGACTTATGAGATACGATAAGGACCTTCCCACTTGATGGAAAGCTTACCTGCATTGAGCTCTTGAGTGCTTTGGAACACTCGACGCAAGACATAGTCGCCTTCTTGAAAGACTTTAGCCTTGACATTTTTATTGAAATGTCGTTCGACCGATTGCTTTTGTGACGCCATTCTAATCAATGCTGATTCTCTGAGCTCTTCAAGGGCGTCGAGGTCATAACTTAAATCGACCAGGTTGTGGTCGACAGAAGTGTGCCTCGAGGTTGGGAGTTGGACCTCGAC
The DNA here is from genome assembly GCA_033807775.1 of Saussurea involucrata. Lineage (NCBI taxonomy): Eukaryota > Viridiplantae > Streptophyta > Magnoliopsida > Asterales > Asteraceae > Saussurea > Saussurea involucrata. Next base: position 50,073,096 of record CM066324.1, read on the forward strand.
CGGCAAGACTGCTTCGGAGCCGTAGACTAAGGAGAAAGGGGTTTGTCCTGTGGACGTGCGCGGTGTCGTGCGATTCGCCCACATGACCGAAGGGAGTTCTTCGACCCACTTTCCCTTTGCAGCTTTTAACCTCTTCTTGATCGAAGCAATGATGGTCTTATTGCTCGACTCAGCAAGTCCGTTTGCTTGGGGATACCTGGGGGTCGAGGTCGTCAGCTTGATGTTACGGTCTTCACAGAACTGTTGAGTAATGTTGCTTATGAACTGGGATCCATTGTCATAGACAATTTCGGATGGAATCCTAAACCTGCATATGATATTAGTCTGGATAAAAGAGACGACTTCCTTGTCCCGAACTTGGGAAAAAGCAGCCACTTCTACCCACTTAGAAAAATAATTCGTAAGTACAAGGAGGAATACTTTTTGCCCTGGAGCCGGTGACAGCTTGCCGACAATATCCATTCCCCATCTCATGAAGGGCCATGGGATAAATGTCGAGTGTAAAGGTTCAGAAGGTTTGTGGGACGTACCTGAATGTCGTTGACAGGGATCACAGTTCTGGACATACCTGATGGCGTCCTATCGCAGGGTTAGCCAAAAATAGCCTTGTAGAAAAATACGATTGGCCAGACTGCGACTTCCTGAGTGATTGCCACACTCTCCACCGTGCATCTCTTGAAGGATTTTCGGAACTTGACTTTTGCTGATGACGCATCTAAGGTTTAAGCCCGTCGATGATTATCGATAGAGACTATCTCCGATCACGACATACTTGGATGCTTTGAATCTGATCTTTCGAGCTTCCATCTTGTCTTCTAGGAGTTGGTCGTGCACAAGGAAATTTCGAATGTCGCACGACCAATCATCTTCTTGGTCTTCGATCTGGACGACGTCGACGTTTTCGATGGACGATGTCGCCAGATGGATCATGGGAATACTGTCGAATATTGGTTCAACCAAGGCAGATCCAAGGTTTGCTAAAGCATCGGATTGAGTGTTATGGTCTCTTGGAATCTGTTCGATAGAAAAAGATTTAAATTTTTTGGATCTTTCTTTCGCTACCTTTAGGTACGCTGTCATTTTTGAGTCTTTGGCTGCGAATTCTCCATTGATCTGATTCACGACCAGGAGAGAATCGCTTTTAACATGTAACGCGGCTGCCCCCGAGTCGTGGGCCATATTCATTCCCATGATCAGGGCTTCATACTCAGCTTCGTTGTTGGTGGTTTTGAAGTCGCATCGGACTGAATACACCATCTTGCCCCCCTGTGGCAATTTTAAGACGACGCCTAGGCCTGAACCTCTACTGTTGGACGATCCGTCGACATATAGAGTCCAAGGTTCGTCGTCGTGAGTCGCCACAGTAGACACTTCGAGCTCTGCATCTTTTTCCAATTTAGGGCTGAAATCAGCAATGCAATCCGCCAATACTTGCGATTTGATCGCAGTCCTGGGTTTGAAATCGATGTCGTAACTGCTGAGATATATACTCCATTTTGCCAAATGACCTGTCAACTCAGGTTTCTTTAAGACAGACTTAAGAGGAAAGTTAGTCACGACAGTAATAGGATGCGATTCAAAATAATGTCCCAATTTCTTGGCAGCTGTGACTAGCGATAAAAGCAACTTTTCCATAGAGGAATACCTGGTTTCGGCGTCCAAGAGAGATTTACTTACATAGTAGATCGGCAGTTGTTGCTTTTCGTCTTCTCGTGTTAGGACGTCACTTACTGCATTAGGACTAACAGCCAAATATAGCTGCAAGACCTCATGATCGTGAGGTTTTGATAACAGAGGAGGCGACGTCATGTACTCCTTAAGTTTCTGCAATGCTTGCTCATGACTGTCGGTCCAGTCGAAGCCTCTATTTTTCATGAGGACATTGTAAAATAGATGGCATTTATCTGAGGATCGAGAGATAAACCTGTTCAAAGCTACCACCCGACCAGTGAGCTTTTGGACCTCTTTGAAATTTCTCGGAGATTTGATCTCGATAATAGCTTTGATCTGGTCGGGGTTAGCCTCGATTCCTCGACGAGTGACCATGAAACCCAGGAATTTCTCGGCACTAACACCAAAGGAACACTTCATCGGATTGAGCTTCATGCTATACTTCCGAAGGATGTCGAACGACTGCCTTAGATGCGCGATGTGGTCGGTTGCTTGCTTCGACTTGACGAGCATGTCATCGATATACACTTCCATTGTGTCGCCGAGATGATCTTTGAACATCTTATTCACTAGACACTGGTAGGTAGAACCTGCGTTTTTTAGACCGAAGGGCATAACTTTATAACAGTATATACCTCGATCCATCATGAACACAGTTTTCTCCTGGTCCTCGACGTGCATCAAGATCTGATTATATCCAGAATAAGCATCTGTTAGGACAACCTTAGGGGGGGTAAAGGTTGTATTTAAAAATATTTCACAAATAAAAATTCTCTTATCAAAATCAACAACAAATATTGCATGCACAACAAATATATAAATAGAATTAAGTGCACAACGGGAATATAAAGAGATAAGGGTAGAGAATATTGATACCGACACCGAGATTTAAAGTGGTTCACCACCAACTGGCTGGCTAGTCCACTTGCCGAGACACTTCTCGACACACTGATTCACTATAAGTGTTCTTTATGGTAGAACACAAACCTTGATACAATGATAATAAAATCTCTTGCTTTTGCTCGAGAACGTGAATCACTCACACTATTCAAATACTTACAAGAGAATATATCTCACAATATTAATCACTCTTGTATAAGTATAACACTTGGATCTTTGAGGGTTTGATCACTCAAAAAATATATTGAATAAGTGATGGGTGTAGCTGGTAGTTTCTCCAAGAGATAGATTTTTCAATTCTATTATTTTTTTTTTTTTGGAGTTGAGAAGCTGCATGAATATATACTTGGAGCAGCAACGGTCGAGAGGGTGCCGCGGTATACCGCCTATATGGGCGCGGTATACCGCCCAGAAAAAGGTGCTGACATAAAGAAGTCAACCTGCAAAAGCAACCTGCAACACGTGTAGCAGAGCCGCGGTATACCGCCATACACCACGCGGTATACCGCCTGAAAAAAATAGCTGACAGCAGGAAGGTCAACCTGCAAGAACCTGCCACACGTAACAGAGCCGCGGTATACCGCCGAGCACCACGCGGTATACCGCCTGAAAAAGGTGTCTCAGTGTCAGGAGCGACCATAGCTTAAAAAGGCAACTGAATTCTTTTTCCCTTATTCCAAAAGAGTCAACATTCTTAAATTAATTTAAATCAAGGATTTAGTTTAATTTAAAAATAGTGTTGGGTTAGGTTTTTGAAATGTCCAAGTGGTATATTATTTTAGGGTGTTTATTATTATGAGATATATGATGACGTAAACACCAGTCTTGGACTCTTCAGATAAAATCTTCATGTTGTCCAATTAACTGCACACTTGGATAAAATTGTTAGAAAAACAATAATACGGTGTGTTTGTAATCATCAAAATAAATATATAAAATATATAGAGATGTGGTACACTTGCACCAACAATCTCCCCCTTTTTGATGATGACAAACACAACCGCTAAACACGAGAGCATACTCGGTTTCTCTCCCCCTTTTGTCGAAGCAAAAAGGGTTAAGAAAGACGCTATGCTCCCCCTCGAAAGATGCTCCCCCTCAAAATATGAAATATTTGAGAGTTAGTATTTTTAAGGGTTAGATAAAATAAGCTCTCTTAAAAAAAGTTCAAGAAGAATAACGAAGCAGGAGAATAAACATTAGAACAGAGCAATAATAATGTTAATTAAATAAAGTTTTAAGAAGACATAAAAACTAATCGCTATCTATAAATTCAATTTCGTTCAGTTGATTAGATAATGTCCACAACTGCTCGTCAATGTCTTCCAAGCGGTCTTGCACCACACGTTGATCGGCATCGTAACTCCGGCGCAAGTCAATGATCGCGGAGTATATTTGACGATTTGAGATTGCACCCGCCGGGATTGCGTATGGATCGTCTTCCTCGGGAGCCGGATCTTGAGGGCGATGAAGAGCCCGTCCCGGTGGAGCACTCATTCGACTAACAGTCAGTGCATTGAGAGAAGGAGTAGGAGCTAACATCCTACCAATGATAGGAATTTGAAGGTTTGTAAAAAGGTTTCGAATTAAGTAACCAAACGGAAGAGACTGGTGACCAGACTCGGAAATCACCATACGGTGAGCAATAATGTAGGTGGCATTAATACGGATGCCATGCTGGAGACAGTAAAGGATATAGCACTGAAGTGCACCCAATCTGTCAAAATTTCCAACGCGTCCCAAAACGTTAAAAAGGATAATTTTATTCCAAAAACGAAGATTTTCCGGAAGATGTTGATCAGTTAAAATTGAGGGAAAATTATTTCGAAAAACAGGAGCTAAAACAGATTGGAGAATGGTTTCCTGAGTTTCTTGAACCTGGGTAAGCAGGGAAGTAAAGGCAGTATTATTTGAAAACACATTTATATTGGAATGGGTTAGACCCAGTACACGAGAAAAATCTTCTAAACTCCAGTCAAAAGAGTGGTTGAAAATATGAAGAGAGACACGATGGGTGGTCTCGTTAAAGTCATACCCAACATAAAAATCGACCATACTTGAAAAAGGTACATCTCCTTGAAAAGAAAGAAAAGGTTCCCAGTCAATAGAAGAGAAAGCTTCAAAGGTACCAAGATGTTCTAGACCCACTAAATCGACAGATCGACCTGGGTTACAAGGTCGGGATTCAAAAATATGTCGTCTATAATCACGACGGTTTTGAGGAGGGTCAGATGGGTTTTGAGAGCTAGAAGCTCCCCGAGAGGTACGAGCCCTTTTTGGAGCCATTTGAAGGAAGGAGAGAAAAACTGTTGTCGAAAGGTTGGAGTTCCGGTGGCCGGAAGAAAAACTTCGGTTGTTGACGGCGGACGTCGTAGGCGGCGGTCGGCGGCAAGAGGAGGGAGAGAGAGAGATAGAGCTCAAGGATAAAAAGAAAGGAAAAGAAACTTACCTGCTATGGATTTAAATCCGTCGAAGACGCGCGGTATACCGCCTAGGTAGCCGTGGTATACCGAGTCAGAAAAAGAGTTGAATTGACTTGACTTCTTTAAACACGCGTGATAGTGTAGAAACAGCGGTGCGGCATACCGCCTAGGGAACGCGGTATACCGGGGTCAGCTTGAACGGTTTCCATCGGATAATCACAGAGTGACACGTGTTGGTGGTGAACAGAAAACGGTATACCGCCTTAGGGTCACGGTATACCGAGACAGCAAGTTTGTCCGGCAGCATTCAGCTTTTACGAATTTCAAGGTTTCCTTTAACCAATCTTACACACAACCAATTTCAAAATAAAATCCTCTCCCAATTATATTTTCTTTGGAGTTTCCTCCAAAAATTACCTGTCCACCATCACATGACTTATATGATAAAAAAAATGCTGTTTCCGGTCATGTGACGTGTGCATCCACTATCAAGAATCCAATCCATATCAAGATTTATCTACAACATTTAAAGTACAACTTTTATGGTCCCCACATCTTATGGGTCCTTTGAAAGTTAGTCTAGAAAGCATAGAAAACCACATATAATAATAAATATATTTTCACAAAAAAATATACAGACAAGAAAATTATTTACTCAACCCTTTTCGGTAGCTCTACTTGGAAGCGACCAGAAAAGACGGTGAGGGTGGTAAGCGCGAAGGCACTTTAAAAACCGACCTCATTAGAATTCGAAGAATTCTCCTTTATCTTTCCTAGACACCGTATCCAAATAGGTGAGCCTATTCGGAGTTGATTCATAATTTTCAAACACAGAATATATATATATATATATGTATATAATATATATATACAAAAAAAATTTAAAACCATAAACGCATGCCACCGGGATTATCAACACTAAAGGAGCCTTTAGGAATCCACTTTGGTACCATTTTAATTTTACGATCATATTTATCAAAGACGTAAAAAGGAGCATGCATATTCACACTATTTTTTGGTCTAGAAAATTTACTATTATACATGCATGCATAAGATTTCCTAGACTTATAATTCACATTATTTATGTTGGACATATATGAGGATTTTTGCACATACGGTTTTCTCATTTCAACATTTTTAGGTGGTTCAAAATATCTTTTGATAGGCATACATAAGCACTTATCTTTACACGTATCGGAACCAACGCCTTTTCTACAATTAGTGCTATTTGACATATTTAACATTTTAAGCACTTTCTCATTGCTACTTTGAAAGGCATGTGCTAACAAATTATCTTTTTCATGTTTATCACATTTTTCTTTTAAACATGCATTTTCCTTTTTAAGCACATCACAATTAGCACATAAATCATTTTCAACTATTCTTTTCTCAAGGCATGCAATTTCTTTATTTAAAATGTCACAAGAATTGCAAACATATTTTTCACTTAATTTATTTTCTAAATTTATGATTTTTTCATTATCGCATGCAATTTTTTGTTTGCTATCATGAATTTCCTTTTTACTTAATAATAGTTCTTCCTTTAATTTTGCGTTCTCATCTTTATAATTATTTGTAAGCATAACCATTTTTTGAAAGGCATCATTTAACATATCAAGATCATCATCATCATTACATTCATCATCGCTAGAGTAATTTGAGTAACACGAGTTTACCTCATCGTCGCTTTCCGCCATGAGACAGATGGCTTCATACTCATTTTCATCTTCACTTGCGCTCCACGCGCCTCCAACGAAGGCTTTCTCCTTCTTGATTTTAGGTTTATTTCTTTTTGGACACTCGTTGGCATAGTGATCCTTGTCTCCACATGAGTAGCAAAAGCCCTTCTTTTTCTTGGCTTCTTCATCATCACTTGATTCGCCATTTTTATTTATTTTGTCGTTCCGTTTATGGAACTTTCGGCTTCGGTTTTCTCCACCACGGCGATAATCTCCTTTTCTTTGAAACCTATTATTTCTTGAAAACTTTTTGTTAGCTAAAAGTTTAGAAAAATTTCTTACCAACATGGCTACATCGTCAAGATGTTCGGGTTGATCCTTTGAGGAGCTAGCTTTCTCCTTCTTTTTCTTCTTCTCCTTCTCGTCACTTGAAGTTGAAGCTTTAAGCGCCAAAGATTTATTTTTATCATGCTCCCGATCTTTGTTCCTTTTTAGTGCAATTTCATGCACTTTGAGATTTCCAATGAGATCATCTAATTTCATCATTGAGAGGTCACGGGAGTCTTCCAAGGATGTGATTTTCGGCATCCACTCCGGAGGAAGCGCTCGAAGAATTTTTCGCACGTAATCTTCGTTAGGATATGTTCTACCAAGACCTTTCAAGCTCACCATGATAAGGTTAAAACGTTTAAACATTGAGTCGATTGACTCATCTTTTAACATCTCAAACATTTCATAATCATGTACAAGAATATTTATTTTTGAGCTTTTGACTTGAGAATTTCCTCTATGAGTATTATTTAGATTTTCCCAAATATCGTGAGCAGTTTCACAAGAATAAACACGTTCAATCTCATCTTTAGTAAGTGCCGAAAAAAGAATATTTTTAGCTTCAAAATTTAAGCAAACCCAAGCATCCTCAGCGGCGGACCATTCCGCTACTGGTTTTTCACTAATTACTCCATCTTTGGTTTTGGTGGGTTTATAATCTCCATTTTTAATAATGTCCCAAATTTTTCGACTTTTGCCACGAACGTAGCATTCAAAAAGATTTGCCCAAAGACCAAAATTTTCGGTGTCAATTTGCGGAATCTTTGTAGAAATAATTCCCTCAGAGGTTGCCATTTAAAATACAAGAACAAGTTTTTAAAAAGCACAAATATTTTTAAAGAAACTTGCAACCCGCTCTGATACCAATTGTTAGGACAACCTTAGGGGGGGTAAAGGTTGTATTTAAAAATATTTCACAAATAAAAATTCTCTTATCAAAATCAACAACAAATATTGCATGCACAACAAATATATAAATAGAATTAAGTGCACAACGGGAATATAAAGAGATAAGGGTAGAGAATATTGATACCGACACCGAGATTTAAAGTGGTTCACCACCAACTGGCTGGCTAGTCCACTTGCCGAGACACTTCTCGACACACTGATTCACTATAAGTGTTCTTTATGGTAGAACACAAACCTTGATACAATGATAATAAAATCTCTTGCTTTTGCTCGAGAACGTGAATCACTCACACTATTCAAATACTTACAAGAGAATATATCTCACAATATTAATCACTCTTGTATAAGTATAACACTTGGATCTTTGAGGGTTTGATCACTCAAAAAATATATTGAATAAGTGATGGGTGTAGCTGGTAGTTTCTCCAAGAGATAGATTTTTCAATTCTATTATTTTTTTTTGGAGTTGAGAAGCTGCATGAATATATACTTGGAGCAGCAACGGTCGAGAGGGTGCCGCGGTATACCGCCTATATGGGCGCGGTATACCGCCCAGAAAAAGGTGCTGACATAAAGAAGTCAACCTGCAAAAGCAACCTGCAACACGTGTAGCAGAGCCGCGGTATACCGCCATACACCACGCGGTATACCGCCTGAAAAAAATAGCTGACAGCAGGAAGGTCAACCTGCAAGAACCTGCCACACGTAACAGAGCCGCGGTATACCGCCGAGCACCACGCGGTATACCGCCTAAAAAAGGTGTCTCAGTGTCAGGAGCGACCATAGCTTAAAAAGGCAACTGAATTCTTTTTCCCTTATTCCAAAAGAGTCAACATTCTTAAATTAATTTAAATCAAGGATTTAGTTTAATTTAAAAATAGTGTTGGGTTAGGTTTTTGAAATGTCCAAGTGGTATATTATTTTAGGGTGTTTATTATTATGAGATATATGATGACGTAAACACCAGTCTTGGACTCTTCAGATAAAATCTTCATGTTGTCCAATTAACTGCACACTTGGATAAAATTGTTAGAAAAACAATAATACGGTGTGTTTGTAATCATCAAAATAAATATATAAAATATATAGAGATGTGGTACACTTGCACCAACAGCATCCATGAACGTCAATAGTTCATGTCCTGCCGTCGCGTCGACCATGGCATCGATATGTGGCAATGGGAAAGGATCTTTTGGACAAGCTTTGTTGAGATCTGTGAAGTCAATACATACCCTCCATTTGCCATTTTTCTTGGCCACGACCACGACATTAGCAAGCCAATCGGGGAACTTTACTTCTCGAATTTTCCCTGTTTTCAGGAGGTTGTCGACTTCGTCATTTATCACCTTATTCCTTTCAGGAGCAAATTTCCTACGCTTTTGCTTGATAGGTTTGAATGACGGGTCGATGTTGAGCTTGTGGGAAATGATGCCAGGGTCTATGCTGACCATGTCTTCGTGCGACCAGGCAAAACATCCAGCATGTTCCTGCAAGAAGGATATTAGCTTGTCTTTTAGGCAGGAATCAAGGGACGATCCTATGAAGACTTTCTGATCAGGCTTGCTTGGATCTAGGATAACTTCCTCCAGGTGATATTCGTCAACTATCCCAGGAACGCCTTGTGCACTCTCAAGCTCCTCGGGCATCTGAGCAATGATATGCTCTTGATTTCCAAGAGCTGCCATTTTCCTGAAACAGAAAATAGAGGAAACTACAAGAAACCGTTAGTAAGACGCACGTTTATCGAAGATTTTCTTTAGATGGGGTCCCACGGATGGCGCCAAACTGTTAATGCCAAAAATCGTCCAAAAGGATAACTTAAGGTTGATTGTGGAATTTAACAACTGAAGAAGGGAATCTTTTGACAAAGCGTACGACAAAGGCGAAAAACGTAAATGAGACAGAGATTTTGGTGACGCAGGAAAAACCTCAACGAGGAAAAAACCCACGGACGACTGTGGAAGTCGTCGATGCACTATGGTCGCCAAACAGGGGCGATATCCTTATGTTTCGGGTGTCGAGAGTACAAAGATTACAATACAAATGAAAGAAAGACTTTAAATGTAAAGTAACAAGTGTATCAAATGTAAAAGTTGGTGCGTCGTATGTAAAAGCTGTGTATCGTGTGCGAATGTCATGCGTCGAGAGCGATTCTTCGAGAGAGAGTTCTTTGATTCAGGTGTTCTTGAGAGTTCAGTTGTGCTCAGATGAAGCGTGATGCCAGATTGAGTGAGATCAGATGTCCCGAAATGTTGATTGAGCCTTTGCTTTTATAGTCTTAGGGTGCATTGATTGACGTCTTAAATGCCTTGTGTAATAGATGTAACGGACGTCGTCTTTACTGCTGTTAATGGACTTCGTCGGTTATAGCCGTTGGTCATCAATGACATTGATTCCTGCATTAATCACTGAAAAAACGTAACAGTAATATTGCACATTAGTCGGTCGGGGTCGCAAGATTTCATGCGACGGTCGTGTGATCTACACGACGTCATGGTCGAGTGTCGTGAGGTGAATAACTTTTGATTTTACCTTTAATCAGGGGATAAAGTACTATGAATTTACCTTGCTATGAAAAAAGTGTAATAAAGGTTTTCCTTACCTTGGTCGTGGTCGAGACTGGTGAATTTTTACCCAAACAGTTTTTGAGAGCTCTTCAAAGATAGATTATGAGGATTGAATTTTATTGGAAGATTCAAGGGTATTTTATGGTGGTAAGCTCCTCATCTCTCTCGATTTTAAGCTAGGGTTTGATGTGCTCTCCATTTTCCCTTTTCTTCTTTCCATTTTGTCGTAGGTTTTGGATCTTTGGAGGTGAATGAAATACTTTGCAAGTGTTGGATCTAAAATTTAGCAGGTGTTGCTTGTAGATTAATGTTTTCACCAAGAAAACTCAAGTTTTGGGTAAAACCTAGATTTAGCCTAAATCTAGCAAGGTGAGTTCATGTTGATTTGTGAAAACTATGTACATGCCAAAAATGTTTATTTTAAAGTGTTTATGTGTTTTACTTGATAATTATCAAATGTTGGAATATCTGATGGGTTTACTTATTTGGGATATTGGATTTTATAAATCTTGTGAAAGACCCACATTTGAGAATTTTGGACATTTTGATAAATAAATCATAAGTATAGGTATTTTAATGCTTTATCTTATGAATGTAGATCTTTTGGTATAAATGCACTTTTAGTGTATGTTGTGAGGAACAACTTGTTCTTGTGTTATGGGACGTTTTGAAAATGTAAATGGTGTAAGTCCCTTTAGAAAATAATTTGTCTCAATCAAAAAATGTGTTTTAGGTTATTAATGATTTGGAGCATGTGTTTTTATAAACGTAGGTTATTTACATTTTATTGCATTTTATGACTTTTAACAAATGGTCAATTGATTGGTTGAGCCTATGGCTTGGTTTTTGACTTTGTTGGGTCTTGGGATGGTGGTCTTTGTTTAACGGGTTTTTGGTCTTTGAACTTCATTGAGGTAGATAGCAGCAAGAGAAGGATGCATTATCAGTCTAAATGATTTAGTTTCTAGTAGTTACTCTCTTTACCTTGTTGACTCGCATGAACTCAAGTTGGATCCTAATGCCTTGAAAAATTATCATGGACATGACATAATAACTCATGAAATTTCATTAATAAATACTTGAAATGAAGAGTAATAATAGACATATTGTTAGATTAAATTTAGACATATTTTTAGATATTGTTACATTTCATGAATAAATGCTTGAAATGAAGAGTAATAATTATGAATACAAAATACTTTATTCATGATTTTTTTAATAAAAACCAGAGGTAGATCTTGTTACATACTGAATAAAAGGTAGAGATTAAGTATGAATATAATTCAACTTTTAATCTATTTCTGAATAATACAAAATAAAAAGTGATTGATTATTATTGCTAAAACGTTGTTATCATGTTTGTGAGAAGTGATATTCATACTGAATATATCTTCAACTTTTAATCTATACATATTATTCAGAATGAATAATACAAAATAAAAAGTGATTGATTATTATTGCTAAAACATTGTTATCATGTTTGTGAGAAGTGACATCAACAAAACGACTTCCATAACAATTTACCTCTTTACGTCAACACCTCAAATAAAACATTTGGATGAAAACGAATAAAACACCTAACAAATGTACAAAACTAATACCACATCATTAAATATTTAAGTATAATAAATATAATAAATATAATAAATATATAAATATAATAAATATATAAATAATTTTTATAGAAAAATAGCGGGATCGGGTACCCAGCGGGTAATGGTTCCAAAAAAATGAGAACCAGAACCAGAACCAATCCTAATCGGTTCCGTATTTTAGGAACCGAAACCTGACCAAGGAAGTATGCCAACGAACGACGCTGGCTCCATACCCTCAATATAAGCGATTTAGAAAAGTGAAAGAAAATCAAGTATTATTCTATCTGGCTTATACAGAGGGGAAGTGAAGCAGAGTGAGTGCAGGCCCTCATGCTTATATCTGAGTGGATTTGTGTTACGGTTGGGGGACCCAATCACATCGGTTCTGGTTCTGGAACCGACAGTTCCAAAGCGATTCTGGTTCTAAAGGCGGGTACCCAGTTCCGATGCTCACCCCTAGTTATCATGTTTGTGAGAAGTGATATTCATACTGAATATCTACATTTAATCAGTATGAATAAAGGTAGATATTCAGTATAAATATAACTTCAACTTTTAATCTATACATATTATTCAGAACGAATAATACAAAATAAAAAGTGATTGATTATTATTGCTAAAACGTTGTTATCATGTTTGTGAGAAGTGATATTTAGTACTGAATATAACTTCAACTTTTAATCTACACACATTATTTAAAATGAATAATACAAAATAAGAAGTGATTGATTATTATTGCTAAAACGTTGTTATCATGTTTGTGAGGAGTGATATTCAATCTGAATTAAGTGAATATATGATATTAAGCAGATACATGGTCTACACATATTTATGGTTGTGCGTATAAGAAAATTTAGATTGTTTCATGGCTTATAAAGAATTATGATTGTTCATGTATGCACATTGACACACTTTCATGGTTTACACATATTAATGCTTGTGCATATACGCATTTTTGGACAGGTTAAAGTTTGTGCAATCTTTAAATTTAGAAATATTCATGCATGTGCACGTATGCAAATTTAGGCATGTTAAAATATATATACATGTTCATATATGAAACTGAAATCAGTAAACCATGCATTGTGCATATATGATATCTGATTAAGTTATTTGTTTAGTACTAAGTTGTATTGTGCATATATGTTTTGAGCAATGTTTAATTGTATTTACTGATTTCTAACATTGTAGGAGTTAAAAAGAGTCATGGACGATAGAATCCTTGAAATCACGGGGCAAAAAATGGATGCTAACATAGAGTTAGTGCAAGCAATTTCAGAATACCCCGAAGACCCAGATTTTCCAGGTTTACAAGTTGGAGTTGGCAAGCATTTTCAAAAACAGTAGGTGGGAAGTGGCCGGTCATAATGCAGAAGAACATAGTCAACCAAATGAAACAATGACGACACCATTGGTACCATCAAAATCTGTTTATATTGGCAATGTTTCTACACCTTTGGTAGGAACAACCAAGTCAGCAACAACAGTACCAACTCAACAATCAGTGTCAACATCAACCGAACAGCATGCATGCAGACAAATATGTGAAAATGTTGTGGATCCTAATCTGACCGATGAGACTCCCGAAGCAATACTTTCAAAAAAGATAAAGGAAAATGTGTGATATTCAGCACACGATCAAATGTTGGAAGTGTGAAAGGGAACAACTCTGATCAACCATTGAGCACGACTGGTGGCGTGGATGTACCGAACTTCGATCTCGGCATAAGCCCACTAAAGAGGAAACATGAGAATGTTGGAATACATACCGAGAAGGGAAGAGGAGCAGGCGTCTGAAAAAGTTGGGAGAAAAGTTGCGTTCACCGTGTATTCAACGAGCGGTTACATTGGATGTTTCGGTGGACGAATCTCGTATACAAGATTGGGTGTTGAGAGGGTTAGGAGGACCACAACAAGTTTTGGGATGTAATAAAATACATTATTATCGTTTAACATATATTTTAATTACTTGGTTAAATAATGTCTATATGTGTTGAAATGCAGTGAACTAATGTTTCTAGGCTGAAATGGAAAAACGTTAGATCGGAGGCAGATGGTAACTCTTGCATTCGAAACGGAAGTGACACTGGAAGTAATAGATGCATGGGTAGCTGTGATGAATGATGAAGAACGGTTGCAGAGTAATGACTGTCCTCGAAGATTGTTCTTCACCACAGATGTGGCGGTAAGAAAATAAAAATATTATTACATAATACAACATTATAATTTCTTTGACAAACTCATAGTATATTCCTTTGTCATATAATAATACTGTGAAACATGACGTATATTAACAAACACTTACAGTTAGATCACATGATGTTGAATGACGAACTAACCGACGAAGAAATGTATGAGAGTTTCAAAAAAGTGACACATCGTTGGGGACATTGGGACAAAGCGTTGAACAATATGATGGATGTGGACTTGGTAAGCACTCTCATACAACTACATTACTAGCATATTCAGAAAATGTTAAGATTTTATTACTAAAACAAATTCACTTCATATATCTACATAGGTGTTTTTCCCTGTTGTGGTACAATCGTTCTACTATTTGGTGGTTGTGAACCTTAAGCAACCATCATTTATAGTTATAGACACCGAGGACCGTGAAGGGAAGATAGCACAGTTGGATGACAGACATGCCGATTCGTTGGTAATGTTTATATATGAACTTTGTTTTTTATTCATGTAACCAAATGTGTTACTTCTACGAATGTAATGTTTTCTTTTATTAACAACAACTGATGATCACAATGCATCTAGAAAGTAGTGGATACATGGAATGGTCTCAATTTGAGGAAATGTTACCAAAAAAGTTTAAAGTACGATGACAGATGAGGAAAAACCAACTAGACCAAGATGTTGTGTTGATGCGGGACACATAGACTTACATAGGGGATGGACCGAACAAATGGGTAATCGGCCTATATAAGGAGAGCACGAGACAAAAAAATCAACTAAGGCAACTGCGATTGAAGTATGTTGCAAAGCTATTGTTGAGTGAGGCGAACATCCGGAAATATGCAATACCGTTAGACGAGGAAAAGTTTCTCGAAAAGGAGGAAAATTTGAAGGAAGATAGAAAATAGTTGGTAAGCTAGAAAACATGGGTTCATTTAATAAATGTGATTAAAACTTGGTTTTATTTTTGGTTATCGTTCGGTGTGTGTTAAAACACTTTGGGTTAGATTTTTCGATATTGTTCGTTTTGGTTTAAGCCCTTTGCATGGGTTATGATTGTTGGTTTAATAGAATTCTTATTAGAGATAATGTTTTTCTAGTAAAAGTTATGTGATGGAATGAAAGACTCATTTTGGGATACATTTGAATGAAATATGAAAGGCCTTGTATGTGATGCTTAACATTGTTATGATATTTTAGTGAACAAATAAGAAACATGTGTTCATGGCTTTATACTTACATGGTAAAAAAATAAAAACATCATAATGCTTTGCCATTTCTGCTTTCCTTCATATGTACATATATGCCACTTTGATATGTGCATATATCCAGTTGTAAGGTGTGCATATATGCAAGTTTGATATGTGCATATATCCAACTAGGTAATTGCAGCATCGCGCGTTGCACGGTGTTTACAAATGTTATATATGAAGATAAATATGGTGACAATTTTAACTTATGAACATGTTATATTTGAACCGTTGTTCAAAAAGGCGCGTCATGACGCGATATAGTGCAAGACACATCTCCGTCATTACGAAATGACTCATAGCGTTTTGTGTAAGACATGGATCACGTCATTGCGCGTTTAATAAAGCTAGAGAAGATGGATATGTTGTAGATTAACCATATACATACAAAATGTATGAAATGTTATTGGCGTCGAGTCTTGAAAAATTTCCTTCAAGTGAGGATGGCGGGGTATAAAGTGGATTATGATACGTTGGAGGAAGTAGGTTCCGTTAGAAACCTTGGTTGTCGGGAAGGTTATGGAAGTATCATCATGTCGTCCACAGATGTAGAAGTCAGCAACTGTTTAAGGTGTCTGAAGCTGAAGGCTTTGACAAGAGGTTGAAAGTTATTGGTCCCGAAGGGCTATACAAGTTTGTAGAAGGGGGGGGGGGGGGGGTGAATACAAACACACGTTTTTTACTTTTCTAAATTGTTTATTGATAAATCAAGACAATTTACAACTTGTTACGGAACAAGATTAAGGATAAACCTAATCTTAACAAGTCTTGAGAAACACTAAGTTTCTTGCACTAGAAAGAGTTAAAGAAATTACGAATAATAACTTAACAATAAGAAATAAGAAGATGGTCCGAGCACACTTCAAAACTGAAGTAAGGATCTTCTTATATACTGCATGCATTTAATGCATGGCAGTATGGCTTTACACGTGGCAGCAGCTGAGTGGTTGCATGTCATTGACCTTTGTAGACAACCTCAGTAGCCGCATGGTGTACAATGTAGAATCAGAGTTGTTGTACAATTACAGACAAAAGGGATGTCCGTTCTGACAGTTCGTACGGAGACGTGCAAGGGAGATAAGACAATAGTGAAATGCATGGAGACTTCATGATCAGCTTTCGTTGAGTCAGATCTTTATCAGCGAATGATAAAGTTCAGCGATTGCTGAAGTCTTCTACTTGATACTTCACATTGAATAGAAAGGTCTTGCTTCACTGATATCCGCATCAGTTCATGAGTAGACTTGTCGCTGGTTCTTGAGCTTGATCTTTGACTTCAGCGTAGAACTTTGGTTGACGTGAAACTTGTCTTCAGGGATCATAAGTAAACAACTAACTTATCAGCGATCATCTCATAGACTGAACAGGCTCAGAGCTATATGATGATGAACATTGTTCACTGAATATCTAATCTAAAGAGTGAGAGTTCCTATCAGCGGTACTGTAAAGTCTTAGTACTTATCAGCGATAGTGAAACTCTGATACATATTGTTTACTTACAATTTTCACTAAGGGTTTAAGAGAGGGTCATTATCAAATCACTGAGGGTTTGGATCAACAATCTCCCCCTATTTGGTTATGACATAGCAACAGAGAAAATTGCTATTTAATGAAAACATAAGGATAAAAAGAACTCATAAAATATTTGTCCCTTTTACTGTTTTCTGGGATCTTTTCAGTACTGATGGAGTAAAGTACATTCGCTGAAATTTTTCTTTAAACTTCGTAAAGATTACATAGGGAAGTGGAAAAATTACAAGTACAGCAAATAAAATTACAAGTACAAAAGATGTAGACAGATAAGGATAGAAAGAATTACAAGGCGATCCTATCCGTCAAAAGGTTCTTCCTTGATGAGAAGTTCATCGAGGGTCTTTGATGTGGGAATCATCCAGTCAGGGACATCTACTCCTTGATTCTTTTTGTTCAGAGCTTCTTCAAAAATCAAGGGCTTCAGGTGTCTAGCTTTAATGTCGCGTCTGACTTCACACCAGTATATGAGATCTCTGAGTTGTTCGATGGGAGTGATTGGAAGCTCAGAGATGCGTTGAAAGTGATGATTTCCTTGGTAGTCTAGAAAGAATATACTATAAGGATAACTTACAACTTTTCCAGGAATGAAAGTTTCTCCAGGTGGTAGGGAGGTGTCAAGCGCTGAGAGATCAGCATCAGGGCCAAGAACTTCAGCACGAGAGAAACCAATACCTGTTTCATTACGTATAGGAGGACCTGAGTCTGAGACTTTCTTTTCCTTTGCAAATACTCTTCTTTGTTGAGGAGGAAGAAGAGTGGAAGGAGGAATATCCACAACAGAAGAAACCAAGTCGATCTGAGTATTTAAAATTTTCTCAACATGGCTCTTGAACTTTGAGCGCGATCCCTGAATGGCTAATTTCACTTCCAACCATTCAGAGAAACCAAACTTCTCTAAAGTAGTAGCATAGAAGGTTTGCTTGGTTTTGTCTTCTCTGAATACATCAATTTCAACAACAGGAACATCAACGAACAGTCTTCCTCTGATGTTTACTTTGATGATTTTGGATGGTCGAGATCGATAATTCAGCATTTCTTTACATCATTTCAAAGTCGTATCAGATACTTTCGTCTTTTCTTCAACGATCCTTTGGGCATCATCCCATAGCTGACGTTGGACATCAATGGGAGTTCTTTTCAGCGCGGGGTCTTTCACCGATTGTTGGACAAGTTGGATGGCGAGTTCTCTGTCTTTTTCTTCAGCTTCCCTTCTTTCAGCGATTAACCTTTCAGCTCCGAGGTGATCCTGGTATTCCTTTTGTGAAAGTCTGAACTTTGGAGGAATAGAAGGAAGTTGATCACGCTTCAGGATGATTCCCTGATCTTTGAATCTCTTGATCATTGCATCTCTCTTTTCTTGATCCTTTTCACCCAGCTTTTGAGGAGCCAAGGAAGGACTTTTTTGGTGAGAGAGCAGCTGTTCTCCAGGTTCATCAGTCTCAGTGGTTAAATCCAAGACTGGGATTATTTCTTCAGCTCTTGTGGCTGGGATTATTCCTGGTGTAGTCGAAGGAGCTTCAGCGGGATCCTCAAAGAGGGGAGAGGACTAGCTGAAACACAGCGATCGTTTAAGTAAGCAGAGTTGGGGAAGAAAGAGATAGAGAAAAGAATGTGGTTAAGTGTATAGAGGTTTTATGGATAGAAGGATTGAGATTGAGAAGGTATAGAGGAGGGATGCAGTGTAAGGGAATAGGAGGTAGTGTACCCGACAAACTGGCTTTTGAAGCAAGATCATCAGATTGTCTTCTGCAGCAAGGCCTTTATTTTTGCCTTTGTCAGCTTCAGACGCTGCAGGCTTTGTCTTGGTCCGCTCCCCTGAAGGTTCGTTTATCGAAATCCCTTTGAGAGCGGCAGTCTTCTGAACAGGCTTGACGATAAAGGAGTCATCATCATCATCATCGTCATCATCATCATTCTTTGGAGAAGAAGATGGTTCATCATCAGAGATGTCGACAGCTTCATCGTCTTCAGCTTCGTCTTTATCAGATTCAACCTCGTCAGCGTAGGGTGAGGTTACATCAGCAGCAGCTTCAATGTTCTGCTCTTCGAGTTGCTCCCCCTCAGATACAGAGGAAGGTTTCTCGGTTCCCTCAGGGTTTTCAACTCCCTGAGGTTTTGAAGAAGTAGCATCAGCTTCAGTCTCAATACCCCCCACTCAGCATGGGGAAGGTCTTCTTTATTTTTCTTCTCCCCTTCATCATTATGGGGAAGGTCTTCTTTAGGCTTCTCCCCCTCTTCCACATCATGGTTGGGGGAGGTAACGGACTTTTCAGCAGCAACAACATCAATAGGATTACTGTCTTCTTGGCCAGTAATTCTTATGCAGTTTTCAATCGCTGCTACTCTGTCTTCTAGGCCAGTAATAGCAGGACTGTTCTTTTTGAGATCATCTCGATCGGCCTGAGTGAAATGAGAAGTTGGGGTGTTCAGGCGATCGAGCACTTTTTGAACAATCTCTTTGACCGCAGAGACTTCAGTCTTGATCGTGGAAACTTCACTCTTAAGAGAACCAACCTCTGTCTTCAATGATGTGACTTCATTGGACAGAGAGGTGAAGTTTGTTGAGAGAGTGGTTGTGGTGGTTGAGTTTTCAGCGAGGGTGGTAGCAAATTTAGCAATGCTACCATCCACCTTGTCCAGATCAGCTTTGGAGGCTTTCTTTTCGACCTCAGTGGTCAAAGTCTTCAAGTTCTCTCCAGCGTTTGTAACCGCTGAAGAGTTGGCAGTTAGAGTTTTGTTGAAAGACTCCATCTTTGTTTCTAGGGCCGTTAGGGAGGTGTTGATATCTCCCAAATTAGGACCTAAAAAAGTTATAAACTTATGAACAGAGGAAAACTCAGTAGTTTGGGGTTGAGAGAGAGAAGTGTGTGGGATTTTGTGTATACCTGCAGGCGGGTTGGCGAAGTTGTCGAAACCTCGATGTCCTGAAAAAGTTTCATAGCCGTCTTCAATATTTCCTAGACGAATAAAAGTACCTGCAGGTCCTGTGGTGTGTCCTATCATCCTCTGAAAATGTTCAGCAGTAGTGTCGCTGAGGATGACGGTTGTTGAGGAGAATAGGGGAATAGATTGAGTGACCAAAGAAGAGGTGAGAGGAATGGAGGATGAGAATGATGGTTGGGTGCGGGGTTCAACATTGGATCCGCTGAGAATCACTTCAGTCTGTAGAGAGGCTGAAGGAGGTGGGTTCATTTCCAAGTTTATAACTTCAGCGTTTAGAGACGCTGAAGCTGGGATGGAAGGGGTGGCTTGTTCAGCTGTGGCAGAGCGTACCACTGAACTTTCCATCAACTCTTCAAGATGAGCTGAGGAGTCTTCAGCATGTAAATGCTGGGGGGGGGGGGGTTGCTCCTTGGTTTTCTTGATTCTTTTGGAACCAAGTTGGGTAGTAGATTGTTTCCCTTTTCTAGAAGGAGTGGAGGTTGCAGCTGGGGTATTAGCGGTGGGGATTTCCACTGAATGAGCCGCAGAAGTAGAAGAAGGAGGATTGAGAATAGATAAGAGAGTAGAGAGACGTACCTCGTTTGGCAGGGGCTTGAAGTCGAGCACCTTAGGGCCAACCTGAGAGAGTTTCAGGTCTCCTACTTTTGGGTAGTTATCCTTAAGGGCCGGTTTGGAAAAGAGTTACAAAACGTAGAGATTATGTGTTTTCCAGTTTTTATTTGAAGAAAGAAATCTGGAAAAACATATGAAGAACAAGTTTACGAGTTTTGATATAAACTTGAAGAACAACCATGAAGGTTGTATTCATAAAATCATGAACAGAAAATGATTTCATTTTATAAAAGTTCTTTTGTTTGATATGTTAAAAGCAAAGAATAAGACCAGAAACAAGTAATGTAGGTAAATAATAAGAGTATTAACCTGATTCGTCAAAGAAGAAGATGAACAGTTTCAGGAAATTTTGAGAGCTCAAAATGCAACAGTAAATTTTTTTCTTGCTTGGAGGAGACGTTTTTCGCGTAAAGAGAAAAATATAAACCCAAAATGGTTTATATAGAGAGAGTAGAGAGAGATAAAATCTTGAGCGGGAAAAGATTTTCATCATGACACGGACACGTGTTTGCATTTGATTGGAAGGTAAACGAAACGTGCAATCGTGTGTCAGAAAAAGAACGTGCCAGGGCTTATCCGTTGCGATGACGTCACAACCGTCCTTTCATATTTTAGGATGTCTCTGAGGTTTTGAAAGCTCAGGGACACTTTTGAAAATATGAAGCACTGAATAGAAATATCAGTGTTGGTTTAAGAAATTTCAAAGTATCGCTGTTAAGGAAGAGATATTCAGCGATGCAAGATGTTTTGAAATCTTTGAGTTCTAGGCGAACGTCAGCGAGTAAGAGAGAAAACATACCTTGATATCAGCGAATCAATTATGTTCAGAGAGAGAATGATATAATGGGTTATACAAGTTGATTTTATCCTATCGCTGATCAAATGTGAACCGCTGAAGATTTTACTCTTCAAAGTTCAGCATTCCAAGCTCGCTGATGAGAAAGTTGAATCTTGTCTCATCAAGAGGTTTGGTGAACAGATCAGCTAACTGATAGTCAGTTGGGATAAAATGAAGTTCTATATCACCATTCATCACATGATCTCTGATAAAATGATACCTGATTTCGATGTGTTTTGTCTTTGAGTGTAGCACTGGATTGTTGGCTATAGCGATGGCACTTATGCTGTCGCAATTGATTGGAATTTTCGAGAGCTGAAGGTCATAGTCTAGTAGCTGATTTCTCATCCACAAGACCTGAGAACAACAGCTTCCAGCGGCTACATACTCAGCTTCAGCAGTTGAGGTGGACACTGAGTTTTGCTTTTTACTTGTCCAACTCACCAGCTTTCCACCCAGGAGCTGACAGCCTCCTGTGGTTTCCTATCCAATTTGCAACCTGCAAAATCACTATCTGAATAGGCGATTAGATCAAACCCTGAGTCTTTGGGATACCAAAGACCTAGGTTCATAGTACCCTTAAGGTAACGAAAGATTCGCTTTACAGCGATCATATGAGATTCCTTAGGTTCAGCTTGATATCGTACACACAAACAGGTTGCGTACATAATATCGGGTCGGCTAGCTGTAAGATACAAGAGAGAGCCGATCATCCCACGGTACAACGTGACATTAACAGGTATTCCATTTGAATCCTTGTCTAGTGTCAGCGGTGGTGCCATAGGG
The DNA here is from genome assembly GCA_033807775.1 of Saussurea involucrata. Taxonomy (NCBI): domain Eukaryota; kingdom Viridiplantae; phylum Streptophyta; class Magnoliopsida; order Asterales; family Asteraceae; genus Saussurea; species Saussurea involucrata. The sequence continues at coordinate 50,095,319 of CM066324.1, forward strand.
GTTTTCATAGCTGAACTCTGAGTTAAATCGAATTTCTTCAGCATATCTTTAACATACTTTCCCTGATTAATGAAAGTTCCTTTTTCATTTTGCTTTATCTGAAGACCAAGGAAATATGTTATCTCACCCATCATACTCATTTTATACTCTTCTTTCATTCTATCAGCGAAACGAGTACAAAGGTCAGGGTTAGTAGAACCAAATATAATGTCATCAACATATATCTGAACAAGAATAATATGACCTTTTACTTTCCTGAAGAATAGAGTCTTATCGATTTTACCACGCTCAAATTGTTCAATATGGAGATAAGTAGAGAGAGTGTCATACCATGCACGAGGAGCTTGCTTTAAGCCATAAAGTGCCTTATCCAGTTTATAAACATAACCTGGACGCTTAGGATCTGAGAATCCTGGAGGTTGTTCCACATAGACTTCTTCATTCAGCTTTCCATTTAGAAACGTTGACTTAACATCCATCTGATATACTTTGAAGTCTTTGTGTACAACGTATTCTAAGAATAGACGAATAGATTATAGTCTTGCTACTGGAGCAAATGTTTCGTCGTAATCTATGCCTTCCGCTTGTCTGTATCCCTGAGCAACAAGACGAGCCTTGTTGCGGGTTACAGTTCCATGTTCGTCCAACTTGTTTCGATAGACCCATTTAGTGCCTATCACTGTTTTGTCAGTTGGTCTTCAAATAAGTTTCCAAACTTTGTTTCTTTCGAATTCAGTCAGCTTTTCTTGCATGGCGCTGACCCAGTTTGGATCTTTGAGGGCATCATCTATTTTCTTTGGTTCAATAAGAGAAATAAAGTTAACAAATAAACAAATATTACCTGCACTTCGTTGAGTCTGAACACCAGCGTTTGGATCACCAAGAATGTGATCAATTGGGTGATTTACAGTCCATCGCTGAGCAGGAGCATAAGTCGCTGACTCAAATTGAACTGGAGGAGCTGAAGATGAAGCTTCAGCAACTTCTAGAATATCAGCCAAGAGAGGAGTAGGTGCAGATGTCATCTCATTTACTGATTGCTGAGAAGTAGATGGAATGTCTGAGACATTTGGTTCAGAAGCAGGTATAGTCTTTAAAGGAACTGCTGAGACCCATGATGTTTCAGCTTCACTATTCTGCATGTTTGGGATGATAGTAGGACTATCATCTTCAACTGTATGAGTATGAGGAGTGGGAATATTTTCTGAATCACCAAGATGAGAAAACATCCATTGATTCAGTTCTTCAGTATCAGCAGAAGGTCGAGAATTCGCTGAACGAGATTCGTCAAAAGTGACGTGAATAGTTTCTTCAACATATTGTCTTCTTCGATTGAAGACTCTGAAGGCTTTGGAGATTGAAGAATATCCAAGAAAGATTCCATCATCAGCCTTAGGATCAAACTTTCCAAGGGCATCTCTGTTGTTCAGTATGAAATACTGACATCCAAAGATGTGAAGAAAGCTAATTGAAGGCTTTCTCCCATGAAAAAGTTCATAGGCTGTTTTATTAAATCTTTTGACTATCAGTGACCCGTTTTGCGTAAAACAAGCAGTGTTGACAACTTCTGCCCAAAACTGAGTAGGCAGGTGAGAATCGCTGAGCATTGAACGTGCAGCTTCAATAATAGTTCTATTTCTTCTTTCAGCGACTCCGTTTTGTTGCGGTGTTCTCACTGAAGAAAAGTTGTGAGAAATACCCTTATTCTCAAAGAAGGAATCAAGAGAACTGTTTTTGAATTCAGTCCCATGATCACTCCTTATTGAGCGAACGGTCAAGTTGTTCAGGGTTTCCATCTTCCGAACAAAGGTGATGAGTTCTTCAGGGTGTCACTCTTAGAACGGAGAAACATAACCCATGTATAGCGAGAGAATTCATCAACTATGACCAGCGTATATTTCTTTCCAGCGATGGATTGTTTGTTAACAGGGCCAAACAAATCCATATGGAGAAGTTGTAGAGGAGATGATACTGAGGAAACTTGCTTTGACTTAAAGCTTGCTTTGGTCTGCTTGCCTTTCTCACACGCTGAACATAAGGACTCTTTGGCGTATGAGTGCTGTGGTAGACCAGTGACTAACTCTTTTGAAGAAAGGGTGTTCAGTGTCTTGAAGTTTAGATGAGAGAGCCTCTTATGCCATAGCCAGTTGACATCAGATGAGACTTTTGAGAAGAAACAGGTGTTCTCAGTGGTTGTTGAGTCCATATTTATTACATAAACATTTTCCAAATGATAAACGCTGAGAGCTATCTTCTCCTTTTTGTCAGCGACAAAGCAGGATTCCTTAGTAAAGATTACTTTGTTATCCTTGTCGCAAAGCTGACTGATGCTTAGAAGATTATGCTTCAGCCCTTCAACATATGCGACTCTTCTGAAGGTTGTTGTACCATTAGATAGTACACCAAACCCTCGGGTATGTCCTTTTCCATTTCCACCGAAAGTTACAGAGGAACCCTTCTCTTCTTTGTACTCAGTGAGCAGGTTCTTCATACCAGTCATGTGTCTAGAGCATCTGCTATCGAGATACCAGATACCCTTCTTAACATGCATTACAAAGGAAGATTAGTTTTTCTTGGGTACCCACTTAACCATGTGTACACACTTGTCAGTAGGGTTAGAAGAAGAGGTGAAAGGTTCAGCAGTCTTCGCAGCATTTGAAGATTCAACTTTGTCAGTCTTCACTTTGGTTAATTTCTTAACCTCAGTGGTCTTCTTTGCCTTGGGGGCAATGATCTTCACCTTAGCTTTCTTTTCAGCTTGGGTGGCTGTGGGGCACTTACTAGCAATATTATTTGTAAGTCCACAATGATAACATTTCCTATAACCAAAAGTAGTTCTAGGACCATTTCATGCTGGGCTTTTGATTTTGAATTAGAAGGACCAACACCAAGTAAGCTATTGGCTTTTGAAATGGAAGGAACATTTAGTTCTTCGGATTTCTTACCAATGATTTCCACTTTGATTCTAGGAGTAGATCGCTGAATAGATCCACGCTGAATAAATCCAGAGATCTTATTCTTTGAATCAGAGGGATAAGTCACTGAAGCTTTAGAGGCGTTCAGCTTTGGTACAGAGGTACCCTTCTGAGGATTTTGGTTAAAAGCAATTCCTTTACCTTTGTTTTTAAAGACTGAGGTAGGTTTTGGATAAATAACTTTTTCTGTACCTTTAGAGGTTAAGGTAGTGATTTCCTCAGGGATAGGCGGTTTAGAAGAGGAACACTCAGAGGACGAAGTATCAGCGACTGAGGATATGAATGTTCCAAATAAGAGCATGGAACGATCAGTGGTTGGTTCTAGAGTATCAGCTTTGTAACCAAGACCACGTTTATCACTCAGGGGAATCTGAGACTTAATTATCTCAGTGATCTTTGTTGAGGAATTATACCATCCATCAACAGTAGCTTTTTCAGCTTTTAATGCAGCGATAGCTTCTTCGTGCTCGATTTTGACTAGCTGATTTAGGTGAACTTGATCTTTAAAATTTTCTTCAATTTTAGAAAGATTTTCTATTTGAAGGTGACAGTTTTTAAGCTGTTCAGCGAGATCAAGGTTTTGATTTTCAACTACAGTTTTGCCATTCATGGCTTCATATAAACTTCTAGTCAAGAGATCGATCTTTCGAAGACTATCAGCTTCATCAATATTTGCAATATTGGTAAAGAAGGAAGATGATACCTGAGTTGCAGAGTTATAAACTTCATCAGAATTATCTTTCTCATCTTCAAGTTTGGCCAAGAGACATAGATTGGCTTCATCATCATCTTCGTCATAGGCAGCCCAATCATAGTCAGCCATGAGGCCTTTGCCTTTCTTCTTAAAGGTTTTCAGCTTTTCATACCTTTCTTTCAGCTTTTTATATTTTTCATCTCTATTCCTGGGAATAAAGTTTTTCTTGGGAAAAGCTGAGGGTCTAGAGACTTTCTTTGACCTGCACTCGCTAGCAAAATGTCCAATCTTTTCACAGTTATAGCAAGTAGCAGTAGCCTTATCAACAGGGGTTGATGATTTTGGCTTGTCAGTAATAGCAAGAGGTTTATTCTTCTTGAAATTACTCTTTCTATCAAATCTCCTGAACTTATTAGCCAGGAATGCCAGAGTTTCATCATTATCTGAAACGTTAGAGTCTGATGATCTTTCAGAGTTAGTTTCAACCTCAGTGACAGTGATAGTCGATCGCTGAGTGGAAGGTGACTATGAGATTAAAGCAACATGGGTGCTTTTGGAATCTTTTACAAGATTCTTCTTAAGATGACTCGATTGCTCATGATTCAACATCGTGCCATATAAGGTAGAAAGGGTCATTGATTTTAGATCCTTTGATAGCTTGAGACACATAGAATAACTGTCCCAGCTTTCAAGTAAACACTCTAAGAACTTTGTCAGCACTTCAAAGTTAGAATATTCCTTACCAACAGTTTTTAGATCTATTATTAAGCAGTTAAAACGTTGGTGTACTTCTGAGAGAGTTTCATTCTTACCACAAATGAAGCTTTCATACTGTCTTACCAGGTTGATCTTTCGAGAGTCCTGGACTTCAGAAGTACCTTCATACTGAACACAGATTGTGTCCCACATAGCTTTTCAGGTTTTCAGGTTCATGACGGAATGGTAGACTTCATCAGGAAGAGCCATGGAGAGTATGGATCTGGATTTGGTGTCGATAGCCACTTTCTTCTTATCTTCATCAGTCCACATATGAATATCCTTAGGAATCAGCCTTTCTGGAATAGCAGGTCTATTCTCAGCGGCTGGAACTGCAGTATCAATTCTTACAGGAATATATGGGCCGTTTTCAAGATAATAAGGCATAGTAGGGTCTACACCTTCTAAGAAGAGAATCGTCCTATTTTTCCATAGATTAAAATTATCTCTGGAGAATCTAGGGGGTTTTGCAAGAGAACCGTTGTCAATATAGTTTGTGTTTATGTTGGTAGCCATTTTAAGAAATAGCTAGAAAGAGAAATCTTAGTATAGATCAGATCTTGTTTATGAGATCAAACAAATCCGCTCTGATACCACTTGTTGGTCTCGAAGGGCTATACAAGTTTGTAGAAGGGGGGGGGGGGTTGAATACAAACACACGTTTTTACTTTTCTAAATTGTTTATTGATAAATCAAGACAATTTACAACTTGTTGCGGAACAAGATTAAGGATAAACCTAATCTTAACAAGTCTTGAGAAACACGAAGTTTCTTGCACTAGAAAGAGTTAAAGAAATTACGAATAATAACTTAACAATAAGAAATAAGAAGATGGTCCGAGCACACTTCAAAACTGAAGTAAGGATCTTCTTATATACTGCATGCATTTAATGCATGGCAGTATGGCTTTACACGTGGCAGCAGGTGAGTGGTTGCATGTCATTGACCTTTGTAGACAACCTTAGTAGCCGCATGGTGCACAGTGTAGAATCAGAGTTGTTGTACGATTACAGACAAAAGGGATGTCCGTTCTGACAGTTCGTACGGATACGTGCAAGGGAGATAAGACAATAGTAACATGCAGGGAGACTTCATGATCAGCTTTCGTTGAGTCAGATCTTTATCAGCGAATGATTAAGTTCAGCGATTGCTGAAGTCTTCTACTTGATACTTCACGTTGAATGGACAGGTCTTGCTTCGCTGATATCCGCATCAGTTCATGAGTAGACTTGTCACTGGTTCTTGAGCTTGATCTTCGACTTCAGCGTAGAACTTTGGTTGACGTGAAACTTGTCTTCAGGGATCATAAGTAAACAACTAACTTATCAGCGATCATCTCATAGACTGGACAAGCTCAGAGCTATATGATGATGAACAGTGTTCACTGAATATCTAATATAGAGAGTGAGAGTTCCTATCAGCGGTACTGTAAAGTCTTAGTACTTATCAGCGATAGTGAAACTCTGATACATATTGTTTACTTACAATTTTCACTAAGTGTTTAAGAGAGGGTCATTATCAAATCACTGAGGGTTTGGATCAACAAAAGTTGAGAAAATCACCTGGTGTGAGGGTTTGGTCTGCGTGTCACTGATTTCAATCCCCTTATAATTAAGGTACGTAATAGAATTTCTAATTGGAAGTCGAAGTTCTTGTCGTTTGGTGGCCGCTTGCAGCTTGTGAAATCAGTTCTCGAATCTCTACAACTCTACTGGATGATGGTGTTCACCATACCATCGTCAGTGGTTCATACTTTAGAACGTTTATTTTGTGATTTCCTTTGGAGTCAAGGTGATTCGTTGAGGGGTAGGGCAAAGGTTGCATGGGATGATGTGTGCAAACCAAAGAAAGTGGGCGGATTGGGTCTCAAAAGACTTACCACATGGAATCGTGCGTTGCTTACTTCGCATGTGTGGGATATTTTGAGGAAGAGGAATTTGATTTGGGTGTCTTGGATATATGAGTACCGGTTACGTGGTACTTCATTCTGGACAATGCCTGTTATCTCGTCGTCTACTTGGGTTTGGAGAAGAATTCTGGCACTTCGTGATTATGTTCGGCCACGTTTTATGCATATTATAGGGGACGACCTTTCTACACATGCTTGGGAGGATACTTGGCTTGAAGTGGGTTACTTATCAAAGTATCTTACATATCGATTAATACATGATGGGGGGTATTAGAGGAATTCTAAGGTGGCGGATGTTATTACTTCCTTGCAACAATGGCCTCCATTATGGGTGCAGCGGTGTTCTGATTTGGCTACCACTTTGATTCCTACTATTCAGCCAAATATCCATGACCAGATTATGTGGCGTAATACCCATAATCAATTGGTGCCTTTCTTGGTTTCGGAGGTTTGGAAAGTGTTGGAGGGACCTTTTCAGGAAGTTTTTTGGCATAAGATGTGTTGGTTTCCAAAACATATCCCAAAACACTCGTTTTGTTTATGGTTGGCTTTTCGTTTGCGGCTCCCTACCCAAGACCGTATGCAAGCTTGGAGAAGTGATACTATGACTTGCAGTTTATGTCAAAATGGTTTGGACTCTCACAATCACTTGTTTTTTACTTGTGCGTATTCTGCTAGTGTATGTAGCTCCATAAAGATGGAAATGAAGGCCATATTGCTTTCGAACTCTTGGGAGGAGATTATGGAAGACATTCATCATAGACGGTGGCATCCGGGTGAAATTCGCCCTAAATTATTATTTACAGCAACGGTTTATCTTATTTGGCAGGAACGTAATCAACGTTTGTTCACGACTAGAAGAAGAAGAGTTGAGCAGCTCGTTATGGAGATTAAGAAGGTGGTTACGATGCGAATGGTGGGGATGGGGGTTTGTCGACCCATGGCCACGAGAGATGGTGCTAGACGAAGATGTGTTAATCATGGTGTATCTACGCATTGATTCTGGAGTTGGTTTTTCGATTCTGTGGGGCTGTTTTGTTGATGGTGTCATTGTTTGCTTTGGTATTTTTGGTGCTATGTCTTTATGTTTATTTTGGTTGCTAGCACTTTGGTATTACTTATCGAAGATGTTTGATTTCTTAGTTGGATTCTTATCCGCGTATTGGGTTTGTCCTTTACTGTGGGTGGAATTCCTTTTTGGGAGGGAGTCCCTCGCCGTTTAGGTATATTTTTCTTTTTGTCAATATATTGCCAGGAGTGCCGCCTCCTTTCCAAAGAAAAGATGTATATTTGCATGATGGTGGACCACCTTGTGTGGGCGTTATGATTGTGAAAAATTGCTATTTGAATGAGTGTTTTCCCTACGAAGTTTTGATGGCTTGTAAAAGGAGGAGGTAATTAGCGCGACCGAAGTGGATGCATTGATTATATCGATCTGAAAGGGAATGTGCCTTGCCGGTTGGAATGGTTTCTTGGAGATCGTAATGAACCGACAAGGAACGAATATTTTAGAGTAAATTGGGAAATCATGAGTTGTGGTTCATCTAGATTCGACGAAAGACAAGGTCGTGAGACAGACTTGATTCATATTTATGCTGGTGAATATGAAGACAGGATTGATTATGTGTACGAATGACCATGAGAACCTTGTCTGCGGTGTGGTGTTGTGGGTGGAGGTTGTGTGGATAAGTTAGTGGAATCTTTTGCCAAGGTAGACATGCACGTCAGGGATACGGTAATGTGTTGTTAAAAGAGGATAAGCACAGATGGAAGTCCTTTTTCGGATATTTCGGATGAGTTATACCCAGTGTCAAACATGCTGTTGGAATGCAAGGATTGTAAGTTGGCGTTATGTATGACTAGTTTTAGAATAAAAGGGTAGAGCGGTAGTTGGTGGTTATGTTGGTCCCGAAGGTTATACAAGTTTGTAGAAAAGGGGGGGGGGGGTTGAATACAAACACATATTTTTATCTTTCTAAATTGTTTATTGATATATATCAAACAATTTACAGTTTATTGCGGAACAAGATTAAGTTAAAAACCTAACCTAAACAAACTATGAGAATCACACAGAATTCTTGCACTAGAAAATAGGGAGAAAGAAGATTTAGAAAACTAAGGATAATTTTCTAACACTAAGAGGTTCAGCGAGAGAAGAGCCAATCACTTCACAAATGATGTAAGGTTCTCTATTTATACTGCATGCATTTAATGCAAGTCAGTATACCTTTACACGTGGCAACTACTGGTTGGTTGCATGAATTTGACTCTATCAAACATCCTAGTGGCCGCATAATGAACAGTGTAGTTGTAGAGTGGTTTGTACGATCCTGGACAAAAGGGATGTCTATTCTGACAAAATTGTACTGGGGCGTGCAAGGAGATAAGACAAAAGTTGCTTGTAGAATAGGCCTCATGATCATCGTTCGCTGAATAGATCTTTATCAGCGAATGATAAAGTTCAGCGTTCGCTGAAGTCTTCTACTTGAAACTTCGCGTGAGATGGACCAGTCTTGTCTTCGCTGATATCCGCATCAGGTCACTAGTAGACTTAGTCACTTGTTCTTCAGCTTGGTCTTCGATTTCAGCTTTGAACTTGGTTGACGCTAATCTTGTCTTCAGGGATCATAAGCAAACAATCACAAATGAAACTATTAGTGATCATCAATGAGGCTGAACAGGCTCGGGGCTCACTGATGTACAGTGTTCGCTGAAGTATAAATTAAAGTGTGTTTCCCATCAGTGATACTAAACAGACTTAGTATATTTTCTTTGATGGTGAAACACTGATACATATTGTTTACTTACAATTTTCACTAAGTAGTTTTGAGGGTCATTATCAAATCACTGAAGGTTTGGATCAACAATCTCCCCCTATTTTATGATGACATAGCAATAAAAGAAATTTGCTAAGTTAAAAACATAAGGATAAAAAGGACTCATAAATACGTGTCCCATTTACTGTTTTTCAGGGATCTTTTCTAGTACTGATGGAGTAAAGTACTTTCATTGAAAATTTTCATTAACTTCGTAAAAGATTACAAAGGAAGTGGAAAAATTACAAGTACAATGAAAAATAATTACAAGTACTAAAAGATACAAGCTGACAAGATAGAAGAATTCAAAAAGATGATCTTATCAGCTACTCAGATTCTTTCTTGACAAGAAGTTCATCAAGAGTATCAGTTTCTGGAATCATCCAATCAGGGACTATTACTCCTTGATCCCGTCTAACTTTTGGTTCGCGATAGATGAGGGGCTTCAGGAATGATCCGAGAAGGTCACGATTGTAGTCGCACCAGTAAAGTAGATCTCTGAGTTGTTCGATGGGAGTTTTGTATAACTCAGAGACACGTTGAAAGCATCTGGGACCAGTGTAGTCATAAAAGAAGATGCCGAAGGGTTCACTGAGTACTTTACTAGGTACAAAGTCTTCAGTTGGAGGTAAGGAGATGTCGAGACCAGAGAGATCAGGATTGGGACCAAGCACTTCTTCACGAGAAAATTCAATCCGTGTTTTATTTCTTAACGTCGGGCCTGAAGAGGATGAAGTCTTCTTCTTCTTTGAAGCAGTTCTTTTCGGCTGGATGGTTGGAGGAGGAGGAGCAATATCAACCACTGAGGTTACTTGGTCGATCAACTTGTTTATAGCACTTTCGATACAAGGCTTGAAGCTTGAGCGGGATCGCTGAATTGCGATTATGATTTCCATCCATTACTGAACCCGAGCTGGTCTAGGGATGAAATATAGCAGATTCTCTTGTCGCCATTTTCTCTGATTATATGAACATCGACAATAGATACTTCTTTGACCATTTTCCCTCTCAGGTTTAGAGATTGTATTCTTGAGGGTAAACTTCTGAAATGGAGCTTCTTTTTACAGCAGGTCAGTGTAGTTGCACTGACCTTGACCTTTTCCTGATTTTTCTTCTTGTCCTCTTTCATCAGCTCTTGTTGAACAGGCAGGGGAAACTTCTTCAGTTATGGATCCTTCACTGAACGTTGGGCTAGTTCAAGAGCAAAGTTTTTGTCACTAAGCTTAGCCTTCTGTTTTTCAGCGAGGATTTCTTCAGCTTTCAAGGCTTCAGCAATTTCCCCGGACGTCAAGCATCTGAGGTGAGGAAGAACCAAGCGCTGGCTTTCGATTCTTTGGATCATCGCTGCTTTGTCTCTTTGTTCATATTCACTTGACCTTTGAGGAGGCAAGGAAGGACTTCTTGGGTGAGAAAGCAATTCTTCTGCTTCAGTCTCTTCCAGAACAGAGACTGGGATTATTGGTTCTTCAGCGTTGAGCGCTAGATTTATTTATTGTTGTTGTAGAGGAGCTTCAACGGTAGCCTCAAGCAGGGATAGGACTAGCTGAAACAAAATGATCAATGAAGTTAGATCATCTGAGGAAAAAAGATAGAGAAAAGAGAGAGCTAAGTGTTTAGGGGTTTTAGAAGGAGAAGGGTTGAGATTTAGAAGGGGTAGAGGAGGGATGCAGTATAGGGAAAAAGAAAGTAGTGTACCTGATAAGTTGGCTTTTTCATGAGAATTGCCAAGTTTCCATTAGTGGTAAGTCCCTTGTGTTTTTCTTTTAAGGCTTTCTTTGCAGGAGACTTTTCCTTGGTCCCCTCCTCTATTTCATTTATAGAGACCCCTTTGAGTGCTGGGGCTTTGATTGTTTCAGGATGGAAAAAGAATGGAGGGTTCATCATCTTCGTCATCATCATCATCATTCAGCGTCCTGAATGATGCTTCGTCATCCTGAATGTCTAACTCCTCCTCCTCTTCTTCTTCATCGTCGTCAGAGCTGACTTCGAACGTTTTGTCATTGGTTGGAGAAGGAGGGTCTTCGTGTTGTAGCTCCCCCTCCGATGGAGAGGGACTCTAAACAGCGGTTCCCTCAGGACTATCACCTTCCTGAGGGTCTTTGTTTTCTTCCTCCCCCTCAACATTCTGGGGAAGGTCTTTAGTCTTCTCCCCCTCTTCCGCTGAATTGGTGGGGGAGGCAGCCGCATCAGCAGAGGCTTCAAGGACCCTGTCTTCTAGGCCAGGGTTCCTTGGAGCAGTAGCCATTAACATCTCAGCAATATCCAACCTGGTTTCCAGGTTTGAAATACGGGATGTGGCCAGGATGACAAAATCAGCGGTTATCCTTACCAAACTGCGATCATCCTGAGAAAAGTTGGAGTCAGGAACCGTTGGAGCCTCCATGCGCTCCAGGATCTTGGTGAGCAGAGCATTGTTGTCAGCGACTTCTTTGGAGAGGCTGTTCACCTCACCTTTTAGACCAGTGAATTTGGTCTTCAGATTTCCAACCTCACTGCTGAGGCTGGTGAAGTTCGTGGAGGGCTCGGCGACACTGTTCTGGAGAGCTGAGAGATTGGTGGAGATAGAGGTTTCCAATGATTTTACTCCCCCTTGCAGTGAGGAGATGTCAGCTATTGTTATCTTAGCTGCAAGGGAAGTGGAGACATCATTTAGCGTGTTCGCCGCTGTAGTGATCGCTGCAGTGTTGTTGGTGATGTTGGTGGAGAGAGTCCACTTTCGTAGCAATATCCTTGATGGACGTGCTGATAGTCCCCAAATTAGGACCTGTAACATAAAATAACCTGTGAGCTAAGGAAAGTTCAGAAGTTAGGGGTGCAGAGAGGGATAGATGTGGTGTTTGGATACATGTAGGTTCAGGATTGGAGAAGGTGTTGAAGTTTCGAGTCCCGCCCCAGTGTTCCAAGTCATCCTCAAAAGAATGAGCAGGGATTGTCGTCGAGGATCCTACAGGTCCGGTAGCGTTTCTGCGTAAGAGATTTTGTAGCATCGCAGCTCTTGTATCCACAAATGGAAATGATGGCATAGTCGGTGCGATGCTGTAGACGAAGGAAGTGGAGGTAGAAGCAATGGTTAAGAAAGGTGGGGTTATTGCAGCTTCAGTGTTGGATGCGCTGGAAATTACCTTCGTAGTCCTTTGAGGCACTAAGGGTATGGGGTTCTCATCTATGAATGTTTTAGAGAAACGAGTCTCTGAAACGGTTATTGAAGGGGTGGCTTCAGCAGATGTGGTGGAGCGGACCACAAAATCTTCCATCGCTGCCTTTGAAGAGGCCAGCGTGGAGTCTTGCGCCTGAGAAGGCTTGGGTTGCTCCGTTGAGGGCTTTTTGGACTTATGGCTGCCAAGTGGGGTTGAAGAGTGTTTCCTCTTTTTCAGGGAGGATGTGGTAGTGGCCTGGGTATCAGCGATGGGTATTTCCGCTGTAGAAGTAGCCACAGAAGTAGAAGAAGTGGGGCGAAGAAGAGAGAGAAGAGTAGAAAGACTTACCTCACCCTCAATGGGTTTGAAGTCAAGAACCTATGGTGGGTTACCTCCCACCAAGCGCCGTATTTAATGTCGTGGAACGACTCCTCAACTGATTACTCCGTATGCTCATCGAGGTAAACGCTCGAAACTCCCGTGACTTCGCCTTCCATATACGGTTTCACCCGCTGACCGTTCACTTTGAATCTTTGGCCATCCGTTCCTTCTAGCTCTACTGAACCGTAGGGAAACACTTCCACTACCTTGAATGGCCCCGACCACTTGGTCTTCAGTTTACCTGTAAACAAACACAAACGAGAGTTAAATAATAATACTTGCATACCTGGAGTAATTACCTTCGTTCGCAAGCGTTGGTCGTGAAATTTCTTCGTGAGCTCTTTGTAGATTGTGGCATTCTCATATGCGTCTTGTCGAATCTCTTCTAGCTCGTTCAATTGTAACAACCGCTTATGCCCGACTTTTTCCATATCCATATTCATCCGCTTTACCGCCCAATATGCCTTGTGCTCCAACTCGACCGGTAGGTGACAAGATTTGTCGAATACCAACCGGTACGGTGTGGTTCTAGTTGGAGTCTTGAATGCGGTTCGATACGCCCACAAGGCATCATTTAATCTCAGCGACCAATCTTTCCTTGATGCATTCACCGTCTTCTCAAGGATGTATTTCAGCTCCTGGTTGGAGACTTCAGCCTATCCGTTGGCTTGTGGATGATACGGGGTTGTCACTCGATGCTTGTATTTTCTCAACAACACCTCTAAGTAACGGTTGCAGAAGTGAATTCCTCCGTCACTGATCAAGGCTCTCGGTACCCCAAACCTTGTGAACACATTCTTCTTCAAAAACCGAATGACTGTCTTCGAGTCATTGGTTGGAGTAGCAACAGCTTCCACCCACTTCGATACATAGTTGACGGCGACTAGTATGTATTCATTATGGTATGATGGAGGGAAGGGGCCCATGAAGTCGATACCCCATACGTCGAAAAGCTCAACTTCTACAAAGATTTGCATTGGCATCTCGTCCCTCTTCGAAATGTTCCCACTCCGTTGGAATCGGTTACACTTGGAGATGAATTGTCTTGTGTCCTTGAACATGGTTGGCCAGAAAAATCCCGATTGCAACACCTTTGCATCCGTCCGATCGGTACTGAAATAACCTCCACATTCTATAGTGTGGCAAAATATGAGTGTTGGTCCCGAAGGGTTATACAAGTTTGTAGAAGGGGGGGGGGGGGGGGTTAAATACAAACACACGATTTTTACTTTCTAAATTGTTTATTGATAAATCTTAAAACAATTTACAACTTGTTGAGTAACAAGATTAAGGATAAACCTAAATATAAACGAGTTAAGAACACTAAGTTTCTTGCACTAGAATAAAGATAGAAAGAAGATAAGGAAATTACGAGTAATAACCTAACACACAGATAGAAAGAAGAAGATGGCCCGAGCACTTCATTTCTGAAGTAGGGTTCTTCTTATATACTGCATGCATTTAATGCATGGCAGTGATACTTTACACGTGGCAGTAGCCGATTGGTTGCATGTTTTGACCTTTGTAGACAACCTTAGTAGCCGCATGGTACACAGTGTAGAATCAGAGTTGGTTGTACGATTCTGAACAGAAAGGATGTCCGTTCTGACCTTTCGTACAGAGACGTGCAAGGGGATAGACAAAAGTAACTTGTAGAGTAGACCTCATGATCAGCGTTCGTTGAGCAGTGCTTTATCAGGGAATGATAAAGCTCAGCGTTCGCTGAAGTCTTCTACTTGAAACTTCACGTTGAGTGGACAGGTCTTGCTTCGCTGATATCCGCATCAGTTCATTAGTAGACTTGTCACTGGTTCTTAGGCTTGATCTTCGACTTCAGCGTAGAACCTTTATTGACGTGATACTTGTCTTCAGGGATCATAAGTAAACAACTAAAATATCACCGATCACCAAAAGTACTGAACAGGCTCAGAGCTTTGTGGTGAACAGTGTTCGCTGAATATTTAAACTTTAAAGAGTGAGAGTTCCTATTAGCGGTACTGTAAAGTCTTAGTACTTATCAGCGATAGTGAAACTCTAATACATATTGTTTACTTACAATTTTCACTAAGTTTATAAGAGAGGGTCATTATCAAACCACTGAGGGTTTGGATCAACAATCTCCCCTATTTGATTATGACATAGCAATAAAGAAAATTGCTAAGTATGAAAACATAAGGATAAAAAGAACTCATAAAATATTTGTCCCTTTTACTGTTTTCTGGGATCTTTTCAGTACTGATGGAGTAAAGTACATTCGCTGAAATTTTTCTTTAAACTTCGTAAAGGTTACAAAAGGAAGTGGAAAAATTACAAGTACAGCAAACTAGATTACAAGTACAAAAGAGGTAAGCTGATAAAGATAGAAGAAATACAAGGAAATCCTATCAGCTATTCAGGTTCTTTCTTGACTAAGTCATCAAGAGAATCAGACTTTGGAATCATCCATTCAGGGACAGTGATTCCCTGTTCCCTTCGTTTCTTCGCTTCGCGATATATGTAGGGCTTTAGGAGTGATCCAACTTGACTATTTCGGTAATCACACCAAGTAAGTAAATCTCTGAGTTGTTCGATAGGAGTTTTGTATAACTCAGAAATGCGTTGAAATCTTGGGTGGCCGAGATAGTCATAGAAGAAGATGCCATAGGGTTCATTGATAACTTTGCCAGGAACGAAATCTTCAGCAGGAGGTAGAGATGTGTCAAGTCCGGAGAGGTCAGGGTTAGGGCCGAGAACTTCTTCACGAGAGAAGCTGATAGCAGTCTTTGTAAGTTTAGGATCCACTCTTACAATCAATATATCAATGTATAGAACAGTAATTGAAAAGTAATATGATCAAACCAATTTGTATTCAATGAAGAACAGATTTACAGATCTTAGAGAGAGAGTATCTCAAAGATTACAAAAGATGAATACAAATATATGCGGGAAAGTCAGTTAGCGTAACAGTGCTAACCACTATATATACTGTAACGGAAATACTAAAGCTACAGTGCAAATATGAAAGACTAATAGGAACAATACACGTGTCCTAATTAGTTAACTAAATATAACGGAATATCCAAGTCATAAGTTCTGAACATGTTGTTCAGAACTTCTGAACATACTTCTGAATAAGCGCTTCAGAACATTTGTCTTCGTAGTCAGAAGTTCTGAGTCTCCTACTCAGAACTCTGAACCTCCTAGTCAGAATCCAACACTTAGAATCTTTTCAAGATCTCTCACTCAGAACTTCTGAGTCTCCTACTCAGAACTTCTGAGTCTTCTTATCCAGATTCCATACTTGTAATCTTTTCAGTATTCTCTGATCAGAACTTCTGAGTCTTCTTACTCAGAACTCTAATTCTTCAGATCAGATCTCAACACTTGTGTTTTTGACAAAACTCTAGACCTAACAATCTCCCCCTTTTTGTCAAACACACTTATACTTTTCATCATCAAATTCTTTTAGCACATGAACAATCTTCAGAAGGATCTCTTCTGAATGCTTTGACAACTTCTGCTCAAAATTCTGAATAATCTGAGTTAACAACTTCTGGTCAGTCTTTAATCAGCAGCAGCAACGATTTCCAAACTGATTTCTGTTACATATTTGCTTTTTCTTTGCTCCCCCTTGAAATGACAATTCTCATCTCCATGTGATCAAATCAAATTTCTGTCTTTTTATGACTTTCTTATCCCTTTTGAATCAATCAATCAGCTTTTCTCTTTTCCTTCTTTTTATGATTTTGTAAAGCAACTTCAAAATCTTTAGCTTTTCTCCCCCTAAAGTTTTGGAAAGCAAAATCATCTTCAAAAGTTTTGGAATCAAAATCTTTAGCTTTTCTCCCCCTTGATTTTCAAAACTTTAGCGATGCTTTTTCTTCGAATGAAGTCTATGCTTTTTCTCCTCCTTAATGACTAACCTTGTTCCCCCTCAAAATAAGAATTCTGGAGCAATTTGTTTTCTCCCCCTGAAAGTATGCATTAAAATTATTCATTTCAAATACAGTGCTTTAATGAAAACATTTATACAAGGAAAATAAGATTCACTGAACTACACTTGATAACTACTAACTTTTGATCATTTGAAAACTTTACAAAAGAAATCAAACTTAATGAAATTTAACAGATTTTTCAATCAAATAAAATCAAATGCATGTGTTTGGATTCAAATACAAGTCATCATTGCATATCAAGTTAAAAAATGTTCAGTTTCAATCTCTTTATTATATCTATTTGGTGTGCTTAGCATGCGAAATATGATTAGCTTCAAGCATATGCAATTCTAAAAACATATATGAATACTTTGCTCTACTCACACTATTTGTCCAAAATCAGGATTTTCACAAATTTACAGGTTTATTGCGACTTTGTATTTTCCTAAAGTTTCAAGTGATGTGTGCTCATTGGTATCTTTTAATTTTGTGCACATTGGAATCTTTTAATTTTATGCTCATTGACATCTTTTGATCAAAAAATTTAGTAAGAATAAGATACACCGTTAAACATGGCTTTCTAACTGGTTCTATAGCAGAATTTGGGTTAGCCGATCCCAGACCAGTTGGTCTTAGGTGCTAGGTGACAAGCACCCCTTGGAACTTAAATTTCCAAACCAGAAAGGCCACATCGATATATCTTAAACCCATTTGTACCAGTAGAACATGGCTTTCTATCTGGTTCTATTGCAGGATTTGGGTCAGCCGATCCCAGACCAGTTGATCTTAGGGACTAGGTTTCGAGCACCCCTTAGGACTTACTCTCCCAAACCAGAAAGGCCACAGGTACAAACTTTCAAATTAAAAGATTTTATATATATTTATATTTCATCTCAATCACTTGGTTCTAAAACGTAGTACTTCCCCCATATTTTTGTTTCCATCCAACATTCTGACATTTAGGCTTTTTGAGCATTATATTCTATATAAGTCTAAATTTACATAACATTGAGCATTCAGCATAATTTCATTCATGTTTTGCTAACCTTTCAATTTATTTCAGAAGTGAAAGTTGAAACAAATATATCTCAGATAATACAAAAATACTTGTAAAATCACCCTTGACACACATTTTATTCATTGAATGAAAAATAAAAAATTCATATCATTGAATTAAATTTGTTAAGATTCAAACATTCAAAGCAATAGAAATAAAACATAATGCAATGTTACCTTTCACCACTTGTTCCTTGAAATAGAAAAATATGACAGTTAAGGATATCACCTGAGAAGTATGAGTTCTAAACTGATTTGTTTAGAAGTCTTAGTCTCTGAAGTACGGGTCCTGAACTGAATTATTCAGAAGCCATAGTCATTTAAGTACGAGTTTTGAACTGATATGTTCAAAAACCTAAAACGTTGAAGCACGGGTTTTGAACTTTATCTTGAAACAATCAGATCAAATTTTGAGTCAATACTTTTTCTGAAATCAAGATAATCCTGCAAAATCAAGAGATTTTGGTAATCATCTACGATGATTCCTCATTAGATATCAAAAAAATCCAAATTCTGAGTAGTAGAGTCAGAATTCTGATTAGAAGAGTCAGAATTCTGAGTAACTTGCTCAAAATTCTAACTATCAGAGTCAGAATTCTGATTAGTTGAGTCAGAATTCTGAGTAGTAGAGTCAGAATTTTGATAAACTATCCAGAAAAAATGCCTTAGAAAAATGTTTGGATTTTGTGATTTTTGAACTTTCAGAACTTCAAATCACCATAACCTGCTCAAAAATCAGAATTTTCAACCAAAATTTGTAGGGTTGCTCAAAATGTGATTCTGAACACATTCTCTGAGAATGTTTTCTACCAAAAACACCCACAACTATGAGTTCGATTACACCACAGTAAACTGAACTTTTTGAAAAACAATTCTTCAAAATCAACAAATTGATCTGTATGAATCAGAAATCCATAATCACATTCAGACCAAGTTTTGGACTGAAGTATCCAAAAGTCAATTTTCAATTAAGCACAACATCTGTTTTCAGTCATGTGTCAGTATGGATCATTCTTTCAGCTCTACACATGAATAACCTGCAAAACAGATTAAGTTGACTTTGGTACCCATATGAACTTGGGTCCAGGTTTGTTAGGTGCAGTAGCATATGCAGATATTCTATAAGAACCAAACCAGTGCTGAATGTACCTTTTGTTTACAAAGTCATCAGTCCCACAATATGAACAACAAAGTTTCTTTTGTGCAATTCTGACTAATTGATTTATAGAATAAATCACATCAGGTTTAACAAAAGATTTTCTTTGAAATGTATTGTTCTTCTTGACATTTGAATTAGGAACCTTTGATTTTCGCACTTCTTTCTTGGAAGTAGTTCCTTTAACTCTCCATTCCATTTTTATCTTTTTAAAAGAACAATTGTAAGATTTATCAATAGGAGAATCATAAAACAGATTAGAAGAACGAATCTGATCTTTTGAACTATGATTTGATTTGTCAACAACTTTCGTTTCAAATTCTTTAAACTTTTTAACATACAAATCAAACCTTGACTGCAAATCAGATTTGGACTTCCTCTCTATCATGATTTTAGTTGATAAATCAGATAATTTCTTAATAAGTCTCCTTATCTCCAAATGAAAAACTTTCTTTTCCTTCTCAAACTCATCTTTTAAGCATTTTTCTTTAAAGCCATTTACCTTATTTTTAGTCTCTTTCCTTCCATCTTCTAACTCTTTCTCCAACTCATTGATTTTTACAGAAAACTCATTTAACATTCCTGTTTTTTTTTTCTCAAAACCATTCTTTTCTTTTTGAAAAACATTTTTCTTGCATTCAAACTCTTTTCTTTCTTTTGCAAGAATTTTCTCCAAATCAGAAATTTTCAGAGATAATTCAACAGACTTTGTTTCAAAACCTTTCCTCTCAGTTTGAAAGTCTTTTCTCTCTTTCTCAAATTTCTCTCTTTCAAGTATAAGAACTTGTTCAAAATCATAGATCTGTTTCAAGAGTTGACAAATTTTCATTTCACATGATTTGATTCTATTTTCAGACTCTATCAACATCTTTCTTCCAAAATTGATTTTCTCTTTCAAATTCACATTCTCCTTTTCTAACAACTTTGTGTTTTCAGCTTTTGCTTCAGAAGTTTTCAACTTTTCAATAAATGGTTTCTTTAAATTATCAGAACTTGTGATTGAACTTGCTGGTCTTACAAAATTTCATTTTCCTCCAAACCTAATCCCATTTTTGGATTAAAAAAAACATTGCTAGAATTATGAATTTTGATCAAAAAATTAGAACCAACACAAATTTAGAATATGCTAGAATTGATCAAATCTGTCACATGCATTTCATCAAACAGTTAGAGTACATGAATTAATGAAATATTCTTTTCAACAAAAAATTAGAATACTAATCAACATGCAGCAAATAGAATCACTTTGATCAAGAAACCAATCAAGAATTTCGAAAACATACCTGTGATCTCTGTTTAATTTCAAAAAGTAATCAGCATAGAGAGAAATTCTTTGGATGACTTGATTGTAAGATATCGATTCAACAGAAAGACAAATTCAATTTCTTGAACAAACACAGAGAGAATTCAAGAATTGCTAAGAATTCAAGAAATTCAAATAGCAGCGGAATTAATTGACGAATTGATCAAGAAAACTTCAAGAATACGATCAAGAAACCCTCGAGAACACAATCTTGAACGAATTTGTTTGTTGATTGGCTCTGATACCAATTGTAAGTTTAGGATCCACTCTTACAATCAATATATCAATGTATAGAACAGTAATTGAGAAGTAATATGATCAAACCAATTTGTATTCAATGAAGAACAGATTTACAGATCTTAGAGAGAGAGTATCTCAAAGATTACAAAAGATGAATACAAATATATGCGGGAAAGTCAGTTAGCGTAACAGTGCTAACCACTATATATACTGTAACGGAAATACTAAAGCTACAGTGCAAATATGAAAGACTAATAGGAACAATACACGTGTCCTAATTAGTTAACTAAATATAACAGAATATCCAAGTCATAAGTTCTGAACATGTTGTTCATAACTTCTGAACATACTTCTGAATAAGTGCTTCAGAACATTTGTCTTCGTAGTCAGAAGTTCTGAGTCTCCTACTCAGAACTCTGAACCTCCTAGTCAGAATCCAACACTTAGAATCTTTTCAAGATCTCTCACTCAGAACTTCTGAGTCTCCTACTCAGAACTTCTGAGTCTTCTTATCCAGATTCCATACTTGTAATCTTTTCAGTATTCTCTGATCAGAGCTTCT
Source organism: Saussurea involucrata (assembly GCA_033807775.1). Taxonomy (NCBI): domain Eukaryota; kingdom Viridiplantae; phylum Streptophyta; class Magnoliopsida; order Asterales; family Asteraceae; genus Saussurea; species Saussurea involucrata. The sequence goes on from CM066324.1 coordinate 50,116,218, forward strand.
GAGTCTTCTTACTCAGAACTCTCATTCTTCAGATCAGATCTCAACACTTGTGTTTTTGACAAAACTCTAGACCTAACAGTCTCGTTTCTTTGAGCGGGTCCTGAGGAGGAAGCTCTTTTCTTCTTTGAAGCAGTTTGTCTTTTCGTAGATGGTGGTGGAGGAATGTCAATCGCTGAAGACACTAAGTCAATCTGCTTATTTATGGCCTGAATGACATAGGGTTTGAAAGTGGAGCGAGAGCGCTGAATTGCTATCTTCATTTCCAACCATTCAGAAAGTCCAAACTTGTTTATATCAGACATGTACCAAGTTCTGAAGTGGCCGCTTTCTCTGACAACTTGGATATTTACAATCGGTACCTTTATGTTGTTCTTCAAAGCATATTTCCCTTTTACGTTAACAACTTTTATTTTTGAGACGTGTTGTCTGTATTGGCTTCTTTCTTTGCACCATTCAAGAGTGCTTTCGCTGACTTGGTTTTCTCTGAGCGATTCTTCTGTGCGACCTTCAGCAGTTTTTCTTGGACAACAACAAGGAATCTGTTCAGGTCTTGATCTTGGAAAGAACGCTGAGCGAGCTCTAAGTCATACTCTCTGTCTTTTTCTTCAGCTTTCTTTCTTTTGGCAAAAAGTTTCTCAGCTCTGAGAGATTCAACGACTTCATCTTTTAAGAGAATGCTAAGATGAGGGGGTAGACGTCGCTGATCCTCAAACTGTTTGATCATAGCAACTCCCTTTTAAGGTCTTCTTCACTTAGCTTGTGAGGCACTAAGGAAGGTCTGTTGTGGTGAGAGAGCAACTCTTCTTTTTCTTCAAAAATATCATCAGTCTCAGTGATTAAATCCAAGACTGGATTATTTCTTCAGCTCTTGTGGCTGGGATTATTGTTGGTGCAGTAGTGGCGACTTCAGCTGGATCCTCAAATAGGGGAGAGGACTAGCTGACAAACTGGCTTACGAAGCAAGATCGTCAGATTGTCCTCTACAGATAGGCCTTTGTTTTTGCCTTTGTCAGCTTCAGACGCTGCAGGCTTGGTCTTCTCCCCTGATGGTTCGTTTATCGAAATCCCTTTCATAGGGGCTTTTACGGTAGGTTGGACGAAGAAGAAAGAGTCATCATCATCGTCATCATCATCATCTTTAGGGGATGACGATGGTTCTTCATCATTGATATCGATGGGTTCTTCGTCTTCAGCTTCTTCTTCAGATTCTTCCTCTTCAGCATAGGGTTCGGTAACATCAGCAACAGCTTCAGTTTCCTCATCGAGTTGCTCCCCCTCAAGAGCAGAGGGAATTTTCTCCGTTCCCTCAGGGTTTTCAACTCCCTGGTGTTGTGCCGAAGAAGTAGCAGCAACAATGGTTTCATTTGTCTCCCCCTCAGCATTACGGGGAAGACCTTCATCATTTTTCTCCCCCTCTTCCTCATGATGAGGAGGGGAGGTAAATGGAATATCAGCATCAGCAGCATCATCAGTATGAGAATCACTGTCTTCTAGGCCAGTGAGTCCCATGCATATCTCAACCACTGCTAATCTGTCATCTAGGCCAGATATAGCAGGATGGAGGATTTGAAGATCCTCTCGATCCGTCTGAGTAAAATGTGATGGAGTGCACGTTGGAGCATTCAGACGCTCGAGAATTTGCTGCAGTAGATTGGTGGCAGCGCTGACATTTGTCCTTAAGAAGGACACTTCTATCTTCAGCGATGTCACTTCGCTGGACAGGTTTGTATGGGAGAGGTTTAGATTGTTGATGGCAGCAGAGTTGTCAGCTAGAGCAGCAGCAAAAGTTGCAATGTTGCCATCCACCTTCTCCAGATCAGCACTGGAGGCTTTCTTTTCAACCTCTGCAGTCAGTGTTTTGAGGTTCTCTCCAGCGTTTGTAACCGCTGAAGAGTTTGCCGAGAGAGTGGAGGTGAGTGATTCCACCTTTGTTTCCAGGGCCTTCAGGGAGGTGTTGATATCCCCCAAATTAGGACCTGAAACAATTATTAACTTATGAACAGAGGAAAGCTCAGAAGTTTGGGGTTGAGAGAGAGGAGTGTTTGGAGTTTTGTGTATACATGCAGGCGGGTTTGCGAAGTTTTCGAAACCTCCTACACCTGAGAAGTGTTCCATGTCACCGTCGAGAGTGCCTTGGCGCATGGAGGTGCCTGCAGATCCTATATTTGCATCCATCATCATGTGTAGAGTATCTGCAGCTGAATCATGTATGATGACGGATGTTCCAGAGAACGGTGGGAAAACTGGTGGAGTGTCCAAAGAAAGAGTGGGAGGAGTGATGGATGAGAAGATTGGTTGGGTGCGGGGTTCAGCGTTGGATCCGCTGACAATCACTTCAGTCTGTAGAGAGGCTGTGGGAGGTGGGTTCAGTTCCAAGTTTATAACTCAGTGTTTAGAGACACTGAGGTCGGGATTGAAGGGGTGGTTTGATCAGCTGTGGCAGAGCGTACCACGGAACTGTCCAACGGCTCTTTAGAGAGAACCGTGGAGTCTTCAACATGTGAATGCTTATGGGGTTGCTCCTTGGTTTTCTTGATCCTTTTGGAATCAAGTTGGGAAGATGATTGTTTCCTTTTTCGAGAAGGAGTAGAGGATGCAGCTTGGGTATCAGCGGTGGGGATTTCCGATGAAGTAGCCGCAGAAGTAGAAGAAGGAGGATTAAGAATAGATAAAAGAGTAGTAAGACGTACCTGGTTTGGCAGAGGCTTGAAGTCGAGCACCTTAGGGCCAACCTGAGAGAGTCTCAGATCACCCTCTTTTGGGTATTTATCCCCAAGGCCAAGTTGAAAGATGGCACCGATGAATCGGGGATATGGAACCCATGACGGTCTATCAGCCATATCAACTCTGAACGCAAGATCGTCATAGATGACTGAGGCCCAGTCAACATGGAGACCTTTCATCAATGCATAGCCCATTGCTTGATGAGCTTGAGCATCTTGATCAGAGGAGCCGGACTTCGCTGTCATGCAGCTTATCAAGTGAGCGAAGATGAAGTTCATCTCGCTGGGCATCTTGGACTTCTTGATCAGGGTCAGTTTCTTCTCAATCTTCTTGTCCCTCCCTATGTCCCATGCGTAACCCATTGCATTAAAAAATGCAGTGATGGCTTCCCTATCAGCATGATTTTTGTGGTTTGGGAGAGGGACAAAGCATTTTTCTTTGGTAGAGGTAGGTAGGCTGAGTGCATGCCTTATAATAGCAGGGTTGATTTTGGTCGTGCCAAATTTGGTGTCACAAAGAATGGTGTCAACGAGCTTCGTTGGGTCTTTGGCAGTGGGTACCTGAGCTCGTCTGGCTGTATACCAGAACTTAGATAGAAGGAATTTATGGGCAGGGGGTACGAAGGTTAAGGCTTTGAATAAGCAGCAGGTTTGGAGAAAATTCACAGCATCATCCAGATGCCTGACTTGCTTTCGTGGAGGAAAATCGAAAAGCGCATAGAGGTTGTTTGATTTTGAAAAATTTACTTCCTCAAGCGTAAACTTGACCTGAGGAGCCTTGATGAGAATCAGTTTCTCCGTAGCAGGAGAATTCTCAGTGGTAGGAGCAGCAGTAGAGGATGCCATTTCTGTTTAACATATCAACCATGAACAAAGATAAAGAATACAGTCTTAATGTGGAAAGATTTTCCAATAAGATGTTTTCGAATTTTGTCCATTTCATTCAGACAAAGATGCCTTTGAGAAAGATTAGGGTTTTTCTTGTTTTGAGAAAGAATTACAAAACATAGAGAGTATGTGTTTTCCAGTTTCTATTTGAAGAAGAGATTCTGGAAAAACATATGAAGAACAAGTTTAAGATTTGTGTTTTAAACTTGAAGAACAACCATGAAGGTTGTGTTCATAAAATCATGAAAAGAAAATGATTTCATTTTAAGAAGTTCTTTTGTTTGATCATTTGAAAACAAAGATAAGATCAAAAACAAGTAATGCAGGTAAATAATAAGAATATTAACCTTGTTATCGAAGAAGAAGATGAACAGTTTTATGGAAAACTCGAGTTCAAAATGCAACAGTAATTTCTTGCTTCGAGAAGAAGTTCGCGTAAAGGAAAAATATAAACTCGAAATAGTTTATATAGAGAGAGTAGAAAGAGAAAATCTTGAGCGGGAAAAGATTTTCATGATGACACGGACACGTGTTTGCATTTGATTGGATGGAAAATGAAACTTGCAAACGTGTGTCAGAAAAAGAACGTGCCAGGGTTTATCCGTTGTGATGATGTCACAAACGTCCTTTCATATTTTAGGATGTCTCTGAGGTTTTTAAAAGCTCAGGGACATTTTGAAAACATGAAGCACTGAATAGAAATATCAGTGTTAGTTTTATAAATTTCAAAGTATCGCGGTTAAGGAAGAGATATTCAGCGATGCAATTTTTTTTTGAAATCTTTTAGTTCTAGGCGAACGTCAGCGAATAAAAGAAAAACGTACCTTGACATCTGCGAACCAAGGTTGTTCAGAGAGTGGATGATTTATGGGTTATACAAGTTCATTGTTATCACTGATCAAATGTGAACCACTGAAGATCTTACTCTTCAAAGTTCAACATTCCAAGCTCGCTGATGAGAAAGTTGAATCTTGTCTCATCAAGATGTTTGGTAAAAAGATCAGCTAACTGAAAGTCAGTTGGGATAAAGTGAAGTTCTATATCACCATTTATCACATGATCTCTGATGAAATGATACCTGATTTCGATGTGTTTGGTCTTTGAGTGTAGCACTGGACTGTTGGCTATAGCAATGGCACTTGTGCTGTCGCAATAGATTGGAATTTTCGAGAGCTGAAGGTCATAGTCTAGTAGTTGATTTCTCATCCACAAGACCTGAGAACAACAGCTTCCAACGGCTACGTACTCAGCTTCAGCGGTGGAGGTGGACACTGAGTTTTGCTTTTTACTTGTCCAACTCACCAGCTTTCCACCCAGGAGCTGACAGCCTCCTGTGGTGCTTTTCCTATCCAATTTGCAACCTGAAAAATCACTATCTGAATAGGCGATTAAATTAACCCTGAGTCTTTGGGATACCAAAGACCTAGGTTGGGAGTACCCTGAAGGTAACGAAAGATTCGCTTTACAACGATCATATGAGATTCCTTAGGTTCAGCTTCATATCGTGCACACAAACAAGTTGCATACATAATATCAGGTCGGCTAGCTGTAAGATACAGGAGAGAGCCGATCATCCCACGGTACAGCGTGACATTAATAGGTATTCCAGAAGAATCCTTGTTTAGTGTCAGCGGCGGAGCCATAGGGGTTTTCATAGCTGAACTCTAAGTTAAATCAAATTTCTTCAGCATATTTTTAACATACTTTCCCTGATTTATGATAGCTCCTTTTTCATTTTGCTTTATCTGAAGACTAAGGAAATATGTTAGCTCACCCATCATACTTATTTTATACTCTGCTTTCACCCTTTCAGAGAAGTGAGTACAAAGGTCAGGGTTAGTAGAACCAAATATAATATCATCGACATATATTTGTACAAGAATAATATGACCTTTTACTTTCCTGAAAAATAGAGTTTTATCGATTTTACCACGCTTGAATTTTTCAATCAGGAGATAAGAGGATAGAGTGTCATACCATGCACGAGGCGCTTGCTTTAAGCCATAAAGTGCCTTATCCAGTTTATAAACATAACCTGGATGTTTAGGATATGAGAATCCTGGAGGTTGTTCCACGTAGACTTCTTCATTTAGCTTTCCATTGAGAAATGCTGACTTAACATCCATTTGATATACTTTGAAGTCTTTGTGTGCAGCGTAGGCTAAGAATAGACGAATAGATTCTAGTCTTGCTACTGGAGCAAATGTTTCGTCGTAGTCTATACCTTCCTCTTGTCTATATCCCTGAGCAACAAGTCGAGCCTTGTTGCGGGTCACAGTTCCATGTTCGTCCAACTTGTTTCGATAGACCCATTTAGTGCCTATCACTGTCTCGTCAGTTGGTCTTCGAACAAGATTCCAAACTTTGTTTCTTTCAAATTCTGTCAGCTCTTCTTGCATGGCGCTGACCCAGTTTGGATCTTTGAGGGCATCATCTATTTTCTTTGGTTCAATCAGAGAAATAAAGTTAACAAATAAACAAATATTACCTGCACTTCGTCGAGTCTGAACACCAGCATTTGGATCACCAAGAATTTGTTCAATTGGGTGATTGACAGTCCATCGCCGAGCCGGAGCATGAATCGTTGACTCAACCTGAACTGGAGGAGCTGAAGATGAGGCTTCAGCAACTTCTGGAATATCAGCCAAGAGAGGAGTAGGTGCAGATGTCATCATATTTACTGATTGCTGAGAAGTAGATGGAATGTCTGAGGTACAAGGTTCAAAAGCAGGCATAGTGTTTAAAGGAATAGCAGAGACCCATGATGTTTCAACTTCACTAGTCTGCATGTTTGGGATGATAGTAGGACCATCATCTTCAACGGGATGAGTACGAGGAGTGGGAATGTCTTCTGAATCACCAAGATGAGAAAACATCCATTGATTTAGTTCTTCAGTATCAGCAGAAGGTTTAGAGTTCGCTGAACGGGATTCGTCAAAGGTGACGTGAATAGTTTATTCGACAGTCTGTCTTCTTCGATTGAAGACTCTGAAGGCTTTGGAGATTGAAGAATATCCAAGAAAGATTCCATCATCAGCCTTAGGATCAAACTTTCCAAGGACATATATGTTGTTCAGTATGAAACAATGACATGCAAAGATGTGAAGAAAGCTAATTGAGGGATTTCTCCCATGAAAAAGTTCATAGGCTGTCTTGTTGAATCTTTTGACTATCAGCGACCTGTTTTGCATAAAACAAGCAGTGTTGACAGCTTCTGCCCAAACCTGAGTAGGCAGGTGAGAATCGCTGAGCATTGAACGTGCAGCTTCAATAATAGTTCTATTTCTTCTTTCAGCGACTCCATTTTGTTGCGGTGTTCTCACTGAAGAAAAGTTGTGAGAGATACCCTTACTCTCAAAGAAGGAATCAAGCGAACTGTTTTTAAATTCAGTCCCATGATCACTCCTTATTGAGTGAACGGTCAAGTTGTTCAGGACTTCCATTTTCCTGACAAAGGTGATGAGTTCTTCAGGGGTGTCACTTTTAGAACGGAGAAACATTACCCAGGTATAGCGAGAAAATTCATCAACTATGACCAATGTATATTTCTTTCCAGCGATGGATTGTTTATTGACAGGGCCAAACAAATCCATATGGAGAAGTTGTAGAGGAGATGTCACTGAGGAGACTTGCTTTGATTTAAAGCTTGCTTTGGTCTGCATGCCTTTCTCACACGCTGAACATAAGGACTCTTTGGCGTATGAGTGCTGAGGTAGACCAGTGACTAACTCTTTAGAGGAAAGAGTATTCAGTGTCTTGAAGTTGAGATGGGAGAGCCTCTTATGCCATAACCAGTTGGCATCAGATGAGGCTTTTGAGAAGAAACATGAGTTCTCAGTGGTTGTTGAGTCCATGTTTATTACATAAACATTTTCCAAACGATAACCTCTGAGAGCTATCTTCTCCTTTTTGTCAGCGACAAAGCAGGATTCCTTAGTAAAAATTACTTTGTTATCCATGTCGCAAAGCTGACTGATGCTTAGAAGATTATGATTCAGCCCTTCAACATATGCGACTCTTCTGAAGGTTGTTGTACCATTAGAGAGTACACCAAACCCTCGGGTATGTCCTTTTCCGTTTCCACCGAAAGTTATAGAGGGACCCTTCTCTTCCTTATACTCAGTGAGCAGGTTCTTCTTACCAGTCATGTGTCTAGAGCATCCGCTATCGAGATACCAGATACCCTTCTTAACCTGCAAACAAAGGAAGATTAGTTTGTCTTGGGTACCCACTTAACCATGTGTACACACTTGTTAGTGGAGGTAGGTGGAATGGAAGGTTCAGCAGTCTTCGCAGCATTTGAAGATTCAGCTTTGTCATTCTTCACTTTGGTTAATTTCTTAACCTCAGTGGTCTTCTTTGCCTTGGGGGCAATAATCTTCACCTTAGCTATCTTTTCAGCTTGGGTGGCTGTGGGGGCACTTACTAGCAATATGATTTGTAAGTCCACAGTGATAACATTTCCTATAACTAAAAGTAGTTCTAGGACCATTTGCATGCTGAGCTTTTGATTTTAAATTAGAAGGACCAGCACCAAGTAAACTTTTGGTGTTTGAAATAGGAGGAACATTCAGTTCTTCGGATTTCTTACCAGTATTATCCACTTTGATTCTAGCAGTAGATCGCTGAATAGATCCACGCTGAATAAATCCAGGGATGTTATTCTTTGAACCAGAGGGATAAGTCACTGACGCTTTAGAAGCATCCAGCTTAGGTACAAAGGTACCCTTCTGAGGATTTTGGTTAAAAGCAATTCCTTTACCTTTGTCTTTAGAGACTGAGGTAGGTTTTGGATAAACAACTTTCTCTTTACCTTTAGAAGTTAAGGTAGATATTTCCTCAGGGATGGGAGGTTTCGAAGAGGAACACTGAGATGCGAAAGTGTCAGGGATAGAGGATATGAACATTCCAAACTTAAGCATGGAACGGTCAGTGGTTGGTTATAGAGTATCAGCTTTGTAATCAAGACCACGTTTATCACTCAGAGGAATCCGAGACTTAATTATCTCAGTAATCGTTGTTGAGGATTTATACCATCCATCAACAGTAGCTTTTTCAGCTTTTAATGCAACGATATCTTCTTCGCGTTCGATTTTGACTAGCTGATTTAAATGAACTTGATCTTTAAAATCTTCTTCAATTTTAGAAAGCTTTTCTATTTGAAGGTGACAGTTTTTAAGCTGTTCAACGAGATCATGGTTTTGATTTTCAATTACAGTTTTTCCATTCATGGCTTCATATAAGCTTCTGGTCAGCAGATCTATTTTTCGAAGACTATCAGCTTCATCAATATTCAAAATATTGGTAAAGAAGGAAGGTGATACCTTAGTAGCAGAGGAAAAGCATGAATATTGGCTTCATCATTATTCCTCATCTTCAAGTGAAGGAAGGTGATAACTATCAGCTTCATCATTATTCCTCATCTTCAAGTTTGGCCATGAGACATAGATTGGCTTCATCATCATCTTCAGAGTCAGATGATTCTTCTTCGTCAGAGGCAGCCCAATCATAGTCAGCCATCAGGCCTTTTCCTTTCTTCTTAAAGGTTTTCAGCTTTGAATACCTTTTTTTCAGCTTTTTGTATTTTTCATCTCTAGTCCTGGGAATAAAATTTTTCTTGGGAAAAGCTGAGGGTCTAGAGACTTTCTTTGACCTGCACTCGCTAGCAAAATGTCCTATCTTTTCACAGTTATAGCAAGTAGCAGTAGCCTTATCAACAGGGGTTGATGATCTTGGCTTGTCAGTAATAGCAAGAGGTTTGTTCTTTCTGAAATTACTCTTTCTAGCAAATCTCCTGAACTTATTAGCCAGGAATGCCAGAGTTTCATCATCATCTGAAGCGTCAGAATCTGATGAACGTTCAGAGTTAGTTTCCAACTCAGTGATAGTGATAGTAGATCGCTGAGTGGTAGGTGACTCAGAGATTAAAGCAACAGAGGTGCTTTTGGAATCTTTTATAAGATTCTTCTTAAGATGACTTGATTGCTCATGATTAAGCATCATGTCATATAAGGTAGAAAGAGTCATGGATTTTAGATCCTTTGATAGCTTGAGACACATTGAATAACTGTCCCAGCTTTCAGGTAAACATTCTAAGAACTTTGTTAGTACTTCAAAGTTAGAATATTCCGTACCAACACTTTTCAGATCTATTATTAAGCAGTTAAAACGTTGGTGTACTTCAGAGAGAGTTTCATTCTTACCACAAATGAAGCTTTCGTACTGTCTTACGATGTTGATCTTTCGAGAGTCCTGGACTTCAGAAGTACCTTCATACTGAACACAGATTGTGTCCCACATGGCTTTTGAGGTTTTCAGGTTCATGACGGAATGGTAGACTTCGTCAGGAAGAGCCATGGAAAGTATGGATCTGGCTTTGGTGTCGATAGCCACTTTCTTCTTATCTTCATCAGTCCACATATGAATTTCCTTGGGAACCAACCTTTCTGGAATAGCAGCTCTATTCTCAGCGGCTGGAACTTCAGGATCAATTCTTACAGGAATATATGGGCCGTTTTCAAGATAGTAAGGCATAGTAGGATCTACACCTTCTAAGAAGAGAATCATCCTATTTTTCCATAGATTAAAGTTATCTCTGGAGAATCTAGGGGGTTTTGCAAGAGAACCGTTGTCAATATAGTTAGTGTTTGTGTTGGTAGCCATTTTAAGAAATAGCAAGGAAGAGAAAAGATTAGTATAGATAAGATCTTGTTTATTAGATTAAACAAATCTGCTCTGATACCACTTGTTGGTCCCGAAGGGTTATACAAGTTTGTAGAAGGGGGGTTGAATACAAACACACGATTTTTACTTTCTAAATTGTTTATTGATAAATCTTAAAACAATTTACAACTTCTTGCGGAACAAGATTAAGGATAAACCTAAATCTAAACAAGTTAAGAACACTAAGTTTCTTGCACTAGAATAAAGATAGAAAGGAGATAAGGAAATTACGAGTAATAACCTAACACACAGATAGAAAGAAGAAGATGGCCCGAGCACTTCATTTCTGAAGTAGGGTTCTTCTTATATACTGCATGCATTTAATGCATGACAGTGATACTTTACACGTGGCAGCAACTGATTGGTTGCATGTTTTGACCTTTGCAGAGAACCTTAGTAGCCGCATGGTGCACATTGTAGAATCAGAGTTGGTTGTACGATTCTAAACAGAAAGGATGTCCGTTCTGACAATTCGTACAGAGACGTGCAAGGGGATAGACAAAAGTAACATGTAGAGTAGACCTCATAATCAGCGTTCGTTGAGCAGTGCTTTATCAGCGAATGATAAAGGTCAGCGTTCGCTGAAGTCTTCTACTTGAAACTTCACGTTGAGTGGACAGGTCTTGCCTCGCTGATATCCGCATTAGGTCATTAGTAGACTTGTCACTGGTTCTTGGGCTTGATCTTCGACTTCAGCGTAGAACCTTTGTTGACGTGATACTTGTCTTCAGGGATCATAAGTAAACAACTAAACTATCAGCGATCACCAAAACTACTGAACAAGCTCAGAGCTTTGTGGTGAATAGTGTTCGTTGAATATTTAAACTTTAAAGAGCGAGAGTTTCTATCAGCGGTACTGTAAAGTCTTAGTACTTATCAGCGATAGTGAAACTCTAATACATATTGTTTACTTACAATTTTCACTAAGTGTTTAAGAGAGGGTCATTATCAAATCACTGAGGGTTTGGATCAAGAATGAGGATGCCCTCTTTCTATTCATCCGGTACGCAGCGTCTGATCATTCAATCTCCACATCTCTTGCATAAGAAAGGCTCATCCCAGTAATACCTTTTAACATCCTCGAAGAGCAATACACTCGTTAGTAAATTCAATATTAGCATCTTTCAAAGGTAAAGAGCTTAAGGGTTTAGAATTTTTGGAAAAATTCTTGATGAATCGCCGGTAGAACCCGGCGTGACCCAAAGAGCTCCGCACTCCCTTAACCGTCGTAGGGTACGGAAGGTTCTCTATCACGGCTATCTTTGCTTTATCGACCTCAATGCCATCTTTAGAGATTTTGTGACCCAAAACAATCCTCTCAGTCACCATGAAGTGGCATTTCTCCCAATTCAGCACCAAGCTCGTCCCTTGGCACCTCTTTAAAACCGCCTCTAAATGATTAAGGCATGCGTCGAATGAATCCCCAAAAACTGAGAAATCGTCCATGAAAATCTCGATCGTTTTCTCCACCATATCGGAAAAGATGGCCATCATGCATCGCTGGAAAGTACCTTGAGAATTGCACAATCCAAATGGCATCCTCCGATACGCAAAGGTGTCATATAGACAAGTAAAAGTCGTCTTGTCCTGATCTTCTGGGGCAATTGGGATCTGGTTATACCCCGAATATCTGTCGAGAAAACAATAATAAGCATGGCCCAAAAGTCGCTCCAACATCTGGTCAATAAACGAGAGCGGGAAGTGGTCTTTCTTGGTGGCATCGTTCAGCTTTCGATAGTCGATGCATACACGCCACTCGGTTACCATTCGCGACGGGATGAGCTTGTTGTTGTTATTCTTTACGACCGTGATACCTCCTTTCTTGGGTACCACTTGTACCGGACTCACCAATGGACTGTCGGCTACAGCGTATATGATTCCCGCATCAAGAAGTTTTAACACTTCTTTTTGAACCACTTCTTTCATATTTGGGTTCAGTCGGCGTTGGTGATGAACCGTTGGCTTGTGTTCTTCTTCTAAGTTGATTCGGTGCATGCAGAAAGTTGGACTCAGCCCTTTCAAATCTGCTATAGTCCAACCAATGGCTGATTGGTGAGCCCCCAATACCCAGATCAATCTTTCTTTCTCTACCGTAGTGAGGTGTACATCTATGATTATTGGTAATGTTGAATTGCTGCCTAGATAAGCATATTCTAGATGTGTCGGTAACTGCTTGAGCTCTAATGTGGGTGGCACCTTTGAGGATGGTTGCGATTTGGCAATAGGTTCGCCCAAATCCTCCTTCATTGGTCTTCTCGGACCTCGGTACTCGGGTAATGCATTCAGTTGCATCATACATTCGTTTTCGCTATCGGTGCATTCTCCGGTCAATACATGCCCCAACTGGTCATCTCCATAATTTCCTTTGAAGGCTTCTTCAGAAATCTATTCCAATTACATCAACCCGGTAGCAAGTACTTCTTTCCACCCCGTTTCGTGCTGTTTGAAACACACTGAAAACCGCTTTCTCCTCACCCACATGGAGAGTGAGTTTCCCTCCTTGCACATCAATTAGTGCTCCTCCGGTGGCCAAGAATGGTCGTCCCAAAATGAGAGGGACCTCCTTATCTTCGTCCATGTTCAAAATAACAAAATCTACTGGGAAGTAGAATTTGTCCACCTTCACCAAAACGTCTTCAATCACCCCGTATGGATATTTGATGGATCTATCCGCCAATTGAAGTGTCACATTGGTCGGTTGCACTTCCCCCAATCCGAGCTTCCTGAAAATTAACAAAGGCATTAAGTTAATACTCGTACCTAAATCACAAAGTGCCTTACCAAAATCAGAACCTCCTATTTGAACAGAAATCGTAAAACTCCCTGGATCTTTCAACTTTTGAGGAAGTTTGTGCTAGATTATAGCAGTGCACTCTTCAGTAAGTGCAATGGTGGCATGTTCCTCAATCTTCCTCTTGTTAGAGAGGATGTCCGTCAAGAACTTCACGTAGGAAGGCATTTGAGCTAAGGCATCTGCAAAAGGGATGTTAATGTGCAGCTTTTTAAATACTTCTAAAAATTTAGCAACTTGAACCTCTTCCTTTTGTGATTTTAATCGGTTTGGAAATGGAACTTTCGGTGCCACCGGTGGTATGGTTGTCTTTGATGCAAACTTTGGCACTTCTTCTTTCGGAGCTCTCTTGTCTACCATCTTGATTTCCTCATCCACCTTCTCTTCATCTTCTTCCTCTATCTCTACTGGCTCTAGACGTGGGCCTTTCACTAGCTCTTTCCCACTCCGCAACTGAACTGCCTTGCAATCCTCTCTTGTTTTCTTCTCGGGTTGGCTCGAAAATTATCCCTGACTCCGAATATTCAACGCGTCAGCTATCTGCCCCATTTGTCCTTCGAGAATCCGGATCGATGCGGTATTTTGATCCGTCGAAGCCTTAATCGTCCCGACCGAGCTTGCTAGCGTCCCAATGGATGATGTCAACTCTCCAACCGCGTTGTCCATCTTTGAAACTAACTTCATCATCATCTCCTCTAATATGGACTTCTTCTCCCCTCCTTGTCCCTCTTCTTGCCTTCTTTGGTTGTAATCTGGAGGAGGATAAACATTATTAGACTGAGTAGGAGGGTTAGAATTATTACCGAATTGGTTTTGCTGCTGTTGGAACATCGTCCCTTTCTGTGCATTCTATGGTTGGCTCCACGAGAAGTTAGGATGCCGTTTCCATCCCTCGTTGTGAGTGTTAGAGAACGGGTCGTTCCTTGGTCGGTTATTCTAGTTTTGTAAGAACTGCACTTGCTCCGGTGGTGGTAACTCTTGAGATGAGCCAAGTGGTTCTTGGCAGCTCATATCCCCTTGGAAAGACGGCTGAATCATAGTCCCTTTCAGCTGATTCGTAATGGCCGCCAATTGTGCCTTAATAGCTTTCAGTTCATCCGTCTCTTACACACTTGCCACCCTTCTAGTAGCCGCCCGAGGTGTGGCATAACTATGTTCCGCGAGATTCTCAATCAGCTCATACGCGTCCTCGTATGACTTATTCATTAATGCACCACCAGCGGCGGCTGTGATGTCATTCTTGAATTGTGGATGCAGTCCTCCAAAAAACGTTTGGATGACCATCAAATCTTGCAAACCATGGCGGGGGCATTTTTTTAGCATCCCCTTGTACCTCTCCCAGGCCTCGTATAGTGATTCCTGATCCTACTGAGAGAAGTGGGTGATATCAGAAAGCAGTTGGGTTGTTCGCCCCGGTGGGAAGAACTTGTTGAGAAAAGCATTCACCATATCATCCCAAGTTCGAATTTGCCCGATTGGCAAATTCTCCTCCCAAGTGGTTGCCCGATCCGTTCGCGAAAATAGGATCAGGCATAACTTGATCGCATCTGGACTCACGCCGTTCACCTTAAAAGTGTTTCAGATATTCTCGAACGTCCTCAGGTGACTATGTGGATCTTCAGCTGCTGAACCTCCTAAAATGTTTGCCTGCACCAATTGAATGGTGCCAGTCTTGATTTCAAAGTTATTTGCTGCTATCGGAGGTACATATGGTCCTCGTTGTGCAGCCCCTATGTTCGGGTTGGCAAACGCTCTCATAGGAACCCTTAGTGATGGTACGTTGTTGTTGGGATTCCGGGTGTTGTGATTTTGGTTAACCGGAATCTCTTGGTTCACAGGGATCTTCTGATTAACAGGAATCTCCTGGTTGATTGGTATCTCCTGGTTGACTGGAATTTCTTGGTTAACCGGGATTTCTTGATTGACAGGGATTTCCTGATTGATGATATTCTCCATTTCCTGCAGATGTCTGAACCTTTCTTGTCTTCTTAGTCTCCTTGCAGTCTTCTCGATCTCTGGATCAAATGGTTCTAGTTCACCAGAGGAACTCCTCCTAGCATAAACTAGAAGTGACCTACAATAAGGAAAGAGTCACAATTTAGCTCTTGTATCAATGAATTAGCAAGGAAATTGGAGAGTAATTGCGAATAGAATAACAATAAAATAAAAATTGCAATGAAAAGAAAAAAAATGTTCAATGTAATAATTCCTACAGCTGGTAGTGATATTAACACAAAACAAGTTCCTCGGCAACGGCGCCAAAAACTTGATAGGCGGGTTTACACCCCCTTGACTAACCGCAAGTGCACGGCGCCGTCTCAAGTAGTACGTACAGAAGTACGAGTATCGAACCCAAAGGAACAAGGTATTAAGTATCGCAATTACTGTATTAACTATTAACTGAACGGTCGAAAATTGATTTGGTTTGATTTTGGAAATACCGTGAATAGTAAAGCATATGAAAGTACATAAAATTGATTAATAGGACTATTGAGAGAAAGGATGGAGGATTTGAATCTGAATGGCTCAATTAATGAGAATTCAAAGTGATTTATGATTGGTTCTAATGATCAATGAATTGCAAAACCCAAACTCGTTGCACATTTTCAACCTACACAGAGAATTAACTCAATTAGAGTTGCTTATCTCTCGATCTCACAATTAAATTAAGTTAATGAGAAGGGTTTAGAACATAACACCGAAGGAATTGGTATATCTCTATCCAATTCCTATCGCTGGCTATTGAATCTGACCTCAGTCTCGAGGTTTCTCTCGAACAAACTCAAGAATTGTAAAATCATTTAACAAGTGATCAATTGGTTAAACGCAATAAGCATAATTTCAAAAGCTTCATCCATTTAATAAAACCAAACTACAAATCATCCAAAGTTTACATCTATGAACCAACCATCATCCAACCCCCCAACATGTAGTTTAGCTCATGTTGGGGGTGAGTAAAAGAAACTGAAAGATTACAAAAGATGTAAAAGAATTCATAGTTCGAGAAGTTCTAGAGAAAATGATAAATAACTCCCTGAGAAGAACCTTCCACTCTCACGTACTCAATCGTCGTCTCTGTCTTCACTCGATCTCTCGTCACCTCTGTATTCGCCTTCTATCTCTGTTCCCAAAAATTGCCTCCTACCTTCCAGCTGCCCCTAGTCTGAATGATAACCCTAAAATGAGAAAATATGGATTAAAACAGCAACTGGCACTTGGAGCTAGAATTGGCGCCACTTGGGTCGCGCCATAAGTCGCGTCGCATTCTGTTGTATCGAATATGGAAGTCGTGCACATCAGACTGCGGGTTGGGTCGCGCCAAGGTCACGCCACCTTTTGTCTTGGTTCTGCTCAGCACACCGCACACATCATGCCGCTGTTCAAATGGTGCCGTGGGTCGCACCATCCTCTAGAATCTTATTCTTCAAGTACCGCGCGCATCATGCCGCGGTTCAGGTCGCGCCATAGGTCGCATCGTCTCCAATTCATGCTTTTCCTTCGGATTTGCGCATCTTTCAGTGAAAACTAAGTGATCCTCTTCATTCTACTAGCATTTGATGAACTGTAACAATCACATGAAAATCATTAGCGATGGTCACTATTTTACATGAAATCACCCAACATTTACTCGATTCGAGAGTTAAAATAATGTCAAAACCTGACATTATCAGATGCATGGATTGTGAGTGAGGGTTATGATATGTTTATTGCCAGAAAACGGTGGTTGGTGGCTACCCAACAAAGGAACCTGGTGTTTTAGTGGTAGGAGTCAATGAGTGAATTCATGTTGGGATAAATAAAAGATCGATGAAGATATTGGGTTGGTTAGTTTACGAGGTGACATGGTCGATACGGGATTCCTAAGGAATGTAAATTGCTCTTGGTGCACGGAGAAATTTGGGTGAGTATGTTGACTCAGTTTGGGAAACGAGGAACGTGTGGTGTTGTCGAACATTGAATGTATTACAGGAGGACTTGGTTGATTATCTCGAATTAGAACTGTGGTGAAACCTTTGGTTGGGCTTAGTAACGCTAAGTGTTGTTGTCATGTTTGGAGTGATCGGGAACGAAGTGGATGCTAATAGACGGGCAATGCCCATGCTAGCAAAAGGAGGTTAAGATGACATGTTCAAAGTGGGGCTAATGACGGGTATTCGAACTACTCGTGTGGTTATGAGAGGGTGACATTTTGGTGTATGTCTTGGTTCAAGTATGGAAAGAGGACGTAGTGGAAGCGTATGTATCGGTATATAGTGTTGACTTGAGGTCAACGAGTTTTGAAGGAAAGAAATACTTTTGTATTAGGCGCTTGACGTGGTAGGAAGGTGGATTAGAATGTTCAAGTTTGACCTGGTGCTAAGATTGGCAAATTGGGTGGTTGCCGATGTTAGTAAAGGATTCATGTCATTGTTGCGAAACTCGGTGAAATTTCTTCTTTAAAGAAGTGAAACGGTATGGGAAAGTCATGATGAGACGTGTTTGAAGATCCCTGAGGTGTTACTTTTATATCTAGTATAATGGTCGGAAGGACTACAAGTACATTATATGAGTATTCCTAACCTAAGGAAGTCGTGATCTTATATACAGAGGTGCTTGGAAGATCCGTCGAAACAAAAGTTGTTAAATTTGGAAGTGTGAATCGTGAAACCTAAGTTGGGAGTCGGTCCGATGCCAAAGGTTTGGTTCAGTTTGGTTTGGTTTGGTTCAGCTTAGTTCAACTTGGTTCGGTTTGGTTCAGTTTGTTTTGGTTTGGTTCAACTTGGTTTGGTTTGGTTCAGTTTGGTTTGGTTTGGTTTAGCTTGGTTTGGTTTGGTTCAGCTTCGTTTGGTTTGGTTCAGTTTGGTTTGGTTTGGTTCAGCTTGGTTTGGTTTGGTTCGGTTTGGTTTGGTCTGGTTTAGTTCGGTTGAGTTTGGATGTTGAAATGGGGTATAGCGAAAGAAAATAGGTTTGAGCCACGTTTTAGTGAGTCGGTTGTAGTGATACTCCGACTTGAGGAATCAGTTTATAGAATGAGTATGTTTTATGGATATGTGGGATACATGAGGTGTTTCATGCCTCTTTTATGAGAGCCTGGGTTGAAGGCCGGTGTGGTTGCGTCATTACAAGTTGTGCGAATAGACGAAAACTAAGTTTCGTGGAAGAGCCCGAAGGCATTTCGGATTCTAAGTTAAGAAATTAAGGAGCAAGGAGATCAGCCTCGTAAAGGTTCATTGGCGATATCACAAAAGGTCAGGAAGCAACCTAGGAGTTGGAGTCGGAGGTGAGGGCGAAGTACCCGCATCTTTTAAACAAGGAATTCCGGGAACAAAATTCTTTTAAGGGGGGAGTGTTGTAACAACCGTGGTCTTAGGGTAATAAAATTGTGAATTGGTGGTCAAATGGTGAAAAGTGAAAAGATGAGGAAGGACCATTGGGCAATTTATGGGAAGTATATAAAGGGAACAAATCCCTTGGTATTCCATAAAATTGGTGTTTTGCGGCTGGAAACGAGAAGAAGGAGGAAGAAGAGAAATCAAGGAAGTTTGGTGAGGAGGTCTCCATTGAAGGTAAATCCTAATCCCTTGGTGTATTCAGTTTCCTTCTTGCGTTTAGGATCTCAAAATGTGATTGAACACCCTAACTTCACGGGATGGCTCGTATTCAAGGGTTTTAGGAAAATCGTGTGAGCTTGGACCGATTAGGGACCAAGGGGTGGATTGAATGGATGTTCTAAGTCGGAAGTGTGAGCTTAATCTCGTATCTATTAGAAATGTGGATTTAATTGTGTGCATAAACCGTTTTGGGAAGGTTGGGTTATTGGTCAATGCGACTCATCCCCATATACCAGAATCTGGATGGAATCGGGATTAGGGATTTACACCGGAGTCCGGATAGATTCCGGACAAGTGAGGTTTACCGGAACGTTTCCGGATATCGGTTTCAGAGAGATAGTCCGGATAGACCCGGGAAGTGGTGCGGAATCCGGATTGGGATTTCCGGAAGTGTCCGAATCATGTTTTCCGGATACCGAATTTCGGGAGTATCCGGACTGGGGATTTCGGGTATGTCACTAACCAAAGTGTATGGTATGCCTTAGGTGTTGGGTTCGGCTCGGCTTGTTCGTAAGAGAGGCACGTGTTTAGGAAAATCACTACAACCAGGTGAGTTCCCTTAATCCTTTTTACGTGAAACAAGATGTTAAATACTTTTACTGATCATGGTATGTTTGCGAGTATGATTTGTTTACAAACTTATATAAATTCTCGCATGAAAGTATGTTTTGGAAAGGCTTATTTAGCATTATTGAACGGCTTATGAAGATTTCACGCTTTATGATTTATTGTTAGCTATGTGTATATACTATGTGGAGTCGGGTTGCACAGTGGGATCAGTGTACCTCGGGATCTGATGATCCCTTGGGAGTTTGTTATGAACCGGTAGGAGGGAATTCGTTTCCTTCCAATTCGGGTAATGGGGAGTCTGCTTGGGCCTGATATGAGGCGAGAGGGGAGTCTGCTTCGGCCCCGATCGTGGTTCTGGATTATGCGATCCTTGAACACTGTGCAAATACCCATGTATGGAGTTTTGTGTTGAGATGCATGATTTGTTAAAAAAATGTTTTATGCATGTTTATTCAAACCGTTTCTGAGTGAATTCACTAGACCTTATGGTCTAACCCTCACTTTTCAAAACTAAACCATTTTCAGGGTAGCGCTTTAGCGGTGCTTCAAGTAGAGGTAAATAGATGGTTTGAGCATAGAGACGGAGGTTTTGGCGAGGATCACTATAGTTTATTAGGTGTACTGCTTAGATAGATCTCTCGGCTGTGGATAGAATATTCCGCTGCAAATTTTTGGATAGATCAGAACGTGTAATGTTCATTTTTGAATCTTGTTATGTATTGGGACCCGATTTGGGATTATTTATCTATGTTATGTCTATTGAAGTTTATGGGTTGTTACACTGTTGAACTAAGGGTTCTATTTCGCTGTGTGCATACCAGTGAGGTTGCTATGAACTATGTAGGTCGTAGTGGACGACAGAGTTAAGAACAAGGAGGGGTTCGAATGGAAACTGTTCAATCGATTTGATTTCGGTCGGGTTACGACCTTAGTATTTTAGTTAGAGGAGAGCGGGAAACAGTGGAAGTCCCGGGTATTGAACTTGTTAATGTTGGATAATGGGTGATATGATTTCCCATGGAGTGGGCATACGCATGTTGAATCCAAAGGCTATTGAGAAACTCTTAGTAGTAGCATGGTAATAAGTAGATAATGTGCCCTGATGAAATGCTTTCAGATATGAGCCAGAGTGGTGAATGGTACTGTAATTAGACTACGCACCATACGAGTCTTATTCCTTAGCTAGTACGGACCGTAAGGCGCAAAGTTAGTTATGATGTGTTGGGAACGGTAGGTTCCACAAGTTCTTTGTGTAGTAGACTAGTAGGTACTCTCTTTACCTTCTTGACTCAGCATGAACTCAAGTTGGATCCTAATGCCTTAAAAAATTACCATGGACAGGATAAAACAACTCAATTAACTTCATACCAATGTTTTCTCCGGCTTGCCAGGTAAGTTTCCATTCCCTTTTACATATCTTTTGACATGAGTCTTTGAATTTTTTATTGTGTTGGGATTTAAAGGTAGAATTCCTGTATGAATTTTGAATTTCTATCTCTCTTGACACGAGTCTTAAAAACTGCTGATATGATTTGCGACTCATGGTACCAAAGCCTGTTATTAAGGAAAATATACAATTGCTATCTTGTGAAGAAAAATAGACATCAAGTTACTGTTATTTTTTTTACTTTTAAGCCCTGTATGGTTATCTGTCGGTTTGAGAGACGGGAGACTAAGGTTTTGAGGGAAACAGGGTTGGATTATTTCTTGTATTAGTTTGTTTGGGGTGGCTTAATGGGGACAATTGAGGGGGTTTGGCTTACTCCGTATAGCCTTTTTAGCTTAATGGCTTAACTCTTAAGCCATGAAGAAACACTTATGTAGGTTGAGCGAATAATCAAGCTCATTAAGCTGTAAGTAAACAACTTTATATTGAAATGGATTTTCACATTAAATTCAAGTTGAAGCTAGGGGAAGTAAAAACAATGGATGCAACGGATACCAAGTAAAAACAATCCAACAAATATCAAATAAAAACAGGGGATGCATTTTACAAAGCTTGTCATTTATGAAGTTTAAAAAGTATGTTCTAATTACGTCTAGAGTTTGAATTAAAAAAGTTAAATAGATATACTACATTCAAGGAAAGTTGATTACACCACTACAGAATGGTTAATGTTACTCGGTTAAATAACCAAATGGTACCCAGTTTACCAACCTGGTACTATTAACATGGGGGTATATTGCATGTGTAATGTTACCCAGTTAAAC
Organism: Saussurea involucrata; assembly: GCA_033807775.1. Lineage (NCBI taxonomy): Eukaryota > Viridiplantae > Streptophyta > Magnoliopsida > Asterales > Asteraceae > Saussurea > Saussurea involucrata. The sequence continues at coordinate 50,137,715 of CM066324.1, forward strand.
AACGAGGTACCATTTGGATGATTCTACCCGGGATATTTAATTGACCGGGTACAATTCACTAGGGTACATTTGGATGGGGTGTTTAATTGACCGGGTACAATTACCTGAGTACTAGGATACATTCTAGGATACATTTCGGATGATTCTACCATGGTGTTTATAAAGAATCGGATACAATTACATAAGTCAAATTACCAGAACTGGGTAAATTAATGTTTGAATCATCCGAAATGTATCCAAGTACTCAGGTAATTATGCCCGGTCAATTAAACACCTCATCCAAATGTACCCCAGTGAATTGTACCTGTGCAATTAAACACCCTGGGTAGAATCACTCAAATGGTACCCGGTTATTTAATCGAGTAACATTACACATGCAATATACCCCCTCTTAATAGTACCAGGTTGGTAAACCGAGTACCATTTGGTTATTTAACTGGGTATCATTAACCATTCCGTAGTGGTGTTATACGTTATCTATGCGAACCTTGTACATGTTAGTTATTATCAATCGAACTCTTTATCTAATTTATATGTTGGATGAAGAAAAAATGAATTGACAAAACTTGTGGATAAACTCGAATACAACAGGATGACTACTACCCTAGAGAAAATTAGACAATTGTGAAAATACAAACTACCCCTAACCTAGCAAACTTGTTTGAATGAAACAAGAAAATGTTGTTAAAAAGTGTCAAGAGAACTACACTATCGAATGACAATCAAGTCAGATCCATCTCCTCAACATTGAAATTGTAATAGTTGAAATTGCATTTTTTGAAACTAGTTTTATGTTTTGTATAGTAGTTGAAATTATATATATATATATATATATATATATATATATATATATATATATATATATATATCTACGTACATATATGATTAGTTCTCTATGGTCCGTTATCTGAGTTCTTTATGACTTCTAAGTTGTTGATTGTTTAATCTTGTTTGGAAGAGGATCGTTGGTTCGGAAAATTTGAGTAATTTCTTTTGTGTTGGTGCAGGTCTTAATAGCAACAAAAACTATTCCCATGGTGATGATCTTGCCCTCAATGTTGGAATCGGTGGTCTCGTAATAGAATTTCAAAATGTTGGAATCGGTGGTCTTAGATTTGGATCCTTGGTCTCATGGGGTTAGTTTGTTTTCTATATCTATATTGGATACTTATATTTGTTTTGAACGATTGGTGTAGGGGTGGGTTCAAATGAAAACCCATATTTCATTGTGCACATGAGGACACATACACGATTTTTTGAGTTTCTGATTCTAAGACAATGGATCTTATGGTTGTCATAAAGAAAGAAATCAACATTAGATTTTAATTGATTGGATTCCTGTACTTATACTTATATGATGTTTAGTACTTCCTGCAACCGCTAGGATTCGAGCAAAGATGTTGTAGAAGATATCCAAAGACAAGCTCATACACGAGGTGAATGGTGTCCGCTACAAGATTCAAGCTATTGATCGTGCATAAATGGGTCTTAAAGTGCTCAAAGAACGTTTTTTAAGTTTCATGAAGTCGGTTTCGTTTTTTTGCTTATCGTAATCAGTTTGGATAATTAAATTATCGCCTTTATAAGATACTAGAACTATTAAATGAAAATGGTGCTATAGAAATATTTTGATTTTCATTTTCCCGTAAAATCAATCTAAATGATTTAGTTTCTAGGCGATTTATAATTAAAAAAACCTTTACATTACTTCATGGTGGTCTTTGTTTAACGGGTTTTTGGTCTTTGAACTTCATTGAGGTAGATAGCAGCAAGAGAAGGATGCATTATCAATCTAAATGATTTAGTTTCTAGTAGTTACTCTCTTTACCTTGTTGACTCGCATGAACTCAAGTTGGATCCTAATGCCTTGAAAAATTATCATGGACATGACATAACAACTCATGAAATTTCATGAATAAATACTTGAAATGAAGAGTAATAATAGACATATTGTTAGATTAAATTTAGACATATTGTTAGATATTGTTACATTTCATGAATAAATGCTTGAAATGAAGAGTAATAATTATGAATACAAAATACTTTATTCATGATTTTTTTAATAAAAACTAGAGGTAGATCTTGTTACATACTGAATAAAAGGTAGAGATTAAGTATGAATATAATTCAACTTTTAATCTATTTCTGAATAATACAAAATAAAAAGTGATCGATTATTATTGCTAAAACGTTGTTATCATGTTTGTGAGAAGTGATATTCATACTGAATATATATTCAACTTTTAATCTATACATATTATTCAGAATGAATAATACAAAATAAAAAGTGATTGATTATTATTGCTAAAACATTTTTATCATGTTTGTGAGAAGTGACATCAACAAAACGACTTCCACAACAATTTACGTCTTTACGTCAACACCTCAAATAAAACATTTGGATGAAAACGAATAAAACACCTAATAAATGTACAAAACTAGTACCACATCATTAAATATTTAAGTATAATAAATATATAAATATATAAATAATTTTTATAGAAAAATAGCGGGACCGGGTACCCAGCGGGTAACGGTTCCAAAAAAATGAGAACCAGAACCAATCTTAATCGATTCCGTATTTTAGGAACCGGAACCTGACCAAGGAAGTATGCCAACGAATGACGCTGGCTCCATACCCTCAATATAAGCGATTTAGAAAAGTGAAAGAAAATCAAATATTATTCTATCTGGCTTATATAGAGGGGAAGTGAAGCAGAGTGAGTGCACGCCCTCGTGCTTATATCTGCGTGGATTTGTGTTACGGTTGGGGGACCCAATCACATCGGTTCTAGTTCTGGAACCGGCAGTTCCAAAGCGATTCTGGTTCTAAAGGCGGGTACCCAGTTCCGATGCTCACCCCTAGTTATCATGTTTGTGAGAAGTGATATTCATACTGAATATCTACCTTTAATCAGTATGAACAAAGGTAGATATTAAGTATAAATATAACTTCAACTTTTTAGAAAACTAAGGATAATTTTCTAACACTAAGAGGTTCAGCGAGAGAAGAGCCAAGCACTTCACAAATGAAGTAGGGTTCTGTATTTATGCTGCATGCATTTAATGCAAGTCAGTATAACTTTACACATGGCAGCTACTGGTTGGTTGTATGAATTTGACTTTAGCAAACATCCTAGTGGCCGTATAATGAACAGTGTAGTTACAGAGTGGTTTGTACGATCCTGGACAAAAGGGATGTCCGTTCTGACAAAATCGTACGGGGGCGTGCAAGAAGAAAAGACAAAAGTTGCTTGTAGAACATGCCTCATGATCAGCGTTCGCTGAATAGATCTTTATCAGCGAATGATAAAGTTCAGTGTTCGCTTAAGTCTTCTACTTGAAACTTCGCGTGAGTTGGACTAGTCTTGTCTTTGCTGATATCCGCATCAGGTCACTAGTAGACTTAGTCACTTGTTCTTCAGCTTGGTCTTCGATTTCATCTTTGAACTTGGTTGATGCGAATCTTGTCTTCAGGGATCATAAGCAAACAATCACAAATGAAACTATTAGTGATCATCAGTGAGGCTGAATAGGCTCAGGGCTCACTGATGTACAGTGTTCGCTGAAGTATAAATTAAAGTGTGTTTCCCATCAGTGATACTAAACATACTTAGTATATTTTCTTTGATGGTGAAACACTGATACATAATGTTTACTTACAATTTTCAATAAGTAGTTCTAAGGGTCTCCCCCTATTTTATGATGACATAGCAATAAAAGAAAATTGCTAAGTTAAAAACATAAGGATAAAAATGACTCATAAATACATGTCCCATTTACTGTTTTTCAAGGATATTTTCTAGTACTGATGGAGTAAAGTACTTTCATTGAAATTTTTCATTAACTTCGTAAAAGATTACAAAGGAAGTGGAAAAATTACAAGTACAATGAAAAATAATTACAAGTACTAAAAGATACAAGCTGACAAGATAGAAGAATTCAAAAAGATGATCTTATCAGCTACTCGGGTTCTTTCTTGACAAGAAGTTCATCAAGAGTATCAGTTTCTGGAATCACCCAATCAGGGACTATTACTCCCTGATCCCGTCTAACTTTTGCTTCGCGATAGATGAGGGGCTTCAGGAATGATCCGAGAAGGTCACGATTGTAGTCGCACCAGTAAAGTAGATATCTGAGTTGTTCGATGGGAGTTTTATATAACTCAGAGACACGTTGAAAGCATCTGGGACCAGTGTAATCATAAAAGAAGATGCCAAAGGGTTCACTGAGTACTTTACCAGGTACAAAGTCTTCAGCTGGAGGTAAGGAGATGTCGATACCAGAGAGATCATGATTGGGACCAAGCACTACTTCACGGGAAAATTCAATCCCTGTTTCATTTCTTAACGCCGGGCCTGAAGAGGATGGAGTCTTCTTCTTCTTTGAAGCAGTTCTTTTCGGTTGGATGGTTGGAGGAGGAGGAATATGAACCGCTGAGGTTACTTGGTCGATCAACTTGTTTATAGCACTTTCGATACAAGGCTTGAAGCTTGAGCGGGATCGCTGAATTGCGATTATGATTTCCAACCATTCACTGAACCCGAGCTGGTCCAGGGCTGAAATATAGCAGATTCTCTTGTCGCCATTTTCTCTGATTATCTGAACATCGACAATAGATACTCCTTTGACCATTTTCCCTCTCAGGTTTAGAGATTGTATTCTTGAGGGTAAACTTCTAAAATGGAGCTTCTTTTTACACCAGGTCAGTGTAGTTGTACTGACCTTGACCTTTTCCTGACTTTTCTTCTTGGCCTCTTTCATCAGCTCTTGTTGAACAGCCAGGGGAAACTTCTTCAGTTGTGGATCCTTCACTGAACATTGGGCTAGTTCAAGAGCAAAGTTTTTGTCACTAATCTTAGCCTTATGTTTTTCAGCAAGGATTTCTTCAGCTTTCAAGGCTTCAGCAATTTCCCCGGACGTCAAGCATCTGAGGTGAGGAAGAACCAAGCGCTGGCTTTCGATTCTTTGGATCATCGTTGCTTTTCTTTCTTTGTTCATCTTCACTTGACCTTTGAGGAGGCAAGGAAGGTCTTCTTGGGTGAGAAAGAAATTCTTCTGCTTCAGCTTTTGCTTCAGTCTCTTCCAGAACAGAGACTGGGATTATTGGTTCTTCAGCGTTGAGCGCTGGATTTATTTGTTGTTGTTGTAGAGGAGCTTCAACGGTAGCCTCAAGCAGGGGATAGGACTAGCTGAAACAAAATGATCAATGAAGTTAGATCGTCTGAGGAAAAAAGATAGAGAAAAGAGAGAGCTAAGTGTTTAGGGGTTTTAGAAGGAGAAGGGTTGAGATTGAGAAGGGGTAGAGGAGGGATGCGATATAGGGAAAAAGAAAGTAGCGCACCTGACAAGTTGGCTTTTTCATGATAATTGCCAAGTTGCCATCAGTGGCAAGTCCCTTGTGTTTTTCTTTTAAGTCTTTCTTTGCAGGAGACTTTTCCTTGGTCCCCTCCACTGGTTCATTTATAGAGACCCCTTTGAGAGCAGGGGCTTTGATTGTTTCAGGATGGAAAAAGAATGGAGGTTCATCATCATCATCATTCAGCGGCCTGAATGATGGTTCGTTATCCTGAATGTCTAACTCCTCCTCCTCTTCTTCTTCATCGTCGTTAGAGCTGACTTCGAAGGTTTTGTCATTGGTTGAAGAAGGAGGGTATTCGTGTTGTAGCTCATCCTCAGATGGAGAGGGACTCTAAACAGCGGTTCCCTCAGGATTATCACCTTCCTGAGGGTCTTTGTTTTCTTCTTCCCCCTCAACATTCTGGAGAAGGTCTTTAGTCTTCTCCCCCTCTTCCGCTGAATTAGTGGGGGAGGCAGCCGCAACAGAGGCTTCAAGGAACCTGTCTTCCAGGCCAGGGTTCCTTGGAGTAGTAGCCATTAACATCTCAGCAGTATCTAACCTGGTTTCCAGGTTTGGAATATGGGATGTGTCCAGGATGACAAAATCAGCGGTGGAGGTAGAAGCAATGGTTGAGAAAGGTGGGGTTGTTGCAGCTTCAGCGTTGGATGCGCTGGAAATTACCTCCGCAGTGCTTTGAGGCACTAAGGGTATGGGGTTCACATCTATGAATGTTTTAGAGAACTGAGTCTCTGAAACGGTTATTGAAGGGGTGGCTTCAGCAGATGTGGTGGAGCGGACCACGAAATCTTCCATCGATGCCTGTGAATAGGCCAACGTGGAGTCTTGTGCCTGAGAAGGCTTGGGTTGCTTCGTTGAGGGCTTCTTGGACTTATGGCTGCCAAGTGGGGTTGAAGAGTGTTTTCTCCTTTTCAGGGAGGTGGTGGTAGTGGTCTGGGTATCAGCGATGGGTATTTCCGTTGTAGAAGTAGCCACAAAAGTAGAAGAAGTGGGGCGAAGAAGAGAGAGAAGAGTAGAAAGACTTACCTCACCCTCAATGGGTTTGAAGTCGAGAACCTTTGCACCCACCTGAGGAAGTTTGTAATCTCTCTGAGGTGGATAGAATGGATCAAGGGCCAGTTGCAGGATGGCCGATAGGAACCTTAGATGAGGAATGTTGGTGGGGCGTTCAAATCTTTCTATCCGCTTCATCAGGTCTTCAAAGATGATGCAAGCGTAGTCGATGTTCAGGCCTTTGAGCAAGGAGTAAGCCAGGGCTTGTTGACCTTTGGAGGCATGATCGGTGGAGCCAACCTTTGTCGTCAAGCAGCTGATGACGTGTGCAAAGATGAAATTAATCTCTGAAGGCATTTTGTTCTTCAGGATTTTGGTCAGCTTCTTTTCAGGTTGCTTGCTTCGGTCTGTTTCCCATGTGTAGTTCATGAAATCAAATAATTTAATCATTTCTTTCTCACCTTCAGTGGAGTTTGGGTTGATGATAGAAACGTAGGGGTTGGCCTTTGTGCATCCTGGTAGGTTCAGCGCTGAGCGAATACCCGCGATTGAGATCTGTCCGCTGACATACTCAGTCTGAAAGCCTATCACGGTGAATTCTTTCCCAAACTTTGAGGCAGTAGTGGTACGATGTGTAGTGTACCAGAACTGCTGAAGGAGACATTTGTGAGCGGGTGGTTTGATGGTCATTGCATTGGCGAGAGGGCAGGTCCTGATGAAGTTCATTGCATCATTAAGATGAGGAACATGCTTCTTCTTGGGAAAATCCAGAAGAGCGTAGGAGTTGTTTGTCGCCAGTACAAGTTGATCAAGCTCACATTTGCATTATCAGCCTTGATCATGGTAGTAGGAGAAGAAGTGTTGCCAGTAGAAGCCATTTATGTGAAGAACACAAAAGTATAGAAGGGATTTTTTAATATGGAAAGAATTTCCAAAATTAGGGTTTTTGAGGTTTTTAGAGTTTTACAGTTTCTTTATGAGGAAAGAAAATATAAAATAGGGTTTTCTAGTTTTTAAAAGAAGTTCAAAACTAGTGAAAAGCATGTTTTCCAGTTTCCTTTTAAAGAACGGATTCTGGAAAAACGTTTGAATGTGATTAAGTTTAAGATTTTTGTTATAAACTTAATAGAAAACTGTATTTCAAGTTTATCTCATAAAATCATGAAGAAGATGATTTCATGTACAAAAACATATGTTTTGATTCTTAGAAACAAGAAAATGAATCAAAAACAAGTTTAGAAAAAGTTTAAGAAGTAGAATGTAATCGAATATAAAACATGTTTGATGTTTTGCTTGTAGAGATGAACACACAGTCTTAAAAATTCAAGATCCAAGAATGCGTAGAAATTTCTTCTGCGTTGAGAGAGAGTTTGAAAGCGTAAAAGGAAAAAATATAAACAAGAAGTGTTTATATAGTGAGCGTAGAGAGAGAAAATGATGAGCGGGAAAAGTTTGCTCATCATGACACGGACACGTCCCACGAAGATCATTGGTCAAGAATTCAAACAGACGAACGTGTCAAAGAAAAAGCGTGCCATAGGTTATCCGTTTTGATGACGTCACACATGTCTTTTCATTTCCAAAACGTCTCCCTGAATGGTTCAGGGTTATTTTTAGATGAAGGATCGCTGAAAAGGATAATTTCAGTGATGATTTTGTATTTTCAAAAGAGCACTGAATTTAAGAAAAATATCAGCGACCAAATTTATTTGAAAAAACTCATACTGAAGTAAACTTCAGCATAAGGAATAGAAAAACATACCTTAGTATCAGCGAGTCCTTTTGTTCAGAGATTAGATGATGAATAAGGAGATAAAATTTCCTTTATCACTGATCGAATGCGTTACCGCTGAAGAATTATTCTTCAAGGTTCAGCATGCCAAGCTCGCTGATGAGAAAGCTGAATCTTGTCTCATCAATAGGTTTTGTGAAAAGGTCAGCTAACTGAAAATTAGTTGGGATAAAGTGAAGTTCTATATCACCATTCATCACATGATCTATGATAAAATGATACCTGATTTTGATGTGTTTGGTCTTTGAGTGTAGCACTGGATTATTTGCTATAGTGATGGCACTACTGCTGTCGCAATATATTGGAATTTTGGAGAGCTGAAGGTCATAGTCTAATAGTTGATTTCTCATCCATAAGACCTGAGCACAACAGCTTACAGCGGCTACATACTCAGCTTCAGCTGTAGAGGTGGACATTGAACTTTGTTTCTTGCTTGTCCAACTAGCCAACTTTCCACCCAGGAGCTGACAGCCTCCTGTGATGCTTTTTCTATCCAGCTTGCAACTTGCAAAGTCACTATCTGAATAGGCAGTTAGATCGAACCTTGAGTCTTTGGGATACCAAAGACCTAGGTTTGGAGTACCCTTCAGATATCTGAAAATTCACTTTATAGCGATCAGATGTGATTCTTTGGGTTCAGATTGATATCGTGCACATAAACAAGTAGCATACATAATATTAGGACGACTCGCTATAATATATAGAAGAGCGCCGATCATCCCACGGTACGCAGTAACATTAACAGGCTTCCCTGAATAATCTCTATTATGTGTCAGCGGCGGTGCCACAGGGGTTTTCATAGCTGAGCTTTGAGTTAAATTAAATTTCTTCAGCATATCTTTGACATACTTATTTTGGTGGATAAACGTACCCTTATCATTATGCTTGATTTGGAGTCCAAGGAAGTAGTTCAGCTCACCCATCACACTCATTTTATATTTAGACTTCATTCTTTCAGCGAAACGAGTACATAAAGATGGGTTAGTAGAACCAAATATAATGTCATCAACATATATTTGAACAAGAATGATATGACCTTTTACTTTCCTGAAAAATAGAGTGTTATCAATTTTGTCACTCTCAAATTTTTCGATGAGAAGAAAAGAGGATGAAATGTCATACCATGCACGTGGAGCTTGTTTCAGTCCATAGAGTTCCTTTTTCCAGTTTATAACCATAACCTGGATGCTTAAGATCAGTGAATCCTGAAGGTTGTTCAACGTAGACTTCTTCATTCAGCCTTCCATTTAGGAACACTGATTTCACATCTATTTGATATACTTTGAAGTCTCTATGAATAACTTTTGCTAGAAATAGACGAATAGCTTCTAGTCTTGCCACTGGGGCAAAGGTTTTGTCATAGTCTATACCTTCCTCTTGTCTGTATCACTGAGCAACTAGACGAGCTTTGTTGCGGGTTACAGTTCCATCTTTAACTAACTTGTTGCGATAGACCCACTTAGTGCCTATCACTGTTTTGTCAGATGGTCTTGGAACGAGATTCCAAAACTTGTTTCTTTCGAATTCAGTCAGCTCTTCTTGCATAGCGCTAACCCAGTTTGGATCTCTGAGGGCATCATCAACTTTCTTTGGTTCAGTCAGTGAAATAAAATTAACATAAAGACAAATGTTACATGCACTGCGTCGAGTCTGAACACCTGCGTTTGGATCACCAAGAATTTGATCTATGGGGTGATTTATGGTCCATCGCTGAGCAGGAGCATGAGCCGCTGACTCAGAATGAAACTCTGGAATCACTGAAGAGGAAGCTTCAGCGATGTCAGGTAGTAGAGGCACGATTGGCAGAGCAGATTAAATTTCATTCACTGACAGCTGAGAGGTTGATGGAATATCAGATGATGGTTCAGAAACAGGCATAGTGTTTACTGGAACAGTTGAAGCCCAAGATGATTCAGCTTCACTTGCCTGCATGCTAGGATTGATGACAGGATCATCATCAACGGTTGGTGTGTTGACTTGAGGGTCAGGGTTAGGAACAGTTTCTGAATCTCCAAAATGAGAAAACATCCACTGGTTGAGTTCTTCGTTATCAGCGGAGGGTCTTGAGTTCGCTGAATGGGATTCATCAAAGGTGACATGAATAGTTTCTTCTACAGTCTGTCTTCTTTTGTTGAGGACTCTAAAGGCTTTGGATACAGTGGAATATCCAAGAAATGTTCCGTCGTCAGCTTTGGGATCGAATTTTTCAAGAGCATCTCTGTTGTTTAAGATAAAGCATTGACAACCAAAGATGTGAACAAGCTTATAGATGGCTTTCTTCCATGGAAAAGTTCATAGGCAGTCTTGTTGAATCTTTTGACGAGCAGCGATCTATTCTGCGTAAAGCACACAATGTTGACAGCTTCTTCCCAGAATTGTGTAGGAAGATGAGAATCGCTGAGCATTGAACGAGCAGCTTCGATGATCATTCAGTTTCTTCTTTCAGCGAATCCATTCTGTTGAGGTGTTCTCACTGAAGAAAAGTTGTGAGAAATACCCTTACTTTCAAAGAAGTTATCAAGGGAACTGTTTTTGAATTCAGTTCCATGATCACTCCTTATTGAGCGAACAATAAGATTATTTAGGACTTCCATTTACCTGACGAAAGACATCAGTTCTTCTGAGGTGTCGCTCTTAGCATGGAGAAACACTACCCAGGTGTAGCGAGAGAATTCGTCCACAATAACCAGAGTATACTTCTTTCCAGGAATGGATTGAACGTTGACATGGCCAAACAGATCCATGTGGAGAAGTTAAAGAGGAGATGACACTGAGGAAACTTGCTTTGACTTGAAGCTAGCTTTGGGTTGTTTTCCTTTTTCACACGCTGAACAAAGAGATTCCTTAGCGTATGAGTGTTGAGGAAGACCAGTGACTAACTCTTTTAAAGAAAGAGTATTCAGTGTCCTGAAGTTGAGATGAGAAAGCCTTTTATGCCATAGCCAGTTGACATCAGAAGAGGTTTTGGAGAAAAAAGAAGCATTCTCAGTGGTTGTTGAGTCCATTACATAAACATTTTCCAAATGATATCCACTAAGAGCAACTTTCTCCTTCTTGTTAGTGACGAAACATGCTTCCTTAGTGAAGCAAACTTTGAAGTCCTTGTCACATAGCTGACTGATGCTAAGAAGATTGTGCTTCATCCCTTCAACGTATGCGACTCTTCTGAAGGTTGTTGTAGCATTAGATAGTACACCAAACCCTCGGGTATAGCCTTTTCCATTTCCACCAAAGGTCACAGAGGGACCTTTCTCTTCCTTGTATTCAGTGAGCAGGTTTTTCTTTCCAGTCATATGTCGAGAGCATCCACTATCAAGATACCAGATACCCTTCGATACCTGCAAACAAAGGAAGATTAGTTTTGAATAGGTACCCACTTAACTATGCAACCACATTTGTCAGTGGTGGTAGAGGAAGTAGAAGGTTCAGCAATCTTCATAGCATTTGAAGATTTTGCTTCAGTAACATTCTTCACTTTGGTTAATTTCTTAACCTCAGTGGTGGTTTACACCTTAACCTGATTTGCACCAGGATTGGTCTTCTTTGCCTTTGGGGCCTTGATCTTCACCTTAGCTAATTTCTCAGCTTTGGTGGTTGTAGGGCATTTGCTAGCAATGTGATCGGTAAGTCCACAGTGATAACATTTCCTATAGCTAAAAGTAGCTTTAGGACCATTGGCATGCTTATTAGAGATTTTCAAATGAGCAGGGCCAACACCAAGAATACCTTTGGCATTGGAAATTGGAGGAACTATCAGTTCTTCATATTTCTTACCAGTAACATCCACTCTTATTTTAGGAGTAGATCGCTGAATGAATTCAGGGATCTTAGTCCTAGAAGTATAGATATGGCTCGCTGAAGGTTTTGAGTCTTTCAGCGTAGGTACACAGGTACCGTTCTGAGGTTTTTAAACAATTTTTTCTTTACCTTTAGCAATCAAGGTAGATTTTTCCTCAGGGATGGGAGTTTTGGAAGAAGAAGAGCACTCAGGTAATGAGGTGTCAGGGACAGAAGACAAGAACATTCCAAACATAAGCATGGAACGATCAGTGGTTGGTTCCTCAGCGTTAGCTTTGTAACCGAGACCAGTTTTGTCCTTCGCAAGGATCTGAGCACCGATTATTTCAGTGATCTTTGTTGAGGATTTATACCATCCTTCAACAGTAGCCTTTTCAGCTTTCAATTCAGCGATAGCTTGTTCTCGCTCGATGCTGGTTACTTGATTTTTAGGTGACAATTTTTAAGCTATTCAGTTAAATTCATATTCATTTGTTCAGTTTTGGTCTTGCCATTCATGGCATTGTATAAATCGGCAGTCAGCATATCGATAGCTCGAAGTCTATCAGCTTCAGTGATAGCTGAAGTAGAGGTAGTAGAAATTGATACCTGAGAATGAGAAGTGGAGGGAATTTCAGTTTGTTCTTTCTCCTCCTCTATTTTGGCCATGAGGCAGAGATTGGCCTCATCTTCTTCATCTGAATCTGATTCTTCATGAGACTCAGCCCAGTCATGATCTTCAACGATCAGTCCTTTTCCCTTCTTTTTGTATGCTTTCAGCTTAGCATACTTTTCTTTCAGCTTTTGATATTTGTCATCTCTAGCCCTTGGGTTAGAGGATTTCTTGAGGGAAGAAGAGGGATTGAAAATTTTCTTTGATCTGCACTCACTTGCAAAGTGTCCTACTTTTTCACAATTAAAGCAGGTAGCAGTAGCCTTATCAACAGGAGTAGATTTAGGTTTATCAGTGATAGAGAGGGGTTTATTTCTTCTGAAGTTACTCTTTCTAGCAAACCTCCTAAAAGAATTTGTCAGGAGTGCTAGAGATTCATCAAGTTCTGAAGGATCAACGTTTGATGAATCATCAGAGTTAGATTCCATTTCAGTGATCATGACAGTTGATCGGTGAGCAGGTACCGACTCTGAAGAAAGTAAAGCAACAGGTGTGATTTTGGAATCTTTGACAAGATTCTTCTTAAGTTGACACGACTGCTCATGATTGAGCATAGTGCCAAATAAGGTAGAGAGGGTCATAAATTTCAGATCCTTAGAGAGCTTAAGACACATAGAATAACTGTCACAGCTTTCAGGAAGACATTCCAAGAAAATTTTCAGGATCTCGAAGTTAGAGTAGGTCTTACCAACAGTTTTTAAATCAATAATTAAATAGTTAAAACGTTGGTGAACTTCAGAAAGAGTTTCAGCCTTACCACAGATGAAACTTTTGTATTGTCTTACCAAGTTAATTCTCCTGGATTCCTGTACATCATCAACACCTTCATACTGAACGCAGATAGTGTCCCACATGTTTTTGGAACTCTTCAGGTTCATTATGGAATGATACAATTCATCAGGAAGTGCCATAGATATGATAGATCTGGCCTTTGTGTCGATGGCCTCCTTCTTCTTATCTTCTTCGGTCCACTGAGAAACTGCCCTAGGTATCAGTCTTTCAGGAATGGCAGCAGTGGTGGTAGTGGTTGGAACAGCAGGATCTATAATGAAAGGAACATAGGGTCTATTTTCAATATAGTAAGGTATAGTAGGATCTACACCTTCCAAGAAGAGCATCATTCGATTTTTCCAAAGATTGAAGTTGTCTTTGCTAAATCGAGGTGGTTTGGCAAGAGAGCCATTATCTATGTAATTTGTGTTTATGGAATTTGCCATATTGAAGAAATAGCAAGGAAGAGAGTATAAGCAAGATCTTGTTTATTAGATTAAACAGTCTGCTCTGATACCACTTGTTGGTCCTGAAGGTTATACAAGTTTGTAGAGGGGGGGGGGGGGGGGGGGGTTGAATACAAACACATATTTTTATCTTTCTAAATTGTTTATTGAAATATATAAAATAATTTACAGTTTGTTGCGGAACAAGATTAAGTTAAAAACCTAACCTAAACAAAATATGAGAATCACACAGAATTCTTGCACTAGAAAATAGAGAGAAAGAAGATTTAGAAAACTAAGGATAATTTTCTAACACTAAGAGGTTCAGCGAGAGAAGAGCCAAGCACATCACAAATGAAGTAGGGTTCTCTATTTATACTGTATGTATTTCATGCAAGACAGTATACCTTTACACGTGGCAGCTACTGGTTGGTTGCATGAATTTGACTTTAGTAAACATCCTAGTGGCCGCATAATGAACAGTGTAGTTGCAGAGTGGTTTGTACGATCCTGGACAAAAAGGATGTCCATTCTGACAAAAGTTGCTTGTAGAACATGCCTCATGATCAGAGTTCGCTGAATAGATCTTTATCAGCGAATGATAAAGTTCAGCGTTCGCTGAAGTCTTCTACTTAAAACTTCGCGTGAGATGGACCAGTCTTGTCTTCGCTGATATCCGCATCAGGTCACTAGTAGACTTAGTCACTTGTTCTTCAGCTTGGTCTTCGATTTCAGCTTTGAACTTGGTTGACGCGAATCTTGTCTTCAGGGATCATAAGCAAACAGTCACAAATGAAACTATTATTGATCATCAGTGAGGCTGAACAGGCTCGGGGCTCACTGATGTACAGTGTTCGCTGAAGTATAAATTAAAGTGTGTTTCCCATCAGTGATACTAAATAGACTAAATATATTTTATTTGATGGTGAAACACTGATACATATTGTTTACTTACAATTTTCACTAAGTAATTCTGAGGGTCGTTATCAAATAACTAAGGGTTTAGATCAACAGGTTACCCAAAAGAGGAACCATGTGCTTTTTGGTTACGTGAGTCATTGAGTGAGTTTATTTTGGGATAATTGAAAGGTTGATGAAGATGTTAGATTGATTAGTTTACGATGTTGTACAAGTAGATGCGAAATCTTTGGGAGAATGTGAATTGTTCCTTGTGTACGGAGGAATTCTCTGAGAAGGTAATAGTTTGGGGGACAAGAAGTGTGTGGTGGATTCGAACACTGAGTGTTGTTTCGGGATGACTTCGTTGTTTTTCTCATGTGAGAATGGTGGTGAAACCGTTTGGTTAGGCATAGACATGTATATGTGATATCGGTGCGTTTGGTGTGATTGAAAAATAGAGTGGACAATGTTCCATACTAGCTGGAGGTGGTAGAGATGGTATGTTGAAATAAGTGAGTAAGTTGGAATTATGAAGTTTGGTAAGTGGCACCAGAATTGTGGAGCAATGTTTGCAGATTCTTATTATCGAGTACGTGAACTCCTGGTTGGAGCATGAGAAAGAGGATTTGAGTGGGTGCAGTGGTTCAAGGGTCAAGAAGAGACTAACTTGTGTGGTTGGTCGAAAGCATGCACCTGCTAGTGAGCGGTTCTTCGGAGGCATGAGCGATGTTTTCGAGAAGATATTGGGAAAGGTAGTGGAAAGTGGTGCTAGGAATGGAGGACCGTTGGTTTAGGCATAGTGTTGTCGTGGGAAAGGTTCCAAGTGAGCTTGTCGTTCAGTGTTAAGTCCATGGGAGTAGTTATGTGGGAACTTAGTCACTCATTCATGTTGAGCTAATGAAACTTGAACCTACGCTATATATGGTTGGACAGTTATTGGATTCAGTGAGGATTTGAATGCATTCTCAGGATTGGTTCAACGTGGATTGGCGGGTACTTCAAATGATGGATTGTATAGGTTTCTTACTATTAGCTATGTATAAGTGTGCGGTGTTGACGTGGAGCGTATGAATATTTATTTAACATCGATGAGTCATAGTCAATGTCATTCGAGAAAGAAAGTACTACTTACGTTGGACATAAGTCGTATTGAGGAAGTAATCTAGAGTTACATGTTATACGATGAAGGAACTCTTGACTGTATGTTTATTGGGATATCCAAGGATGGCGTGGTGCCAAGTTGGCAAGTTGAGTGGTTACATTTGGTAAAGGATTCACGTTATTGTGGCTTGGAATTCAGCAAAGTTCCTTCTTTTATGGAAGTGGATTTGTTCGATAAAATCTTGATTAGACGCGTTTTAAAACCGTGTGTCCAGGTGTGTGGTTGAAACATATATTATCTAGTACGGTTGGTCTGGGTTTAAAAATATAAGACTTCCGAGCCTTGAGCTTGAGAAGGGGGCAGTTGATGCCAAAGACGTCCCCATAGAATGAAGTGGAGTGTTCGAAGGAAAAGTGGAATCGGTCCACAATTTTCTTTGCATCCGTCAAAATTTCGTAAAGAGTTGGAGGGATAGGATATGATGTATTACCCCGCGTTAAAAACGTGTACTTTAACGTCTCCAAAATGTATCGTATTTAAAATGTCAATCAAATATAGTTGAGAGGTTAAATCCGTCAATTAGCTAAAGTTTTAATAAATAAAAAATTAATTAATAACAATTAAATATATATTTGTGTCATGTTAACAAAATTAGAGTAACTTGTATATCATCGTCCTCATCTCGTACACCACTTCCATGTACTCCCTCTCTCTAAACTCTTTATAACTTCTATCTAAAATTACTCTTAAATTACCGAAGAAATAAAAAATTCAATTACATATTCGGAATCCTCTCGTCAAATCCTTCGTAGAGGTATAACACTATAACTTTCTCCCTATGTTATTAAGTTTTTTTGTGTAAGTTCTTGAGGTTAGTTTCCATTTGGGTTTAGGTTTATATTATGGGTTGAAATTGCAAAGTTATGATGATATACGTGTTTAAAAATGTTTGGTTTTGTCAAAATTGAAGTAGGATTAAAAAGGGTAAAGTTTAGAATCAAAATGGTAAGTTTTGTGTTTATACGGTTAGTTGCTCACCAAGTGTTCGGTTAAATGCTTAAGAGAATAAAATTTCATGATTAAGCTTAAGAGATTAATCATTAAGCTCCATTTTGACGTTTAGTATGTTAAAAATATATTTAGAACATGTTTAATTGAGTAAAAATTGAAGTTTGGATCATAAAAGTGAATCGGGAAAAGTTTGGGAAATTGGACGTTTTGATATGTGCCAATCAGCTTCTTTAGTTGTGCATAACTTACAAATCGTAAGTCCGTTTGAGCTCAAATTTTATAGGTAGAAGGTACCCAATGTTTACTACAACTCGTATGTGTGTTTTTGGGACTGATCACTGTGTACTCGAGATCAGTCCTGTGTTTCTATAAAATTCATATAAAATCAATGGATGATCCAAATGAAGTTATTCCAATTCGGGTAGAAACGTAAGTGGTCATAGAACGGCTTTCATTAAGATCTTATAATCTGTTTTGGTCTCTAGGTATGAGAAAAATGCTCGAAAAGAAGGGGTTTAGGAGCTGTCAAATGCAGTTCCACTATATGTGTGGAATTTAGTTTCGAAATGTGTATCGGACTGTCCGTTCTGAAATTTAAGTTGCTTAAATACCATTAGAACCGAAATACAGTATTACAATAAGTATAGTGTGAGTTTTATGTCGGGAAAGTAATAACAATTTATATTTTATTTAGGCGCGAAATCAAGTTAAATATCCGTCGTGAATCTTGTTTGATCGCGTGTTACATCTCATTTCCGTTAAGGTATTGATTTCACTCCTTTGACTCGTGGGCAACTATTTGTTATAGTTGACCCTTCCTAAAGGTGGTTCACTGCCTTGTGATTGATCAACCGAACGTGATCAACAAATGTGTAATTATACATACACATTGATTTTGGTTTATTGAATCATTTGTTTGAACCCTTTTGCTTTTCATTAACATGTGTCTCATATGGAATTGATTATGAAACTTTGTGAAGTATATTGAATTTTATTTTTATGAATGTCATTCGGATAAGTGGCATATGTTTGATTTTCGATGATTTTAGGACAACCCAATTAATGGGCACATTATTTGGGATGTCTTCTATGGCGGCTTTGTAGTCATGGCATCTTGCAGGTGAACTCTGTCCACCAGAGTTAGGCCCAATAGTGGCTTACGTGAACCCGACTCTTTGGACTAGGCCGACCTTCTTGGCTCCAGGGCGAATGGATCTATCCTAGAACTTTTACCTACGGAACATGTGTTAGGACAAATATGTCTTCAAGATTTAATCTTGATTTATAGAGTCAAAGTCAATGTATTTAGTCATGTGTAGAAAGTCAAAGCTAGCTTATTTCCTTAATAATTCTTAGGGTATACAAGGCTTTGTTTAGACTTTCTTTGTAAGTTTGTGGGCATAATTCATATCTTGTAATATTGAGAGCAAACCCTAATAGATCTACTTTCTCTCTCTACTCTCTCTCTCTAGAATTTCTCTCTAATCTTGATAGATCTTGGATTAACAATTGGTATCAGAGCAGGATTCGAGATTTAGAGGAGTTTTTCAGTGATCAATCACGAAAATTTTGGTGAATTCTACAAGAAAATTCGATCGATTCTCTTGATTTATCAAGAAAAACTCATTTTCTTGAAATTTGATCAAAATTTTCTGTTTTTTGATCGAATTGTTCTGCGATTTAGTTCTTTGGATTCGGTTTACTGTTTAGTGCATCTTTCATTCAAGAATCGAGAACTAATTCGAAGGATTTCAAGATCAATTTTGCTTTTTTCTGAGGTTTTGGACTGTTCGAAGTTTTGCTACTGTTCCATCTTCCAGATTCTGATTCAGAGGTTTTCAGAGGTTTGTGTATGAAGAAGAGGTGTTCGAATTTATATTTCGAACTGATCTGCACAGTTTGATTTCAGTGATTTTGAGGATTTAAGTGATTTCTGTCGTTTTTGGAAGAATCTCGCAAGATCTAAACTTCTCGCAACATTCATCCTACTTTTCGCAAGCTTCATCGATTTGAGTGTTGTTCTTCGTTCAAGTCTACATATCGCAAAGCTTTTCGCATCCTTAAGACCCGAGTTTTAGACCTTTTCGCAATCCACTGACCCGTTTTTTTTCAAACTTTTCGCAAGCTTCCTTTGCGAAAAGTGATCTGTCAGCTTTCCATATTTGCCCAAGTCTACTATTCACAACCCTTCCTTGCGACTTTCTCTACTTCGCAACCCTTGCTTGCGACTTTCTCTACTTTTCGCAACCTTTGCCTGCGAAATTCTTACTTCTCGCTACCTTTGCTTGCGAGTTTCTTACTTCTCGCTTCTTCCTGTTGCGAAATTCTGACTTAGAATATTTTTCGAGATTTGCTAATTGTTAGGAGTATTAATAAAAAGAAAAAAAAAGAAAAAAGGAGTATTTTGAGAAAAATATTTATACTGAAATTTTTTCTATAGTGTATTTCATACATTTTAAGAGTTTTTCAAGAAAAAGTTTTATATAATTTTTTTCTGATTGTTCATTTTCCGCAGATTCAGTAGATTTTTCATTATAAAGATCTTTTAATCTTCAAGCGAACATGAACCGACTTCCAGTGCTGATCAAAGAATCTGATTTTGAACGATGGAGTGTTTCGTTCATCGACTTTATTGAGAGTAGCGAAAATGGAGAGAATATGATAAAATCTTTCTCCGAAGGTCCAATGATCAGATATAAAATGGAGAATGATTTTACAGAAGAAGAGATTAAAAGAAAGAAAGCTGACAAAGAAGCTTCATCCAACTTGATCTTCGCACTTTACAAACTTCCGCAACACATCTTCAAACGCGTTGAATGTTTCAAAAACAACCCAATGCAGATGTGGAACGAATTAACAAAGCAAATGCTTGGATCTGAAGTTGCTTTTAAGAGAAATGAAGAAGAAAAGAAAGCTGAAAAGGAGGATATGGAACAGAAATCATCAGATGCTGAAAATGAAGAACTCAAGGAAAAGGTTATAGATCTTACAAAGAGACTTTCTGACACGGAAAAGTATCTAAAAGAGGAAAGAGCGAATCGTACAAATGACAAAAAGAGCTATGAAAAGCAAATTTTGTCACTTTCTCAGAAAGTTTCTGAGCTTGAAAAGAATGAGAGGAATGAGAAGAAAGAAGATGAAGTAAAGAAAGCTCTTGAACTCAAATGCAGAAAACTTTCTAAACAAAACTTAGATTTTGAGAAAGTTTTATTTCTTGAAAAAGAAAAATTGGAGAAGGAAAGGGTTGAATTTGCAGATAAAAGGAAAGAGTTTGAAGCAAAGAATGGGAAATTGTCAGAGAAAATATATGAGCTTCAAAAGGAATTGGATATAGAAAGACATGAGTTAGAAAAGAGGAAGAAAGCTGACTTTCAGGCCAGGAGCGTCAAAGATGAATTTTCTGTTGAAAGGAAGATATTTCAGCAAGAAATACGAAAGCTCACAAAGAATTTAGCCGTGTTATCGACTGATATTATGAAAGAGAAGAGGGTTAATTGTGACATTCAGAAGAAGCTTGATTTGATGACCAAGAAACGGAATGATTTATCTGACAAAGTGAAGTCTCTCAACAAATCCAAAAGCTATTCAGAAAGTCCGATTCGACCGTCTAATCTTTTCTACGATCATTCAGTGGATAATTCTTCCAAGTATAAATATGCTAATCTTCCTTCATACAAGAAAGTCAACATGCAATGGAGAGTCAAAGGTACAATTCCTGAAAAAGATGTACCGAAATCATCGGTTTCCAACAAGAACACTAAACTGAAAGGTAAATCTTTTGTTAAACCTGATTCAATATATTCCGCAAATAATTTAATCAGGTTTGCACAAAAGAAAATTTGTTGTTCTTATTGTGGAACTAACGATTTTGTTAAAAATGATAGTATTCAATATTGGTATGGTACTTATCATTTTCCTACCTATAGAGCTCCGCTTAACAAGCCAGGACCCAAGACACGTTGGGTACCAAAATCTACTTAATCTGTTTTTGCAGATTTAGAAGCAAAGCGTTGAACTCTCCGAAGAAGATTACTTGTGCCATTAAGGGGGAGTAAAGAGAATGGTTTCTAAACACATCGGTTTAGAACCCGGATTTCAAAGTTTATGGTTTTTGAACATATCAGTTCAGAACCCGTACTTCAACGATTTAGGCTTTTGAACATATCAGTTCAAAACCCGTACTTCAACGACTATGGCTTCTGAACAATTCAGTTCAGGACCCGTACTTCAAAGACTAAGACTTCTAAACAAATCAGTTTAGAACTCATACTTCTCAGGTGATATCCTTAACTGTCATATCTTTTTATTTCAAGGAATAAGTGGTAAAAGGTAACATTGTATTATACTTTGTTTCTACTGCCTTGAAAATTTGAATCTTTACAAATTTAATTCAATGAGATGAAATTTTCAATTTTCATTCAATGAATTAAATGTGTGCTAAAAGATGATTTTACAAGTAATTTTGTATTATCTGAGTTACATTTGTTTCAACTTTCACCTCTGAAATAAATCGAAAGGTCAGCAAAACATGAATGAAATTATGCTGACTGCTCAAAATTATGGATTTCTGGACTTATATATAATATAATGCTCAAAAAGCCTAGATGTCAGAATGATGGATGGAAACGAAAACATGGGGGAAGCACTATGTTTTAGAACCAAGTGATTGAGATGCTCTAAGTTTTAAATCTAATCATTTAGTTTGAAAGTTTATGCTTGTGGCCTTTCTGGTTTGGGAGATTAAGTCCTAAGGGGTGCTCTACACCTAGTCCCTAAGACCAACTGGTCTGGGATCGACTGACCCAAATCCTGCTATAGAACCAGATAGAAAGCCATGTTCTACTGGTACTAATGGGTTTAAGATATATCGATGTGGCCTTTCTGGTTTGGGAAAGTAAGTTCTAAGGGGTGCTCGTCACCTAGCACCTAAGGCCAACTGGTCTGGGATCCGCTGACCCAAATCCTGCTATAGAACCAGATAGAAAGCCATGTTTAACGGTGTATCTTATTCTTAATAAACTTTGTGATTAAAAGATGCCAATGAGCACAAAATCAAAAGATGCCAATGTGCACAAAATCAAAAGATGCCAATGAGCACAAAATCAAAAGATGCCAATGAGTACACATCTCTTGAAACTTGGGGAAAATACAAAGTCGCGATAAACCTGTAAATTTGTGAAAATTCTGATTTTGGACGAATAGTGTGAGTAGAGCAAAGTATTCTTATATGTTTTAGAATTGCATATGCTTGACGCTAATCATATTTCGCATGCTAGCACACCAAATAGATTTAATAAAGAGGTTGAAACAGAACATTTTTAACTTGATATGCAATGATGTCTTGTTTTTTTTTTTTGAATCCAAACACATGCATTTGATTACATTTGTTTGAAAAATCTGTTATATTTCATTAAGTTGAATTTCTTTTGTTTGGTGTTCAAATGATCAAATGCTAGTAGTTATAAAATGTAGTTCAATGAATTTTATTTTCCTTGTATAAAATTTCAACTACTGTGCCTAAATGAAATATATGCATACTTTCAGGGGGAGAAAACAAATTGCTCCAGAATTCTTATTTTGAGGGGGAGCAAGGTTATTCATTAAGGAGGAGATTGTTAGTGAGATTCAGAAGCGTGACTGAAATTGAAGAAGGTTTTCGATGCTCATGATGCACACTTTCATCGAAAAAGGGGGAGAAATGTTTAGTTCAATTTCATGTCAAAGCTTTTAAGTCAAAGATTCGATTTCATGATAGGGGGAGAAATGTTTAAAGAAGACTTCGTCTCAAGAAAGGAAAGGGGGAGATTTCTTCTTCAAGAGTTTAAGAGAAATCATTAATCATCTTGTGATCTCTTTTTCTTAAACTTGTGCTATATGGTGAATATCCTTACTGAAGATTGAAGTTCTCAAGTCAAAGAAAGAAAAAGGGGGAGAATTCTTCAAGAGTTTAGGAAAAATCGATTGATCATCTTGGTTTCTCAAGAAGATCTCTTTTTCTTAGATTTGCGCTACATTGTATCAAAATGCCTTGTGTGAACAATCAAATTCTCCATATCAAAGAAAGAAAATCTCCGTCAGTTCCCCGTCTGAAGATTTTGTGACAATTTGACTTTGACAAGCCTGATAAAGACCGAAGATTTTGAAGTTTCAAGAAGCCGAAGACTGCTGTTCTCAAATGTTTAAATCTTGAATCCAAGGGGGAGATTGTTAGGACAAATATGTCTTCAAGATTTACTCTTGATTTATAGAGTCAAAGTCAATGTATTTAGTCATGTGTAGAAAGTCAAAGCTAGCTTATTTCCTTAATAAGTCTTAGGGTATATAAGGCTTTGTTTAGACTTTCTTTGTAAGTTTTAGGGCATAATTCATATCTTGTAATATTGAGAGCAAACCCTAATAGATCTACTTTCTCTCTCTACTCTCTCTCTAGAATTTCTCTCTAATATTGATAGATCTTGGATTAACAACATGTGACTGTGGTTAAATTCACGGGGGACTTGTGTGTTTGTGCCGCACGTCGGCCCGATAGTTTGTGTGGTTTTGCCACCCCACGAACATTTGAACAGGAATTTACGGACTTATTTATGTTATGTTTTTGAATTAAAGTGTGAACCGTTCTTGAGATTCTTTATTTTGAATATTACTGAATATCTCTTTTGAATTAAATGAATTCCCGACTTGAGTTTTATAAAACACTCTTTAGTTGATTTTTTAAGTTTTTCGCATGTTATTAATGTTATTATTATTATTTCTGAAATTTATATCATAATCCATTCACTGATTACATGCTCAACCGTGTTTTTTGTTTTCTTACATGACAGGTTCCAAGTGAGACTGATAGGGACGGGATTTGAGGTTGAGCGTGCAGCTTTTGGTGTTTTCAGACTTGATTTACGAAGTAAATGTTCTAAGTTCTTAATTAGCGTTCTAACTTTATAAAAACCTTTTGAGATGTAATATTTTTGGGTTGTAAATCATGTTTATGAAGTTTATTAGTAGCTCTGAACTAATGGTGTGTTTATGTTAAGTTCCTTTAGTGACATCAACCGTTCCGGACAACGTGGATGGGGTATGCTACAAATGTGGTATCAGAGCATAGATTGGGTAGGCATAGAAACGGGTAGATTATAATCCAGTTCTATTTACCGTTTTCCGATTGTAACTGTTTTTAATTCTGATCTTGATATTGTTCTGTTTTAGAATGTCGAGACGTGGTCGCCCACGTAAATCCATATCTCAAACTAGGGGTAACCCAAACCCCAATCCAGTGGGGGGTACAAGTGAGCCTAGTATTGCTGATGTGGTTCGTCAGACCATGTCCAATATGATGCCTACGTATCTTCAGCAGACCATTCAGGCTATGCAACAGGCAGCTCAAAATCTTAATTCGAACCCAAATTCTGGTCCAACACCAAATACTGGAAATCCTGGATCCAGTTCGGATAACCAAACGGTAGAAATGCATACTTGGCTAGAGAGGTTTAATAAACAGAAGCCTCAATCCTTCACGATGGCCGTGGATTCAGTAGACGCCAAACATTGGATTCGACACATCGAAAAGATTTTCAATGTCTTAGATATTCCAGATTAGTACATGGTCCACTTGGCTACTTATATGTTTGAGAAAGAAGCTAACAATTGGTGGAAAGCTTGCGTCCAAACTAACCCATCTGTTAAAAATTTATCTTGGAATGATTTCGAGGAATTTTTCTTCAAGCAATACTTTACGGCGGTTGATCGCAATGCGTTTGTACGAGAATATGCAACAATTCAACAAGGCGAGGAAGAAACCGTTGCCGACTACATGGCTCATTTTCTTAAGTTTTATCGATATGCAGGAAATACCGCAGCCACTCCAACGCAACAAGCTGAGAAGTTCAAATGGACACTCATTCCGAAGTATAAGGATCATCTCTTACATCTCCCTTTCAACACCGTTACTGAAGTGGTCGACGCAACATAGAATATTGATTCGGCAGAACAACAACGATCAGTCTTACGCGTTGATAATAAGAAACGTGGACCTGAATCTTTCCGAAACAACCCTCGTTTTTTTAAATCGAAGTCAAGTAGTGATACGCGTAAAAGCTCAAGTCAATTCACTCCACGACTTCCAGTATTGTCTAGTAGTGGAAGTCAAATTGTTTCTAGACCTGCTTATCTTTGTGATCGGTGTAATCTTCGACATCGATCGAGTCCGTGCTTAAAGATGACAGGTTCTTGTTTTAACTGTCGGGAACAAGGACACATAGCTAAAGATTTTCCCAAAGCTCAGACCGCAACTGGCAAAGGAAAAGGAAAACAACAAACTACCAGTGGACGAGTCTTTGCACTTCAGGTGATAAATCTTAAGCGGGTATGATATCTGGCCATGTTAACTTAATTGATTAATCTGTTTATGATTTGTTTGATACCGGAGCGACACACTCTGTTGTTTCTGAAAAGTTATATTCACGATTAAAACCTTATGAGCAAAACACCGAATCTCAAGTGGTGATATCTACCCCAATGGGTGGTTCAATCTGTGTGTTAACTCGATTTTTGAATTGTCCGTTGCTTATTGGAGACTGCATATGGGAGGTCACTCTACTTCCAATGCATATGTCCCACTTTGATTTAATATTGGGTATGGACTGGTTGTCACATCACCGGGAAACTATAGACTGTAACGCCAGACAAATATTGTTTGGAGATGTTGATAAACCGGAGGCAATTTTCCAAAGAAGTATTCTAAAAGAAGATGTTAGTGCTTTAGCCTCTGTTACCGTGAATCAATATACTTGGCAAAGAAACGAAGGTTTTCTAGCCTCGTTATAGGATCCCGCACATGTATCCCCTACCTCTGCATCCATACCTGTTATTCTGAATATCTTGATGTGTTTCCCGACGATCTACCGGGTATACCACCAGTCCGGAAAGTCGAATTCACCATCGATCTTGTACCGGGAGCTTCTTCTATTTCCAACGCTCCCTATCGAATGACTCCAACTGAAATGAAGGAGCTCAAAACTCAACTCGATGATCTGTTGAAGAAAGGTTTTATTCGACCCAGTGTTTCTCCCTAGGGGGCTCCGGTCTTTGTCAAAAAGAAAGACGGTACGATGCGTCTTTGTATCGATTACCGGGAGCTTAATAAAGTAACGATCCGTAACAAGTATCAGTTGCCAAGAATCGATGATCTGTTCGACCAATTACAAGGGGCACAGTACCTTTCCAAGATTGATCCTCGGTCCGGGTACCATCAACTTCATATCCGAGATTGTGATATTCCAAAAACCGCATTCAGAACTTGTTACGGGCACTACGAATTCACAGTAATCCCTTTCGGTCTGACAAATGCTCCAGCGGTCTTTATGGATCTTATGAATCGGGTTTTTAAAGATTATCTTGACGACTTTCGTATCGTGTTTATCAATGTCATTTTGATATACTCAAAGTCTAGAGAGCAACATGATCAACATCTTCGCATCGTTTTGGAAACTCTTCAAACAAAAAAGTTATACGCAAAACGTTCTAATGTGAATTCTGGCTTGATCAAGTGTCTTTCCTCCGGCACGTAATCTCCGCCGAAGTTGTCAAAGTTGATCCGACAAAAATTGAAACTGTCACTAAATGGCCCCGACCTACGAACGTATCTGAAGTTCATGGTTTTATGGGTCTAGCGGGTTATTACAAACGATTTGTTGAAGGGGTCTCTAAAATATCTCTACCATTAACCCAATTACTTCGAAAAGGAGTCAAATTCAATTGGGGTTCCGAACAAGAATCTAGTTTCGAGGAACTAAAACATCCATTGGTTATCGCGACTGTTATTGTATTGTCGTCTGGCACTGGCGGGTTTCAAGTTTATAATGATGCTTCAAAGAAAGGTCTCGGTTGTGTTCTTATGAAAAACGGAAGAGTGATCGCATACGCTTCACGTCAATTAAAGCCTTATGAGGTCAATTACCAGACTCACGATCTCGAATTGGCTGCGGTTATCTTCGCACTCAAGATTTGACGTCGTTATTTGTACGGTGAGACATGTGAAGTTTTCACCGACCACAAGAGCCTTAAATATATATTTACTCAAAAAGAGTTAAATATGCGTCAGCGGAGATGGCTTGAACTTCTAAAAGATTATGATGTTCAGATATAGTATCATCCGGGCAAGGCTAATGTAGTCGCCGATGCCTTAAGCCATAAAGAGTTGGCTTCAGAGATCAAATGATTCGGTCTAGAAATCTATCCGAGTTCACAAATGCAAATCCTATCTAGTCTAATGGTAGAACCGACTTTAATTTCTCGGATCAAAGAAGCTGTTAGAGCTATAGTGTAGTTATCAGTCAAATAGTATTTTGTACTGAATCATGCTTTCCAGTATGAGGTATGGGCATGTCATACCCTTACTATATAAGGAAAGTCACTTCATGAATTTCATAACCTTTTTGTGTCATTTGTACTTTACACTTTACAATCAATGAATGACAAATCATCTCTCTAGATTCTCTCTCTACATACTTTGATAGATTTGGGATTTATCATTTGGTATCAGAGCTCAAACAGAGATTCAAGCAGATTCAGAACCAAATTAGAAGATTTTTACACTGTTTCAACAGATTTCATAACAATTTTGATCATCAGATCTCGGACTTTTACTCAAAAAGTTCGAACTCACTTTTTGGATCAAAACTCTATCAAATCGAACGAATTAGAACTTGCGATCAACTAGAAATCTGTGCACATTCATTCTGCGAATTTGTCTGTGCAAGAATTACTAAATTTGATCAACAATTGAAAGAGTTATGGCGATTTTA
Source organism: Saussurea involucrata (assembly GCA_033807775.1). NCBI lineage: Eukaryota > Viridiplantae > Streptophyta > Magnoliopsida > Asterales > Asteraceae > Saussurea > Saussurea involucrata. The sequence goes on from CM066324.1 coordinate 50,165,335, forward strand.
GTGATTTTTGGATGTTCTTGAAGCTTTCGGATCATTCATAGAAGGATTTGGATCATTCAACAAGATTTCAGATCATTCAAGCAAGGATTCGGATCATTCATCTGGTGTATTGTCGGATTGTGCTAAAATTTGTTAAGTATTGGTTTTGGATTGTGTTAAGTCCGAAATCCATAGAATTTGGATCTGCTTAATCCGAGAAGATAGGATTCCGGATCATTTTTTATTCCGAAAAGTTTCAAGGTTTCGGATCAACTTGTTTTAAAAAGTGTGTTTGTTTTGATAAGTGAAGGATTCAGATCTCATTCAATCCGAGAATTACAGATTTCGGATTAGTTTAATCCGAGAAGCACAGATCTCGGATCACGTTTATTCCGAGAAGTATAGGTTTCGGTTCTTTATTGTTCCGAAAAGTTTTGGTTTCGGATCTCTTTTGTCCGAAATCTTGGGGATTCGGATCAATCTTTATCCGAAAAGTTTGATCACTAACAGTTGGGTCCGAAAAGTTTGTTAAAAATAAAATTTTTTCAGTAAAAATTTCTAAGTGTATTCATACACTTTCTGCTTGTTCTCTGAAAGATCCAGTTTCTAGCAAAATCTGAAAATGTCTCGAGATTTACTAAGCATGGGTTCAAAATCAAAACCTCCAGTTCTGCAGGTCGATGAATATCCTCAGTGGAAAAAGAGGATGATTCAGTTCTTGAACCATCAGAACAGAGATCTCATGATATCAATCACCGAAGGACCTCACAGACCATGTATGGATACTAATCCTATTGAAGAAACAGCCACAAACCAATACGTTGCTCCAAGAAGAATTTAGAAGGAGTATCGATTCTTCAGTGAAAGAGATAAGGAAAGGGTGGCTATTGATGAACAAGCGTTGACGTATTTGACTATGGCAATTCCTAATGATATCTACAACCGTGTAGATAGTCGTGACTCAGCGAAGGAAATTTGGGAAGAACTTGAAAGGCAATTTGAGGGTTCACAAAAATCGTTGAGGACTAAAAGAAATCAAAGCATTAATGCCTATGAAGGTTTTAAAGCAAAAGATGGTGAATCATTGAAGGAAACTTACAATCGGTATAACATCATTCTGAACGATCTAAGAAGGAGTGGTGTTGATAAATCTGAATCGGAAATTAATTACAAGTTTGTCAAGAACCTCTTGCCTGAGTGGGATTCTTACTCTGTATGGATGATGAAAGGTTGACTGACATTTTTAGCATCCTTGGTCAACATGAAGACAAGGTGAAGGAGTTAAAAGATAAGAACAAGATGGTGGAAGAATCTCTGGCTCTTCTGAGTGAGCACAAGAAAAGCGGGGGGTTGAAGGCAAAGGCTTTAATTTCTGATATGAGTAAGAAAATGAAAAGTTCTGATGACGAGGAAAGTGAAGGTTCTGGAGATGAAATGTCTGATTTTGCTGAAAATTAGCTTTGTTAACTAATAGATTTCAAAAGAGGTTTAGTAGAAAGAAATTCTATTCAAAGTCTAAACCTGAATATAACAAAGCTGATAAATACAAGAGATCTGAGAAAAGGTATGAGGACAAAGAGGAAGAGTGTAAGATCCCACATTGGTTGGGGAGGGGAACAAAGGTTGCCTTATCAGAGGAACTTGATACCTCCCCTATCAGACGCGTTTTAAAACCGTGAGTCCAGGTGTGCGGACAAAGCGGACAATATCTGGTACGGTTGGTCTGGGATGTTACAGATGGTATCAGAGCCACTCCTGTGCCGTTCGAGATGTGGGGCAAACCTCATCGAGGACGATGAGTCCCTGAGGGGGGGTGTGTGTAACACCTTAGGCATATCCCATATCGGTCGTGGACAGGAGATATGCTGGGTATATTAGTAAACCTTGACCTTACCAGACACAACGCGTTTTGGGGCCACAAGCATGCGGGTTCCTTGGGAACTCTGTGGTTAAGCGTGCTTGGGTGGGAGTAGTACCAGGATGGGTGACCTCCTGGGAAGTCCTTGCGAAGTCCTTGCCAGGTCGCCAAGAACAAAGCCGTGAGCCAGTGGGGCAAAGCGGACAATATTGTGTCGTGGTAAGGGGGTGTTACAGATGGTATCAGAGCCGGGAACCGGACTGGTGTGCCAGCGAGGACGCTGGGCTCCCAAGGGGGGTGGATTGTAAGATCCCACATTGGTTGGGGAGGGGAACAAAGGTTGCCTTATCAGAGGAACTTGATACCTCCCCTATCAGACGCGTTTTAAAACCGTGAGTCCAGGTGTGCGGACAAAGCGGACAATATCTGGTACGGTTGGTCTGGGATGTTACAAAGAGAAAGAAGAAAAAGAGGAGAAAAAGGAAAAAGAGGAGAAGAAGGTTAGAGATGATAAGAATTGTTTCAATTGCGGTAAGCCTGGTCATTTTGCCCGAGAGTGCAAACACAAGAAAGTAAAGAATTTTGAGTATTATCAAAGAAAAGCGCACTTGGCAAAGGCAAAAGAAACTGGAAAGTCGATCAATGCCGAGGAAGAAATTTGGCTTGTTGATTCCTCAGATGATGAAGAAGCTCACTTTACCGAAGTAAAGTACAGCTTGATGGCTAAAATGGATGAGGAAGACCAGGAATCCGAGGTACAATTTCTTACTCCTTCTGTTGATTCTGATAATGATGCTAACACTGAATGTTCTGAAAATGAAGAAATGCAACTCTTGATATCTGAATTTAATAAACTGAAAAAGGATTTTGACAATGTTCAAAAGAACTTTGACATTGAGAAAAGCTCATTGTTGAGATATCAAGACGAGGCACTTCTTTATAAATGCTTAGCCGAAGATAGAGAAAAAGAAAAAGAAGCCATTAAAATTAAAAATCAAGAGCTTGAATCTAAAATTTCTGATTTGAAGAAGAAAGTGAGAGATATAAGTGATGAAAATATAGATTTTCAGTTTAAAATTAAGAATCTTTCTGATGAAAGAATAGAAGTTTTTGCAAAGATCAAGCAACTTGAAGATTTGAACTATAAAAGAGGTCAGACAGAACAAACTCTAAAACTATTAACTAGTAACCCAAAAGATACTCGATTTTATAATCCAAAAATGGGACTAGGCTTATCTGATGCTGAGGTTTTAAACAAAGCACCTGAAAATATTTACACAATTGAAAAATTGGGTGAAGGTTTGAAGGAATCTATTAAAACGGATATACCTCCAATATCAGAAACTTTTGTTAAATCTAGCTGTTCAACTCATGTTTCTGATAAAGAGGAAGACAAGATGGAGAAAGGTTCGGAAGAAAAGCCTAGATTCAATACGACAAACTTTAAATACGATGAATTAAATTCTAGTTATAAAACCAAAAAGGTTGAACTAACTGAATTTAATTTATTATTTTCGAATGAATCTATGGATAAAACTTCCGATTCTAAAATCAATGAACGTGAATCTGTCAAATCTGAATCTTGTGACGAAAAGGAGTCAAATATTAAATCAGATTCTAACAAAAAGGAGTTTGTTCAAGAAACCAATTCTGAATTTCCTGATCTGGATTCGGCATTGATTAAAATTATTGACTTAGAAAATCAACTTTCTGATTTAAAATTACAAGTTGAAAAATTAAACGATGATAATGAAAATATTGGGATGAATTTAGATCATAGTCTAAAAGTCTCGGATCTTTGGACTCAAATTCGAAGTCTTGAATCCCAATTATTTGAATTATCAAAATCTAAAGATTCAAATACTTGTAAAAAGTGTTCAAATCAATGTGAATCAAATGATCAGAGTAAATCTTCAAGTTCGGTCAATGCAAAAGAGAGACATTCTTTTGAAGATATCAATCTTAAGACAAAAGACTCTATTTCTATAGGTAAATCATCATTTGTATGCTTTAAGTTCGAATCTAACTCAGATTCGAATGAAAAAGAATATAGTACTAATGAGAAAGGAGAGTCATCCGGAAACAAATCTGATTCTTGTTCTAATGAATCTCCTAATTCTAAGTATTCTAACATTTCTTCTTCTTCATTCTCAGAAATGGATGAAGAAAAGCTCATGGATCTGAAGAGGCAAAGTGATTTTAGCAAGGATAGAAAGTCCAATGTTGAGAAATGTACTTCTTTTAATAATCATTGTACGCATTCATGTAATGTCTACAATGCAAGTGTCAATAAAAATACCGCAATTTCCGATTTCAAATTGTTGACACAAGCAAAAAGAAGAATACATTGTGCTCATTGTTGGGACAACTATTTCAAGTTAAATCGCAACGCTTTTAAGGATAATAAATTTAAAAATGCTAAAGCTTCGAATTCTTCTTCAAAATCTTCAGCTAATCACTATGCAAGAATGTTTGGTTTTGGGTTGAAAAAGAAAAACAAAAAGAAAGACATTAAAATAGTTGAAGTGAACCTGGTTTGGAAATGGATTCCAAAAGATGAAGTTAACAAACCAAGTTCACCAAAGGAACTAAAGTTTAAAGGCAAAATTCAAGGTTCCTCAATTGAAATAAATAAACTGATCCGTACTAACACAAAAGGACCCATACTGGTATGGGTACCTAAGATAAGGTAATTTGTATTTCACAGGACTGTCATGTGTGGGTCATAGATTCGGGAGCTTCAAGACACATGACGGGGTACAAGCATTTACTGCACGATTTTAATGTACATCCTGGCGGGTCGGTTGGTTTTGGTAACAATTCAAAAGGGTATGTTCGAGGTCATGGTACATTAAAGAATTACTCGATTTCTGTGGAAAAGGTTCTGTATGTGGAAGGTTTAGGACATAACCTTTTCAGCATAAGTCAGTTTTGCGACAAGGATTGTATGGTCATTTTTGATAAAAAGTTCTGTCATGTTGTGGATGAAAAAGAGTCAGAAATCTTCAGGGCAAACAGATGCGGAGATTTATACATGACTGACTTTGCGTCTTTAGTTGCCTCAAAACAAGTATGTCTTGTGTCAAAGGCTTCTCAAGATGAATGTTGGTTGTGGCATAGAAGACTATCTCATCAAAACTTTCGAAGCATCAACAAACTGAGGATTGATGGATTAGTTACGGGACTACCAGAGTTGAAGATTGACAAAGTTTCTATTTGTCCAGCTTGTGAAATGGGAAAGATGAAACACGCTTCTCACAAGTCCAAAACTTTATCCATTTGTAATAATGTCCTGAAACTAATTCACATGGATCTATGTGGCCCGATGAGGACTCAAGCAATGGGAGGAAAGAAATACATCTTAGTTATGATTGAAGAGTACTCGCGCTACACTTGGTTGGAATTTCTTCGTCTAAAATCTGAAGCACCTGAGCTGATAATCAAATTCATCAATAAAATTCAGATTCTCCTACAACGTTCAGTTCAAAAGATTAGAAGCGATAATGGAACGGAATTCAAGAATGCTACTCTGCAGTCATTTCTTGACTTGGTTGGAATTTCGCCCAATTTCTCTGCACCAATGACTCCTCAGCAAAATGGAGTGGTTGAGAGAAAGAATCGAATGCTTGTAGAAGCAGCTCGAACAATGCTTGCTTATTCGGGACTTCCACCAAGCATGTGGGCTGAAGCAGTATCCACAACATGCTTTACACAAAACAGGACTATTATAAATAAACGCTTTAATAAAACTGCATATGAAATTATCAATAATCGCAAACCTAACATAAAGTTTGTGCGTGTATTTGGATGCAGGTGTTTTGTGCATAAAGATAGACAGAATCTTACAAAATTCCAAGTCAAAGCTGATGAAGGCGTGTTTATTGGTTATTCTTTGCAATCCAAGGCATACAGAATCTACATCAAACGCACGAAGTCAGTCATTGAAAGCATCAACGTGAGCTTCGACGAAAATGTGACGTTGACTTCTGGACAACACGGTTCAGGACTTGGACTTCAAACTGAAGCTTCTACTAAAAAAGGAGTAGAACATGCACAACAACAGTTTTCTAATTCTGTATTAAATAACAATAATAATACTGAGTTAGATTTGTTATTTTTTGATGCGTTTATGGATTATTCTGTAGATATGGAATCACCATCTGTATCCATAAATGCAAATCTACCTCAGACGAGTGTCAATATTTCTGGTCCTTCTGAAGAAAACGGTGTTGCTACTTCTAGTGCTACAGATGAACATCCGACTGCACCTACTCCTATTATTAATTTTGAACCATCTTCTTCAAGTGAAGACTGGGTTACTGAAAACACAACATCGGATGTATCTACACCTGATTCAATAGTACCAGAAATTGAGCTACCAAAACCGACACAAGTTTCTTCAGCTGAATCGACAGAAGATATTTTTGCAGTCATAGACGAAAATGATGCTTCTAACACTCGCACAGATGTTCAAACTCTCCCAAGTACTCTTAAATGGACGAAGGCACATCCTCCTGCAAATATCACTGGTGACATCAAGGATGGTGTAAAGACACGATCTGCGACAACAAACGAGTGTTTGTATGTCAATTTTCTGAGCTCATTAGAACCCAAAAAGGCATCAGAAGCATTACAAGATCCTGACTGGATAAATGCCATGCAAGAAGATTTAAATGAGTTTAAGCGCAACGAAGTTTGGCATTTGGTGAAGCGTCCTAAGGACAAGACCATCATTGGTACAAAATGGGTCGTTAGGAACAAAAAGGATGAAGCGGGGATTATAGGAGAAACAAAGCCAGATTGGTCGCAAAAGGTTACAATAAGCAAGAAGGCATCGATTATGATGAAACCTACGCACCAGTGGCACGGATTGAAGCCATCAGAATTTTTCTTGCATATGCCGCTCACAAAAACATGAAGGTCTTCCAGATGGACGTAAAGTCTGCTTTTCTGAACGGAATTCTTCATGAAGAAGTGTATGTAAGTCAGCCTGAAGGTTTTGTAGATCCGAAATACCCAAACCATGTCTATGTCTTGGACAAATCTCTTTATGGACTTAAACAAGCTCCACGAGCATGGTATGAAACTCTAACTATCCATATGCTTGAATATGGATACACCAAAGGTACAATTGATACAACTCTTTTTCTCAAAAAGGAAGGTGATGATTTGTTACTTGTACAAATATATGTTGATGACATTATATTTGGCTCTACAAACCCTGATATGTGTATTGATTTTGAAAACGTTATGAAAACAATTTTTCAAATGAGTATGATAGGGGAATTAAAGTTCTTTCTTGGTCTACAAGTGACACAATCAAACAAAGGCATTTTCATAAATCAGTCAAAATATATAAATGATATGCTTAAAAAGTTTGATTTAAATTCTTCCTCCGTCATGAAAACACCAATGGCTACTGGTCGGCTTTTGGACACTGATTTATCTGGTAAATCAGTCGATAAAAAAACTATACCGTAGCATGATTGGTTCTTTACTATATCTCACGGCAAGTAGGCCAGATATAATGTTCGCAACATCTTTTTGTGCTTGTTTTCAAGCTAATCCAAAAGAGTCGCATCTGATTGGTGTTAAACGAATCCTTCGGTATCTCAAAGGCACAAGAAATTTGGGCCTTTGGTATCCAAAGGCTTCGGGGTTTGAGCTAATCGCATTTACAGATGCAGATCATGCCGGAATAGAAAATGGACAGGAAAAGCTTGTGAGCTGGTCTTCTAAGAAGCAAAATTGCGTGTCAACATCTACTGCGGAAGCGGAATACGTGGCCGCGGCAAGCTGTTGCTCTCAAGAGCTTTGGATGAAGATTCAGTTAAAAGATTATGGATACACTATCAACAAGATCCCGATTTAATGCGATTCCAAAAGCGCAATAGCAATCACGGCAAATCCTGTTCAACATTAAAAAACAAAGCACATTGATGTCAGGTACCCATTTATAAAAGACCATGTTGAGAAAGGAACCATTTAAATGCATTTCGTGCCTACTGAACTAGAACTTCTGATTTATTCACAAAACCTTTAGATGAAAAAAGGTTCAATTTCCTAATCAGCAAACTAGGGATGTTAAACACTTAGGCATTTCTCTGATTTCATTAAAACATTGAGGGGGAGCATGTGTGTTTGTTTATTTAATTATATTTTATTTTTGAGGGGGAGCGAGGATATCTAACAGAGATACACTAACCATTCTGGACTCATGTTCAATGAGTAGCAAGATTTTTATATGCACTTGCAGATTATCTGAAGTTGAGCTCACTGAATATGCATCTGTTTAGGGGGAGTAAGATGGCATAAGTCTGTAAGTATGGTATATAATATAGTTTTTTATTTTAGTACAGTTTTACTTTTAGAATTTTCTATTAAAAAAAATCGAGAGAGAGGGGATTTTTTAAAAGGAAGAAGCATAAAATGTTTTAATCTGATGTGAGATTTTTTGACAGTTTGAAATTTTTCTGAAAAAGTTGCATTTTTTTGAAATACACTGAGATTTCGGATCCTTAGGATACGAAACCAATCCGTTTCGGATCATTAAGGATACGAAACCATTGTGTTAGCTCAAATTTCTATTGTTAATAGAAGTATTTAAAAATAGGCTAAGTATAGAAACCATTGTCAGAACCTCTGCCAAGACACCGATAGAAGATCCAACTGAAGACATTCTCAGAGGACAAGGCCACAGAGCCTCTGTCACCCTTGACAGAGCCTCTGTGGTATGAAGACTTGACTTAGAAGATTATTTGAAGATCAAATGAAAAGACAATCGTGCCTCTCACGTTTTCTACAGTACGAAGATCCTCAAGATCATTCGTACAAGGCGTGCCCTGCCAACTCCACGTGTCAACCTCTGATGGGTTACAGCTTTAGCAGAAGACGGAGCACTACATTAACGTTGTACCTGATTGCAGATTCACGATCTTGTACCCTTAGTCCTTCTTGTCTAGAACTTGTCCCCTGGTGAATAGTATAAATAGAAGGCTCATGTTGAGCTCTTCAATTAAGCTTTGCACGACGCACACACCTCTTAGAGCAGAATTATTGTAATACTTTCGGTGTTCTTGGTGTTCTTTTTAATCAATACACAGTGAATCATTGAGTTAAATATATGTGTTATTTATACTTTGTGTATTTGATATTGTGTGTCTTTCTACCAAGCAATATCTTTTTCGTTCGCTAAAATGCTTCCACACCCTTATTTGTCTGAACTAATATATACTTAAATCATTGTTGAGTAAAATAGGAACCAATAATTGGTATCAGAGCCATCCTTGATTTTGAATATCAAGAGATCCTCTCTTACAATGATTTCTGGTAGAAACTTGGTTTGTCTTTAACATGTTCTTCATATTTTTCAAACAGACTCTGTTTTTCCGCCATTCTCGACCAGTTCGACTTTGGTAAACTTACAGAACCTGTTTTCTCGGTTAAAACTCTCCATTTTAGTGCACTGCTCAAAGTTTTTAAGCTTAAGCTCTTTCCTACAAATCTGACCCATCATCTGAAAGTTTGTTGTTCATACTCTGTTTTCTGGTATTTTTCAAACCTCTTTCAAAATGGCGAACACAAACAACTTCTTCACCGCTGGTTCTTTAACCAAGCCACCCACTCTGCTGAGAGACGAGTACCCTCAATGGAAGATACGAATGATTCACTTCTTCGAGGATACTGACAAAGAACTCGTCTACTATATCAATAATCCTCCTTTCGTACCAATGATCACAGTACCTCGTGCACCTGCCACAGATGACACACCAGAGATTCCTGAGCACGAGAAACCAAAGACCAAGGATAAGTGGTCCGAGCCAGATTGGGCAAAATATGAAGTTGCTCAGAAGACCAAAAGACTTCTGATAATGGCCATCCCCAATGACCTCTTCCATTCCCTAGATGCGTGTGAATCTGCATACGATATATGGAAGGAACTGGAGAAACAATTGGAGCAAGGGGCCAAGACTCAGAAGAACCGCAGAGCCCAATGCATCAACGAATACTACGCATTCAAAGCTCTGCCGAAAGAGTCTCTGCAGTCAACATATGACAGGTTTAATTCTCTGATAAACAAGTGCAGAAAGTTTGGGATCCACAGAACTTCTGAAGAAAACAATGTCATGTTCCTAAAAAGCCTCAATGAAGAATGGCTCCAGCTGTTTATGTCCCTACAAACTAATCAGGACTTAGACACCTGGAGCTTATCAGATCTTTATGGAACTTTGGCAGCCTAAGAACCCAAAATCGCCCAGGCAAAAACTCAAACTACTGGGCCTCTGGCACTTGTTGGGAAAACTACAGAGGCAAAAGAGAAGCCTAAGAAGGAGAAAGCTGTGGAGGAGAAGAACAAGAAGAAGAAGAAAGTGACAAGTGTTGATAGTTCTGAGGAGGAGTTGGTGGAAGAAGAGGAGGCAACAATGGCCTCAATAGCTAAATCTTTAGCACTTTTGACAAGGGAATTCAGCAGAGGATACCAAAAGAAGTCGGGTTATGAACGCAACGGGAGAGATGATCGTGGTGATTCAAGGAATCAGGGAAGAGAGGGATCGAATGACCAACAGAGGTGGTGACCGACAAAGGTCAGACGACAGAGCTGGCAACGCTTCCCAGAACCATGGATGTTTCAATTGTGGCAAGCCATGCCACTATGCTGCTAACTGCAGGAGCAAACCTAACCGCCCTCAGAGGGATTCTGCTTTCTACAAAAAGAAGGCAGAATATTACGCTCAGAAGTCGCTCATGGTGGAGCAAGAGAACTGGTTGTCAAATGAATCCTCTGATGAAGACGACAAGAAGAACGCCTTGTTCTGCGGAATGGCAGAGGTCAGCTCCTCAGAATATGATAGTGAGGTATCCACTTTTGACTCTATCTCAAATGAAAGCGAAGAAAATTTACTCAAACTAACTGTTGAATACACTGAACTTAAAAGGACTTGTGAGAATGTTCAAAAGAAACTTGCATTCTTTGAGAAAGAAACTTGCATTCTTTGAGAAAGAAACTTGCATTCTTTGAGAAAGAAACCAGACTTCCCACTCAAGAAATAGCAAAAATATTTCAAGAAAAGGAAGAGATTGAAACAAACACCTAAATCCTTTGAAAGAAAAGATTTCTGAACTCAACTCTGCCTTAAAAGCTAAATCTAAAGAACTTATGGATGTTGAGAGCGACAAAATGAATATCCTAGCTCTTAAACACTATTTTCAAAAGAAAAGAGAAGTCCTCTGTCAAGATCTACTCAGAATAGATCTTTTAATTAAGAAATATCAAGATGCACAGAAGGTGTACGAGAAAATTAATACACAAATAGGGAGACGGGGAATTGGCTTCTGTGATATAGATCCATACACTGGAACCAAAAGAGACAAGTCTCTGTCCTCTCTATTTCATATTGGAAGTACAAGAAAACCTGGATTTCCAAACCTACTCTCTGTTAGTAAAAGGCAAAAAGTCTCTGAGGAACCTCACGAGAGGAAACCTCTGAAGATGATAAATATGTGGCATCAAAACACAGATTTATCACCTTCAATCTCTGTCAAAAGAGAATCCAAACCAAAGAAATATCTGAAAACTCAAGATCAGATAGGAATCTTCAAGTTTGGTGACCCCGAGACTCAAACACAGGTTGCTTTTGTCTGTATGATAGACTCTGAAAAGAAACTATCAGCAGAGGCCCTTGAGTTCATGCCTGCTTCTTCAGAAGAAAAACTTAAACATATTTCAAAAAAAGAGTTGATGGAAACTGGGAAAAACAACTTTTATGAAAACCTCTGTACATCCTCTGTCGAACAAAAACACTCTGAGGAAATCTTGATAGACACTTCTGTTGACTTAAAAGATAGTCTCAAAGAAAAGGAAGAAAGTGAGTATGGCACATGTTCTGAAAGTCCAGCCTCTGTCGACATAGATCTAAGTGAATCAACCTCTATATATGAGGACGATTCATCCTCTGACGAATCTGAGACTGACTCAAATAAGTCAGAAATAGTACCTTGTGATCTAGAGGGTTCTAAGCTACCCTCTGGAATTCTTAACAGAACTATTCCTCCCAAGGAGAAAATCACAAGTATCCCTATCTATCCAGACTTTTTGGACATGTGTATACAAGCCAAAACCTCTCTTGAGCTTGAGAAAATCAAACAACAAAAGGAAATGTCTTCTCAAATCCAACAAGATCTACAACTACAAAACCCTTAAGGACTTTTAAAGAAAAACTAACTTGGCAACAGAAGGGTATGTGGGTTGAAAATAACAAATCTTTTTCTTCCGTGACAGTGAAACCTGCAGAAGTTCACCACAGAGGAAGGGGTCCACAGAAGGCTACTCTCCCCAGAGGATTTTCAAAACAACAATCTAGTCTACATAGGTCTTCTTGTAATAGGAAGTCAGATGTTAAGGTAGATTGTAAAAATAAAGCCTCTGTACCCCTATTTAGTGTTTTCAATGAAAAGTTCAAGCAAATCTCTTCGCATATTAATTACTGTCATTGCTTTGATCTCATGTATCAATTGAATCAACACTTCTCAAGCCCACACTGTTTCCTCTCTTTGCCCAAAAGGAATGCTAAATTCAAGGGAAAGAAGAAACAAAATGGTTCTTCAACAGAAGTTAAATCCAAACCCAAGGATGCTAAGGCAACCTTGAAGACCTCTAACAAAAAGGGACCCATTTGGATATGGGTACCTAAAAATCTCTGATTGTTTTACAGAAGCAGTATGTGCCGATCTGGTATCGTGACTCCGGGTGCTCTCGGCACATGACTGGCGACAGAGGTCTACTATCCTCTTACAAAGACAAACTCGATGGAGGATCTGTAACCTTTGGCGACAACAAGAAGGGATATATTAAAGGCTACGGAGTCATCAAAAAGGAAAACATATCAGTATTCAAAGTTGCATATGTGGATGGCCTAAAGCACAATCTTCTAAGTGTTAGCCAACTCTGCGATATTGGTTTCGAAGTTATGTTCAAAAGAACTTTCTGCTCTCTGCAAGGAGAAGATACTGGAGTTGAACTTATGCGGGCTGAACGAAGGGGAGATCTATACCTTATGAACTTTAGTGTCAAGAACAAAGAAGACAAGCTCTGCTTTGTTTCTTGTAAAAACGAAGAAGCCTGGTTATGGCACAACAGGTTCTGCCATCTGAACTTTCATACTCTAGACAAGCTTGTGAAACTTGATCTTGTTAAAGGTCTGCCAAATGTTAAATTCAGTAAGGATCATTTGTGCTCTGCATGTGAGATGGGCAAGCTTAAGAGGGCTTCCCACAAAGGAAAGACTGGTGTGTCTTGTCCTAGGCCTCTGTACATGCTTCATGTCGACCTCTGCGGTCCAATTGCTATGCAGAGCCTAGGAGGCAAGAAATACATACTAGTGGTGATCGACGAATACTCAAGATATACATGGGTGGAATTTGTCAGAAAGAAATAAGTTGTTCCTAATATTCTGATAAACTTAATGAAGAGGATCCAGGTTCTGTACGAGTGCAAAATTCAGAAGTTGAGAAGCGACAATGGCACAGAATTCAAAAACTCTGTCATTGAAGCCTATCTCACAGAAGAGGGCATCTCCCAGAACTTCTCTGCAGCACGTACTCCACAACAAAACGGTGTTGTTGAACGAAAGAACCGAACACTTGTGAAGGCTGCCAAAACCATCCTAACAGTGTCTGGATTGCCGATTTCCTTCTGGGCAGAAGCTATATCAACAACATGTTATACCCAAAATCGATCATCCATAGTCAAGAGGCACATCAAGACTCCTTATCAATTGATCAATCAGAGGCGACCCAACATCAAGTTCTTCCATGTATTTGGATGCAAGTGCTTCGTTCTAAACGACAAAGAAGCCAGAGGGAAGTTCGATGTCAAAGCAGATGAAGGAAAGTTCATAGGATACTATGCCACTTCAAAGGCTTACAGAGTTTACCTTCTGCGGTCTCGATCCATAGTGGAAAGCATAAATGTCTCTTTTGATGATTCCTTTCAAAAGACTTTTGAACAAATCAGTTCAGAACTCGGTCTGAAAAAGAAATCCTCTAGCATCTAAAAAACAAGAGAAGCAGATCTAAATCTGCTATTTGAAGAGATGTTCCACGACGATATCGATTCCTCTGCTGGAGCCATCAGAGCCTTTGGAGAATCATCTTCTGCCAACCAGACTGAGTCAGGTATATTTCTAACTGGTCCATTAAATACTTCATCCTCTTCTGTGAATCATGGAGATGCTAATGCCGAGGGAGAGCGAACAGAAGATGACACAAGCAAAGATACAACAACAGAGGCACTGGAAACACCAACTCCAGCCACAACAGAGGAACCGATACCAGAGGAAAATGAGGATTCAATCTCCATCGCATCAGAGGAATCTATTCCAGCTCTAGTCCCAATACCTACACAAGCTGAAGAACCAAGTTCAAGCACCGAAGTACCTTCTAGCACAGAGGTTGTACAAGAACAACCATGTGCAAACTCAGAAGCTCAACTTGATGATGCTAATGACCATCTCCCCAGAACGACAAAGTGGACGATGAGCCATCCTCCGAGCCAAATCATTAGCGGTCCTTTTGAGAAAGCCAAGACAAGATCAGCCACTGCTAATTTTTGTTTCTTTACAAATTTTATCAGTGTGATCGAGCCAAAACGTGTCTCTGAAGCCCTAGATGATCCAAACCGGGTAGATGCTATGCAAGAAGAGCTTCTACAGTTTGAGAGAAACAAAGTCTGGACCCTAGTTCCTCTGCCGAAAGGGAAACAAGCAATAGGGACTAAATGGGCCGTTAGAAACAAAAAGGATGAGGATGGGTGGTCATTACAAATGCAATATACTGCACAGATTTTGAAAAACTCATGCAGAGTGAGTTTGAGATGAGTATGATGGGAGAATTAAACTTCTTCCTAGGACTCCAAGTCAAACAATCATTAGAGGGAATTTTTATAAATCAAGCTAAATATGTCTCTGACATTCTTTCGAAATTTAATCTCTCTGATGCCTTTGTCATGAAGACTGGAAATAAGTTACACTCAGATCCAGGTGGAAAATCTGTAGAGTGCAAGCTCTACAGAGGCATGATTGGGTCTCTCTTATAATTAACCGCTAGTAGACCTGATATAATGTTTGCCACATGCCTCTGTGCAAGGTATCAAGAAAATCCAAAAGCATCACACCTTCTTGCTGTAAAGAGGATCTTCAGATACCTAAAGGGAACCAAAAATCTTGGCCTCTGGTATCCGAAGAACTCTGCTTTTAATCTAACGGCCTACTCAGATTCAGATTATGGAGGATGCAAACTTGACCGAAAAAGCACCTCTGGGAGTTGTCAATTCCTAGTTGGTAAACTAGTCAGTTGGACCTCAAAGAAGCAAACTGTGTATTGACATCTACGGCAGAAGCTGAATATGTTGCTGCTGCTAGCTGTTGCTCCCAAGTTCTGTGGATGAGAACTCAGCTAAAGGACTACGTTCACAATATCTACAAGATTCCCATCCTTTGTGATTCCGAAAGTGCCATAGCGATTTCAGCAAATCCTGTACATCACTCCAAAACAAAGCATATCGACATCCGTTACCACTTTTTGAAACATCATGTTGAACAAGGAACAATTGAGATGTACTTTGTGAACACTGAATACCAGCTTGCTGAATTATTCACCAAGGCACTTGATGAGAAAAGATTCCTTTTCTTGGTGGGTAAGTTGGGTATGATAAACATGAGTTGAGACATGTGTAAGTAAGTCTTGATCCTCCTGTATATATGTACATATTTATACTCTTCAGCATGTAAATTCTTTATCACCAAAAGTTCAATACCCTACAGAGCTTTTGTGGGATCGCTCAGAGCCTCTATTGCTCAGAGCCTCTGACAATCTCCACAGAACCTCTGGTGAGTTTGACCTATGTTCTATGCATTACATATCTTATTGGATTCTAGCATAGGTCAAGGGGGAGCAGAAGGAGACCTTGAATTAATCCACAGAAGTTGTTAATTGAAGGGGGAGCCAAAGAGGAGTCGTGGTCAACCATATCCACAGAAGTCAGGTAATTTGTCGAGCAAAGGAGAACCAAAGGAAGAATGTCTCGCACAAAACCTTCTTCCAAAACAGTTTTCTAGGACACAAACTTTGAAATATGTCCTAAAACAGTGTTTAAAACAATGAAAACTCTAGATGATCAAAAAGTTTCATAAATCTCTAGTTATTAGAAATTTGCACTCATAGAGCCTCTGATGGCTTCAACAGAGCTTCAAAGCCTCTGTGAATACAAATTCTGCACTAAAGATCTATCGATCCTCTCCAAGGTATTTTCAAACATTTCTGGTAAAGGTGCAAGCATAAGAGGAGGTGAAGAGTAGGTTTCAGATCACAGAGCTCATTCCACTACAGAACCTCTGTTGATTCTGACATTTGACTCTTTATGGAAATTCTGTAACATACGGGTTACTTCTGCGAGTGACAGACATCTGCAAAAAGAAACGTCCACGCGCCAAGCATTAATGGGCCGCGCACGACGTCTAATCGTGTTCTGACACTTCTGACGTGGCAACCTTTCATTGGACGTGCGTGCCACACGTTCTTCTGAAATGTCTCACCAGCTGTAGAACTCGAGTGCGGACCCCAAATGTAAATTGAATTCACCTTTTAACAGTGGAATTCTATCCATTTTCTACCTCACTATAAAACCCCGTTCATCTCACTTCTCATTCCTGTTACGAATTTACTGATATCTTTCTTCTCCGGCGAACTTTGCAAAACCTGCAACTTCTCCATTTCTACTCCATTCTTCAAGATTAAAGCAATGGCTTCCACCTCAAACACTCCGGTGAACTCCCCAGCCCATTCAGAGCACTCACAGAACCCAAATACAACAGGAAACTTAGAACAAGACAACTCAGGCGAATCAGTGGCTTTCACTCCGACAACCCACCTCCAAAACTTTCTTGAACATGAACACTTTGAACGTGTTCTTCCCTTAAAACCCAATAACCATTATCTTGTTCCCACCAGAACAACCTTCGGTGAGGAACATGCCATCCTTCTGAACATTCTGGAAAACCACTATTTGTTCCCTCTGTTAACCAAGAATGTGAAGAAGATCCCTGCCAGATACCTCAATCAATTCTGGCATAGCTGTTTTTATGACCAAGAGACTAGGCAAATCAAGGGATACATATCCAAACCTGACCAATCAGAATACCTTGAAATAAAATTCAACAGAACTGTGTTCTCCCTTGAATTTGGCCTACCAACCAGGGGTCTTCTAGGGATAAAGAAGTATGCAGAGGAACCATCAGATCCAGACCTCTGCAGATTTGCAGAAATGTTGGGCTACAACACGCAATTAAAGAAGAGGAACGATTTTAGGAGGAACAGATTTCCCCCTCTGTGGAATACTCTCTTCTCCATCCTTAATAGATGCCTAACTGGAAAAATAGGCAGCCCTGACCAAACATCCCACTAGATCATGGCTATCATGTTTGGGGTATACTATGACTTGCCTTTGGATTACGGTACCCTTATGCTGCAGGAGATTGTCAACACCATAAACCACATAATCTCCACTGAGAGGGCAAAAGGACCTACAACCAAAGATCTTCCACCTCTACAATATCAGAGGATTCTAGGTGTCCTACTAGAACCTCTACTTCGACTAGAGAAATGGCCAATGGAGGGCCCCGTTGTAAAAACATACCCTATGGGAAAGAACACCCCAACAGAGCACTTGGAAGGATACAATTTCTGCAGACCTCTGCCAACCAAACTTCTAGCATATGCAAGTGACGAGGAGCTTAAGTTAGCATATATACGCGACCACCGGACTCCTGAACCGAGTCCAGTGACACCCCCGCGTCTAGGTACCTCTATAGAAGCCTAGGTAGTAGAGCGAATGACTGATGAGGAGTGGGCAGTGGCCTTAGCTAGACACCTACTGTAAGTTCAGGATCTTATCTTACAATCAATGTAGAAACCAGTAATTGAGAATTTGTATGATCAAGCCCAATTGTATTCAATGATGAACAGAATTACAGATCTAAGAGAGAGAGAATCTCAAAGATTACAAAGAATGAATACAAAGTTATACGGGAAAAATCAATCAGTTAGCAACGAAGAGCTAACTACTATTTATACTGCAACGGACATCTTAAAGCTACAGTACAAATAAGAAAGACTAATAAGAACATAACACGTGTCCTAATTAGTTTATAAAATACTAAGTAAAGTATCTCGTCATAAGTTCTCAACAGGTAGTTCAGAACTTCTGAACATTCTTCGGATAACGCATCTCAGATCTTCTGACTCCTTAACTCAGACATCTGACTTTTCTTCCCAGACTTCTGATTTCTCTTATCAATACTTCTGAGCTTTCACAGTCAGACCTCTGACTTCTCTACTCAGAACATCTAAGTCTTCTTATCAGATCTTCAACACTTGGTTTATTGACAAAACTTCAGATCTAACAATCTCCCCCTTTTTGTCAAATAAACTTAAACTTTGCATCATCCAGTTCTTTCAGAGCAGGAACAATTTTCTGAAGTAGCACATTTCTCAGATTAAGCCTCTTATCAATTCTGTCAATGATTTCTTGAATAATTTCAACTTGCTGATTGATTGCTTCTTGAGTCATGTTTGCTTCCTTCACTTTCAGCATCTTTTTCTCCAAATTATGCTTTATGATTCTTAAAGTTCCAGAACAGTATTTTGCAGTTTCCTTTGCTCTGAAGAAGATCTTTCCACTTTTGTTTTTCAAAAATACTCCCAAATCTGGATATTTGTGAACACTTCCAGTCTTTAACACCTTTTTCTGTTCATGATCTGTGTTGGGATTTGCCAGATAAACACATGACTTTTGTAAGTACAAAGCTATTTGAAAATCTGTATAACAGTGCCACCTTAAGATGTAGAACATGGCCTCAATTACCACACTTCTTTCCTTCCTTTCATTTCTGTCTTTGCTCCACTCTTTGAAGCATAGAAAGCTGTGTAATCTGTAGAAGTCAACCACTGATAGTTTCTCAAAATCTGCATCAGTGAAGTAATAAACCTTGCCATCTTCTCTCAGAACTTCAAAGGATAAGTACTCCATCTTTCTGAATTTCTTAACCCTCAATTCTCTGATTCCAGTAATTAAAAAATCTGAGTAAACGGCTTGCTTTGTTTTGCCAACCAGATCTGAGTCTCCTTAGGTCTATCATAATACACATCCAAGAATTGTACTTCTTTTGTTTTGAAGAACTCAGGCAAATCAAATTCAAGAAAGTATCCATTTAGATCAATAGATATTTCATCTTCTTTGGGTTCAGACTGTTCAGCTTGATCAAAACTAGTTATCTGCACATTCTGAGATGTTGTGTTCTGCACTTCTTCAACTTCATCTGACAGAATTTCATTCACTTCATACTCAGCAGGAAACACAAAATCATTATGTAGAATCTTTTTGGGATTCACCTCAGATAGCAACCATTCACTACTGTTTCTGATTTTTCTTCTAAGATCCAACCTCCTCTTCACACAGTTTATACATCTCTTCTTTAAACTTTCTCTTTCAGTTTCCACACTTACTTCCATTTTAATCAATAACCAATTCAGAGTTGCGTCACTGTACTTCACCAACTCTTTTAATCTGAACAATTCAAGCCTTTCGTGAACTGTATATGTGAACCCTTCTGTCTCCATTCCTTCATTCACAAATCCCTTCAAATGTAAACCAACTTCTGTTTTCTTTGTGGGAGAACTCAGATTACACTTTTCTTTTCTTTCTTCAATAGCTAATTGGAAGTCATACAAGTATATATTTCTGACATAGATACCCAGAAGTCTTCTGCATTCAATTTCCATCAAGGCTTCTTCAGTGCTGGCAAAGAACTTGACTAAAAAGATCTGATCATCAAGAGTCAATCTGTGAAAATCAAAAGTAGACATGGAAACCTTTGTATTTCTTTCTTTCAGTACTTCCATTCTAACAAACATTAAACCATTGAATTCATCTTGTTGAAACATCAGAACTTTCTCAATTCTTTCCTGAATATGCAGTTTTGAGTCAGGAACTCTGAACCTGTTAGAAGCTTCTGAGTAGACCATCTGAGCTCTGTCATCCATAAAACCATCAATGTTACTTTCCAAAGGCTCATACTCTCCTTCTGTGTAGTAGAGATTATCATATATTTCCTCAGGAAAAATATCATCATGAAATTGTCTGGCTAATGGCACATCACTTAACTCTAGAATGAAATCACATACAGGTTCTTCTAGTCTTTGCAAGTTAATCTTTGGGATCTCAATTGGTTTTCTGAATACATACTCAGAAGGCATAAAGAAGTCTTTCACTTTCACATACTCTTCTTCTGTATTTAACTCATCACAAAAGTTAAATATAAAATCATCTTCAAAATCCTGAGTATAATTCACAGTTCTGTCTTCTTCTCCCATTAGATCAATAGGTCTTACCATTTTTATTCCTTGCTGAACTTTTTGAACATTCAAAGCTCTGACTAAATTATTATGCATTCTTCTGATCAACTCTTCACTTAACCCCCTTTCTTCTAATTCAGAATCCGTCATATTTTCTTTGTTATACACCACAATATCTGTACACATGTTGACCACTTCACTTTCCACTGTCTTTTCTGATCTCAATACAGATTCCTCAATAGCTTCAGTTTCATCTGAGTTTCCTTCCTTTTCTATGTCTAAGTTCAATTCCTCTGTTTTATCTGAATCACCACCATCTGTACTTTCCAACTCCATTTCCTCTGTATCTGAGCTATCAATCTGAACTATCTGAGTTATTGCCTTTAAATTTTCCTGTGTCTGATCTTCTGAACTTTTTGTACTAGCTAATTGCATATCTGCCATCTCAAAATCTTCTATGCCAATATCATCATCAGAACTTAACCTTTGTCTTTTCTCCCCCTTTTGATGATCATGAGGCTCATTATCATCAAACTTTCTTTTCAAGTTCTGATTAAAAGTAACTCCAGGTTCAGCTTCTGCAATAGGAACAGGATCAAGAGGCTTTGAAGTAGAAGCCATTGATACACTCAGTGCTTTCAGTATAGATTCCTGCATACCTTGCATTTGTTTTAACATATCTTTTTGAAAACCAGACATTATATCCATGATCTCCTTTTTGTGAGAATCCATGGATTTCTTTACATAATCTACTTTGGTTTCAACAGAAATCAACTTTTTCTCCAACACAACTTTCAAATCTGACATCTCATCATTCAAATCCTCCACCTTCTTCTCCAAATTTTCCACTTTTTCCCCCATCTCCTTGTTTTGTTTCTGAATCTTTTCAAATTCAGAAGTTTCTAACAGTGAACCTGAACCAACAGATGGTCCAGTTTTCATGTGCCCAGAGGGCTCATGGCCTATAGATAACACACAGTCATCTTGTACAACAGATGTACGTTTGAATGAGGCTTTTGTAATGTTCACCTCACCAGGACTTCCATCCAATCCTCGACACCCAACATTAGGTATGTCTATGAATGTTGTTTCAGGAATACGAAATTCCTGATTTGTTCAAGTGTCAGAAGGAATTTCAGGCTCAATATGAATAGGACTGTGATATTCAGACTCAATGTGTTGAAAAATAGATTGGGATTTATCACCTCCCTCCAAATGAGTTTGGGATGGTTCCCCGGATTTGTGTGAAACAGTAGCATGTTGAAATGCTTCTGAGTGGATATGGATGGGTTGTTCAAGATCCACCACTAGGTCCATGGTGTTTGTTTCAATATTGGACACCAAGAGATGTAAACCAATAGCATTTGTGGTTACCTGGTCAAGATTAGCTGGTTCAGAGGCATCTCTTTCTGTTTGAACCTCTGTTGACAATCTCTCATCCTCATCACTCTCATTCTGTTTTTCCTCACCAAATCTAACCAAGCTCTCAGAATTTTCCCTCTCAAGTCTCTCAGAATGTTCACCCATCTGAACATCCTCCCCCTCTCTAATTCGACTAGACCCCTCACCTCTCTTCTCAGGTTGGTCCTCTTGGGTAGGGATTTGAGGTAATTCAATTCCCATAGAGGTGCAATAAGCTTTTAAAATCTCACTCTCCCTTGGAATATAATTCCTAAGTGATTTTGGCAACAGTTTATGATTGGGATAGTTTTCAAGTCTTGTTACCGAGGTCATCTTACCCAAATAAAATGTAGGACCATGCTCTTCATTTGTTCTTCTTGAGATTGTTCTGTTTTCCTGCATGGCATACCAAATAACAATTTGCCAGTACCTTATATAAGGAATGTATGTCAGTAGAGCATCCTTTGTTTTCTTCTGAATTGCTTTCTGATTCTTCTCAAATGTATTCTTCATGTCTTCCCAAAGTATTAAAGTATAGTCATAATGCCTATTCTTCACTAAACCCTGAAAGATCTGAAGAATTTGTTTAGAACCTTGATCAGCAGAACTATTCTTCCCTGACACACATTTATTTACCACATGAAAGAAGCAAGCCCAAATAGGTGGTAATTTGTTTCTTCTGAACAAACTGAGAGTCCTCAATCCTTCATTGTATCCCAACTTCATAAACTCTGCTATTAATTCCTCTGTTAAGGGTGAGTCCTCAAAATCTGTCCTTCTTTGTACATCATCTTTCTCTGGTAAATTCAGCATTTCTCTTAGTGCAGAGATAGATAAGGCAAATGTCACTCCTCCAATTTCAGACACAAACTTATTATCTTCTAACCTAAGATGTTTCCACCATTGTTGTATGTACTGAACAGGCACATTTTTACTTCGTGTAAACCATTTTCTGTACGGATGGTGTTTGAATAACTCCATGATAATTCTGTGTTCAGGTTTAAACCGACTTTCCTCAAATAATATAACACAGTTATTTTCAGATAATTTCAGCCATTCACTCTCAGGAACAATTCTTTCCACTAAAATAGGTCTATCTGACATAATAGAACCTGCAGCACTCTGTTCATGTTCAATATTAACGTTTACCTCATCCGCATTTCCTTCAGATTCATCCATTTGTTCATCTTCTCCATCATTTCTTATTGCTTCTTCTTCTACAGCCATATTCTGTACTTCATCATTATCCGAATCAGATGAATCCATTATCGATTTTGTAGAGTGTAGCGAAATTTGACCACTCCTTCGTATTCTAGACATGATTTAAGAAGAAAACAAATTCAAAGAACTCTGGATTTGATTCTTATCTCACTTTTCGCTCTGGAATTTGAAAAGATTTGAAATAGGGATTTTAAGACCTATTTAAAATCCGCGAAGTTGAAAGGTTTAACGGAAAAGCGAAATCAATGTTATAACGGAGTCAACACATTTGAAATGCCACAGAGGATTTAAATGAAATGCGTGGCATAATCAAACAAATATGAAGCTGACACGTGTTAGTGGATAGAATTTTGACTCAAGTCAAAGATCTGAATAACACGCTCAGATGTTTTGACTTTTCTTTATTAGATATCTGATTGTTCTTCTCAGAAGAATTTTACCTTGTAACCAAAATGTCATTTAAAATCAACTTCTGACAAATATAAAACATTTTGATTATTCAGTAGAGGTTTGAACAGATAGAAACACTTTTTATCATCAAAATTCTGTTCATATTATGATGAATTAAAAAATCATTTAAAATCTTATATCTGAATATGAATTTTTTTTTAATTCAGATATAGTTTGAATAACAACAAAATTTATCATGAAAAGCTTGTTCTTCTTAGAGTAATCAGAGATAGAAAATGAAAGCAAATCTTTTAAGCATCACAAAATGATTTCCAAAGGAATTTTGATGCTCCCCCTTGACTTGAGCATGCATTTAACTATTAATGATACATAAAGATGAGATGAAAAGATAATAGAAGAAACATAATCCACACAGTTGAAGTATTTGTATTTCTCAAAAAAATAAATTTTTGAAAGCTAGATTGCTGATGTATTGACTCAGAATCTCTGACCGTAAGATTCAGAGGTTCTGATCTCAAGACTCAGAAGTTCTGAACTCAAGACTCAGAAGTTCTGAACTCAAGACTCAGAAGTTCTGAACTCAAGACTCAGAAGTTCTGATCTTAAGACTCAGAGTTCTGAGTACACTACTCAGACAATTTTACTTAGAAAAATTTAGCATTTTTAAGAAAAAAATATTTTCAATTAGGCAGATTAAGCATTCCTATTTTACATATGAGAAAAGAAAACCTTTTGTGATCAAGAGGCTTTGTGAACAAGTCAGCCAATTGATACTTTGTATGCACAAAGTGCATCTCTATAGTTCCTTTTTCCACATAGTCCTTTATAAAATGATACCTCACATCTATATGTTTAGTCTTCGAATGTTGAACAGGGTTCTGAGTAATGGCAATTGCACTCTCTGAGTCACAATAGATGGGAATCTTGTTAAGCTGATATCCATAGTCCATGAGTTGTGTTCTCATCCACAATGTTTGAGAGCATGAAGCAGCAGCATCAACATATTCTGCTTCAGCAGTTGAAGTGGACACACAATTCTGCTTCTTTGATGCCCAACTCACTATTTTATCTCCCAAAAAGTGACAAGCACCAGATGTACTCTTTCTGTCCAACCTACTTCCTGCATGATCAGCATCAGTGAAAGCAGTCAATTTGAAGTCAGTTTCTTTTGGATACCATAAACCTAGATCAGGTGTTCCTTTGAGATATCTTAAAATCCTTTTGACAGCCAACATATGTGATTCTTTCGGGTTAGATTGAAATCTAGCACAGAAACAAGTAGAAAACATGATATCTGGTCTACTTGCAGTCAAATAAAGTAATGACCCAATCATGCCTCTATAGAGTTTGATATCTGCTGAAACACCTTTGAGATCAGCATCTAACTTTATGTTAGTTGCCATAGGTGTTCTCATAGAAGCACAATCAGACATTTTGAACTTTTTCAGAATATCTCTGACATATTTTCCTTGATTTATAAAAATACCTTTTGGTAATTGTTTGACTTGAAGACCAAGGAAAAAATTCAGCTCACCCATCATGCTCATTTCAAATTCAGATGACATGATTTTTGAAAAATTATCACATAATTCTGGACTGGTAGAACCAAATATTATGTCATCAACATAAATCTGAATCAGAATCAAATCATCACCCTGTTTCTTTAAAAACAAAGTTGTGTCAATCTTACCTTTCTTGAATCCTGAACCTAACAAGTGTTTAGTAAGAGTGTCATACCAGGCTCGTGGTGCTTGTTTTAGACCATATAAAGCTTTGTCTAAAATATAAACATGATCAGGGAATTCTGGATCAACAAAACCTTCAGGTTGATGGACATACACCTCTTCATTAAGTTTGCCATTTAGAAAGGCTGATTTGACATCCATTTGATACACCTTGAAGTTTTTATGTGCAGCATAGGCCAAAAATATTCTGATTGCCTCTATTCTTGCCACTGGTGCAAATGTCTCATCATAATCAATTCCCTCTTGTTGACAGTATCCCTTAGCAACCAATCTTGCCTTGTTTCTGATGACAACACCTGATTCATCCTTTTTGTTTCTGAACACCCATTTAGTTCCAATAATAGATTTACCTTCAGGCTTTGGAATGAGTCTCCAAACTTTATTTCTTTCAAATTGAAGCAATTCCTCTTGCATTGCTGAAATCCAGTCTGGATCCTCTAGAGCTTCATTAGCTTTCTTTGGTTCAATCACACTTAAGAAACCAGCAAACATTGCTTCATTTGCTGTAGCTGATCTGTTTTTTACTCCTGCTGATGGATCACCTATTACTTGATGAATAGGATGATTTTTAGTCCATTTATTAGCACTAGGGAGTACATCAATCTCTGAATAATTGTTGTTTGCATCCTTGTTCTGATGTATGAATAGGAGTTATATCCAAGTTTGGGTTCTGATTAATGAAGTCAGAATTCTGAGTGACTTGTTCAGAGTTCTGAGTACAAGAATCAGAATTCTGATTACAAGGTTCAGAATTTTCACCACTAGTATTTATTAGATTTGGACATTCCTCTGATGGACCTTTGTCAGAAATTACAGTTGATTGAACTATTTCTGTAGTCTTATTTTTCATCTCTTTGACCATCTTTGGATTTTCATATTCTGCATAAGAATCAGGAATTAGTTCACTAAAAGCATCCTTAAACAGTAAATTGAGTTCTGAACAAATAGGATTAGAATTTGTATCAGAAGTCATTTTTGTCTTGTTCATCATGAGTTCTGAACTGTCTTGTTCAGAAGTCCGCATTCTGGCTTCATCAAAAGTTACATTTATGCTCTCCATCATCCTCTTGGTTCTTCTATTGTAGATTCTGAATGCTTTGGAAGTTAAAGAATAACCCACAAAGTATCCTTCATCTGCCTTTTTATCGAATTTGGCAAGATTTTCTCTGTCTCTAAGAACATAGCACCTGCAACCAAAAACATGAAAGAATTTGATTAATGGTTTTCTTTTATTTATCAGTTCATAAGCAGTCTTATTTAATCTCTTATTGATTAAAGTTCTATTCTGTGTAAAACAAGCAGTTGCAATTGCTTCAGCCCATAGGAAAGTAGGAAGATTTGCATAAGCCAGCATTGTTCTCGCAGCTTCAACTAGAGTTCTATTCTTCCTTTCAACAACACCATTTTGTTGAGGAGTTCTGACAGCAGAAAAATTGTGAGAAATCCTAGAACTTTCTAAAAAATTCTGAAGAGTCTCATTTTTGAACTCTGTTCCATTATCACTTCTGATTTTCTGAACTGGAAGTTGTAAGAGAACTTGAATCCTTTTGATAAAATTTATCAATGTAGTAGCAGCTTCTGACTTAGCTCTTAGGAACTCAACCCATGTGTATCTGGAGAATTCATCAACAATCACAAGCATATATTTCTTTCCTCCCATAGATTGAACTGAAATTGGACCACAAAGATCAGTATGAATCATTTCTAATGGTGCTTTGCAAGATGAGTCCATTTTTAATTTGTGAGAACTCTTTTTCATCTTGCCCATTTCACAAGCTGAGCATAATGATTCTTTTTCAAATTTAAGCTTTGGTAAGCCTTTAACCAGATGTTTTGCAACGAGATTATTGAGATCTTTGAAATTCAGATGAGAACATCTTCTGTGCCAAAGCCAGCATTCATTTGCAGTTGATTTTGATAAAAGACAAACTGTATTTAATGTTTTCAATTTTGAAAAATTAACTACAAATAAGTCCATATGTCTTTTGGCCCAGAAGACTTTAACATCATTTTCAGTTAAAATCATGCAACCTGTTATTTGAAACTTAATTTGACAAAGACTGTCTAAAAACTGACTTATGCTGAAAATATTATGCTGTAATCCTTCAACATAGAAAACCTTTTGGATAGTCAGATCCCCTTTAGTTAAATCCCCATAACCTTGACTTGTCCTTTGCTGTTATTTCCAAAGTTTACTGCTCCTCCAGCCTTTTCTGTGAAGTTTGATAGAAAAGACTTCTGACCTGTCATGTGTCTTGAAGCTCCTGAATCTAAAAACCACACATGACAGCCCTGCAAAAGGATCAGTTAGGTTTAGGTACCCATTTTGGAATGGGTCCATCTTTGTTAGCTTTGTCATTGGATTTAACATTAGTACCTTTTACTCTCCACTCAAAATCTTTCTTCAAACACCATTTTCCTTGAACTTTTATGAAGTCATAACATTTTCTGCTTACAAGCTTGTTCAAATTCTTTTTGAGAGTTGTAACTTTTGGTTTTGCTATATTTTCAACTTTCTTTTCTTTTATCTTTTCTTTCTTCTGAATCTGAGGAACATAAATTTTCTTCTTTTCTGTATTTTGAGGAACTGAAACTTTCTGAATATCTTTTCTTATGTATGAAACATAAGTTATTTTGACTTGACATTTATGAGAATATTGGAATGAATCATTTTTACATCTAACACAAACAAGATTTTTCTTTGCAAGTGACAATAAATCTGAAACATAGGTCATTTCATTTTTATTGACACTGTTCAGAGTACAATTGCCCTTATTACAAGAATTTCTAGCTTTGAGTTCAGAAGTAGATTTCATTCTAATCTTCTCAAGATCCCTTTTCAGATCATTCAACTTTGCAAGATCATCTTTCCTTTTGCTTTCTTCTTTTTCTGAAAAAGTCAAGTTCTTTTTGTTAGAAGAATTGGATGATTCACCTTTTTCATATGTACTTGATTCATTAAAGAATTTATCATTTTCTCTTGAAGCATTAATTTTAAAAAGATCATACTCAGTCTTCAGTTTTTCAAGCTCTGTTATTTTCTGAATAAAAATATTCTTTTCTTTCAAAGCTTCTTCAAGTTTAATATCCACCTCACAAAAATCATTTTCAAGTTCATCATAAGCTTTCCTTAAGTCCTCAAGTTCTTGACTCACAAGATTAAATCTCTTTTCAAGTTGCAAAAATTCATCTGATTTTGTTTCAGAAAATCCATTTGAATCAGACTTCTGACTACCTGAGTCAGAGTTCTGATTTACAGACTCAGATGTCTGATCTTTAGACTCAGAGTTCTGACTACAAAGTTCAGAATCCTGACTAGAAGTTTCAGACTTCTGATTGACTGTTTCAGAATTTTTACTTGTGTCAAATATGCTCTCAATGTCATGATATGAAAAACTTGGTTGTTTATTTTTGTAGCTGACATTTAAAGAATCATACTTGAATTTAGTATCATTGTATCTTGGCTTCTCATCTGTTGGTTTAGAAACTTCTTTCTTAACCTTTTCTTCTGAACCAACTGACTTTTCTGTTTTAGACTCATAAATTTTCTCATCTGACTTTTTAGAGTTTGGTCTTTGCAAATTGTCAGAACTTGTTATAGAACTAGCAGGTCTTATGAAAACTTCAACAATTTCTGGGATTTTTGGCTTAGAAACTTGAAGTTTTTCATACAAGTTTATTGTAGCTCTTTTTAAAGTGACATTTTCTTCCAATCCCAATCCCTTCTTTGGGTTGTAAAATCTTGTATCTTTAACATTGCTTAATAAAAGATTTAGTGTTTGCTGAGTCTGACCCCTTTTCAAATTCAGATCTTCTAATTCTTTAATTTTGGTGTATAAATTCTTTCTTTCTTCAAATAACATATCAAATTTTATTTGTAAATCACCTTTTTCATCCTTTATTTTTGAAAACTCAACTTTTAGTTCAGAAAGCCTTTTCAGCAATTCAGAATTTTCATCTTTAACTTTCTGTTTCTCAGCTTCAGATTCTTCATATTGTTCTTTTATTACTTCTTTTTCAATTCTGAATTTGTTAACCAAATTTCTTTCTCCTTTTATCTGTTTTCTTAGATTAGAAAATTCAGTTTTCATTTCACCAATCTGTGTCATTAACTCTAATTCAAGTGAAGAATGTACCTCAGCAGATGACTCAGAATCAGCATCTTCATAATCAGAATCATCCTCATTCCTCATTTTTGCCATATAGCTTTGCATCTGTGGAAAGTTGATATGATCATCTTCATCAGAAGTGTAATACAACCAATTCTCCTGTTCAGCCAATAAAGCAGTTTTATCATCTCTCTTCATTGCAAGCTGAGCCTTCTTGGTGTAGTACTCATAGTCTTTCACAATTTTAACTCTGCAATCCTTAGCATAGTGGCCAGATTTTCCACATTTGAAACACAGATTCTTTTCTTTTCTCTCATCCTTCTCTTCTTTGTATTCTTCACTTCTCTCTACTCTCTTTTCAAACTTATTTTCTTCTCTGTCTTCTTTCTTCTTATAATCTGAACTCCCAACTCTCTTATAATTTCCTTGAAATCTACCCTTCCCATACCTTTTGTTGAAAGTATTTGTCAACAAAGCTAGTTTCTCATCCATTATCTTGATATCTTCATCATCTTCTGATCCTTCTTCCTTGTCAGATTCTTCCATATTAGGTATCTCTGATAGATATGCAGTCTTTTTGGGTGCTTTGATTGCTTTGGACTTTGATAAGAATGCCAACTGATCAGCAACATTTTTCTTCTCTTCCACAACTAACTTGACAGAATCTTCATGTTGATTAAGAACACAGAACAGATCATTTAAGTCTTCTTCACACATATCCTTGTTCATTTGCAGACTTATGGCAAATGATGACCATTCTGAATTTAGACTGTTCAGAAATTTGTAATTTATTTCTGACTTCGTTTTCTTCAGTCCATTTCTTCTCAAGTCATTTAGAATAGTGCAAAATTTACTGTATGTCTGTGTCAAACTTTCTGACTCTTTTGCTTTGAACCTTTCATAAGCATTTATGCTTTGATTTAACTTTGCCTGAATAGATCTCACAGTTCCTAGCATCTGCCTTTCCAATTCGTCTCACATTTCTTTAGCTGATGATCCACTGTCAATCCTGTTAAGAACCTCATTTGGGACAGCCAAAGTCATCAAAGTAATTGCTCTTTTGTCAATAGCATGCCTATTCTTCTGTTCAGCTGTGTATTGGGAATAACTCTTTTTCACCCTGGTCGCTGGAATTTCTGAAGTTGTCTCTGTAGCAGGAGTTGCAGCAACATCGATGTACACTTCAATTGGACCTTCTCGAATAGAGATCATAAGATTTTCATCAATGTTGTCTAGGAATTGGATCATACGGATTTTCCATTGCTGATACTCTTCTGGTATAAGAACAGGCGGTTTGGTTTCAGATCCCATGGCTAGATATTCTTTAGAAGACGTGATTGTAAGAAAATTCAACAGAAAGACAAATTCGAGTTTCTTGATCGAAATGTAACAGGTAATTCAAGAATTGCCAAGAATTCAAGAACTAGCCCTAGCAGCGGAATCGAATTTTGAATGAATCAAGAAATCTTCAAGAAATTGATCAATCGATCTTCGCGATAACAATCTTGAACGAATTTGTTTGTTGATTAGCTCTGATACCAATTGTAAGTTCAGGATCTTATCTTACAATCAACGTAGAAACCAGTAATTGAGAATTTGTATGATCAAGCCCAATTGTATTCAATGATGAACAAAATTACCGATCTAAGAGAGAGAGAATCTCAAAGATTACAAAGAATGAATACAAAGTTATACAGGAAAAACCAATCAGTTAGCAACGAAGAGCTAACTACTATTTATACTGCAACGGACATCTTAAAGCTACAGTACAAATAAGAAAGACTAATAAGAACATAACACGTGTCCTAATTAGTTTATAAAATACTAAGTAAAGTATCTCGTCATAAGTTCTGAACAGGTAGTTCAGAACTTCTGAACATTCTTCGGATAACGCATCTCAGATCTTCTGACTCCTTAACTCAGACATCTGACTTTTCTTCCCAGACTTCTGATTTCTCTTATCAATACTTCTGAGCTTTCACAGTCAGACCTCTGACTTCTCTACTCAGAACATCTGAGTCTTCTTATCAGATCTTCAACACTTGGTTTATTGACAAAACTTCAGATCTAACACCTACAAATTCAAAAAATCTTCCTTCTACAGAGAAGCCAGCTAGAAACCGAAGCTTCCAAGAGCAAACCCTCTGCCATCACTCCCAAAAAGAAGAAATCCCACAAGGAAAAGAAAACTACAGAGGGCACCTCTACCAGTGCTGCACAAACCCAACAGTCTCCACCAGTAGAAACTGTGGTAGGATCCTCTGCACCTCCCCTTCCTCCTAAAGGCAAAAAGAAGAAGAGAAAACACAAGTCTTCTGAGGAGGAAGCCCCAAAACCAAAAAGAAAGAAAAACAAGAAGAAAACAAAGAAGCCTCACTCTCCTCTACAAACAATCGTAGAGGAAGAAGAAGAACTGACAGAAGAAACCCGTGAACAACCTCTGCAATCCCCAAATTCTATCAACTATGTAGATCAGGGTGACTTCTCTGCCTTCCTCCAACGCTCTGATATAGCTGACTCGTTAGACACTTCTGGCTGGAACGCAGAAGCCCTCTCTAATCAATCAATAGAAAAACCAAACTTCAGAATCTCTTCTGACTTGGATGACGATGACCAAACCCCTAAGGATATTCAGGTTGCGACACCAGAAGTACTACAGAACCCCTTCCTCCATCCCAGATATGACGTCCTAAGAAAGAGTCCAGAGGAAGAGGTAGCCACAGAGGATATGGTAGATTCTGAGATAGGGGCCGTTGACAGAACCTCAGAAGGTAGCCAGGCACAAATACCAGGACCTCTGCATCCACTTGTCCAAAGCCTAGTTGGTTCTCATCCATGCTATGATTCCTTAGTATCTAGGATAGAAACCCGAGTGGTAGCCATAGAGGAAATGGTTGATTTTGATGAGATAGAAATTAGCAGGGAAACCGTTAGGTTAGGGTGTATGACAGAGGCTGAGGCCCAAAAAGATGTCGAAGTTGGAAGAGGCACACAACCCCAACCAATTCCCAGTGCAACCCACATTTCTAACACTGCCAGTCTAGTGGCAGAGAGTGTTATTGAAAAAGAGCAGCACAGCTCGACCCCACCCCAAACTGACTGGGCAGAGGAAATTCTTTCTACGTCTGTGCCATTAAAAACCAGGGAAACCATTCAAAGGGAGTCCTCTCCAAAGGACTTGCCTTTAGTTCGCGATCCCTCGCCCCAGATCACATCTGACATCCTTGCAGAGGAATTTGTTTCCTCTGCCACACGCACACACGTAAGTCCAACATGCTCTTTAGAGGAGCCTAGAGTGCACAAAGACGAAGGGACTCTAGACAAGTCCCCAAGTCAACCTAAGGATATTCCTGTACCCATCTCTGGAATGGATTAGGACAATGTTCTTACCAGAACTTCTGTAGAGCATGAGACCTCAAAAACCTCTGCTCAAGGATAATAAGGAAATCCTTTCGCCCTCAACGTACAAACAGGGGCGAAAGAAGGTGTCCAAGGAACACGAACTCACTTTGGGGACGAATGTGTTCCCCCAGAGGTTACCTAAAGTCCACACGTCTTAAGGGAGGAGTTCCAAACCCTTGTCACCTCTGTGGACAACACGTTGAAAAAGTTGAAAAGCTCTTTTGATTCTTTTGCAGATATCACTTCCAAGGCCCTTACTGATCTGAACACCAAAATGGACAACTTGTCCACAGAGGTGAAAAATGTCTGTGCCCAGATGAAGACAACTGCTACAACCTCTGTTGCCGCTGAATTCGAAAAGGCAACAACCTCTGCCTTCCAAAGCTTTGTAAAAGACCTACTTGAAAAGATGAAGAAAGAGCAATCCCCAACCTCTGCGGGCCTTACTCTTGAAGATTTAAAGAAGGCCCTAGAGCATGTCCAGGAACACACTACAAGGGAAACTCTGGCCATGAAGCCCTCTGACTACATGACCAGAGCACAGATCACAGAACATGGATAAGGGGTACTTGACCAGGTCACAGAGTTCATTAAAGCCTTCACTGCTGCCAACGCCAACTATGTTAAAGATTTCTGAGCAAGCGTGGGGAAAATGCGCCTCAACACAGAGGCAGAGGTCCATAACCTTCTAGGCATCTGCGATGACTTATGCGCTAAAATTATAGCCGCAGGTGCCTCACCACCCAAAAAGCCAGAAGCGACGTGCAGAGTAGAGGGTACGAAAGATAAGGGTCAGGATGACTCTGATGATGATTCTGATGGATCATCAGGTCATCCTGAGGGGGAGAAAATAAGGGAAAAAGCTGACAGAGGTTTACCTGCACCACCAATATCAGCAGAACCCATAAACCAAGCACCCCGAACTGAAACCCAAGGAGGAACCCAACAGAAGACCACAGAGGCAATACCCACCTCTGTGGAAACAACCCATGTAACCATCGAAGACCTACCATCTCCTACCCCCAAACCAACTGAACAAGTACAAATTCTATCATCCTCAGAAGAAGACCAACCAACACCAACAACACCCAAACCTACAGAAGACAAACTACCTTCCCCAACACCAAAAACACCAGAAGAACCAAAACTACCATCCCCAACACCAGAAGTTGAAACAATAAAACCTCCATCTCCCACACCCAAAACCAGAACCAAATCTATTACTCACAAACAAAGGAAATATCTGAGCAAAACCATAGAAGCCTGACCAACCAAACCCACATCACCAACAAAGACCTTAGAAGCACAAGTGCCAAAACCAACAGAGGCAACCCCTACAACTACAGATATACCTCCATCAACTAAGACCACATAAGCTCTCACTTCCAAGCCCTCAGAAACTTTGAAGTGAAGACCTACAGAGGTAACCTAATATCAACAAGTAGAACAGCCTAAGGCAAAAGACAAGGGTAAGGGAATAATGAAAGAGGAACCCAAAAAGAAAAAGCCGAAGCATCAACCCACAGAGAAATTGATGAAGAGCGCCTTCGATGCCTTTGTCACCCCGAAACCTGAAGAAGAAGACTGGGCTTTTGGTTTCTACACTCTGTCAAACAAGCCAGTACTTGACCCAAAGGCAAAACCTAGAGAAGATCGAGTGGCCAAACTGAAAAGCGACTTGGATGCTCTGCGGAAACCGATGCCACCACCTCCTATTCAGCAAAGAAAAATTGAAGAGGTGCTGCACAAGTACCTATATAGCAGAGCAGTCAACGATCCTCTGCCACCATCCAAACTGCACCCTCACCTTCAGAAAGAGCTACGAAGGCAATTCTTCAGTAAGAAAACTAAACCAGTCAAAGAAGTCTTCTCAAACTCCAAAATCGACAAGGTCATCTACTTTAAACTGTCCCATACCCATGGAGGAGAGGTTCACTACAACCTCTACAGAGTCAAAAAGGTAGACAGATCAGAAACCACATTCTCAGATGCAGATCTGAGAAATCTAAACCTCTATGACCTACCTGATCTTCTAAGTTGGGCAAGACAGAACTACGGTCACAGACTCGAAGTACAAAGTGCATACAAAGAAATCAGAGAAAGACTTATGATGTATAGCATGACTGACTTCCAACTAGGACTCGATCTTGGAGTAAGAGGTTTGAGTATCCCCCCCACCAGAAGATGATTGCCCACCTTCTGCCAGACCAAACTCCATCATCACCTTTCCAAGAATTGGGTATGTCTTTCATGATCCGGCTGTAAAGTCAAAGCTATTCCTAGAGGTTGATTGCCAAAAATACGCTGCAAGTACTCTGGTAGAGTTCAGAGCCAACCTCTTGGAGGAACTGAGTTCATGGATCAAGCTCTCGCAGACAGATTGATAGAGGTCATTGACTCCGTCATCAATTTCATAAACCTATGCATCAACATATACCGTGAGCTCAGAGGTGGAGGAATCGGAGGTCACAAAATCGATGACTTCCCAAATGCCAAAATCTGACCTCCTCTACCTTTTTTTGCATTTACTCTTTCATTATGTAATTAAGTGTAAGTGCCTCTGGCATAATCTTAAATGAAGAGGAACTTTCAACAGAGGTCAAATACCTTCTGTCATGCACTTATGCACTTAGCCTAGAAAACCATGTATTTTTCAATTTTTTTATTTTTCAATACTTAGGGGGAGATTGTTAGCTCAAATTTCTATTGTTAATAGAAGTATTGAAAAAATAGGCTAAGTATAGAAACCATCGACATAACCTCTGCCAAGACACCGATAGAAGATCCAACTGAAGACATTCTCAGAGGACAAGGCCACAGAGCCTCTGTCACCCTTGACAGAGCCTCTGTGGTATGAAGACTAGACTTAGAAGATTATTTGAAGATCAAATGTGAAGACAATCGTGCCTCTCACGTTTTCTACTATACGAAGATCCTCAAGATCATTCGTACAAGGCGTGCCTTGCCAACTCCACGTGTCAACCTCTGATGGGTTACAGCTTTAGAAGAAGACGGCGCACTACATTAACGTTGTACCTAATTGCAGATTCACGATGTTGTCTTGTAACCTTAGTCCTTCTTGTCTAGAACTTGTCCCCTGGTGAATAGTATAAATAGAAGGCTCATGTTGAGCTCTTCAATTAAGCTTTGCACGACACACACACTTGTTAGAGCAGAATTCTTGTAATACTTTAGATGTTCTTGGTGTTCTTTATAATCAATACACAGTGAATCATTGAGTTAAATATATGTGTTATTTATACTTTGTGTATTTGATATTGTGTGTCTTTCTACCAAGCATAATCGTTTTAGTTCGCTAAAACGCTTCCGCACCCTTATTTGTCTGAACTAATAGATACTTAAATCATTGTTGAGTAAAATAGGAACCAACACATTGATTTCGAATCCTTAGGATACGAAACCATCCGTTTCAGATCCTTAAGGATGCGAAACCATCCGTTTCGGATCCGTAAGGATACGAAACCAATGGTTTCGGATCCAAGAGGATACGAAAACTCTTTTCATGGATCTCAGTTTCATCCGAAAACTTTTTCCAACTTCAACTTTTCGTATCCTTGTTCATGCAAAAAGTTGGATGAACAGTGCCATGTCTATTCTTCAGACATGTATTTTCTACTGTTTGCACAAGTGGGGTCCTCTAAAATTGTGCCATGTGTCACTTTTATGAGAGTATAAAAAGAATTCAAACCCTCAGTTCCCACTTTTTCCAAAACTTGCAAACCAAGTCACAAACTTCTTTGAAGTACTGTTCATCGTCATCTTCGAGTTCTTCATCTTCAAATGTTCATATCTTCTTCATCAGGTAACCATTCTGTTTGAAATTAGTTTCTTTGGATTTGTCTTAACATTATGAACATTTCCATCCATGTGATTTTTGATTAATATTGTTTCAGCATGCTAATTTTGTTCAAATTTAGTACGTCATGACTGTTCATGTTTCTGGTTTTTATTTTTAACTGTGTTTGGTCTAAATCTCTGTGTGTTCATCGTCTTTTTTGATTTAGATCATGCTTGTAGTTATCTCTCATCCTAGGAGTTTATCAGTCTGTGTTCTTAATGATCTGTGTTCTTCGTGTTCATGCTTCTTAATGTGGATATGTGTTAAATGTGAATCGATTAGGGTCTCATAGACAAAATTAATGATCGATTCATGTTTAGTGTTCATTTTCGAGGGTGTCTGTAACATTTTTCTTGGTTAAAATCACATTTTAATCATGATTGAATCGGAGTATTTGAATGATCTGAAAAGTTTGTTTTTCAAATTTTTTTAAGTTCAGTTTTCGGATCATTCAATCCGAAGAGTTTTTTTTGTTAAAATGTTTATGAAGTTAAGATTTCGGATCCTTATTGTTCCGAAATCCTTAACTTTGCTTCTTGCGAAACGTTTTTCAAAATATGAAATATTTTCTAAGTCATGAATTCGGACTCGTTTATTCCGAGTTCATTTGGTTTCGGATCCTTCTCAATCCGAGAAGTCAAGGTTTCTGACTCTTCTTGTTCTGAGAAGTGAAGATTTCGGATCTTCTTATTCCGAGAAGTGAAGTTTTCGGATCTTCTTATTCCGAGAAGTTCAGATTTCGGATCCTCTTCCATCCGAATTTTGTGTCTGTTTTTCATGTTTAATCCGATTTCCATTGTCATGTTAGTCTAATCCGAATTCTACACTTAGAGAATTTTTCAGAAAATTTTTCAAAACTGCTTTTTGCAAATTTTAACAATTCAGAACTGTTTTCTCAAAACCAATAGTTCAAATGGAACACCAAGAGGAACAAAGCAGAGTTCAGGGATTTGGTAACCATGTGCCACTAATTCCTGAGGCAACACCAGATATTCCATTACCATCAACACGATCTGTCCATCCATCTTACACCGGAGGTCATCCAGATCATGCTATTATTCATCCGACAAACTACGTTGAGATCAAATTCAATAATCACCATATTGATTTTGATCAAATCAACATTCTTCCAGTGGTGAAAGAAGTACTCCGCAACCATTCATTGGCATACGCATTGACTCACACAGTCAATGTGCCTATGCTGTACTTACAACAAGCATGGAAGACGATCACACCCACTGTTGAGCATAGACGGCCAATATTCGAAATCCAGATTGACGAATACATCACAAAGCTTGACTATCACAGATTGAGGCTCGTTCTGAAATTGCCTGGTCCTTCATCAAGACCCGGAACGACAGAATTCGATACTTATCCTTCAGAGTCGGAAGTATTTGATGGAATTAAAGCGATGGGATATACGGGCGAGCTGAACCAGATTAAAGAATTCTTTAAGAATAATCTACCGCCGATTTATTACACCATTTTCTCCGTAATCAACCGATGTCTAACTTCAAAGCATTCTGGAACCGACAGTGCAAGCATTGGTATTCTAAAACCTTTTCATGCGGTGGTGTATGATCTACATGTAGATTATGCATCCATCTTCTGGCATGAATTGCACGAGAAAGTGGACGAAAGATAGAAGAACAAGGGTAAACCGTACATCCCATACATGTGGTTCTTACAACTGATTGTGCACAGCATGTTGCGTTCTAACAAAGACATTCCGAGAAGAGTCAATCATCCTTCGGTACCTGAAAAATCAATGCGGTATCTCTAACTACCAAGGAAATATTTTGATTATGAGATGCCACTTCCTGAAGGGTTCCTTGAATACGCGGATCAGGACGCCGAGTGCATTATTGAGTACAGAGAGTCTATGGTCCGTCCAGAACGGTAGGGACCTACCCAGGACTCAAACCCTAGGCAAGAGGAGTCGGTGAGGGTTCAAGATGCAAGGGCTACTGAATGGGGTGAGTCAAGGGAAAATACCGAGAGGGGAACCGGTGGGGGTCAGTCACCTGTACTTGAAGATACATGGTTGTCGTCTGAGGACACACATCTAGATGACCATGTACGACAAAACACCGATGAGTTGATTCCTTTACATGTTGGAAGAGCTCCTCTGGTTGAGTCTTCTAGTGATGGTACAGGGTCTGACAATGCGTCTGATCCCGCGGAGGAACAAGAAAATAAAGATGATGATTCTGATAATAATGATGATGATGATGATGATGGTGCTGATACGGATAATGCTTTTGGTAATGTAGCTGATATTCTAGACTTTCCACAAATGCATTCTTCAGCTAACATTAATGTGGAGGAATTCAATTTTGAAGATATGCCTGTGATGACTCCTCAAAATGTTGAGGAAATGGGAGGTACAAGGAGAGTCGAGGAAGATATAGTCGAAGATGTCAGTGAGCCTGTGAGAGATACTGAAGAAAAAAATATGGAGAGTGTGAGTGCTACCATGACTTACTATACCAGACGGGCAGCCACATCCACCACCAGATCTCATGTGTTGGGATCAGGTGTTGAAAAAGTCGTTAGTAGCCCACTAACGCAATTGCACACCTCAGCCATCCATTCGGCTTCTTCTCAACAAGAAGCCGTCTCACTTTCTCACGGGGTTTTAGCACACAATCTATCCGGCTTTCACTTGGAGAGTCCGGGTATTGAAACAGAGTGACTCCCTCCCCGGTCCTCGACCTTCATTTCTGCACAAGTTCAGAGTCTAGTGCCAGTTGCTAATATATTATCTTCTTTGCGTAGGACACTTGTTGGAACAACTGATGAAAGTCTTCGTGACCCATCCAGAACACTCAGAGTAGATCCTTCTTTAGGACTACGAGGACAGAGTAGAAATCCTACCAGTGCTAACATCACGCCAACACTGAACGTAGGTCACACAGTTGATTCAATTGCTGTGTCAACGGAACACCTAAGTGGTATCGGAGTTAAATTACCCGTCTTTGTGATAAGGGAAGAGCTCGACGGCGCCCTAAAGGCTGTTGAGACAACACTTATTCAGGAGATACAAGGGGTAAAAGCATTGTTGAAAGGTAAAGGGTCGGTTATTGATGAGCCCATGATGCGTCCACGTCCGGAAATATATATGCATCCGCAAGATTTATCGATAGAAGAATTAAAGGACCTATTCTATGCCAGGTTATTATCCATCAGTCCTGAGGATCAACAAAATCAAAGTCTACTTCAACTACTTCAAAATTTTCAACCTCGACAACAACCACCTCCACCTCCACCCACACCTACACAGGTTACTTCAACCGATTCCCAAGAGTTTAAAACTGAGGTCATGCAAAACCTTAGTGATATGAAGAAGATGATGGATGACATGAAAGAAATGTTCAGTCAGTCGTGCAAATCTCAAGCCCAGGGTACCAAACGTAAGCATGATCAAGATTCCGATGATCATGATCATGAGGGGGAGATGAATAAGAAGAAACGGGCTGAGACTGAGTCATCCAAAGGTGAAAAGAAAAACATGTCTGCTTCTGAGATTTTTGGTATGTTTGAATCCGGTGCGATGGGAAAAGAAAGCGGGAAGCAGATTGTTCTGTATATTGATCCGAATGTGGAACCGACGGTTGAAAAGCACGAGGTAGATGAGGAGGAAATAAGAAAGGTGAATGAAAGTGAAATGTTTATGAATATCATTGATGTTAGTTCGGACGAGGAAGGTGATGAAAAGGGAAACAAGTATGATAAGTTTTGGAGGGTAAAGGAAGAAGATGAAGAGAGCATCTTGATGGTTGATGATGGAATGGCAGAAATAAACGTTGATTTCAGTGCTGATGAGGTTGACTTTCTATCCGAGATATTTGGGCCGAAAACACCTGAGGACATCACAATGAGTCATATTCTATCACCTGAACCCATTTCTTCTACATTATTACCAACCCAGCCTGAAACCACAAATCTTAACATCAACCTTAACCAACCAAACCTTGATCAAACCAACATTCCTTCATCTGAACCAATCTATACAAAACCTGATTCACCAATCTTACCTGATCCTTTCACTGAAGAAGTCAATCCTGAAGTACCCGAACCACCCGTGATACCAACCTTTAACCCTTCAGCTGATCAAGCTGGACCCTCAAACCCTTCTACATCAAATCAGTCTGGTCCTTCTAGTGCTAATACAGATACAATACAAGAGGCAGAGGAAAGATTGAGACTGCCAAGACTGAGAACACCATTTATGGAGGACACTGAAAGACGGTTGTTTGTACACAGATTGAGGAGGCTAAATCCCTACGCAGTTTTGGGGATTAATGATCACTCGGATGCATACAAGTTCGAATACATTTACTTCTTGAGAGGTAATTGTCAAAAAGAAAGATTCGTTAAAAGTAAAAAGCTAATCGTGACAATCAAGGAAGTTTATGTCAAAAAGTTCTATAAGATGTACTTTCCATACTTCGTGGTGCAAAGACAAGATTGTCGAGATTACATCTTCAGTGAAGCTGATTTTTGCCATCTCACATTGGAAGACTTCGAGTTCATGTACAACTACTTTCGAGACTTATAGATCAGTAAAGAAAATGTTCTTATTACCTTGAACGCCATCAAGAGGTTCTTAAGGAGACATATTTTATATACCCAATGCCATGACTTTCAAATGGGATTGGAGAGCGGTCAATCGATGGTAAATCTTATTCGTTCGAATCAAGAAATGAGAGGTCTGATGAGAATGCCTCTATATGCTGTTATTGATGATCCGGAGTTTGGGATTGCATTCAAAAATGATAGAGGGCATAAAATCTTTATTCGAATTTTTAAGCTGGCCAAGTATTCTGATGGGACACTGAAGGTAGTACTATTACAGTTGCAAGAAAGACTGAAATGACATGACAAAGAGAGGAAGATCACTTGGAACGTCTTCACGTGCAAGAATCTTGCTAGTAAATGCTATAAATGAGATCAACGATAGAATCTACTTCAGAGTTACAATGAGAAGAATAGAATCTTATTTGGGATTCAGAAGAAGACAACTGTAGCTGCCTTGATAACTAAGTGGGTGATTGTTAGAGCTACAGTGTAGTTATCAGGCAGATAGTATTTTGTACTGTATTATGCTTTCCAGTATGAGGTATGGGTATGTCATACCCTTACTATATAAGGAAAGTCACTTCATGAATTTCATAACCTTTTTGTGTCATTTGTACTTTACACTTTTACAATCAATGAATTGCAAATCATCTCTCTAGATTCTCTCTCTACATACCTTGCTAGATTTAGGATTTATCAGAAGCTCAACAAGACGATGGTGAATTGTGGGCAAAATTCCAGCAGGCACAAGAGAATGTTAATTCGGAGTTCAGAATCGATTATGATCATGTGTTGTGGTTTCGGGATAGTATTTGTGTTCCGAATAACTCGAAGCTTAAAGATCAAATTCTAACCGAAGCTCATAACTATACGTTTTCTGTTCACCCGAGCACAACTAAAATGTATCGTGACTTGAAGACCCGTGTGGGTTGGAATGAAACGAG
The DNA here is from genome assembly GCA_033807775.1 of Saussurea involucrata. Lineage (NCBI taxonomy): Eukaryota > Viridiplantae > Streptophyta > Magnoliopsida > Asterales > Asteraceae > Saussurea > Saussurea involucrata. The sequence goes on from CM066324.1 coordinate 50,207,253, forward strand.
ATATCGCCGAATTTGTAGCTCGTTGTCTCATTTGTCAACAAGTTAAATTGAACATCAACGTCCAGGTGGTCTTCTCCAATCATTGAACATTTCGGTGTGGAAATGGGAGCACGTAACTATGGATTTTGTAGTCGGACTACCCCGCACGACCTTGAAACATGATGCGATTTGGGTAGTGGTTGACTGAGTGACGAAATCGACTCATTTTCTTCCTGTCCGACAAACATGGTCGATCGATAAACTGACATAAGTATTCAAACATGAAATTGTACGTCTTGTTAGGACTATAAATGTCCTACATATTAGAAAGATATATAACGAATTATATAGAGCTTAATTAGTTTAAATTATTATTTGTAAAAGCCTTAATATTGATTATTGGGCTTATTTGTGTTAATGGGCTTGGGCCTTGGTTGTAATAGGTCCAAGTATATAAGGTTTGATTTGTTTAGAATTAGGTTAAGATTAATCACTTTTAGTTTATGAGCTTAATAGTTGAGAGCGAGATAGTTGAGAATATCATTCCAATACTTGTAACTATCTTGAATCATTCATAAGATTAATCGTTTCGTGTTATTCGTTGTTATCTAATCAAACTCGGATCTACACGTGGTATCAGAGCCGAATCGGTGATTTGAATAAAGAAAAGAAGCCAATCGAAAGCAAGAAAAAGCATGAAATTTTCGTATTCAATTTTCTGGAAAACGCAGCTGTGCCGTTTTGCCTATTCCCGGAGTCTAAACCGTCGGATCGTCACGATTTTTGGACAGTAGATTCAAGACATCTTGTTCTACATTCTGAACGGTGGGATTAATCGTTTGAGGTCCAGAAGGCACCTGTTTTATTTTCGACATAGTGCCGTTTTTGTGAGTAAATCGATCATCAATTGGGTTTGCAAAGTTCTTTCGTTGATTTAATAATTCGTTTGTTAATTCTCGATTGTTTAATCGTTTTTAATCTGGTGTTTATCTCCGTCAATATCAATTCTCAAAGGTATCAATTTTTCAATTTAAAAATCAGTTCTTGAATTTTGGTGTTGTTCTTAAATTTTTTGTGGTGATTATTGAAAAATAGGATATATTTTGCCTAGAAATCGATTTGGGTATGTTTGTTTTTGTGTTTTTGGTCAAAATCTAACCCTACAGGAGTGAAATCAAGCAACCCTATCGAACCCTGATCCGAATTTCTCAACCAGCCGTCGTATCCGAAAGTTCCTAATTTTTATGGGTAAGTTTCCTATTTCTCACCACTATCCGGACAAATCCATCCGAATTGTTTCTGGTTCCGGATAAAATTTCTCCCGGACACTCAATTGTCTCCGGATAAAATACTCTTTCCGGGCAGATAAACACCAACTTACCGGTCACCCTTTCCCCAAGTTACCGGATACATCTTTCCGGATGACCACTTTCCGGATGAATTACCATATGCATTCACTCACAGCACACCATCTTTGACCTAAATTTTTTAGGATTGACTGCTATTTGCTGCTGCTGTGTGTGTCTATTCATTGCGTATATATGCATCATTCCACACATAAATATATCTCAAGAGTGGGTCGGTGATAATGGTTTAGAAGCAGATACACATCTCATACCTTCATACTGCTTTGCACTCCGTCGAAATGCATGATTTCATATGTTGCTGTTATTTGCTGGTGTTGGAATTCTATCGACCATCACTGCATGATAAAACACCCATCCTCACCAATCGCCATACATCGCATGCATGGTTTTTTTGTTGGCTACACATTTTGTTAAGTTCTTCATCATTACATAATATATACATATCTTGCATTTATGGAGCCTACATATCATATTTAGTTGGATGAACATACATACATCCATCGCATGAAATTTTTTATTTGTTATCCGGTAACCTGTTTCATCCGATAAGTATACTCCACTTCATCCGGTAAGTGTTCGTTTGTGTGGGAAACTCATTCCTCAGTAGGTTTTTTTGGTTGATAAGTTTTGATCATATGTTTTGATTAGTAAATCCATTTGACCAAATCTTGAAAGTTTTTCGCTCGAATCTGATCGGTACCCGAGTCACCGCACATCTCGTGATTGAGGGTTTTTAACGAAAGTTGCTATTTTTCTTAACGATCGATTTGCAATTTTTGTGACGTTTGAGATTATTTGCGACGATTTGCAATTATTAGCGACTATTATCATTTTATGTGATTTTAGTTGACGTCGTTGATCTAACTTGGTTTGTTTTCTTGCAGGTTTCATTCTCGAAGTTTGATTCTGTTCGTTTTAAAGTCAATAATCAGATTTTAAATTTTAAAACGAATTTATTTTATAGATTTGTTTTTCTGATTTAATTTTTGATTTCTCTTCTGCATTAATTTTTGATTCTTCAAAGTAACACCGATTAACGATCAATTTTCAGGTAACAATGTCTGATTCTGAATCAGATCAAGAACTCAAAGAAATTAAAGAGTTAAAAAGAAAGGCAAAGGAAAAGAGTTTTTACAAGCCTATAGCTTCTGCAAAGAAGAACAACAAACTTATCGACAACTTGAGACGTGATAAAGTTTCTCTTAACCAAGATCTGACTGAACTTGGAGAGAAAAGAAAAGCTGTCGAAATTGAAAATCTGGAGTTAAAGAAAAGCAGAAAGTACATCAAAGAACTGAAGGAACAGAAATATCAATTTTGGATTAGTTCTGAGAAACACGCTAAATCTGAAGGAAAGGCAACAATATTAGAGTCTGAAAACACTGAGCTGAAAAGGAAGATTTTTGATTTGCCCTCACAAGACGAGATAAAGGCACTTGAGGAGAAAGATAACCTCTTGAACTGTGAAAACCTTGAGCTTAAAAGTAAACTAACTACTTTTGAAAAGGTATTTGAAAAAGAGAAAGAAGGTTTTGCAAAGGAAAGGCATTTGCTTATACAAAAGTAATCTAATTTTTCAAAGAAATTTCTTGAAGAGAAGAAGAGTCTTGAGCTTATATGTCTAAAACTTTCAACACAGATCTCCGACTTTGAAAAAATTCTGATTATAGAAAGAGAGAAGTTTGAAATTGAACGCAAATCATTTACTAAAAAGAATGGAGAACATTCTTTGAAAATAACTGATTTGGAGAAAGAATTAGACGTTCTAATCAAAGAGTCTGAGAAGAAGAAAGTTGAAGGTTTTAGGGCAAAAAGTTTGAAAGATGATTTTGCAAACGAGAGAAAGATCTTTCAGACTGAGATTTCTAAGCTTACAAAGAAATTATCTGTTTTGTCAACTGACATTATGATAGAGAAGAGGTTAAAATCTGATCTCCAAGAGAAGCTAGATCTAATGTTTGAGAAGAAAAATGTTGTATTTAACAATGACAAGGAACTTGAAGCAGAAAACTCTGATGTTGAATCACCCAATCTTGCTAGTCCAGATACTATTGATCAGTCTCTTTACAGTGATTCAGCTAATTCAGTTTGCGTTTCTAAGACTGCTCCAAGTTCAATCCACAACAATGTTTCTTCAAAGACCCACATTGGATCAAATAGCTCTTCAAAAGATCAGATCCGTACCTCTAATCTGTTTTATGACCCTATCATTGACAAATAGATAATCATTCTTTCAAGAAAGTAAACATGGTTTGGAGAGCTAAAGGATCCGCTCCTGCTCCAAAGTCATTTGTCTCTGTTAAAAGTGACAAGAACAACAAAGCTTTCTACACTAAACCTTTTGTGAAAACTGATCGTGTTTACTCTGTTAATCAGCTGATCAGCTTATCTACACAGAAGTTGTGTTGTTCTTACTGTGGAACAAGTGACTTTGTGAATAAAGACCAAGCTAAGTATTGGTATGGTACTTATAGTATCCCCGATCCTCACTATAATAGGGCATCTAACCGTCAAGGATCCATCAATGGATGGATACTAAAATCCTTCTAATCTGTTATGCAGGAATGTCATGTGCGGTTTAAATTTCTATTATTCACATCACATGACGAACATTCAAAGGTTATGCCAATTTTGAGGGGGAGTACTATCTTATGAAAGGTAAGTGAACTTTAACTGAATTCAAAGACCGTGGTAATTCATTCTGAATAACTTACTTGCGTTTGTTATTCTCCAATTTTTAAATTCCATGATTGCCACGTGTCATTTTTTCTTGACTTAGTTATTTCCATGTCTCACACATTCGTTGATTTTTCGTTGGAAATACACTCGTTTGAATTCCTAGTTGTTTTCCAAGTTCGCTATTTCATGTTAATGATTCAATTCTTTCCTGATATATTAATTGTGACTTGTTCTTCACAATTAATCTTTCTGATCATTGTTTCATTTTTGAACATATAGTGCTTACTGAGTCATTCTGTTTAGCGCTTGATCCTGTTTCTCTTGAAATTCTATATTTCAAATGCTTTTTAATGACTTCTGATTACCTTAGATCAGAACTCGGACTTCATTTTTATGACTTCTGATCATCTCATATCAGGACTCGTTCTTAAATATTTTGACTTCTAAACATTTCAGTTTAGAACTCGTACTTCACTGTTTACTAAATTGTTCTACTCGATGCATGAAAGGAGTGTTAGGAATTACACCGTTTCTATGGTCTATCCAAAACCGGAAGGACCTACCCAAGAAACATATCCATTTATAGATATCAGTGAGGATTCTAGATTGATAGATGAGTTTGGTGTGAAAAGAATATGGTGAGGATGTGACAGGACTTAAAAGAATTATTGGTCCTTACCAAACCGAGTCAGTTATCCGGGTAACCACACAATCTATTCATTCTCGTTCTTTGGAGATGAATATTGAAACAAACATGGACCCAGTGTCGATAACTTGTGTCACCCCACCCAGCCACTCAAGTATCTCACAACAGATGCTTGTTTCACATATTCACGGAGATTTAGCACACAATCTATCTATTCCTCAATCGGAGGTATTAGATATTGAAAAAAGGAAGACATCAGCTACGGTCTCTGAACTTCATATTCTAATCACCGAGTCTATTAATTTTTAACTTGAGTCCTAGGTTAAATCAATTTTTGAGCCAAACAAATATAACTAATTTCTTTCACACATGCACGAGTCTTTGTGATTCCATTTGCATATCTTCGTGATATTGCCATCTTTAATTCAGCATCGGCCCACTCCTTTAATCAATTTATTCTTGACTCGGATTTGGTGGACGTTCCTTTTGACGGTGTCAATCTAACTTGGTCGAACAAATGGGGTACGAAGCGCAGCAAGTTGGACCGTTTTCTGGTTTCAGAGGGCGTGTTTGGTTTTGCACCAAATCTCTCATGCAAGATCCTTGAGAAAGGTATTCCAGATCACTCTCCAATTCTCCTGCATGAGGTTTGGCATGATTATGGCCCCACTCCCTTTCGTTTTTTTCACTCTTGGCTTGATCTGGATGGATTCGATCTGGTGGTTCGGGATTCTTGGAATGTCACTTTTGAGTGGGATCTAAATGCTATGGTTGTTTTTAAGAAAAAGTTGCAACATCTTAAGAATAATCTGAGGGCTTGGAATAATGCGAGAAGGCGTCTTGCGGAGTCGAAAAAACTTCAAATTAATAACGATATCTTGGAGTTGGAGTCGAAAATTGCTAACAATTTAGCTTCTGAAGATGATTTGCACCTCCGCATTACTCTTTTGAAAGAGGCCCGAGATATTGCACATGTGGAAAATCGTGACTTTGCTCAAAAGGCTAAGATCAAGTGGGGTATCGAGGGGGATGAGAACAGTTATTTTTTTCATGCTTCGGTTAATCGGCGGAGGCGTCATATGGCTGTTCGTGGGGTTATGGTAAATGGCGAATGGAAGTTGGAGCCGATTGTCGTGAAACAGGAGTTTCAGCGTCATTATGCTTCTCGTTTTTCTAAAGGAGGGGGCGGCCTCCGCCCTTCCTTTATGTCGTCTCACTTCAAGTGCTTGTCTAGAGGCCAAGTTGCATATCTAGACGCCCGTTTTTCTTGTGAGGAGATTAAGAATGCAGTTTGGGAATGTGGTACTGACAAGGCGCCTGGCCCTGATGGTTTCTCTTTTAGTTTTTTAAAGATATACTGGGATCTAATAAAAGAGGATGTTTTTAATCTTGTTTGGTCTTTTAAAGATGACGCGACTATCCCTAAGGGGTGTAATCCGACTTTCATTGCTTTAATCCCTAAAGTTAATGATCCTAAGTTCACGTCAGATTTTCGACCTATCAGTCTTATAGGGTGCCAATACAAGATCATTGGAAAATTGCTAGCTAACCGTATCAATACTTGCCTGGTACGAAGATACCGGATGGAGTCTGGGTAAAACGGCTTACCGGATGAGACGAGAAGTTACCACTCAAAAACTTACCGAGTGGAAAGGAACCTACCGGACGAGTAGTGCTTACCGGATGATGTGACCTTACCGGACAAAATAATTCACGACTTACCGGGTGAAGAAGATTCTCGCAAAAATTAGCACTTACCGTATGAAAGTTGATTGTGACTTACCGGATGAAGTTGGTTTACCGGATGAAAGTGAATTGAGACTTTCCGGACATGCACTGCAGCTATGGTAAAAACAATTGCCAACTAAATGGAAAAATAAAAAAATTGAGGTCAAAGCATGCACGTGATGGTATCCGTTGTTTGAATAAGCAATCACAAACAAACAATTGAGGTCAAACAAACAATTTGGGTCAAACATTGCGGCTTAAGCAATGAGGTTACCGGAAAAAAAATTGGGGTTACCGGGAAAAATTTGAGAGGTTACCGGGAAAAATTGTATCCGGTAACTTGAAAAAAAATCCACCCGGTAACTTTCAATAATTCTATCCGGTAACTTTTGAGTTACCCGAAAAGTTACCAGGTAACCTTGAGATTTAAGAGAACTTACCCGGAAACAGCGGCTGGTTGAAAAATCGGATCAGGGATCGATAGGGTTGCTTGATTTCATTCCTGTAGGGTTAGATTTTGACCAAAAACACAAAAAACAAACAAACCCAAATCGATTTCAAAGCAAAATATATCCTATTTTTCAATAACCAACACAATAACTTAAGAACACCAAAAACTCAAGAATAGATTTTAAATTGAAAAATTAAAGCCTTTGAGAATCGATGTAAACGCAGATAATAGCAGATATAAACGAGTAAACAATCGAGATTTAACAAACGAATTATTAAATAAATGAAAAAACTTTGCAAACCCGATTGAAGAACGATTTTCTTCAAGAAAAACTGCACTGTTACGAAAACAATTTGGATGCCTTCTGGACATCAAACGATTAATTCAACCGGTCAGAATGTAAAACAAGATGTCCAGAAGCTACTGTCCAAAAATCGTGACGATCCGACGGTTCAATCTCTGGGAATTGGCAAAACGGCTCACTGTGATTTTTCAAAAAAATTCAATACGAATTTTATTCTTTTTCTCGCTTTCGTTCGATTTCTTTCGTGTCTTCAAATCACCGATTCTGCTCTGATACCAATTGTGAATCCCAGTATGATCAGGTAACAACGATTCAATGAGAAATAACAAGAACAATTAATGATTTCAACTTGTCATCCCTCTCATATATATAAATCAAGATAGTTACAAATGTTTGAATGAAAAACACAACTCTCTCTCTCTCTCTAACAATTAAGCTCTCAACTTGTCTAATGAATCGTTAACCTGATTCTAAGGCTAAACATAACCTTATATACCTAGGCCTTAGACAATAAGGCCTAAGCCCATTAATCACAAAGCTAAGCCCAATTAACAATAATTAAGGCTTTTACAATAAATAACCTCTATAATTAAACTAATTACGCTCTATATAATTATTTATATATCTTTCTAATATGTAGGACATTTATGGTCCTAACATATACGTGTTGAGATGAATGGATGTTTGGTGGGTGTGGTGGTATTGCTTATTCGAGGATAAAAGAATGGAGTGGTAGTTGGTGGCTACCTAAAAGAGGGAAACCGTGTGCTTATAGGTCATGGTGAGTTGATGGGTGAGTTGTCGGGTGCCATTGTCATGTTTGCAAAGATGTTGGATCGGTTGCTTTATAATGTTTAGTAGTAGATACGAAATCTTTGGGAATGTTGAATTATTCCTGGTGTGTAAAGGATTTCTCATGAGTGGGATAACCCTGTTTGTGGAACAAGATGTGTGTGGTGGATTCGAGTATTGGGTGTTATTTCATGACGACTTGATTGGATCCTCGAGTGAGTCGTGTGGTTGAACCGTTCGGTTTGACATAATAATGCAAAGGTGTTTTCAACGTATTTAGATTGAATGGAATGAGCACTGTTCTATGCTAACCTTAGGAGGTGGAGATGCCATGTGAATTAAGGGGTGGGGGGGGGGGGTAAACTGGAAGTGGAAGGTTTGGGCATATAACGCAGAAATCAGAAGCGACATTTTTCAAGGTGTCATTGTTGGCTACATAGACTCCTAGTGGAAGTACGAGAAAGAGGATTTGCGTGTATGTGATGGTTTAAGAGTCGAGGAAAGCTAACTTGTGTGGTTGGTCAAGAGTGTGCACCTTCTAGTGAGTTGTTCTTTGGAATCGCGTTTTATGTCTGAGAAGAGAGTAGTCGAATGTAGTTCTCGAGATGAAGGACCATTGGATTAGACTTGGTAGTAGTGTGGGAAATATTCCAAGTGAACATTGTCGTTCCGCGTAAAGCTAATGAGAACAGTTTTGTGTGAGCATGGTTGATCCTTCCTGTTGAGTGGGTGAAACTTGAATTTTTTTCATATATGAATGGACGATTGTTGGATGCAATGAGAAGTTGAATGCGTGCCGTCAAATTTGGTTCGGCTTGGTTGATGGCGGTTTCAGATGTTGGAGTATGGAGGTTCCCTACTTTTAGCTCTGTATAGTGTGGGGTGATGATGTGGTGAGAATGTGTGAATTGATTATCGATGGATTGTAGTCAATGCAACTCAAGCAAGGAAGTGTTATTAGCCTTAGGTGTATTTCGTGTGGGGGATAGTGATTGTGGAATTGTGGGTTATCTGTTGAAGAGGAACATAACTGTGAGTTAAGGTGACATTCGAGGTTGATTTTGTGTTAAGTTGGTGAATCAAGCGTTCGTTATTCTAATAAGGAATGCATGTTGTTGTGGCGTTACCCTCTGTAAATTTGTTCTTTTACGGAAGTGAAGTTGTGTGTGAAACTCTTAAGTAGTTTCAAAACCGTGGGTCTAGGTGTGTGGGCGGTATTGTGTACAGTTGGTCTGAGGTGTCACAATTATGTTACACGATTTATCTGGGGTAAAAGTTGTAGTTAACGGAAAGTGTGAAAATTGTTGGGATAGCCCGTTGTTGAAGGGTCATGCAACATGGGAGCAAGAGAATCCTTAGAGAAGCAAAGAGGTTGGCATGTACGGTTATCTATGAATCTTCCAAGGATAAAGTTGTGTCATGGGAGAGAAGCATTTGGTGACGGAAGTCCCGCGGTTGACCACTAATAAGTCAATCAGATTTGCGAGAAGTTTAGGGGGGCGCAGGACCGCCAAAAGATGTATGCGAAAAAGAGTAGGAAGCCGATTGAATTCATGGTGGGGGATAAGGTGATGCTTAAGGTGTCGCCGTGGAAAGGCGTCATGCGAGTTGGAAGGAAAGGGAAGCTAAGGCCTATGTATGTCGGGCCGTTTGCCATCACCGAACGTGTGGGCGAGGTGGCATACAAGTTGGATTTGCCCGAGGAACTTCGGGGAGTTCATTCGACTTTTCATGTGTCGAATCTATGAAAGTGTCTGGCCGAATAAACCATGTCAGTACCGTTAAAGGACATTCGTGTGGAAAAAAAATTAATCTATGTTGAGGAGCCATTGGCGATCGTAGATCGCAAGGTCAGAATGTTGAAGAACAATGAGATCTCGTTAGTGAAGGTTCAATGGCGTTACCATAAGGAACAAGAAGCAACATGGGAAGTGGAATCAAACATGAGGAACCATTTTCCTCATTTGTTCAAAGATGGAATTCCGAGGACAGAATTCTTTTGAGGGGGGATGCTGTAATAACCGGGTTCATTTTGTAAACAAATATTAAGTCGGTGTGCGAAGTGTGAAAGTTGGGAAGTTGGTGGTTGTTGTGTAAAGTTGAGAAATAGGGTTAAATTCCCTAAAACCCTTCACTTCTCCTCTTTCAGTAAGGGGTGCGGCTAGGGATCTTGTGGAGCAACTTTGCCATTTGGAGAAGAAAGCTTGGATTGGGAGCTAAGGTTTGGGGAATCATCCTGTTCAAGGTAATCTTCTCCTTTTTGTCTCTTCAAATCTTTAACGAATCTGTCTTTAAACCGCGAGTTGAATTTGCTTTCAGCTTCAAGAACTTTGTAGAATCGAAATGCTTGAAGGAGGAAATACTGAATTGTAGCGAACACCACTTGATAAACGATGAGAAGAATTGATCAATTGTAAGCACTTTGAGCTCTTTGGATCTCGGAACAGATCAATCATTCAATTAAAAATCGGTCAACAGTTACTCCCCCTCGGCTTTTGCATGGGGACTTCTTTACTCCCTCTCGGCTTTTGCTAACTCCCCCTCAACTTGATATACCGTGTCTTTGAATCTGTACCCTTTCTCCCCCTCATGATGAGTAGGAGCATCCAGAGCATCATGCACATTCAAAGACAATAGTGACGAGTAGCAAAAATTCCAAATCAAAGCATTAAGAAACCAGAATGGGGTAAATAGCTAACACAAAAACACGTTAGTAACTGTTATCACAACAATTTTAAAAATTGTGTGGCCTATGTTCAGAGTTGGCAATGGGTATCTCTGATAGGACTTCCAGTTATCACTGAAGTAAAATTTTAAAAAATTACTTCTCAAACTGTTCCGGCAATATCACGAAGATATGCAATTGGAATCACAAAGACTCGTGCATGTGTGAAAAAATAAATTTATATCGATTTGGCTCAAAAATTGATTTAACTAAGGACGCAAGTTAAAAATCAATTGACACAGTGAATAGAATGTGAAGTTCGGAGACCGGAGCTGATGTCTTCCTTTTTCAATATCTAAGACCTCCGAGTGAGGAATAGATAGAGTATGTGCTAAATCTCCATGAATATTTGAAATAAGCATCTGTTGTAAGATACTTGAGTGGCTAGGTGGGGTGACACGAGTTATCGACACTGGGTCCATGTCTATTTCAATATTCATCTCCAAAGAACGAGAATGAATAGATTGTGTGGTTACCCGGATAACTGACTCGGTTTGGTAAGGACCAATTAATTCTTTTAAGTCCTGTCACATCCTCACCATTTTCTTTTCTCTCCAAACTCATCTAACAATCTAGACCCCTCACTGTAATCTATAAGGGAAGTGTTTCATGGGTAGGTCCTTCCGGTTCTGGATAGACCATAGAAACGATGTAAGTCCTAACACTCCTTTCATGCTTCGAGTAAATCAGTTTTGAAAAACAGTGAAGAACGAGTTCTAAACTGAAATGTTTAGAAGTAAAACTTTTAAGAGCGAGTCCTGATCTGAGATGATCAGAAGTCATTGTTGAATTAACAGAGTTTAAAGAAACAACATCAAGCGCAAAACAGAATGACTCAGTAAGCACAGTGTTTGCAAGAAAGAGACAATGATCAGAAAGTTTAATTGTGAAGAACAAGTCACAATTATTATATCAGATAAGAATGGAATCATTTGCAAGAAATAGCGAACTTGGAAAACAACTAAGAATTCAAACGGGTGTATTTCCATCGAATAATCAACAAATATGTGAGACATGGAAATAACTAAGTCAAGAAAAATGACACGTGGCAATCATGGAAGTTAAAGTTTGAGAATAACAAACACAAGTAAGTTATCCAGAATGAATTACCACGATCTTTGAATTTAGTTGAAGTTCACTTACCTTTCATAGTACTCCCCCTCAAATGTGGCATAACCTTTGAATGCAGTCATGTGGAAAGAATCTTCTAATTTAAATGCACATGACATTCTGCAAAACAGATTAGACAGATTTTGGTATCCATCTTTTGATGGGTCCTTGTTGGTTAGATGCCCTATGAGGACCTGGGAAACTATAAGTACCATACCAATAGTTAGCACGATCTTTATTCACAAACTCACTTGTTCCACAATAAGAACAACACAGCTTTTGTGTAGATAAGCTGATCAGTTTATTGACAGAGTAAACACGATCAATTTTCACAAAAGGTTTAGCGTGGAAAGCTTTGTTGTTCATTTCATTCTTAACAGAAACGAGTGACTTTGGAGCAGGAGCAGATCCTTTAACTCTCCAAACCATGATTATTTTCTTGAAAGATTGATTATCTTTATTATCAACACGAGAGTTATAGAAAAGATTGGAAGGTCGAATATGATATTTTGAAAAATCATTTGATTTGACAAAATTCTTTGAAGAACGATTTGTAGAAAAAGAACTTGAAGCATAAGAAGGTTGAACACCTTTGAACTTGCTTTCTTCAAGTGATTTGACCTTAACGGATAAAGCATTTCGTTCTTTGAGAATTAAATCAATTTTCTTTTGTAAATCAGATTTAACCATTTGTTCTTTCAAGATCTCGGTTGCTAATCCAGATAATCTTTGTGTAAGTTTAGAAATCTCAGTCTGAAAGAACTTTCTCTCTTTTGCAAAATCATCTTTCAAACATTTAGCTCTAAAGCCTTCAACTTTCCTCTTTTCAGTCTCTGCGCTTAGAATGTCTAATTCTTTCTCCAAATCAGTTATTTTTAAAGAAAGTTCTCCATTCTTTTTAGTAAAAGATTTGCGTTCAGATTCAACCTTCTCTCTTTCTAAAATCAAAACTTTTTCAAAGTCAGAGATCCGTTTTGAAAGTTTTAGACACATAAGCTCAAGACTTTTCTTCTCTTCAAGAGATTTGGTTGAAAGCCCAGATTGCTTTTGATTAAGCATTAGTCTTTCTTTTTCAAAACTTTCCTTTTCCTTTTCAAAAACCTTTTCAAGAGAATTTAGTTTACTTTTAAGCTCAAGGTTTTCACAGTTTAGGAGTTTACCTTTCTCTTCTTCTTCAGTCAGCTTCTCATAACTGTTCCAGATTTGAGATTTCAGTTCCTTCAGTTCTTTGATGTACTTGTTGCACAAGTCATCTGATCGCTTGATATTCTTTTCATGTAGCTTTGCTTTATCTTTCTCACTCTCCTTGATATCACCTCGTGATGATAAATCAGACAACTTCTTTTTCAGCTCAAAGTTTTCAGACTCTAATGCTGTTGCCTTTTCTTCAGATTTGGCAAGCTTCTCAGAACTTTCAATTGTTTGCAATTTCAGTTCCTCCCGTTCTTTGAGGATCTTGTCTCTAAATTCATCTGCTGACTTGATATTGAAATCATACATTTCTTTATAGGCTTTACACGCAGGATTAAAGCAATGCGACATTGTTACCTGAAAATTTGATCGTTAATCGGTGTTGCTTTGAAGAATAAAAAATGCGGAAGAAAAATCAAAAATTAAATCAGAAAAACTAATTTATAAAATAAATTTGTTTCCAAAATTTAAAATTTGATTATTTGACGGTACGAACGAAATCAAGCTTCGATGGTGAAACCTGCGAGAAAGATAAACCAAGTTAGATCAAGAACGACAGTGAAAATCACATAAAATGATAATCGTCGCAAATTATCTCAAAGATCATAAAAATTGCAAATCAATCGTTAAGAAAAATTTGCAACTTTCGTTAAAAACTTTTAATCACGAGACATGCGGTAACTCGGGTACCGACGTGAACTAACCAATCAAAACTTATTAAACACAACTTACCAGATAAAAGTTCTTTACCGGATAAAAGTGCTTTCCAAACAAAGCTTACCGGGTGGAAAAAGAACTTACCGGATAAAAAGAATTGAGATTTACCGGGTGAGATGTACTTTCCGGATCAGATGAGGTTACAGGATAAGAGACAAACAAATACTTACCTGGTACGAAGATACCGGATGGAGTCCGGGTAAAACGGCTTACCGGATGAGACGAGAAGTTACCAATCAAAAACTTACCGAGTGGAAAGGAACTTACCGGACGAGTAGTGCTTACCGGATGATGTGACCTTACCGGACAAAATAATTCACGACTTACCGGGTGAAGAAGATTCTCTCAAAAATTAGCACTTACCGGATGAAAGTTGGCTGTGACTTACCGGATGAAGTTGGTTTACCGGATGAAAGTGAATTGAGACTTTCCGGACATGCACTGCAGCTATGGTAAAAACAATTGCCAACTAAATGGAAAAATAAAAAAATTGAGGTCAAAGCATGCACGTGATGGTATCAGTTGTTTGAATAAGCAATCACAAACAAACAATTGAGGTCAAACAAACAATTTGGGTCAAACATTATGGCTTAAGCAATGAGGTTACCGGAAAAAAAAATTGGGGTTACCGGGAAAAATTTGAGAGGTTACCGGGAAAAATTGTATCCGGTAACTTGAAAAAAAATCCACCCGGTAACTTTCAATAATTCTATCCGGTAACTTTTGAGTTACCCGTAAAGTTACCAGGTAACCTTGAGATTTAAGAGAACTTACCCGGAAACAGCGGCTGGTTGAAAAATCGGATCAGGGATCGATAGGGTTGCTTGATTTCATTCCTGTAGGGTTAGATTTTGACCAAAAACACAAAAAACAAACAAACCCAAATCGATTTCAAAGCAAAATATATCCTATTTTTCAATAACCACCACAATAACTTAAGAACACCAAAAACTCAAGAATAGATTTTAATTTGAAAAATTAAAGCCTTTGAGAATCGATGTAAACGCAGATAACAGCAGATATAAATGAGTAAACAATCGAGATTTAACAAACGAATTATTAAATCAATGAAAAAACTTTGCAAACCCGATTGAAGAACGATTTTCTTCAAGAAAAACTGCACTATTACGAAAACAATTTGGATGCCTTCTGGACCTCAAACGATTAATCCAACCGGTCCGAATGTAAAACAAGATGTCCAGAAGCTACTGTCCACAAATCGTGACGATCCGACGGTTCAATCTCTGGGAATAGGCAAAACGGCTCACTGTGATTTTCTAAAAAAATTCAATACGAATTTTATTCTTTTTCTCGCTTTCGTTCGATTTCTTTCGTGTCTTCAAATCACCGATTCTGCTCTGATACCAATTGTGAATCCCAGTATGATCAGGTAACAACGATTCAATGAGAAATAACAAGAACAATTAATGATTTCAACTTGTCATCCCTCTCATGTATATAAATCAAGATAGTTACAAATGTTTGAATGAAAAACACAACTCTCTCTCTCTAACAATTAAGCTCTCAACTTGTCTAATGAATCGTTAACCTAATTCTAAGGCTAAACATAACCTTATATACCTAGGCCTTAGACAATAAGGCCCAAGCCCATTAATCACAAAGCTAAGCCCAATTAACAATAATTAAGGCTTTTACAATAAATAACCTCTATAATTAAACTAATTACGCTCTATATAATTATTTATATATCTTTCTAATATGTAGGACATTTATGGTCCTAACATATACGTGTTGAGATGAATGGATGTTTGGTGGGTGTGGTGGTATTGCTTATTCGAGGATAAAAGAATGGAGTGGTAGTTGGTGGCTACCTAAGAGAGGGAAACCGTGTGCTTATAGGTCGTGGTGAGTTGATGGGTGAGTTGTCGGGTGCCATTGTCATATTTGCAAAGATGTTGGATCGGTTGCTTTATAATGTTTGGTAGTAGATACGAAATCTTTGGGAATGTTGAATTATTCCTGGTGTGTAAAGGATTTCTCATGAGTGGGATAACCCTGTTTGTGGAACAAGATGTGTGTGGTGGATTCGAGTATTGGGTGTTATTTCATGACGACTTGATTGGATCCTCGAGTGAGTCTTGTGGTTGAACCGTTCGGTTTGACATAGTAATGCAAAGGTGTTTTCAACGTATTTAGATTGAATGGAATGAGCACTGTTCTATGCTAACCTGAGGAGGTGGAGATGCCATGTGAATTAAGGGGGGGGGGGGGGGGGGGTAAACTGGAAGTGGAAGGTTTGGGCATATAACGCAGAAATCAGAAGCGACATTTTTCAGGGTGTCATTGTTGGCTACATAGACTCCTAGTGGAAGTACGAGAAAGAGGATTTGCGTGTATGTGATGGTTTAAGAGTCGAGGAAAGCTAACATGTGTGGTTGGTCAAGAGTGTGCACCTTCTAGTGAGCTGTTCTTTGGAATCGCGTTTTATGTCTGAGAAGAGAGTAGTCGAATGTAGTTCTCGAGATGAAGGACCATTGGATTAGACTTGGTAGTAGTGTGGGAAGTATTCCAAGTGAACATTGTCGTTCAGCGTAAAGCTAATGAGAACAGTTTTGTGTGAGCATGGTTGATCCTTCCTGTTGAGTGGGTGAAACTTGAATTTCTTTCATATATGGATGGACGATTGTTATATGTACTGAGAAGTTGAATGCGTGCCGTCAAATTTGGTTCGGCTTGGTTGACGGCGGTTTCAGATGTTGGAGTATGGAGGTTCCCTACTTTTAGCTCTGTATAGTGTGGGGTGATGATGTGGTGAGAATTTGTGAATTGATTATCGATGGATTGTAGTCAATGCAACTCAGGCAAGGAAGTGTTATTAGCCTTAGGTATATTTCGTGTGGGGGATAGTGATTGTGGAATTGTGGGTTATCTGTTGAAGAGGAACATAACTGTGAGTTAAGGTGACATTCGAGGTTGATTTTGTGTTAAGTTGGTGAATCAAGCGTTCGTTATTCTAATAAGGAATGCATGTTGTTGTGGCGTTACCCTCTGTAAATTTGTTCTTTTACGGAAGTGATGTTGTGTGTGAAACTCTTAAGTCGTTTCAAAACCGTGGGTCTAGGTGTGTGGGCGGTATTGTGTACAGTTGGTCTGAGGTGTCACAATTATGTTACACGATTTATCTGGGGTAAGAGTTGTAGTTAACCGAAAGTGTGAAAATTGTTGGGATAGCCTGTTGTTGAAGGGTCATGCAAAATGGGAGCAAGAGAATCCTTAGAGAAGCAAAGAGGTTGGCATGTACGGTTATCTATGAATCTTCCAAGGATAAAGTTGTGTCATGGGAAAGAAGCATTTGGTGACGGAGGTCCCGCGGTTGACCACTGATAAGTCAATCAGATTTGCGAGAAGTTTAGGGGGGCGCAGGACCGCCAAAAGATGTATGCGAAAAAGAGAAGGAAACCGATTGAATTCATGGTGGGGGATAAGGTGATGCTTAAGGTGTCGCCGTGGAAAGGCGTCATGCGAGTTGGAAGGAAAGGGAAGCTAAGGCCTACGTATGTCGGGCCGTTTGCCATCACCGAACGTGTGGGCGAGGTGGCATACAAGTTGGATTTGCCCGAGGAACTTCGGGGAGTTCATTCGACTTTTCATGTGTCGAATCTGTGAAAGTGTCTGGCCGAATAAATCATGTCAGTACCGTTAAAGGACATTCGTGTGGAAAAAAAAATCTATGTTGAGGAGCCATTGGCGATCGTAGATCGCAAGGTCAGAATGTTGAGTAACAAGGAGATCTCGCTAGTGAAGGTTCAATGGCGTTACCATAAGGAACAAGAAGCAACATGGGAAGTGGAATCAAACATGAGGAACCGTTTTCCTTATTTGTTCAAAGATGGAATTCCGAGGACAGAATTCTTTTGAGGGGGGATGCTGTAATAACCGGGTTCATTTTGTAAACAAATATTAAGTCGGTGTGCGAAGTGTGAAAGTTGGGAAGTTGGTGGCTGTTGTGTAAAGTTGAGAAATAGGGTTAAATTCCCTAAAACCCTTCACTTCTCCTCTTTCAGTAAGGGGTGCGGCTAGGGATCTTGTGGAGCAACTTTGCCATTTGGAGAAGAAAGCTTGGATTGGGAGCTAAGGTTTGGGGAATCATCCTGTTCAAGGTAATCTTCTCCTCTTTGTCCCTTCAATGTAATCAAGAATGATGGAAGTAGTGGGGATTTAATATTCATTATGTTTCACTCAAAGAGACCATTGTGGTCTGTGTGTTTTCTTAGTAATTAATGTGGAAATCGAAAGGAATGGTTTGCTAATCTCCTAGAGATAATACCTCTTTGCTTGTTGTGGGTTAAAGCAAGACTCGTGTGGATCTGTGGATTTGATTATTTTACTCGTTGTGAAATCGCTCGAAGAAAAACCCTGTTGTCCGGGAATCGCCTTACCCGGAAACTCTTGGGAGTCCGAAAATGATTTCCCGGAAGTTGTCGAGGTGTCCGGAAGGTACCGGATTCCGAAAGTGTCCAAAAGGTACCGAAATTCCGAAAGAATCCGAAAGTGTGTGCCCGGAAAAGAGAGATCCGGATACTCCCGGATTGGTTGCGTCCGGAAATCTGGAATCCGGATATTTCTGGATTGAGTGTGTTGAGCTGGAGTCCGGGACTCAGTGTGGCAGTGATGATTTGAGAATATGTTAGGTCTCATGTTAGTGGAATAGAAGTATAGGGACCAGTATTGACATATCTTGTAAATATCCTTTCTTGGGTATAAATAGACAGCTTAAACCTAGATTAGGGTTTAATGACCTCATTACTTCTTGATTACCTTTTGTACGTACGACTACTTCCAAAAGCTTTCTTTTCATTAATTAAAGTGAGATTTGTGACGCTATTACTGATTTGTGTTGATTCATACTATTGTACTTGTTAATCTGGGATCCACAATTGGTATCAGAGCAGAAAGACGATTGATTCAAAGGTAAATTCTTCTATTCTTGTCATTCAATGTTTGTCGATTGTTTCATTGAAAAAGTGATTTTTTTTGCTTTGATTCAAGTGTTAAAACTTGAAATTAAGGCTTGAAAAATTATCTTTATTGTGTTTCAAGAGTCATATCAATGTTTCGTTGAGTTTAATCGAGTTAAAGTTAATCAATTTTGAGATTTTTGTTTTCTGGGTTTTATACACTCTGTTCTTAGTAAAAAAAACTCAATTTTTGCTTCAAAGTGGTTAGTAAATCGATTTGGTCAATTGTTTTTGCTTTCTTTGTTTGTGTGTTTTGGTTCTAAAGTGTTTGCAGCAAGTTTCCAATCAAAAGGGTGCAAATTCGATCTCCATGTACGTTTTTCTTCGACCAGACTTTGAATACGGGACTCTATCTGATTGAGTTCCGGATTCTCTCTTGTACTGGATCCTTTATCATACCGGATCTAATTCCGATTCCGGTGTCATACCGGGTTCACCATACCGGATCTTATTCCGGTTCCGAATTCTAGTTTCGGTTCCACCAAATCCGATATCCAATCCGGATCCGGTCCGTATTTCATTTGCAATCCGACTTTGATTCCGGATTCTACCCAATCCGGATCCTTGTTCCGGTTTCGGATCTCAAATACCGGAATATTGCACTCCGGATCTTACATTCCGGAACCACACACTCCTGATCTTCTATTCCAGATCTTCCATTTCGGATCATATATGCACACTTTTATTTTTGCTTCTATCCGGTGCTATTTTTACCTGTGTTCCTTTCTGCTTATTCCTGATCCTTTGTAGGAATTGCGTTAGGTTACCACTCCCTTAGGAGTTCACGTTAGTTTTGCGTTAGTTTGTGCGTTAGATCACTCTTTTACCTTTGAATCATCCTACTCGTCTTACGATTACACACAAGTGCTCACAATGAATGCTCAAGACGCATTAGCTATCGGATCGGAACTCAAACCTCCGATCTTGTACCGAGGGGAGTACAATGTCTGGAAAGACCGCTTCATGTGCTTCATCGAGACCAAGCCTCTATATGAAGAGATTCTCCGATCGCTGACGGACGGTCCGACTACTCCACTCCTGATGGACGTTCCAGCACATGAAGGCGGGGCTCCAACACGCCAAGTGGCCAAACCTTATGACAAGCTGTCTGCCGAGGAAAAGAGGAAAGTCGATGGAGACAAGCTGGCGAAGACTTATCTTGTATAGATTCTTCCGAACAACATCTATTGTAGCATCGACAGTCACAAGGACACTGCGAAAGGTATATGGGATCAGCTCACGAAGATCATGCAAGGCAGTTGTGAGGGAAATCAGTTGAAGATAACCAACTGCCTCACTCAATATGAAGCCTTTAAAGACAAATGAGGGGAATCACTCACTGAAACCTACGAACGTTTCTGCACACTCCTCAACGACCTGCACAAGAACAACATCTTCAAGACGAACCTCGAGTGCAACATCAAGTTCTTAAACAACCTTCAATCTGAATGGAAGGGATTTGTACTCCACGTTCGTCACAACCGAACTTTAGAAAGTGTTCCGCTGCACGAGCTCTACGAGATGTTGCTTCAAGACGAAGACGATGTTCGTGAACTGATGGGAGATCAGAAGTCTGGAGAAAAGACAAAGGAAGATCCTTTAGCTCTCATGTCTAACAAGAAGGACAAGCAAGTCCAAAGCAGTTCATATAGAGAGGAAGCTCAGAGTGAGTCTGAGCATTAGGACGCAGAACCGGAAAGTGATTCTGATCCAGAGCTTGATAGTATAAAGAAAGTAGTTGCCTTACTATCCCGGGAGTATGCTAGAAAGAATTTCTTCAAGAAACCATCCAACAACAACCATCGTTACTCCACCAATACAAAGCGTCGGGATTATTGAGATAAGTATGAAGGCAAGCGCAAGTCTGATGAAGGAAGAAAATCTGAAGGAAAGTCCGATGATCGAGTTGATGATGAACCAGTGAAATGTTACAACTGTGGAAAGCGAGGTCACTTCGCCAAAGACTGTCGGAAACCTGTAGTACGCAATGTTGAGTACTACAAGACCAAAATGTTGTTGTCAAGGCAGAAGGAAGCTGGTAAAGCGCTGCTGGTGGAAGATGATCACTGGCTCGAACTGACTGAAGACGAAGACGATGACGAGGAAGCTCACATGTGCTATACTGGCCTCAACCCGGAAGAATCTGAATCTGAAGATGACTCTTCCGTAAAGAAGAAGGACAAAGTGATTGCCAGGTATGTGGTTCTTCTAAAGCTGACCTTATTAATCAGATGCAAGTTATGGTGTGTACATTAGATTTTTTTAAACTTAAGATTAAAACCAAAGATGCCCATATCTCTAAGCTAGTGGCTAACGTCAAAGTCAGATACAACACCATAGATAGACTGGCTATTGAAAAGGCTGAGGACAAATGTGTAATAGATAACTATCAATCCGAATGCTCGGCCAATTCAAAAAGAACTGAAATCCTCGAGACTCAAATATCTGAATATACACAAAAGATAGAAAAGTCTCAGGAGGAGTATTCTAAGAGCGTTGTAATTCAAGAGAAAGTTCAAAAAAAAAATGAGTTGTTGACCAATAAGCTTAAGGATCTTGAATCCAAACTTTATAAACTTGGTCAATCTGAACAAACCATCCACTTGAACAAACCAAAGGAATTTAAGTATTACAACTTACAATGGGGACTCGGATATGATAATCCGTGTTACCTAAAGAAAATCTTATCTAAGGTTCCCACACTTTATGAATTCAATTTCATGGGCCTAGATAAGAAATATCCTGAGTATAAGATCAAGTGGACTAAGCCGTCTCAGGAGGATGAGGAAAAAGAAGACCTTAAACGAAAAACAAGAATCCCACTACCAAAAGTAGGGGAAAAGCCTGAAAATGTTGATAACAAATCGGAAGATGAGACGCCTAGGAAGAACGTAAATGTACAAGTTCCTTTCGTTACAAGACTCTTAATGCGTCTTATTTAAAAAAGCAAAACCCCTTACATCTCCAATGATTACTTCGACATTTGTTCGCTTGCTAAAACTGTGGAAACTCCGATTCCTGTTACGGCAACACCAGATGTAGATTCTAACGATAAATCAGAGTTCAAACGTTATGTTCCACCTCTGATTTTGGAAAACATCATTTTTAAACTCGAAGAATCAATTGCGAGGGATAAGGTCATTTATGAAACCGAAAGAACTATACTTTTATCTACTATCGATAAGCTCAAAAAGAACAAAACCGAGTCATTATCCAAATCAGAAAGAGCGAGTTATCGAACCGAGATTGCTAAGTTGACTTCTCAACTGTCCGCCTTGGCGACAGAATCTTTAACGTTGAGAATGGCTAAGGAAAATCCAGTGGATACTCCAATAAAGCATGTCACTCCTGTAACCATCTTGTTTGACTCGTCACCAATTTATTCAGATAGTTCCTCGTGTAAAGCTTTTATAGGAGTGTCCAATGACACAAATGATAAGAATTTGAGCTTTAAAGATAAAGGTAAGGCGATTCAACCCGATTATGTACAAAAGAATCTTTTTCCAGTCTTTGATAATCCATTTAAGGATAACTCCTCGTCCGACTCTGATGGCGAAACCCCACTTGACTCTGCTCGACGGTTTTCTGAGTATATGAATTCCTCGGCTTGTCATGATGATGATATTTCTAAGATTGACTTTGCTCCGAAGCTTGCTAGTCACACCCAATTTTTAGAAAAAATACCCACACCGGTTAATTTTGAGAAAGGAGAGTGTTCCAATTCTAAAACCGTTTCTGAGACCATTTCACAATCTAAATCTAAACGCCGGTCCAAGAAACGTGCTAAAACCGGTAAGAGTTTTAATAGACAACCATTTTACTCAAGCTCCTCTGACAACAACTCTAATGTAATTTCAGATAGAACGGGTCGGGGGAAAGCAGTTCGGAAAGAGTAGGTAGAGAAGAAGGCTAAGATACGACCAGAGAAGACCAAATCATTGAACGTTTTTTCGCATATTAGGAAAAATAACAACAATCATGGTTTTGTTTTGAATAACTCTGTTGAACATGGTTTTGAATTTCCAGTTAAACTTGACTCTGTTCAGCAATTGATTGAATTTGCACGTGATTGTGTTTGTTGTTCTTTGTGTGGATTGAATGCTTTTGTCGTGTCTAAACATGCATCTGATTGGTTTGGTACATATCATGTCTTTAGTTCTAATGCTTATCGTAATTCTTCTCGAAAAAGACCCAGATCTAAACGGGTCTCAAGCAAAGGTGCTGCACCTAACACTCAAGGACCCATTTACAGATGGGTACCTAAACAACCTTAATTTTATTTTACAGCCCGGTCATGTGTGGTTTTTAGACTCTGGATGCCCCAAACACATGACTGGTAAACGGGAGCTGCTCACCAACTTCAAGGAGAAGTACTGTGGTGATGTCAGATTTGGGAATGACAATGTAGCCCCAATCATGGGCTTAGCGACATCGTTCAGGACAACCTCACCATCAAGCGTGTGTCCTACGTCGAAGGCCTCGGTCACAACCTCTTCAGCATCGACCAATTTTACGACAAGAATCTTGAAGTAAATTTTAAGGCGAAGCGGTGCAGTATTCATAACGACGACGGAATGGAGATCCTTGCCGGAACTCGAAGGACGAACCTCTACACCATCAACCTTGCCTCGGTGAAGACCGATAAAGTCGTGTGCCTCCTTTCAAAAGCCACTACTCAACAGAACTGGATATGGCATCGACCGCTCTCACATTTGAACTTCAAGAATATCAACAAGCTGGTGTTTGGTGGACTCGTCAAGGGTATGCCTGAACTACGATTTGCTAAAGAACATCTCTGCTCTGCATGCGAGATGGGTAAGATGAAGAAGGTGTCTCACAAACCGAAGCCGGTTCCCAGCACGTCCAGACCTCTAGAGCTGATCCACATGGATCTCTGCGGCCCTATGCGTGTCCAAAGCGTAAGTCATAAGAAGTACGTATTGGTGATGGTGGACGTGTAACGTCCCAAAAATTACAATAAATTTTGACTTTAAAAATAGGCATTTTAATAAATAAAACCTTATTAAATATCCAACACCGTTTCGTTTGCAATTCAATAATAAATAATCTCAGTAATAATAAACAGCGGAAATTAAATTGTTTAATAATAACTCTAATCTCATGATTATAAAAACTCTTCACGCGCGCCAGTGTGTACCCATCACGCCTTGGAGCCACAAGCACCTGAAAACACATTAAAATAGGAAAGGGTAAGCACAAGGCTTAGTGAATTCAAACCATAAATAGGATCGCAATTATATCAGCATCACCCTTAAACAGCTAGTTATCGCAACCAACTCATACCATGCAATCACGTCTTGCACCCAAATTTATATATACCAAATATACCAGCACATATATTTCTTGGAACATCCATCAAGAAAATATATCACAATTAGTAATAAGTCTTATACTTCTTGGAACGACCATCAAGAAAATATAATCGCAACTCATTATACAAACACATATACTTCTTGGAACATCCATCAAGAAAATATATCACAATTAATAATAAGCCTTATACTTCTTGGAACGACCATCAAGAAAATATAATCGCAACTCATTATACAAACACATATACTTCTTGGAACATCCATCAAGAAAAAAATATATCACAATTAATAATAAGCCTTATACTTCTTGGAACGACCATCAAGAAAATATAATCGCAACTCATTATAAGCCATATACTTCTTGGAACACCCATCAAGAAGTACATCAATCACAGTTCAATATATACACAATTATATATACCCCATAACACAATAATATCAACAAACAATCATAACTATCACACTCGAGCTATAGTAACACAAATATAATTCTCATCCTATATAGTGAGAGAACTCACCTCAAAAACAAAGCTTAGGTCCTCAACAACAACACGAACCGACCAACACCAGCTCACCTTTTTCCACCTAAATAAGTGATATCAAACGTCACCACGACGTCCTAGCCCAAATTCACAACTACTGGATTACAAGTTACAAATTCCAGCTTTTACTCTAAAAACACAGGTCTGTTCGGGACCTGTTTAACCCCTTATAAACTGATAAACCCAGAAAAATTATTCCATAATCACTAAGTCCCATGTCTTAGGGTTCCAGGGACATATCGCACGTGCTCTAACGATTTTTCTACAATTTACTATGAAATTTCTAAAAACAAGACACGAAGCTGTCATGTGCAGACCTTCTGTGAAAACAGCCATTTTACGCCTAGTAAGAGGCTGAACCAGACTTCCGCCAAAACACGAAAAGTGTGCCCGGCACAGAATGTGAACCGTGGGCATCGGATTCGCCTCAATCCGAGCTACGACGGGAAAGTTATGGCCGTCGCAAAACAGTGACAGATTCATACTTTCCACATAAAATGACGATTTTATAAAAACGGTTTAAACGGTTCGGGTTTGCAACTAGGGTTCACCCGATCAGGGTTTTAGGTTACAAGGAGCTGGACACAACCGCGCACCACCGGCAGCCACCTCCGGCAGTGGTGATCGCCGGCGGCGTTTTACGAAAATCCGGCGACGACAAAGAAAACGAGGCAAAAGAACGAGACGAGAAGGGCTTACCATCCTACTCCATCTCGTCACACACACCACACTCACACCACCACTGGGCTGGTGGTTTCCTGGCGGCAACAACCTACAGCCGCCATGGCCGCCAGCGGCGACGGCGGTGGTGGTTTTCCGGTTGATCGACGATGACGAGAAAGAAAGGAAAACAACAAGAAGGAGAAGAAGATTACCTCTCGGCGACGACAACACAACACCACACAACGATTCTGGCAGAAACGGCGACGACGGCAACAGCGGTCTCCCTCCCGGATGCTCCCTCCTTCTCTCTCACGGCGGTCTCCCCCTCTCTCTCTCGACAGCTTCTCTCTCTCGGCAGTCTCTCTCACTCTCGCCGGCGGACAGCAGCGCCGACTGCACTCTCCGGCGGCAGCAGCAGGTAAAGAAGGGAGGAGGTGCACTTGGTTGGGGTTTCACGGCGCTGAACGGAAAAAACGAGAATGAGAACTCTAGGGTTGTCCTTTCCTTCTTTTCGCTTGCTCACCACGAACCTCAAACAACCCAAAACAAAGTGGGGCTCGGTTTAGAAAATGCATGGGCCGACCCCCATGCTACCAAAATCCCTAAAAGATCCATTTGGTCCCTGCCCTTTTCGACCCTTGCACTTTGGTTAAGGTTTTCCCCACCGATAACAGGTTTGATCTTTCTCGTTAATCCCGTTAACCAACAACGTTAAGCGAAGACACAAATTAATTTTTATAAAAATGGGACACACCGGAACACGGGCTTTACAGGACGACTACTCGCGATACACCTGGGTCAAGTTCCTCTGTTCAAAGGACGTGACTCCTGGGGTCATAGTCAACCACCTGAAGGGAGTCCAGAATAACTTGCAGCTAACCGTCATCTCGATTTGCACGGATAACGGAACCGAGTTCAAGAATCACATTATAAGCGACTTTCTCACATCTACTGGAATTTTACACAACTTCTCTGCTGGTAGGACTCCTCAACAGAACGACGTGGTGGAACGACGCAACCGCACTTTAGTGGAAGCGGCACGCACCATGCTGACTCAGTACGATCTTCCGATGTTCTTATCGGCCAAAGCTATAGCAAATGCGTGCTACACTTAGAATAGGTCCATCGTCCACAAGCGCTTCAACAAGACGCCATACGAGCTCATCAACAAACGCACCCCCAATATCAGTTACTTTCACGCGTTTGGGTGCAAGTGCTTCGTGCTGAACGACAAGGATGATCTAGGCAAGCTCAGGCCAAGAGCGGACGAAGGGACTTTCATCGGCTATTCTACCTCTTCAAAAGCATACCGAGTCTACAATAAGAGGACTAAAAGTGTTATAGAGAGTATAAATGTGACCTTCGACGAATTGGTCGATTTGGCTTCTGAATGTACCAGTTCAGAACCCGTGCTTACTGGAGTGATGGCTTCTGATCACTCTAGATCGGAACCCAAGCACACGACAGTAGATCCTTCGTCGTCCAATACGTCAAAATCACATCCTTCTGAGTTAGATCTATTGTTTGAACATTTTTACAATGATTTTCATCTTTCCCCTGTATCTACTAATGCTTCCTTGAATGCAGATGGAGCTGTAGTGGTGTCGACACACATCTCTGGTCCTCCACCAACCCCCAACTCTACATCATCGGAGGACTCGCCCTCTTCACCTGTGATAGAGACGACGCCATCATCAAGGACAGCAACGGTGACCGCGACTCCATCCCCAGTGGTTCAACCCACTCCGTCTTCCCCCAGAACAAGCAACAATACTGACGCAACCGCTGAATTTTCGTCAACTGCTGTTGTTTCCCAACCTGCGGCCACCGACCGATTACATCCGGTTCCATCCCTAGAAGCGGTTCAAAACTTACCCTTGGGCTCCTACATCGATGCTGACAATTCTTAACCTCTTACGAACCCGCTACCTCACACGCAGAAGTGGACTCGAGCGCACCCACCTGAGCAAATCATTGGAGATCCGTCTGCTCCAGTTCAAACTAGAGCAACGAAGGAAACCGAAGACGAAGCTGCCCCTGCACTTCTGAGCAACACTAAAAACGGGCGGCTACGGGAAATGAGTGTCTCTTCTCCATCTTCCTCAACAATATTGAACCAGCGACGGTTAAAGACGCCTTACATGACCCGGACTGGATAATGTCCATGCAGGAGGAGCTGAACTAATTTGAAAGCCTCAAAGTATGGCGCCTGGTCCCTTGCCCGAAGAACAAGACCATTATCGAAACGAAATGGATTTTCAAGAACAAGAGGACGAGAACGGGATCGTTGTTCGGAACAAGACTCGCTTGGTGGCGAAAGGGTATTGACAACAAGAGGGGATCAACTACGAAGAGACGTTCGCACCAGTTTACCGAATCAAAGCTGTTCGGATGTTCCTCGCGTACGCCGCTCACAAAAACTTCACCGTCTTTCAAATGGACGCGAAGAAGGCGTTTCTAAACGGCAAACTCAAGGAGGAAGTCTATGTCTCCCAGCCAGAAGGTTTCGTCAGTAAAGATCACCCCAACCATGTGTATCGCCTCGACAGAGCGCTGTATGGACTCAAGCAAGCACCGAGAGCCTGGTATGACGAATTATCTACTTTTCTCACAAACTCTGGCCTCTCGAAAGGTAAGATCGACACAACCCTTTTCATTAATAGGGAAGGTGAGGACATCATTTTAATTCAAGTCTATGTCGATGACATTATTTTTGGGTCTACGAACCCACAATACTGTTACAAATTTCCAGTCCTCATGAAAGCCCATTTTAAAATGAGTATGATGGGTCAGATGAATTTGTTTCTTGGTCTTCAAGTTAAAAAACTGTCGACCGGGATATTCATCAATCAATACAGGTTCGTTGATGTATTTAACGGGATGTAGGCCGGACATAATATTTTCTACCTTTTTGTGCGCTAGATTTCAATCTAAACCGAAAGAGTCACATCTCATAGCAGTTAAGCGTATTCTTCGTTATTTAAAAGGTACTGCTAATCTTGGCCTTTGGTACCCAAAGGACACAGGTTTTGAACTCACAGCGTTTTCTGATGCTGATCACGCGGGAAGTATGCTCGACCGGAGGAGCACCACGGGTCACGTCTAGTTCCTTGGCGATAAGTTGGTTAGCTGGGCCTCCAAGAAGAAAACTTGCGTCCCCACCTCCATGGCGGAAGCGGAGTACGTGGCCGCGACTAGTTGCTGCTCCCAAGTGATCTGGATGCGAACGCAACTGAAGGACTACGGGTACAACTACTCGAACATCCCGATCTACTGCGACTCCAAGAGTGCCATCGCAATCATGAGCAATCCGGTCAAACATACGAAGACTAAGCATATTCATGTACGCTACCATTTCATCAAAGACCATGTGGAACGAGGTACGGTGGAACTCTACTTCGTAAGTACAGAAAATCAACTAGCAGACCTGTTTACCAAAGCTTTGGACGAGAAACGGTTCAATGAACTCGTGTCCAACCTGGGTATGCTTAATTTGAAAGTTTGAGTCACTATTGTACTTGTCACACCTTTTCTTCACTATGGGATAACTGTCTCTTAACCAGTTACACTTGTCTCGCGATGCAGTTTAGGTGTTTCAAGCACATCGGTGACGTGTACTCTGTATTTATGTTTTAGTGTTTCTTGCGTTTTTCAGTTTTTTACATGCTTCTTTATATGTATTCATCTTGTCTTTGTTGTTCCATTTATTTCCCGAGCTACTAACCGTTTGTTCAACAAGGTGTTTCCTCGAAAGCCAAGTCCCGAAGGTGAGTCCTTTGTCTTTTGTTAGGAAAGTTTCATTTTTGAAAACTTGAGGGGAGAGGTGTCAGTTTGACAAGTCAAGGGGGAACATTGTCAACTAAACAAGTTTAAGGGGAAATTTTTCATGTTTTTGTAAAACGTTTAGGGGGAGAAACTGATTTTTTTTACCGGAGGGTCCAAAGTGGAAATTTTTTAAACTCAGGGTTTATTTTAAAGGTTTTCCAAACTTCAGGGGTATTTTTTGCCAATGATCACAAGTTGGGACAAACTTGGAACCAGGAGAGTTAAGGCACCCGGTACCGGATTCACTTCCGGTATCGACCGGTATAAATACCGGTTTTTCACTCATAATTCTCACAACTTCAAATTCTTTGCGCCATTTCTCTCCCAAACCAACTTTGTGCTTTCAACATGGCTTCTTGCATTTTCCAGGCTCAGATCTTCATCCAAATCATCAGGTATGTACTCTAAACTCAATACAATCGATCTAGCATCATCAAATCGACCTAAACAGAATCCAAATCGATCGATTGCTTCGATTTATACTCGATCAGCGCCGTTAGGGTTTCAAACCCTTTAGGTTCGTCACTTTTCGCCTTAAATCGATGACATTCACATGAAATTGACGCCAACACGATTGGATTAATCGTCGTTCACCATCGATTTTGCCTAAATATCGATCAAATTTGAGTTTGGATATCGATTTCGTCCCGTTTGGATTCCGGGTTCAATTCCGGAAGATGAATGTTCTGGTATTGGTCCCGGTCTCATTAAGTCCGAAAGTATTTTTTTGCTAAGTATTGGTTCCGGTTCTGAACCATGTCTCGGTGTGTAAGTCCCGATACGGGTTCCGGATTAGGTTCCGGATGTTGCCAATCCCGGAATGGGGTCCCGGTTTAGACGAGTTCCGGTTCCGAAACATAACCCATTCTGGGTCCCGGTCCCATACCGGTTCCGGTTTCCATACCGTATCCGATACCTATTCAATTCCGGTATTTTGGGTTCCGGATCCGGTCCCCATTCGGTTCTGAATTTCAATTCGGTTCCAGTTCTTAGGTGGTTCCAGTATGCACTCCGGATCTTCTTCAATTTGAATCCGGGAGTACTATTAAATTGACATTCAATTAGTGACCTGTTTCGGACTGTCACCGACTCTCGTCAACTGTGTCCCATTTAAAGGTGTACACTCACTCCAGGCTCGTCAAGACCTGAGTAGTGACCTGTTTCGGACTGTCACCGACTCTCGGTTTCCAAATCCGAGAATACGAGCCCCAAGACACGTTAATGAGTTATAAAAGCCATGAAAACTCAACACCTTTTGGTCTTAAACAGGTACGATCATGGCACAACCGAATCCACCCCAAGGCGATGCCCCGCTACTTCCCGTAGGTCCGAACCTACCCCTCAGTTCCAACAACCTCCATTTAGACACGTCCAACATTATTTGCCAATGCCCAGTAGTCGTGGAAATACTCAAGCGCGACGCACTCAATCGTGCATTGACAGCCACCGCTCCCGTTCCAACAGTTTATGTGCACCAACTGTGGAGATCACTCACACTCGTTGCACGCGGCCAAAGCTTCGACCTCCAAGGTCGTATTGGCGACTCCCAGGTGCTACTTACACGAGATATCTTCCGCCAGATACTTGAGCTACCAGAAGCGACAACTATTCCAGGAGGAGTTGCCTACGACGCTCCAGTTTTTGATGTCGTCCTTTGCCGGGATTTGCGCGCCCTCGGATATGATGCCGTGCTCAGCCATCCCTCGCACTTTTCGAGAATACATCTCCAGCCAGTATGGTACATCTTGTTCACAATATTGAACATGTGTTTATCATCAATCAACAAAGGAATAGATCAGACAACTGTCAACCTGCTCAGACTGATCCACGGCGTCGTTTACATCCGTCACTTCAACTACGCGTCAACTCTTTGGACAGAACTGATCGAGAAGGTCCTGAAGAAGCAAGGCAACAAACGCCTCACTTTCCTGCTATTCCCGAGATTCCTACAGCTGATCGTCGCTCATTTCATGGGGACGGACCCGACGATTCCTCAACACGCCGATCATGAGGTACTACTTTCAACTCGAATGACTAGGATCTAGAACAAGCAGGTGATTCCAGACCTAGTCCCCATGTTGACATGCTAGCTATCGTAGACCAATCGACACTGAGTGTGATAGCGTATAGGCAAGAGAACAACATAGACGCTCCGATGGTCCGGACAGATCCGGCAGGACCTCCCCAAGGAGCGCACCCCGAGAGACATGAGGGTCCACACACTAGAGGCGGAAGGGTCCGGCGAGCAGGGGCTCCCGACCAGGGTGTGACGAGAGAAAATATTGTGAGGAAAACATGCGTGGGCAGTGCCGGTAGGTCAATACACGATGCTAGCTCGTCAAGACACTCACCCACTCCACCACGTGCACCTACGCCACCTCGAGACGACGATCCAGAATTGCACGACATGGAAGTGGAAGGCATTACGCGTGAACAAGCCGACGAAGAGGCAGCCTCCTCTTCCGGCTCCGAGTCTGGCTCAGCTTCCGAATCAGCTTCCGAGTCCGCCTCTGGCTCCGAGTCAGGATCCGAATCAGTGTCAGAATCTGGTTCTGAGTCAGGGTCTGAGGAATCTGGAAGTGAGTCTACTGAGTCTGACGACAACGACGATGATCCCACACCCCAAACCGAAGCCATATCTGGAGAGAAAAGGAGAGCGGGGGGTGTTATACTGTTATAGTCGAAAAAGAAAGTGAGTAAGTGCGTGAAAGGAGGAGAAAGAAAAAGAACGAGAGTGAACGAGTGATGGAGCAATCTACCCAGATTGCTCCCAACCATCCTCCACCAAGCCAGGCAGCCACATCTGCTACCCCGTCGCATCCGTTGTGACAGGGTATTGAACAAGTCGTCGTGGGCCTAGGGACGCATTTGCACACCCAACCTAGCCACTCAGTTTCCTCTCAAAAGGAAACTGTTTCAACTTCGCACGGGGATACAACATAACTGCCACCAGTTTCTCACTTGGAGAGTTCCAGTGTTGAAACAAGAGAACACCAGCCCCGGTTCTCGACTTCTTTCGGCGCACATACGAGTCTAGATCTATTTGCAGAAATCATTTCTTTGGCTAGGACACCGGTTATATCTACTACTACTGCCGAGACCCTTCATGACTCGACCGAAATACCCAGAGTAAGTCTACCTTTTGGTAGCTTACAACGACAGGGTGGAAGACCTACCACGGCTATCATCAAGCCAACCGTGAGCGCAGGCGGTACTGTGGTGCATTCCACTGTAGTTACTACAACTGGGAGGCTAAGTGCTCCAGGTGTTAGTACTCCGGAGTTCGTCTCCAAGGAAACCATGGACGGCGCCTTAAAGGCTGTCCAAACGGAGATTTTGCAGAAGCTTTCAGATGAGATGGCGTTTATCAGAAGGTCTACCACGGGCAAGGCAGTAGCTTCAGAAGTTCCCCCTGCTCAACCACAGATCAGACTTCTTCACCCAACCCCGAACCTGCAGAACATGAGCATCGAGGCGCTCAAAGCCGCACTCCTCGACAAGCTCTTGTCCCAATCCAACATCGACGCCTCATCTGAAGCCGATTTAGTGAGTATTCTACGCTCACAAACCCAACCACCACCCCAGGCACTCCAACTGATCCACAAGACCAAATCAACACCAAGCTTGATACACTTACCACCACTCTAACTGATGTCAAGAAAACCCTCGAAACTTTATCCGAGAGGGTTTCCAGCTTAGAAGACACGTGTAAGGGTCAAGCACAGGGTTTCAAACGAAGACATGATGAACAGGAGGATCCTGACCAGCATGAGAGGGATAAAAGACTTAGACTGACCGAGCTGTCAACCTCACCGACAGACCCTTCAACCGTCACTCCAGCCGAACCTGAACCACATCAACAGCATGACGACTCAGAAATGGTTCAGGATATTGAGCTATCAACACCGGTCATAGAATTAGTGCCAAAGTCAGCAGACCCAACGGTTGAAAAACCCGAGGGTCAACCAGAAGATGATCTATTGCTGGCGGTTCTGGAGAGGCCAGTCCTAGAGTTAATTGATGAGGACTCTGATGGCAATCCGAAATTAGAAAGAGAATGGAGAGAGAAAGCAGTGCTAGCCATCCAATCCGAGACAGATGCTCTGTGGAATTTCTCCGATGAAGAAGAGTTCATGAACGACGACGACTACGACCAGTTCCTCCTTCAGAGCAAACATGTATCAATCTCTCAGCATGGTGTACACGATACTGCAGGTACTTCCAAACATCCAACTCCAGACCCGGAAACGGCTCAACCTCCACCTGCTCAACCAGCTCGTTGGGAAAGACTCTGGATCTTGGTTCCATTCTTGGAGGAATCACAGAAGAAGATATTTGCTCACTGGATTAGGCCTCTTGACCCGGTCATGTGCCATGGGGTCTCATTTCTGAAAGATCCAGTTCGCACACAGTATTCGGAAGTAATGAAGAGAAGCAGAATGGTCCACGAAGTCTGAACGCGACACAGAGTAACAAAAATCGTGGAGATCATGTCCGACAAAGTTCTAAGCATATGTTTCCCTGTTTTCACCATTAAAAGGGATGACAGAAAGGAATGGACATTCTCGAAAGACGACTTCAGGCGTCTGAACCAGAATGACTTCTCGATATTACTGAAAGAGCTGAAGACATGCACCATCCGACTGTTACCATACACCAAAGCCCTCGAGATGATAAAGACATTCATGAAGTGCACTATCACCCTCGCCTACATCAACGACTTCCAGTTGGGTTTAGAAAGCAATCAGAAGAAGATCAACATACTGAAGCCTGTAAGTACAGGATCTTATCTTACAATCAATATAGAAAGCAGTAATAGAGAAGTTGTATGATCAAGCCGAATTGTATTCAATGATGAACAGAATTACAGATCTAAGAGAAATAGAATCTCAAAGATTACAGAGAATGAATACAAAGATATACGGGAAAAATCAGTTAGCAATGTAGTGCTAACCACTCTATTTATACTGCAACGGACATGTTAAAGCTACAGTACAAATATGAAAGACTAATAGGAACAATACACGTGTCCTAATTAGTTTACAAAATACTAAGTAAAGTATCTCGTCATAAGTTCTGAACAGGTTATTCAGAACTTCTGAACATTCTTCTGATAACGCTTCTCAGATCTTCTGACTCTTTCTCTCAGAACCCTGACTCTTCTTCTCAGAACTTCTGAACCTTTTTATCAGATCTTCAACACTTGGTTTATTGACAAAACTTAGATCTAACAATCTCCCCCTTTTTGTCAAATAAACTTGAATTTTGCATCATCCAGTTCTTTCAGAGCTGGAACAATTTTCTGAAGTAGCACATTTCTCAGATTAAGTCTCTTCTCAATCTTAGCAATAATTTCTTGGATAACTTCCACTTGTTGATTGATTGCTTCTTGAGTTATATTTGCTTGCTTCACTTTCAGCATCTTTTTCTCCAAATTGTGCTTTATGATCCTTAAAGTTCCAGAACAGTATTTTGCAGTTTCCTTTGCTCTGAAGAAGATCTTTCCACTTTTGTTTTTAAAAAATACTCCCAAATCTGGATATTTGTGAATACTTCCAGTCTTTAACACCTTTTTCTGCTCATGATCTGTGTTGGGATTTGCCAGATAAACACATGGCTTTTGTAAATACAGAGCTATTTGGAAATCTGTATAACAGTTCCACCTTAAGATGTAGAACATGGCCTCAATCACCACACTTCTTGTCTTCCTTTCATTTCTGTCTTTGCTTGACTCTTTGAAGCATAGAAAGCTGTGTAATCTGTAGAAGTCAACCACTGATAGTTTCTCAAAATCTGCATCAGTAAAGTAATAAACCTTGCCATCTTCTCTCAGAACTTCAAAGGATAAGTACTCCATCTTTCTGAATTGTTTGACTTTCAGTTCTCTGATTCCTGTGATTAAGAAATATGAATAAACAGCTTGCTTTGACTTGCCAAGACATCTTGATTTTTCTGCCAACCAGATCTGAGTCTCCTTTGGTCTATCATAGTACACATCCAAAAATTGTATCTCTTTAGGATTGAAAAACTCTGGTAAATCAAATTCAAGAAAGTATCCATTCAAATCAATTGACATTTCATCTTCTCTTGGCTCAGATTGTTCAACTTGCTCAATTCTTGTTATCTGCACATTCTGAGGAGTTGTGTCCTGAACTTCTTCAATTTCATCTGAAAGAATTTCATTTACTTCATACTGAGCGGGAAACACAAAGTCACTATGTAACATCTTCTTGGGATTAACTTCAGATAGCAACCATTCACCACAACTTCTGATCTTTCTTCTGAGATTCAACCTCCTTTTCATAGAGTTTACACATCTTTTCTTTAAATTCTCTCTTTCAGTTTTAGCACTTACTTCCATTTCAATCAGTAACCAACTCAGAGTTGCATCACTATATTTTACCAGTTCTTTCAGTTTGAACATTTCAAGTCTCTCTTGAACTATATATGCAAACCCTTCAGTTTCCATTCCTTCATTTACAAACCCCTTCAGATATACATTAAGTCTTGCAATATTTGTTGGACATCTCAGATTGCACTTTACTTTTCTTCCTTCAATGGCTAGTTAAAAATCATACAAATACATATTTCTGACATAGATACCCAGAAGTCTTCTGCATTCAATTTCCATTAAGGCTTCTTCAGTACTAGAAAAGAACTTGACTAGAAAGATCTGATCATCAAGTGTTAGTCTGTGGAAATCAAAACTGGACATGGAAACCTTTGTATTCCTTTCTTTCAGCACTTCCATTCTTACAAATATCAAATCACTGAATTCTTCTTGTTGGAACATCAGAACTTTCTCAATTCTTTTCTGGATATGCAGTCTTGAGTCAGGAATTCTGAATCTGGTTGAGGCTTCTGTATAAATCATCTGAGCTCTTTCATCCATGAAACCATCAACATTGCTCTCTAAAAGCTCATATTCTCCTTCTGTGTGGTAGAGGTTTTCATACATTTCCTCAGGAAAAATGTCATCATGAAATTGTCTGGCCAAAGGTACATCACTTAACTCCAGGATAAAATCACATATAGGTTCTTCTAAAATCTGTAAGTCAATCTTGGGAATCTCAATTGGTTTTCTGAATACATACTCAGACGGCATAAAGTAATCTTCTAATTTCTCATATTCTTCTTCTGTGTTCATCTCATCAGCATAGTTATATCTGAACTCATGCTTAAAATTCTGAGAATAATCAACAGTTCTATCTTCTTCTCCCAACAGATCAATAGGCCTTATCAGTTTTACCCCTTGTTTAATTTTCTGAACATTAAGTGCTCTGACTACCTCACTTTGCATTCTTCTGATCAATTCTTCACTCAACCTCCTTTCTTCTTATTCAGAATCCATCACTTTTTCTTTGTTATACACCACAATATCTGTACATATGTTGACCACTTCACTTTCCACTGTCTCTTCTGATCTCAATACAGATTCCTCAATGGCTTCAGTTTCATCTGAATTTCCTTCCATCTTTGTGTCTAAGTTCAATTCCTCTGTTTTATCTGAATCACCACCATATGTACTTTCCAACTCCATTTCCTCTGTATCTGAGCTATCAATCTGAACTATCTGAATCATTGCCTTTATATTTTCCTGTGTCTGATCTTCTGAACTTTTTGTACTGGCTAAGTGCATATCTGCTATCTCAAAATCTTCTATGCCAATGTCATCATCAGAACTTAACCTCTGTCTTTTCTCCCCCTTTTGATGATCATGAGGCTCATTATCATCAAACTTTCTCTTCAAGTTCTGATTAGAAGTACCTTCAGGTTCAGCTTCTGCAATAGGAACAGGATCAAGAGGCTTTGAAGTAGAAGCCATTGATACACTCAGTGCTTTCAGTATAGATTCTTGCATACCTTGCATTTGTTTTAACATATCTTTTTGAAAACCAGAAATTATATCCATGATCTCCTTTTTGTGAGAATCCAAGGATTTCTTTACATCATCTACTTTGGTTTCAACAGAAATAAACTTTTTCTCCAACACAACTTTCAAATCTGACACCTCATCATTCAAATCCTCCACCTTCTTCTCCAAATTTTCTACTTTTTCCCCCATCTCCTTGTTTTGTTTCTGAATCTTTTCAAATTCAGAAGTTTCTAACAGTGAACCTGAACCAACAGATGGTCCAGTTTTCATGTGCCCAGAGGGCTCATGGCCTGTAGATAACACAAAGTCATCTTGTACAACAGATGCACGTTTGAATGAGGCTTTTGTAATGTTCACCTTACCAGGACTTCCATCCAATCCTCGACACCCAACATTAGGTATGTCTATGAATGTTGTTTCAGGAACACGAAATTCCTGATTTGTGCAAGTGTCAGAAGGAATTTCAGGCTCAATATGAATAGGACTGTGATATTCAGACTCAATGTGTTGAAAAATAGGTTGGGATTGATCACCTCCCTCCAAATGAGTTTGGGATGGTTCCCCTGATTTGTGTGAAACAGTAGCATGTTGAAATGCTTCTGAGTGGGTATGGATGGGTTGATCAAGATCCACCACTAGGTCCATGGTGTTTGTTTCAATATTGGACACCAAGAATTGTGAACCAATAGCAGTTGTGGTTACCTGGTCAAGATTAGCTGGTTCAGAGGCATCTCTTTCTGTTTGAACCTCTGTTAACAATCTCTCATCCTCACCACCCTCATTCTGTTTTTCCTCACCAAGTCTAACCAAGCTCTCAGAATTTTGCCCCTCAATTCTCTCAGAATATTCACCCATTTGAACATCCCCCCCCTCTCTAATTCGACTAGACCCCTCACCTCTTATCTCAGGTTGGTCCTCTTGGGTAGGGATTTGAGGTAATTCAATTCCCATAGAGGTGCAATAAGCTTTTAAAATCTCACTCTCCCTTGGGATATAATTCCTAAGTGATTTTGGCAACAGTTTATGATTTGGATAATTTTCAAGTCTTGTAACTGATGTCATCTTACCCAAGTAGAAAGTAGGACCATGCTCTTCATTTGATCGTCTAGATATGGTTCTATTTTCCTGCATTGCATACCAGATTACAATTTGCCAATACCTTATGTAAGGTATGTATGTCAGAGAAGCATCCTTTGTTTTCCTCTGAATTGCTTTCTGATTTTTCTCAAAGGTATTCTTCATGTCCTCCCACAGTATAGAAGTGTAGTCATAATGCCTATTCTTCACTAAACCTTGAAAGATCTGAAGAATCTGTTTAGAACCTTGATCAGCGGAACTATTCTTTCTTGATAAACACTTATTTACTACATGAAAGAAACAAGCCCAAATAGGTGGCAATTTGTTCCTTCTGAACAAACTGAGAGTCCTCAATCCTTCATTGTATCCCAACTTCATAAACTCTGCTATTAATTCCTCTGTTAAGGGTGAGTCTTCAAAATCTGTCCTTCTTTGTACATCATCTTTCTCTGGTAGATTCAGCATTTCTCTTAGTGCAGAGATAGATAAGGCAAATGTCACTCCTCCAATTTCAGACACAAACATATTATCTTCTAACCTAAGATGTTTCCACCATTGTTGTATGTACTGAACAGGAACATTTTTGCTTCTTGTAAACCATTTTCTATAAGGATGATGTTTGAATAACTCCATGATAATTCTGTGTTCAGGTTTAAATCGAGTTTCCTCAAACAATATAACACAGTTATTTTCAGATAATTTCAACCATTCACTCTCAGGAACAACCCTTTCCACAAAAATAGGTCTATCTGACATAATCGACCCTGCAGCACTCTGTTCATGTTCAATATTAATGTTTACCTCATCTGCATTTCCTTCTGATTCATTCATTTGTTCATCTTCTTCATCATATCTTATTGCCTCTTCCTCTACAGCTCTATTTTGTACTTCATCATTATCCGAATCAGATGAATCCATTATCGATTTTGTAGAATGTAGAGAAATTGGACCA
This sequence comes from Saussurea involucrata, assembly GCA_033807775.1. NCBI lineage: Eukaryota > Viridiplantae > Streptophyta > Magnoliopsida > Asterales > Asteraceae > Saussurea > Saussurea involucrata. The sequence goes on from CM066324.1 coordinate 50,246,189, forward strand.
CTCCTTCGTATTCCAGACATGATTTAAGAAGAAAACAAACTCAAAGAACTCTGGATTTGATTCCTATCTCACTTTTCGCTCTGGAATTTGAGAAGATTTGAAATAGGGATTTTAAGACCTATTTAAAATCCGCGAAGTTGAAAGGTTTGACGGAAAAGCGAAATCAATGTTATAACGGAGTCAACACATTTGAAATGCCACAGAGAATTTAAATGAAATGCGTGGCATAATCAAACAAATATGAAGCTGACACGTGTTAGTGGATAGAATTTTGACTCAAGTCAAAGATCTGAATAACACGCTCAGATGTTTTGACTTTCCTTTATCAGATATCTGATTGTTCTACTCAGAGTTCTGATTCCATAATTCAGAAGAATTTTGCCTTGTAACCAAAATGTCATTTAAAGTCAACTTCTGAAAAATATAAAAGATCTTGATTATTCAGAAGAGGTTTGAACAGATAGAAACACTTTTTATCATCAAAATTCTGTTCATATTATGATGATTTTCAAAAAAATATTTAAAATCTTATATCTGAATATGAAAAATTTTAATTCAGATATAGTTTGAACAACAAAAAAAATTATCATTAAAAGCTTGTTCTTCTTAGAATGATCAGAGATAAGAAATGAAAACAAACCTTTTAAGCGTCACAAAATGATTTCCAAAAAAAATTTTGATGCTCCCCCTTGACTTGAGCATGCATTTGACTATTTATGATACATAAAGATGAGATAAAAAGATAATAGAAGAAGCATAATCCACACAGTTGAAGTATTTGTATTTCTCAAAAATAAATTTTTGAAAGTTAGATTGCTGAAGTATTGACTCAGAATCTCTGACCTTAAGACTCAGAAGTTCTGAACTCAAGACTCAGAGGTTCTGAACTCAAGACTCAGAGGTTCTGAACTCAAGACTCAGAAGTTCTGATCTCAGTACTCAGAAGTTCTGAACTTAAGACTCAGAGTTCTGAGTACACTACTCAGACAATTTTACTTAGAAAAATTTAGCATTTTTAAGAAAAACAAATATTTTCAATTAGTCAGATTAAGCATTCCTATTTTACATATGAGAAAAGAGAATCTTTTGTGATCAAGAGGCTTTGTGAACAAGTCAGCCAATTGATACTTTGTATGCACAAAGTGCATCTCTATAGTTCCTTTTTCTACATAGTCCTTTATAAAATGATACCTCACATCTATATGCTTAGTCTTTGAATGTTGAACAGGGTTCTGAGTAATGGCAATTGCACTTTCTGAGTCACAATAAATGGGAATCTTGTTAAGCTGATATCCATAGTCCATGAGTTGTGTTCTCATCCACAATGTTTGAGAGCATGAAGCAGCAGCATCAACATACTCTGCTTCAGCAGTTGAAGTGGACACACAATTCTGCTTCTTTGATGCCCAACTCACTATTATATCTCCCAAAAAGTGACAAGCACCAGATGTACTCTTTTTGTCCAACCTACTTCCTACATGATCAACATCAGTGAAAGCAGTCAATTTGAAATCAGTTTCTTTCGGATACCATAAACCTAGATCAGGTGATCCTTTGAGATATCTTAAAATCCTTTTGACAGCCAACATATGTGATTCTTTTGGGTTAGATTGAAATCTAGCACAGAAACAGGTAAAAAACATGATATCTGGTCTACTTGCAGTCAGATAAAGTAATGATCCAATCATACCTCTATAGAGTTTGATATCTGCTGAAACACCTTTGAGATCAGCATCTAACTTTATGTTAGTTGCCATAGGTGTTCTCATAGAAGCACAATCAGACATTTTGAACTTTTTCAGAATGTCTCTGACATATTTTCCTTGATTTATAAAAATACCTTTTGGTAATTGTTTGACTTGAAGACCAAGAAAAAAATTCAGCTCACCCATCATGCTCATTTCAAATTCAGATGACATGATTTTTGAAAAATTATCACATAATTCTGGACTGGTAGAACCAAATATTATGTCATCAACATAAATCTGAATTAGAATTAAATCATCACCCTGTTTCTTTAAAAACAAAGTTGTGTCAATCTTACCTTTCTTGAACCCTGAATCTAACAGGTGTTTAGTAAGAGTGTCATACCAGGCTCGTGGTGCTTGTTTTAGACCATATAAAGCTTTGTCTAAAATATAAACATGATCAGGGAATTATGGATCAACAAAACCTTCAGGTTGATGAACATACACCTCTTCATTAAGTTTGCCATTTAGAAATGCTGATTTGACATCCATCTGATACACCTTGAAGTTCTTGTGTGCAACATAGGCCAAAAATATTCTGATTGCCTCTATTCTTGCCACTGGTGCAAATGTCTCATCATAATCAATTCCCTCTTGTTGACAATATCCCTTAGCAACCAATCTTGCCTTGTTTCTGATGACAACACCTGACTCATCCTTTTTGTTTCTGAATACCCATTTAGTTCCATTAATAGATTTACCTTCAGGCTTTGGAATGAGTCTCCAAACTTTATTTCTTTCAAATTGAAGCAATTCCTCTTGCATTGCTGAAATCCAGTCTGGATCCTCTAGGGCTTCATTTGCTTTCTTTGGTCTAATCACACTTAAGAAACCAGCAAACATTGCTTCATTTGCTGTAGCTGATCTGGTCTTTACTCCTGCTGATGGATCACCTATTACTTGATGAATAGGGTGATTTTTAGTCCATTTATTTGCACTAGGGAGTACATCAATCTCTGAATAATTGTTGTTTGCATCATTCTCATCAATGATTGCTTGTAATTCTGAACTGTCCCCTTGTTCGGATGTATGTGTAGAAGTTGCATCCAAGTTTGGATTCTGAGCAATGAAGTCAGAATTCTGAGTGACTTGTTCAGAGTTCTGAGTACAAGAATCAGAATTCTGATTACAAGGTTCAGAATTTTCACCACTTGTATTTATCAGATTTGGACATTCCTCTGATGGACCTTTGTCAGAAATTACAATTGATTGAACTATTTCTGGATTCCTATTTTTCATCTCATTTACTATCTTTGGGTTTTCATATTCTGCATAAGAATCAAAAATCAGTTCTAGAAAAGCATCCTTAAACAGTAAATTGAGTTCTGAACAAATAGGATTAGATTTTGTATCAGAAGTCATTTTTGTCTTGTTCTGCATGAGTTCTGAACTGTATTGTTTAGAAGTCCTCATTCTGGCTTCATCAAAAGTTACATTTATGCTCTCCATCATCCTCTTGGTTCTTCTATTGTAGATTCTGAATGCTTTGGAAGTTAAAGAATAACCCACAAAGTATCCTTCATCTGCCTTTTTATCGAATTTTGCAAGATTTTCTCTGTCTCTAAGAACATAGCACCTTCAACCAAAAACATGAAAGAATTTTATTAATGGTTTTCTTTTATTTATCAGTTCATAAGCAGTCTTATTTAATCTTTTATTGATTAAAGTTCTGTTCTGTGTAAAACATGCAGTTGCAATTGCTTCAGCCCATAGGAAGGTAGGAAGATTTGCATAAGCCAGCATTGTTCTCGCAGCTTCAACTAGAGTTCTGTTTTTCCTTTCAACAACACCATTTTGTTGAGGAGTTCTGACAGCAGAAAAATTGTGAGAAATCCCAGAACTTTCTAAAAAATTCTGAAGAGTCTCATTTCTGAACTCTGTTCCATTATCACTTCTGATTTTCTGAACTGGAAGTTGTAAGAGAACTTGAATCCTTTTGATAAAATTTATCAATGTAGTAGCATCTTCTAACTTAGCTCTTAGGAACTCAACCCATGTGTATCTGGAGAATTCATCAACAATCACAAGCATATATTTCTTTCCTCCCATAGATTGAACTGAAATTGGACCACAAAGATCAGTATGAATCATTTCTAATGGTGCTTTGCAAGATGAGTCCATTTTTAATTTGTGAGAACTCTTTTTCATCTTGCCCATTTCACAAGTTGAGCATAATGATTCTTTTTCAAATTTAAGCTTTGGTAAACCTTTAACCAGATGTTTTGCAACAAGATTATTAAGATCTTTGAAAATCAGATGAGAACATCTTCTGTGCCAAAGCCAGCATTCATTTGCAGTTGAATTTGATAAAAGACAAACTGTATTTAATGTTTTCAATTTTGAAAAATTAACTACAAATAAGTCCATATGTCTTTTGGCCCAGAAGACTTTAACATCATTTTCAGTTAAAATCATGCAACATGTTATTTGAAACTTGATTTGACAAAGACTGTCTAAAAACTGACTTATGCTGAAAAGATTATGTTGTAATCCTTCAACATAGAAAACCTTTTGGATAGTCAGATCCCCTTTAGTTAAATCCCCATAACCTTTGACTTGTCCTTTGCTATTATTTCCAAAGTTTACTGCTCCTCCAGCCTTTTCTGTGAAGTTTGATAGAAAAGACTTCTGACCTGTCATGTGTCTTGAAGCTCCTGAATCTAAAAACCACACATGACAGCCCTGCAAAAGGATCAGTTAGTTTTAGGTACCCATTTTGGAATGGGTCCATCTTTGTTAGTTTTGTCATTGGATTTAACATTAGTGCCTTTTACTTTCCACTCAAAATCTTTCTTCAAACACCACTTTCCTTGCACTTTTATGAAGTCAGAACATTTTCTGCTTACAAACTTGTTTAATTTCTTTTTGAAAGTTGTAACTTTTGATTTTTCAACATTTTCAACTTTCTTTTCTTTTATCTTTTCTTTCTTCTGAGTCTGAAGAACATAAATTTTCTTCTTTTCTGTATTCTGAAGTACAGAAACATTTTTCTTTTCTGAATTCTGAATGTCTTTTCTTATGTATGAAACATAAGTTATTTTGACTAGACATTTATGAGAATATTGGAATGAATCATTTTTACATCTAACACAAACAAGATTTTTCTTTGCAAGTGACAATACATCTGAAACATAAGTCATTTCATTTTTATTGATACTGTTCAGAGTACAATTGCCCTTATTACAAGAATATCTAGCTTTGAGTTCAGAAGTAGATTTCATTCTAAGCTTCTCAAGATTCCTTTTCAGATCATTCAACTTTGCAAGATCATCTTTCCTTTTGCTTTCTTCTTTTTCTGAAAAATTCAACTCCTTTTTGTTAGAAGAATTAGATGATTCACCTTTTTCATATGTACTTGATTCATTAAAGAATTTATCATTTTCTTTTAAAGCATTAATTTTAAAAAGATCATACTCAGTCTTCAGTTTTTCAAGCTCTGTTATTTTCTGAATGAAAATATTCTTTTCTTTCAAAGCTTCTTCAAGTTTATTATCCACATCACAGTAATCATTTTCAAGTTCATCATAAGCTTTCCTTAAGTCCTCAAGTTCTTGACTTATAAGATTAAACTTCTTTTCAAGTTCTAAAAATTCATCTGACTTTGTTTCAGAAAATCCAGTTGAATCAGACTTCTGACTACCTGAGTCAGAGTTCTGATTTACAGACTCAGATGTCTGATCTTTAGACTCAGAGTTCTGACTACAAAGTTCAGAATTCCGACTAGGAGTTTCAGACTATTGATTGACTGTTTCAGAATCTTTACTTGTGTCAAATATGTTCTCAATGTCATGATATGAAAAACTTGGTTGTGTATTTTTGTAGCTGACATTTAAAGAATCATACTTGAATTTAGTATCATTGTATTTTGGCTTCTCATCTGTTGGTTTAGAAACTTCTTTCTTAACCTTTTCTTCTGAAAAAACTGACTTTTCTGTTTTAGACTCAGAAATTTTCTCATCTGACTTTTTAGAGTTTGGTCTTTGCAAATTGTCAGAACTTGTTATAGAACTAGCAGGTCTTATGAAAACTTCAACAATTTCTGGGATTTTTGGCTTAGGAACTTGAAGTTTCAAGTTGATTGGGGCTCTTTTTAAAGTGACATTTTCTTCCAATCCCAATCCCTTCTTTGGGTTGTAAAATCTTGTATCTTTAACATTGCTTATTAAAAGGTTTAATGTTTGCTGAGTCTGACCCCTTTTCAAATTTAGATCTTCCAATTTTTTGATTTTGGTGTATAAATTCTTTCTTTCCTCAAATAACATATCAAATTTTATTTGTAAATCACCTTTTTCATCCATTATTTTTGAAAACTCAACTTTTAGTTCAGAAAGCTTTTTCAACAATTCAGAATTTTCATCTTTAACTTTCTGTTTCTCAGCCTCAGATTCTTCATATTGTTCTTTTATTACTTCTTTTTCAATTCTGAACTTGTTAACCAAATTTCTTTCTCCTTTTATCTGTTTTCTTAGATTAGCAAATTCAGTTTTCATTTCACCAATCTGTGTCATTAACTCTATTTCAAGTGAAGAATGTACCTCAGCAGATGACTCAGAATCAACATCTTCAAAATCAGAATCATCCTCATTCCTCATTTTTGCCATATAGCTTTGCATCTGTGGAAAGTTGATATGATCATCTTCATCAGAAGTGTAGTACAGCCAATTCTCATGTTCAGCCAATAACGCAATTTCATCATCTCTCTTCTTTGCAAGCTGAGCCTTCTTGGTGTAGTATTCATAATCTTTCACAACTTTAACTCTGCAATCCTTGGCATAGTGGCCAGATTTTCCACACTTGAAACACAAATTCTTTTCTTTTCTCTCTTCCTTCTCTTCTTTGTTTTCTTCATTTCTCTCTATTCTCTTTTCACTCTTATTTTCTTCTTTGTCTTCTTTCTTCTTATAATCTGAACTCCCAACTCTCTTATAATTTCCTTGAAATCTACCCTTCCCATACCTCTTGTTGAAAGTATTTGTCAGCAAGGCTAGCTTCTCAGCCATTATCTTGATATCTTCATCATCTTCTGATCCTTCTTCCTTGTCAGATTCCTCCAGACTTGGTATCTTTGATAGATATGCAGTCTTTTTGGGTGCTTTGATTGCTTTGGACTTTGATAAGAATGCTAACTGATCAGCAACATTTTTCTTCTCTTCCACAACTAACTTGACAGAGTCTTCATGTTGATTAAGAACACAGAACAGATCATTTAAGTCTTCTTCACACATATCCTTGTTCATTTGCAGACTTATAGCAAATGATGACCATTCTGAATTTAGACTGTTCAGAAATTTGTAATTTATTTCTGACTTCGTTTTCTTCAGTCCATTTCTTCTCTAATCATTTAGAATAGTACAAAATTTACTGTATGTCTGTGTCAAACTTTCTGACTCTTTTGCTTTGAACCTTTCATAAGCATTTATGCTTTGATTTAACTTTGCCTGAATAGATCTCACAGTTCCTAACATCTGCCTTTCCAATTCGTCCCACATTTCTTTAGCTGATGATCCACTGTCAATCCTGTTAAGAACCTCATTTGGGACAGCCAAAGTCATCAAAGTAATTGCTCTTTTGTCGATAGCATGTCTATTCTTCTGTTCAGCTGTGTATTGGAAATAATTCTTCTTCACCCTGGTCGCTGGAATTTCTGGAGTTGTCTCTGTAGCAGGGGTTGCAGCAACATCGATATACACTTCAATTGGACCTTCTCGAATAGAGACCATAAGATTTTCATCAATGTTGTCTAGAAATTGGATCATACGAATTTTCCATTGCTGATACTCTTCTGGTATAAGAACAGGCGGCTTGGTTTCAGATCCCATGGCTAGATATTCTTTAGAAGACATGATTGTAAGAAAATTCAACAGAAAGACAAATTCGAGTTTCTTGATCGAAATGTAACATGTAATTCAAGAATTGCCAAGAATTCAAGAACTAGCCCTAGCAGCGGAATCGATTTTTGAACGAATCAAGAAATCTTCAAGAAATTGATCAATCGATCTTCGCAATCACAAGCTTGAATGAATTTGTTTGTTGATTGGCTCTGATACCAATTGTAAGTACAGGATCTTATCTTACAATCAATATAGAAAGCAGTAATAGAGAAGTTGTATGATCAAGCCCAATTGTATTCAATGATGAACAGAATTACAGATCTAAGAGAAAGAGAATCTCAAAGATTACAGAGAATGAATACAAAGATATACGGGAAAAATCAGTTAGCAATGTAGTGCTAACCACTCTATTTATACTGCAACGGACATGTTAAAGCTACAGTACAAATATGAAAGACTAATAGGAACAATACACGTGTCCTAATTAGTTTACAAAATACTAAGTAAAGTATCTCGTCATAAGTTCTGAACAGGTTATTCAGAACTTCTGAACATTCTTCTGATAACGTTTCTCAGATCTTCTGACTCTTTCTCTCAGAACTCTGACTCTTCTTCTCAGAACTTCTGAACCTTCTTATCAGATCTTCAACACTTGGTTTATTGACAAAACTCAGATCTAACAAAGCCCAATCTTAATCTTCCCGAAGATGTTCTGGTACATACTATCTTGTCCAAACCAGAAACTGGGATTGTGTATCTGAATGAAAAAGGGGAGAAACGATATACGAGGATCAATGAGCTGCACATGTTTAGTGAGGGAACTTTGATGAACATACAGAACATGCTGAAAAAGATCATTGAAGAAGAAGAGAAAGAGTCGTTGGAGAACTACGCGAACGTCAGAAAATATCTAGCCGAAGAGCTTCTCAGAGCGATTGAAGAAAGGCTAGAGTTTAGGAAATCCATTCGGCACTTCGAGATATTGCTCGCTATTCGAAAGCGATATGTCCCTAACTGACGTGAGATCGAACTTCAATTCCAAGGGGGAGATTGTTAGGTCTCATGTTAGTGGAATAGAAGTATAGGGACCAGTATTGACATATCTTGTAAATATCCTTTCTTGGGTATAAATAGATATCTTAAACCTAGATTAGGGTTTAATGACCTCATTACTTCTTGATTACCTTTTGTACGTACGGCTACTTCCAAAAGCTTTATGTTCATTAATCAAAGTGAGATTTGTGATGCTATTACTGATTTGTGTTGATTCATACTATTGCACTTGTTAATCTGGGATCCACAGAATACCTTGGGGTTTGGGTGTTTTGCGGGTAGTTGAGTGACTTATCCATTCTTGTGTGTTGGCGCCAATGTAGGTACGGATAGAGGATAGTGGTTCCAAACTTAGCGTGGATGTCAGGTGAGTCTTTCTAAACCTAAAACTTATACAAGTGTGATTACTTATACATGTATTCAACTGCATACATATCAACTACTTTTAATTACGAAGCAACTGCATACATATTAACTGCTTTTAATTACGAAGCAAAGAGTGTGTGTAACGGAAGGAACAATTTAAATGTATGTAGACATGCTATGGCTATGGTGTGAAATGGGGGGGGGGGTTGTGTCCCATAATATATATATATATATATATATATATATATATATATATATATATATATATATATATATATGTGAATTTGTTTCATATATGGGCGGTGTATGCCCTATTATGCTTTCACGGTGTGTGTGGCTATAGCATGTGTCATTGTGTGCATATCATGTTAAGCGTGTTTCGTTATGATTTTTGTATAAACTCTTTTGTAGCTATTTTATAAATTGTGATATTTTTGGCGTGGCCTTGTATTGAGGGAACTCACTAGACCTTATGGTCTAACCCTCGTTTTCAAAACTAAAAACCTTTCAGGTGAGCAGGTAGATAAGGGTAAGGGTAAGCTGTGAGATCAGAGTTGGCTTGAAGAGCACGGATTTGAATATTTTGTTAGTTGTCTGAATAGATATCTTTTTGTGTTTATTCTCAGCTGTAAGCCGGTTGTTTTGCCAACCGTTGAACTTAGCATTTTTTTGTAAGTCTTTTGGCAACCGTTTGGTTTTGGGATATTTTTGCATGCGTGTTTTGCTATGATTTAAAGTGGGTTGTTACAAATAGATATTGCCTTTTATTCATGGTGAGTATATCTATTACTTTCATAGTGAAAAAACATGTAATTTTATTCTCTTTGAATAAAATTTAATATCCAAAGTGAATATGACTTGTTCTGCGTATTGCATTTCATTCATGGTGAATAAATCTATATCATACATAGTGAATAAAAAAAGATATGTCAAAAATATTATTGAAATTCAAAAAAATCATCATATGAATTGTTTTATTGATCAATATTCAAAATGAATTAAAAAGGAAAGTAAAGATTAATACCACTATTACAAACTAAAAAAGCTCTACTTACTAACATCATTTCTCGATGGGCAATTGTGTGAGTCATGGTTAGACATTTTACTACACAACCTACACAATCTCTTTGCCTTTTTACTCTTTTCAATTGCTTTTTCTTTACTAGTCTTCAACCTCTTGCCCGTACCACAACCTTTGTTTCTTATTGGTTTAGGATTATGAATATCAACAACTTCTGGTTTTGACACACCAAGCAACGACTACATCACCTCTTCGGTACTGCGATGAGGAACACTACATCTACTGGCCTCCAAATTACTCTTCAAATCCTGAATTTTCAAAACAAAGTCTTCAAGCTTGTCCATATCATCAACTACTAGACAAATGGAGTAATCAAAGGCAGCTTGAACATCATTTTCGAGTTTCTCACGACGATCGTTTCTTTCTCCATACCAATGACGTTTCTTCAACAATTCAGAAGAAATGAGATATTTTCTCCAACGTTTCACTATATATTGCAACGGTATCTCTTCAATGCACATATCCTTTAATACACAAAAAATATGACGACATTGCAAACCATAATGATGGTAAAACAAGCAGCTACAATCCAAAGAACCAGTGGTCTTATTATGCACAACCTGCAAATAAATTCAAATAACTTCATTATTCACAATGAATAATAAGTTAAAATTAACATAAAATTAACTCCAACTTTATTCAGCCTGAATAAAGGGTAGATATTCAGTATGAATTTAACTTAAACTTTTAATCTATACCTAATATTCAGACTGAATAATACAAAAGAAAAAGTGACTGGTTATCATTATGAATATCTAAACGAAACGAACCTTGTGATCAGACTCTTTTACATATGCTTCTAGATTTGAACTGGATTCACCATCTTTCTTTTTATGTTGAACCTTCTTCTTCTCAACCACAACAATAATATTAGAATCATCTACCAAACTCACAGATGATTGGAAACAGGACTAAACAGATTCATTTATCTCATTCTGAACATCTCTGAATACAACACGAGTATATATCTTGGAAGCATGAACCTCAATTGGAAGTGGCGTACTAAACTTTGGTACGGTTGTTCTTGCCTGGTGATTAAGCAACCTATGATTATTCCGTTGTTTGTCCAGAGCAGAATCAAATGAGTCAATAAAAGCCATAAGGTTTGCACCATGATGAAAAAATAGTGAAAAGAATGAATTTTCACTATCAGATCTTGAAGTCGTTCTCATTAGCCGAGCCATAGGAATATCTCTATAAAATGATGGAATTCATCTATTCCTATAATCATACATATAAGACAACCACTTGTGGCCAACAAGATCAAATTCATCAAGTAAAGATTTCCATCTATCTTCAAATTGAGTAGCATCAATGTGTTCATCCCATATAAGAGCATGAAACCTTTTCTTGAAATCAGTATTTGAAATAATATTGGAAGAAATCTGAAAACAAAGAAGATAGAATGCAATCAACATGAATACTTTCACTATTCACTCTGAATACTTTAACTATTCAGAATGAATAAAGATGATAGAAAATGAAAATTTGAAGATGAGAAGAATTATTCAGTATGAATATATTTAATATTCAAAATGAATAATAAATATTATTCGGTATGAATAAAGAAATATCTTCAAAGGCAATTTTGTGCTAATGTGCCACATACAAAACCGGTGCCTTGAGTCTGGAAAGACTTCATAAACAACTTGCTTAATAGCAGGACACTGATCTATAACAATCAACTTTGGTTGCTTGCCAAAAGATTTCAAGAAAGAATGAAGCAACCATTTGTAAGCTTCAATATTTTCACCATCGAGAAGACGAACACCAAGAGTTACACAGTTCTTGTGATTGTCAATTCCTGTGAATGGGACGAATACCATACAATACCTAAAACACATATAATTAATAGAAGTTATAAACAAAAACAAATACTAAAAGAACGTATAAAATAAAAGAACAAATACTTACTTATTTGTTCGGAAGGTTGCATCAAATGAAACAATGTCACCAAACTCTTCAAAGTTGCATTTACTGTTTGGTCGGCCCAAAAAACATAAATCAACATACCTTCATCGCATTTATATTCAAATGAATAGTTTGGCACATACAGTTTTCTGTTATTCATTTTCCTAACAAATAAATTTGCATCGGTATCTCCAATGAAACAATAACGATCCCGTTGAAAATTTTTATACTCAACCTTAGTCCCACCAACCATTTCATACCGACCCTTCAACTAACAAAGAATGTTATGTGCTTGTGTAACACCGATATTTGCATTGGACATCTTAAGAATCCACCTTTGCTGAGAATAGTCTAATTTCCGACTACTTTTCAACAAGTGCTTCGAATCTTCATCAAATAAACAATGATTATGTTTCTCTTCAAATGCATATAATCTAAACGACCTCGCACGAGGAACAACCTTGAACTAGCTAAAAGCCCATAAGCTAATTATAAAGCTAACTAAAAAGCCCATACACTTTTCTTTATAAAACATTTAATTAAATTAGGAGCTAATTTAATCTAACAATCTCCCCCTAATATTTTATAAAGAAAGCATCATCTTAAAGTCTCCCCCTTGCTTTATTTAGAAACTTTGGTGTTCCGTTCTTCGAGTCTTCAAAGCATCACTAGCTCCCCCTCAAATGTAGGCTCATATTCTTGAAAGACCGAGACAATTAACCCCATTTTGTCCATCTTTCATGTCTCAACTTCACCGCTGTTTTAACCATCAAGGATCCTTTTTGAGAGAAAACATAAGTCACGCACATTGAACCCCAGCCTCTTAGCTCTCCAACGAGCTATAATTCATCCATTTTGGATGAAACACGAGTGAGTTGTGCAAGTTTTCCCTCAGCTGCGCATAACGGTCGTCAAAATAGAAAATTTGACGCCTAAGATCCCGTTGAGTAAGCATTCAGCACCGGGCTTTAAACATGAATAACAGAAGAGTGAGTGACAATCAATATGTCATAATAGCATCATGAAACCGTGAAGAACCTTCAAGAGAACACCGTTCTTGAAAGCGGAAGAGCTCGAGTGAAATGCAATGCTTTCGGTCCAGCAAGAGTCCATTGACTTTGACACAGATTCTGACCATTAAGAACACTGATTCAGACCAAACTCAAAACATGAAAAAGTTTCATCTGTGTGTTAGGAATTCAACCCAACTAGAATCATGCGAGTCGGACCATTGAGTAAAATGTTGTACACGTGTTTCTGAAACAGCACAAAGCTAACAGAAAAATCTGAAAATTTCGGGCTTCGGGCTTTTGGCTTATTGCTCACAGAAGCTCTGCACATCAGTACAGAGGCTCTGGTCAGCCTCACAGAGGCTCTGTGATCTGCCTCTGTCACTTCTCTGTTTTGCTCTTAGAACCTAATGTTTCTGCGTATACACACCTTCTGTCGTACACCTTTGGCACGTCTTCCGGAAAGCCTTTGCAGAGGCTCTGTGCACATCCACAGAGGCTCTGGACAAACTCACAGAGCTTCTGTGGTTAAGCTCTGTAAGCTTGATTAAACTCTCGTTGAATTCTTCTTTTGCAGATGTGATCTGATCTATTACTCTTTGAAGAAAGCATCCTCTTTAGTCTTCTGCGGTTAAGCTCTTTGTACGTGTGCAGCCTCTGTGCTCAGCCTCAGAGGCTCTGTAAACCAGCCTCAGAGGCTCTGTGATCTCCCTCTGTATAGCTTGTGTCTCTTTATAGAGGCTCTGCACAAACCTATGCACGGTAACCTCTGCACATAACAACCTCTGGCAGATAACTTACACTAACTTTGACACTGATTTAGACCATTATAGCTCTGTAGTTTCCAAATACTCAAAACATAAAAAATCTTCATTTGTTTGTTATATGTTCAGATCATTTTGAATCACCTCTTTTGGAGCTAGTACAAAAAAGATATGGTTGAATTGCCACAGTCGCACAGATCTGTCCATCAGCTTTCCATCAGCACACTGTTGTCCAATTCAACGATGCGTTTGACACTTCTAAAGTTCGAATCTGTTAAAGCTCAAAACATGAAATTTGTTCATCAATATGTTTTCAATCCATGGATTTTTGAATCGCATCGATTGGTGCCTTGATGAGTGAGATATGATCAATTTACTGCAGCATCGCAAAATTTTCAGCATGCTGGAATTTTTCTCCAATTATATCAAATGCTCATCAACACCGATTTGATGTAAAAATAAGCCGATCTCCATAAATCTTTTAAAACGATAAGTGAAAATACTCAGATCTCTAATTGATCAGGTCAGAAAAACTGATTAGAAGCACTCAAAGGTATAAAATCTTTTCAGATCAAACTTTGAATATGTAGCACAACACCAAAATCTTTCTCAAACATCATTTTCACGACTCAAATGATTTTGTTTTTTATTTAAATGATTATGAGCAGCGGAAGACAAATAAAATCTGAGTAAAACTTGGATTTAAATAAAGGTCAGATCAAAGATCAACAACCTTACTACCAAGATGCAAAAAAAAAAATGCTATGGACTTAAGCACACACAAGGATGAGATCATAGATCAACCATCTACTTAGTGCTATCAAATATTAGACCAACGAATGAGAAATAATCAAAACACAAACATGTAATAAATCAGATCAGATTTAACCCAAATAGAATCAAATCCTCACTCAGACATTTCAACGAACATGTGGTGTGCAGAATCAGATTTTGTGAAGAAACAATGAGATTTTCTGTCAAAACTTATCCAGATCTGATTCAGATCAAAAATGGATTTCAAATATGCACAAAACAGAAAAAATAAACAATATAATGATATTTGTGTTTAGGCTCATGTGATTGAATCAATCTAAGCACCAAAACAACAAATAAACCATCTAATCTTCTATTGTTGCCATAGATGACCGATTTTGAAGAAACGTTTCTTCAATCGGCTCTGATACGAATTGGTGATCCCAGTTTCAAGCAAACAATAGAAGAAATCCATAGAAAATAGAGATAAGATGAATATTAAGAACATAATATTCAAGAACTCATCTCATATGCCTTGATTGATTCAATATGGATGGGAAATTAGAAAAAACACCACACTTTTACATTTGATCGACTCTCATGTGAAAACACCTAGTCTGTGTGTGTTTGTGTGTTTCTTCTAAATGACCTAAAAGAAAAATGGAACCCTAAAATCATTTATAAAGGGTCCATTTACAATATAAAAAGGGCTAAGCTCATACAACTAGCTAAAACCCATAAGCTAATTATAAAGCTAACTAAAAAGCCCATACACTTTTCTTTATAAAACATTTAATTAAATTATGAGCTAATTTAATCTAACAAACATGATCATAAGCATTAACAAAAATGAATGCTTGATCAACAAAAAGTGTAGAATTCTCAACAGGAACAGAATCCATAGAAACAGAGTAAAATAACAAGAAATTAGAGATTTGCAGGAATCAGACGAATTCTACAATTTCGACCTAAATAGAACAAATCGAATAACACTAATGATTTGAGGAAGGAAGCAATCGTGATAGATGAAAAAGAATCGAGAAATCGGAGATATTTGAGGAAAGAAGCAATCGTGATGAGAGAAACTAGGAAACAATCAATAAGATAACAAGATATAAGGAAACAATATCAAATACTAAAACTGAAAAATGAAGAATCTGACAAAAATACCCCTGAAGCCGGATATCATAATCGACTTCAATTTGGCTGCGATCAAGGGATAGGATATGTCCTCACGTTCACAATTGAAGATGAGTTTTCATTTGAACTTTCCTCTCTCTCTCTCTCTCTCTCTATATATATATATATATATATATGAATCACAAAGGTTCATATATGAACACAAAGGTTCATATATGAATTAGTTAAAAAAAATTATATATGAATCACAAAGTTTCATATATGAACACAAAGTTTCATATATGAATTAGTTAATTATTTCAACTGATTCATATATGAACCTATAGTTAATTAGTTTCATATATGAAATACAAAGGTTCATATATGAATCACAAGATTCATATATAAATTAGTTATAAAGAGTTCATATGTGAATTATAAAGGTTCATATATGAACGTATAGTTCAAATGTGAATCACACAGATTCATATATGAACTCATCTCGTGTTTTTTGTAAAAGTTACAAATTTGCCCTTATATTTTTGGAACAACCGCAACTTTTGACCAGTCAAAGCCGCAACATTTGACCAGTCAAAGCCGCAACTTTTGACCAATTATAACCGATCTTGACCGAATAAATGGCCAAAATTACTTCTCTATTTCTAAAAAAAAATTCACTTCTCTTTTGAACCTAAGGCTATATATATATATATATATATATATATATATAAGGGGGGCATTCAAGGGAGAACTAAGTTATCTTTGAAAACTGTGAGATCCAATCTCAACCACAAATCAAACGATAAATTAGTAAATTAATAATTTTGGTAATTTGATTTAAATTTTCAATTAAAGGACATTTTGGGTATTTTAAAATATCATCTCTCCTCTCTCCTCTCTCCTCTCTCATCTCTTATCTCTCATCTCTCCGACGAAAACCAGTTACACAATAGGCATTGTGATACCCAAAACACATAAATACAATTGTGATACTCAAAATACGTAAATACCATTGTGATACCCAAAATAAATACAATACCCATAATGATATCGATTGCAATACCCATTGTGATTCCGCTGTGAAATCCACTAACACCCACTATGATACCAATTGTGATACCACCGTGAGAAGGATTAGAGAGAGATGTATCACCAACTGCGATACCACCGTGATACCAATTATGATACCACCGTGAAAAGGATAAGTGAGAGGTATCACCAACTGTGATACCACCGCGAGAAGGATAAGAGAGAGGTATCACCAACTGTGATATCATTGTGATACCAATTGTGGGCTTCAAAACAATCTCATGGTTTCTCACCGTACTCCGCCAACCCTAAACCAACTTCCCTACAACATCTCCGACTCTTCCCTTTTCCAACCAGGTGACTGACTCCGACAATGATATCATCATTTTCTCCGCAGAGATGAATAGCTGGTCCAAAGCTCGGTAACTCGGAAAAATCCAACCCACCATGGAAGAGTTGAATGAATATGGAGCGTATGAGAACAAAGAACTCGGTCTAGGTGGCTATTTTTTCGGTCGTCGACCTCCCCGCATTTGAGGCACTCATTCCCGACTATCCGACACTGACCAAAATGTTTACTTCGACATTTCGAACACCAACTTGGTTCCCGGCGAGGTGCATAACGAACGTTCTTTCCAAATGATTTGAATTTCTGAGAAGACTCCGACCGACCTTCCCACTTCCGTTTCTCTCCCACGGGTGTCTTTTCTTCTTTATCCTTTGCATACACTTCCTCTATAACTTTTGCTTCTTCAATCGTCTCTCTCAACGTTGAAGCTTTTGAACTCCTTACCCTTGACATCATATCTGTTGGCAAACCCTTCAAATAAGCTTTAACTTTGTCTTTCTCAGTCGGAGCCACATGCCCCACTAAGTTCAGCTTTTCCATGAAAAATTCCGTATACTTCCTCACAGTGGAAGTACCTTTCTTAAGAGTCCGAAACTCTTCTTCAATCCTATCCATCTCATTTTCATTACAGTATTCTTCCAGAATCTTTTTTTTGAATGACTCCCAAGTCATAGTTGTCAAGACCGGAGCCGAAATTGTAGCCGTCACTACATTCCACCAAGTCAGCGCATTACCTTTTAGCAATTGAGATGCAAATCTAACCTTTGACTTCTCATCGCATTCACAAGCTCGGAAAGCTTGTTCCATTTCCCTGATCCAGTTCATGCAGGCTACTGGATTATCTGCTCTTTTAAACTCTGGCGGTTTACAACTTAGGAACGTTTTATATGAGCAGATTCTTTCAACTCTCCTTTCCGCCTCTAACCCAGGGTTACCAACTGGATTTATTACCCCAGTATCAGTTCCCGTTCGACGTAGCTCCGTACTTCAATCGTTCAATACTTTCATAAACATTTTGGCTTGTTTTTTCCATTGCTGTATTCATCATTCTTGTCATGTTTTCCATCATACGAGATTCCATTGTCGATTCAGGCGTTTCTTGGCTGGTGGTACTGGTACCCGTTCTATGTACCTGACTATCCGCTCCTCCAGTAAAATGTAACCTCGGCGGGCTCTCATGAGTTTCGCCCGTTCCAGGTTGTCCCTCCAACCCCCAATCATTTACTGCTCTGTCCTCCGAAGAATTAGAGGACCTCGGTGGCGTATTCGCCATCTTTCTGATATAACACAAAGAAATAACCATAAGAAATGGTTACATACAGCTAGACATACAAAACGTACTTTACCGATCATTAGTCACTGTGACAATTTAGAAACAAGTATGCTGGTGTAACAATATATTCATAATAAAGTAGCTAATTGGAATTGTGAACATATCATACAGGAGAATCCTCGTTACCATCATTACAGTACTAATTTCACGTATTTCCGTCACTCTAAGACTATCCCGTCTTAGTACTTCTACCCATATCTCTCATATCATAACTTAATTCATCTCAGCTTAAGTCTAGGTATCTCATTAGCATACCTAGTTCGCTTATACTATTGCTCTGATACCATATTGTAACACCTTAAAAATCAGGGCTAAATTAAACTTCAATTGTAACAAGTTATGACAAAACAACATCCAAACTTTTATATAAGAAGAGAATTAACTATGAGGTTTCATAATTACAAACATGGAATTCTCACAATAACTTATTAATCCAATCATGTCCACTATAATTAGATTAACTAAGTTATCTAAGCAATCCATCAAAAATCCTCAACGAATTAGCTAACTCCTCCGCTTATCTCTTAAGTTGGATACTTCAAAAGCTCTCGGCCCACATCCCCTTTACTTCCCTGAGCCTGTACCTAGTAAGAAATTTAATTTGAAACGATTAGGCTTACGCCTTGTGAGAACATCCAATTTCAAATTAAAAACATTAACAATTTGAAAATATCCAATCCATACAAACAAACCTGTTCTCCACCGTCCTTACCATGCACATACTCTTCTCAATAACAGGATCATACCCGATCCCCTAATTATGACTAACATTCAGTAAATCATTTTATCACAAACAAGAGCCTACTACGAATCCTTATAGATTCTAGACTATTGCTCTTATCCAAGAAATTACAAGTTGCTTTATGCCTATTTCTTAGCCCGGAAGTAGAGATTACAAGTTCTTTATGTCTATCTCTGGTCTTCCCCTAGAAACCAGGAATTACAATTTACTTTATGCCTATTCCTCGATTTCTATACTATGAAATAGAAATTACAATTTCCTTTATGCCTATTTCTTAATTCATAACACCTTTACGAAATGAGAATTACAAATTGCTTTATGTCTATTCCTCATTTCAGGCCAACGGGAATTACAAATTGCTTTATGCCTATTCCTCGTTGCAATACATAACCGTGCCTATGGATCCATTACACATACTATACTCAAGTATAGTATTATCCTAACCAAACCCTTTAGCCTAACACACTAACATTCAACCGTAAGTATGTTCAAGCTACTAGGATTGTATTTCAATTTCTCCATTATATCCTGTCCAAGAGTTATCAAAACTCTTAAGTTACCGGATACTCAAAAGAATCCAGAACATCAAAAATGACTGAACAACTAGAGTTTCCGAACACCACAAAAACTATCCGGACCTCGTATCTTACCGGATACACAACACTTACCGGATATCTCAAACTTACCGGATACTAATCCCATCCGGGTATTTATCGGAAAGCTAAACAATCCGAACAACATAACCAATCCGGACAATACAACTTTTCGGACAAATATCACTTTCCGGACAACATAACTTTTCGGACAACATTCGGAAACCAAAGTAATCCGGATACCATCCGGTATCTAGTTCATCCGGAAACTACAGGATAAATAAAACTTACCGGATATCTTTGCTTCGTCCGGAAACCTTCACACAGGGGTTTCCGGATACTATCCTTTTATCCGGAAACTTCGACCTGCAGCCTATTTTTACAACCCAAATCCATATATGTTCCATTCAGCTTGTTTCAAACACATTCATTCAGTCCCAGAACAATTTATACACATGCCTTAATGTTTAATTTGACAGAAAGCAATGATTTAGACAAAAAGAGTGAATGAACTCACCTTTAAAGAAGACAAACCCACTTTTTACACAAACTAATGCTCCAATCTGCTGTCAATGATTCTGAAACCTAAACAACAAATAGGTTTGTTAGCCTCAAGTATCCACTATGTAAAAGTATTGAAAATAATTCAAGATAGAAGACCAATAGAGATCAGACAGAAGACATGGAAGAAGTTCATCAAGAAGACCAACAGAGCTCAACAGAGCTCTGTCGGATCCAACAGAAGAACAAATTCAACAGAGGAACAAGTAGTCATCAGAAAGACCAACAGAGCTCTTTCGACAGAGCTCTGGTGAAGTGAAGACCTCTGTCAGCCTAATCCTCGAAGGAAAGCCCAAGTGTTAGACAAGTGTCCATACTTTCCACGTATGCCCTAAAATAGGAGACACACTTTCCACGTGTCATTCCAGGGTACGATAGTACACTGTCTATAATTTTTGAGGGCTATAAATAGTCAGGTAGTGGGACAAACATTTGTAAGCTTTGGGAAGTGTAGTTTTTCCACAATTGTTTAAGCACATACTGCAGCAATCCCGAGTACTACCTCCGTATGATATTGTTGTCCTATGAGATTTCCGAACACACTTTAACTTGTTCTTGGTGTGATTCATTATCAATATATGAGCAGCTTTTATATCTGATCTTGTTATCATTTTACTGTTCAATATTTGATTCTCATATTTCACTTATCGTTTACACAATCACTCATTTTAATGGCTTTATTTAATATGCTTCCGCTGTCTATTTTACTACCATTAATATGATACAACGTGAATCTGGGAACCTACAATTGGTATCAGTGCTTCTTTGGTTTTCTTAAGCCAAACGATCCAATCTACCAAGGTTGATTCACTGTTGTTGATTGTGTCTATGTGTCCTTAAAAGCTTCATTGTATACTCTGGTTTTACTGCTTTCTAGTCCAGACAAGTCTTCATAGCTCATATAACTGTGTTTAAAGCTTTCTAGTTTAGCTTAAAATCTTCTCAAAAGTTACTGTTCCATTGGTTACTGTTTGAAACTCTGTTTCTAGCCGAAAATCGTTTTGCAACAAACTGTACTCTGTTTTTCTTTCAAAAATGGCTAACAACGGTATAAATGCTATCCATACTGCTGGCTCTTTAACAAAACCTCCTACTCTTCTGAGAGATGAATATCCTCAGTGGAAAATCAGGATGGTTAATTTTTTCGATGGTATGGATAAAGACCTCATGCGATCTGTCACGGATGGACCATTCCAACCCATGGTTTTTGTTCCTCGTGTACCCGCAACAGGAACTACTGCTGAGATTCCAGCTCATTATGAAGTTAAAACCACAGGTTTTACTGATGAGGAAAATCTAAAAATGGAAAATTGGGTTTCTGATTCATCCTCTGATGATGAACCAGAACAAGCCAACTTCTGTGGAGTTGCTGTGGATGATGAAAGTTTAGAAGCTGTTGACTGGATGACTGGAGAACCAGAAATAACGAAGGGAACAACAGAAGAAGAAGATCTAGCTCATGCATTTGCTCTCACCACGACAGAGTCTAACGACAGAGCGCTGGAGACCACCAGACCCAGTGCCAAGGTATGCTCATCTGAATCCAAATCTGACTCAGAATTAGAAATGCATGTTTCTATGCTAAATGAGGAATTTAAACTTCTTAAACAAAAACTTTCTGAAGAAAAGGAGCTGAGAAAACTAGCTCAGAAGGGCCTATCTTTTTACAAGAGAGAAAAGAATCTCTTGGAACAAGAAAAGGAAGAAATCTTCAAAGAAAAATCTGAGTTAGAAATCTTACAAAAGAAGAAGGAAAGTCTGTTTTCTGAAAAGATCAAAGTTTATGAAAATGATTTGAAACAGAAGTCTGAAAAGTTGAAACAGTCTGAAACAGAGAGACTTAACTCTGTTGCTCTAACTGATTATTTTCAAAGAGAAAGGGAAATACTTCATCAATCCCTACAGAGAAAAGAAATTCAAATCAAAAAGTACCAAGATGCACAAGATGTGCATATCAAGATAAATTCACAGATGGATACACAAGGTCTTGGTTTCTCTGACCTTGCTCCCTATGACAAAAGAAAGAAGACATCTCTGTCCTCTGTCTTTTGTATTGGGAAAATCCAAGAGGACGTGATATCTGGTAATGCTGTTTTCAAAAGAACCAAAATCTCAGATGCTTTCTCAAAACCAAAACATCTTAACTATAGGAACGTCAGCTATGACTCCTCCGATCAAAAGAAGATTTTAAAACCATCCTCAGAGTTTATTCTTGATCAAGGAAGAGCTAGAATCATACTTCCTAACTCTGTTAAGAACTTGGGCACAAAAGAGATTTTTAACTTCAACTCATTTTTAGGACAGAAGTCTGTTACTTCTGCGACAGACCCCTCTGTTGAAATACCACAGAGCAAGCTGAATCCAGAAGCCCCAGCCTTCTCTCCTACCTCTGAATCTATTAGAACATCTTTTGAGGAGGATTTGTTGAAAGTTATCAAAGAAAATGCTGTTTCAGATTCCTTAAAACCCAAGTTGAGAAGGTTCAGAACTGTTAAGTCAAAGGTCTCTGATGTACCTATCGAAACTAATACCTCCAACAGAGCCACCAGAGACTTTCTAGCCTCTGACCGTGACTCTGACTCCGAGGTAGATGAACAAATCTTTTGCAGTCAAAAGAAAATTTTACACAAGTTAAAGCAGATACCGACAGAATCTACGGATCTAAAAAATGATGTTTCTTTCTTCAAGAAACAATCAAGGTTTATACCGGTAACTGAATTTGACAACAAAGGTTTTAAGATTCTTGCTTCTAATGCAGTAGAAGTGGAGAAAAGAGAGAAAAACAAAAGCGTTTCAGTAAACCAAAATACTCCTCTTACTTTCAAACCTGTAAAGTTCACACCAGAACAGAAGGGAAAATGGATAGCAAACAACAGATCTATTCCAAATTCTGGTGTAAATCAAAGAGGAAATTATGTCTGGTCAAAAGAGTCAAATTCAAAGAACCTCACATCAACAGAGTCTGTTTCTAAGAAACAAAGTCAGGACATATTGTATGCAAAGACATCTGGTCCTAAAATCTTTCAGAATCAAGCTCCATTCAAACATTTTTTGAATAAAAACAATGTGCATCAGTTATGCTCCATAAACTGCAACTGCATTCAGTTGTTACTTAAATTGCAAAACCATCTGAATGGTCCCCACTGTGTTCTGAATAAGTCGGTTCAAAAGAAAAATGTCAAGACTGTTCAGAATACACAAAGGAAAACCTCTGGCACATCATCCCAGTATAAACAATCCCAAGGAAAGTCTGATAATCCACCTAAGCCTAACAGGAAAGGACCCATTATGCAATGGGTACCTAAAAGAAATTAATCTGTCTTGCAGAAACCACATGTGCAGATCTGGTACTTGGATTCTGGATGCTCCAGGCACATGACGGGGAATAAGGAGCTGTTAACTTCTTTTAAAAACAAAATTGGAAGTGCAGTAACCTTCGGAGGAGACAATGGCGGACAGATTAAAGGTTATGGTACATTAGTAAATGGTGGTGTTTCAGTCTCTGAAGTTGCTTATGTTGAAGGATTAAATCATAATCTTCTCAGTATAAGTCAACTCTGTGATCACGGATTTGATGTCAATTTTAGGAAGAAGTACTGTTCCTTACTACTTTCCGAGTCCGCGCAAGAACTCTTAAGAGCTGACAGAAAAGGCAATCTTTATAAAATGAACTTTAAACCAAACCAAAACTCTACAACAGAGAAACTCTGTTTAGTGTCTTTGAAAAATGAAGATGCCTGGCTCTGGCATAAAAGATTTGCCCATTTGAACTTTCAAAACCTTGACAAGCTCGTGAAACTGAAATTGGTAAAAGGACTACCTTCTCTGAAATTTGACAAAGACCATCTCTGTTCTGCTTGTGAACTTGGAAAGATGAAAAGATCTTCACACAGAACAAAGAGTGATCATAGTTGTCCCAGACCCTTGCATATGCTTCATGTGGATCTCTGTGGTCCAATCTCTGTGCAAAGTCTATCGGGCAGGAAGTATATCCTTGTTTTAATTGATGAATATTCTCGATATACCTGGATTGAGTTCATCAGAGTAAAATCTGATGTCCCAATAATTCTGATAAGTTTGTTGAAAAGGATACAGGTTCTGTTAGATCTAAAGGTACAAAAGTTGAGAAGTGATAACGGGACAGAATTCAAGAACGCCAAAATTGATGCCTACCTAACAGAGGAAGGTATTTCCCAAAACTTCTCAGCAGCAAGAACTCCACAACAGAATGGAGTTGTGGAGAGAAAAAACAGAACTCTAGTAGAAGCCGCCAGAACCATGTTGGCTGGCTCTGTTCTTCCAATGAACTTCTGGGCAGAAGCAGTCTCAACAGCATGTTTTACCCATAACAGAGCTGTAATAGTGAAAAGATTTAAGAAGACTCCCTATGAACTCATCAACAAAAGAAGACCAAACGTGAAATTCTTTCATGTTTTTGGCAGCAAGTGTTACATATTGAATGACAGAGATCATCTTGGAAAGTTTGATAAGAAAGCAGACGAAGGAATCTTTATTGGTTATTCCTTAACCTCTAAAGCCTATAGAGTCTACAACTTCAGATCTTGGGTCATTCAAGAAAGTGTAAATGTGTCCTTTGATGAAAGAACATCAAGATTCTCTGATCAAAAATCAACAGAGGGGACATATACAGAGAAGGTGACGACAAGCTCTTCAAAGACAAGAGAAGAAGATATACATCTCATGTTCAACGATTTTTTCAATGATGATGATTCCTCTGATAACGTCAACAGAGGAGATCAAGCTCTGAACTCAACAGAACAAAATCTGACAGGTACAACTCTTACTGGGCCCTCAAATTTTTCACCATCTACTTCTCTGTCTACAGGAGTAATTCAAAGAAATGAGGAACCACAACAGAGCGAAAGAGAACCTGTTCAAGAACCATCATCACCTTTGCTAACTAATATTGGCAGAGACTCCTTGTTTGAAAGCTCACCCTCACAGAGCCCTGTTAATGACTCTCAGAGCAATGAGGCCACTCTCCAACGTTATGTGCCACAGAGCCCTGGTCCCATTCAACAGAGCTCTGATGCTGAAGTTCGTCTTTTCCCATCAGAAGCACAAACCCCGCCTGTTGTCCATGCTCCCATGACACGATGGACAAAGGATCATCCTCATCATCTTATCATTGGTGCTGCTGAAGATGGTGTGAAGACAAGATCAGCCACAATCAATGAAGCTTTCTTTGTAAATTTTCTAAGCATGATTGAGCCGAAGAAGATTTCTGAAGCCCTAGAGGACCCAAATTGGATCGAAGCTATGCAAGAAGAGCTTCTGGAATTTGAGAGAAATAAAGTCTGGTCCTTGGTTCCACTCCCAAAAGGAAAAACAGCCATTGGAACCAAATGGGTGTTTAGAAACAAAAAGGATGAAGATGGGATTATCATCAGAAACAAAGCCCGTCTGGTTGCAAAGGGATACAGACAGGAAGAAGGAATTGACTATGACGAAACCTTTGCACCTGTGGCTAGGCTAGAAGCCATAAGAATCTTCCTAGCCTATGCTGCTCATAAAGGTTTTAAGGTCTATCAAATGGACGTCAAGTCTGCCTTTCTAAATGGAAAACTGCAAGAAGAAGTTTATGTCCAGCAACCACCTGGTTTTGAATGTTCAGAGTTTCCAGACCACATTTACATGTTAGACAAAGATCTCTACGGCCTTAAGCAAGCTCCTAGAGCCTGGTATGAAACTCTGTCCAAATTTATGTTGATCAATCACTTCGAAAAAGGTACTGTCGATAAAACTCTATTCTTTAGAAGGTATAAGAATGATATACTTCTGGTACAAATATATGTTGATGATATTATTTTCGGGTCTACTCGGCAAGAGTACTGTGATAAGTTTGAGAGTTTAATGAAAATTGAATTTAAAATGAGCATGATGGGAGAACTTTCATTCTTCCTTGGTTTACAAGTCAAACAATCTGACAGAGGGACTTTCATAAGTCAGTCCAAATACATCTCTGACATGTTGAAAAAATATAAGCTCAATGATTCAAAACCAATGAAAACTCCTATTGCCACTGGAGTTAAACTTGATCTTAAGAGTGAACCAACAGATGTCAAGCACTACAGAGGCATGATAGGGTCACTTTTGTACTTAACCGCCAGTAGACCTGATATAATGTTTGCAACCTATCTCTGTGCCAGATTTCAGGCTAATCCAACAGAAACTCATTTAACTGCTGTCAAACGTATTTTTAAATATCTGAAAAGGACTCAATTTTTGGGTCTCTGGTATCCTCTTAACTCTGGTTTCGAGCTTGTAGCATACACAGATTCAGACTATGGAGGATGCAAGAATGACAGAAAGAGTACTTCTGGTAGCTGCCAACTGCTTGGAGATAAGTTGGTAAGTTGGACATCCAAGAAACAGAACTGTGTCTCAACTTCTACAGCAGAAGCAGAATATGTTGCTGCTGCTAGATGTTGCTCTCAAGTAATCTGGATGAAAACTCAACTCAAAGATTATGGTCTGGAGTATGGTAAGATTCCAATTCTATGTGACTCCAAGAGTGCCATTGCCATAACTGCAAATCCAGTTCAGCACTCAAAGACTAAGCACATCGACATAAGGTATCACTTCATAAAGGATCATGTTGAAAAAGGGGCTATTGAAATGTACTTTGTTTCAACAGACCTCCAGCTTGCTGATTTGTTTACAAAAGCCCTTAATGAAAGGAGATTTAACTTCCTAATCAGCAAACTGGGTATGCTGAACTTGTCCTCCTAACTCTGTTTAAAATCAACAGAGGCTCTGATGTTCCTACCAGAGCTCTGTCAAAAAGTTGGGTAGGATAGTTCAACAGAGTTCTGTTGTACACAAGAATTCTGTCGCGCATTTTTTTTGGTCGTACAAAAGTTCTTTTGTTTAAAAAAAATGTGCATAGTTTTAGGGGGAGCTTTGATATCAAAATGTGCATAGTTTTAGGGGGAGCAAGTCAGTACTCGGTGTCAAAATCTAAACTGACTGCTTTTTGATCTTCATTGATAAATTTTTTAAGGAGGAAGTAGGGAACAGAGCATCCACTATGGAGACTGTTCATAAGGAAGTACAGGAGTCACCAGAGGTAGAAGTTCTTTCCTCTGATACTGGTGAGAAAGAGGATAACAGAGAGGAACCCGAGTGTTTCACAGCCTTAGGTGCCGAGGAAAATGTGAGGATAGAAGAAGATGTCCAAGATGACACATCTGAGGGAAATCCTAGCCCACATCCCAGTGCTTCCACACAATCTAATCCTGGTGATCAAGACCAAGGGATTATTGAAACAGAGGTGCACACCTCGAACCCCAACCAGCCTATACCATCAGAGGCACTTCTTCATACCTCTGATACGCACGAAGCCGGGGAAACTATCTTTGGTAGTGATGTTCATTCGCCCCAGAACATCAATAGGTCACCTCCACACGATGATGCCTCTGTGGCTCATTTAGAGACTACACAAATTAGACCAGAGATCTTTGTAATCTCACGTAGCATCTGTACGACTCAGGGACAATGGGAGACCATAGTAGAACAAGGGAAGACATTGCTTGATCCAAATGCTTCCCATCACACCAGATTTCCTTCTTCAGAACCTGAGCTGGAAGAGGAAACTTTGGTCAGAACACCTGTAGTTGTTTCCCCTCAAAGGGAACATCAAGGATCAGGTGGAAGTCCTCCAAGAGCCAACATTAACACAACTCTTGACAGAGGCACCTCTGAACTCGAGGCAGAATTGGAACCATGTGTTGGAATCAAGGAGAACCCCGTTGACACTGTCACAAGAGCAGAGTTCGAAAGCTTCTGTGACAGTATCAACAACTCTTTGAACGAGTATAAACTTATCAATGAACAAAAGGAGGAGCTGATCCGCAAGGAAAATTCTTCTCTTAGGGAAGAACTGTTGAACATCTCAAACAAGCATGCTGATCTAACTCGAAGGTATGACGAAGCTGCAACACTCAGAACAGAGTCTGAAAGGGTCAGAGGAGAAGAGGTTGCAAAGCTGACGACAGAGATAGCCGACCTACGATCAGTCAGAGCAGAGGAAGTTACAAAGACTTCGACAGAACTTGCAAACCTAAAGCGACTTATAACAGAGAACCACACAGCGCAGATGAACAGAACCATTCCCATCCCCACGGTTATTCTTTCAGAATCTAATATCAGAACCTTGACAGAGCTAATTACCAACTCTGTTAAGGAATCTATAAAAGAAGCAACCACTTCATCTGCTACTCCACTCAACATCTCCAACCCTAACCCAAATGACCTACCCATGACAGTTGGGCAAATGGGAGACTTCAGAAAATCTGTTCTAAGTCGGATGATGACGATCTCATCAAAATTCGTAATGAAGGCTAAGGCAACAGAGCAACATGTAAAAGCGTCTCTTGATACTCACAAAGTCAACTTCGAGGCTCAAGTAGAAGAAATCAGAGCCGCTGCAACAGAGGTAGAAGATGTGATGAAAAAGGCAGCCTCAAACTTTACTAATATCATCTTACAGACTGCCTCTACATCAAAAAGATCTGCAGAAGAAGCACCCACAGACGAACCCGCAAGCAAGAGACAGAAAACTGGTCTGAAGTTTGTTGTTCAGTCCTCACCAAAAGCTCGAATTGAATCCTCTGACGATGATGATGACTTTGAAGACGCTCAAGAAGGTCAATCCGACAATCAATTGGGTGAGTCCTCAGAACAACAAAAGGGGGAGAAGGAGAAGGAAAAGGAGAAGGAGAAGGAGAAGGAAGAGGTAGAAAAGGAGAAAGAGGTAGAAAAGGAGAAAGAGGTAGAGAAGGAGAAAGAGGTTGAAAAAGAAGCCAAGGGTAAAGGGAAAGTCACAGAAGCAACTGAGGCAGAGACTACAGAAGGAGAAAAGGGGATGACAGATATGACTGAAGTGGCATTCGACTACATGTTCAAGAACAGAGTCATCAAAGCGACAGAAGAGTCATCGCAAGAACCACCAGAGATCATCTGCCTAGACACCCCTCCTACTTTTCCAACAAAAGAACCAGAAAGGACAGACCAATCCTTTGCTGAAGAACAAATAAGTCAAGCCGAATCTGCTCACATCGACACCCTTATGGCAGAGACCCACAATGACCCAAACCCAACCGTAACAGAACCCAGAAACCTCTACCTTTCACACCGAAAAACCTGCCTTAGAAACGGTATTTGCATTTCTCTATGCTGACAGAGACATCATCCCTGTAAATGCCGTACCCATCAACCCATACCTCAACCCAATCAGGATAAACACCATCTCTGATGCAGGGCTAAAGTTCATCCAAACCAAGTCAAATCAGAACAGAGCCATCAATATAAACTTCGGTATCCGCAGAATTCTGGACATCAAGCAAAAGAAGTTTCAACACGACAGGGTCACATACCATGAATACACTGTGGAATCAACAGAAGGCAGAAATGAAATCTTCAATGACAATGATCTCGTCCTTCTGAATCCATATGACCTGATCTTACTCCACGCATATTGCTTGAACTTCTCAGAAAGATACACACCGGCCAGAACTGCGCTACCAGAAGTCAGATTTGCTATGCAAGAACACATCAATCTCAGAATACATATTGATTATCAACTTGGCATGGAGTTTGAAGTGGAGAAACTAGCGATTGCACCTCCTAACGAAAACCTTGAGGGTTATGGTCATCACAGAACTGGAACTGTAGTAGAAGATCCTCCAGTCTTTATCTGCAGACAGAAGGGCATAAAGAAGGCCATCAGAGCAAATGAAGCCCACAAGTACTCAAGTGAATCGCTGGTATACATCAAGAACATAATCCAAGATCTCCCAAGAAACAAGTGTCCTGAAAAACAGCAGAAACTCTTCATCGACCAGATTGATCTGATGCTGGATTTCCGAACTCTTATCAGAAGATTCGACAGAATTCTTAGGGGAGACAACTATGCTTAAAATGTACTGATCTTTTAATCTTCTTGTAATATCCCAAAAGATTAGTGCAAGGTTTCGACAGAGGTAAAAGTTCTATGTTCTTTTGTTTAAATCTCTGTCAAATGTAAATCTTTATTTTCAATACTTAGGGGGAGATTGTTAGCCTCAAGTATCCACTATGTAAAAGTATTGAAAATAATTCAAGATAGAAGACCAACAGAGATCAGACAGAAGACATGGAAGAAGTTCATCAAGAAGACCAACAGAGCTCAACAGAGCTCTGTCGGATCCAACAGAAGAACAAATTCAACAGAGGAACAAGTAGTCATCAGAAAGACCAACAGAGCTCTTTCGACAGAGCTCTAGTGAAGTGAAGACCTCTGTCAGCCTAAGCCTCGAAGGAAAGCCCAAGTGTTAGACAAGTGTCCATACTTTCCACGTATGCCCTAAAATAGGAGACACACTTTCCACGTGTCATTCCAGGGTACGATAGTACACTGTCTATACTTTTTGAGGGCTATAAATAGTGAGGTAGTGGGACAAACATTTGTAAGCTTTGGGAAGTGTAGTTTTTCCACAATTGTTTAAGCACATACTGCAGCAATCCCGAGCACTACCTCTGTACGATATTGTTGTCCTATGAGATTTCCGAACACACTTTAACTTGTTCTTGGTGTGATTCATTATCAATATATGAGCAGCTTTTATATCTGATCTTGTTATCATTATACTGTTCAATATTTGATTCTCATAGTTCACTTATCGTTTACACAATCACTCATTTTAATGGCTTTATTTAATATGCTTCCGTTGTCTATTTTACTACCATTAATATGATACAACGTGAATCTGGGAACCTACAAGGTTTGTTCACAACTAAGCATTTACAACAAGTTTTGTCTGAATCCATGGTGAATTTCTTACCAAATTTGAAGACCAAAGCTTGTTTTCTTCTTCATTTCCTTCTTTCTCTTTTCTTTCTCTCTAATTCTCTTTCTCTCTGCCTATTTGCCGACTCCACAATCTGAATTGATATAATATCTCAACTCAGCCCAAGCCCATCCCTTAAATATCCCAATTTTCCAAACACGCCCTCAAGTTTCCAACTTTACACAATAACATCAAACTTTGGTTATCTAACTTTTAACCCCATTGATTTATATACTTGTAAAGATAGCACAAATTTACAACTCAATTTCAAAACAACTTTATTTATATTAAAACATAATATAACGAAATTCGGGATGTTACACCCAGTTACCGGGTATCCACGGTTACCGGATACGTTACCCGGTAAGTGGTGCCTTATAAAAGCATTTCGGAAACCCTAATTGTTCATTTTACCCGGATTTTTTTAAAAAAAAACTCCTAAAACCCTCCCGATATCTCACGTTCGGTCACTCTCGGATCACATTCATCTCGGTCATTTCACGATCTCAAATCTCAGGTATGTTTTCCTTGTCGCTCTTCGATGTCAATCTATCAGTTAAACACTCACACATCCACGAATCGATATCGAAATCGTCAAATCTGTGACCGAAAAGGGTTTCTGAAACCCCATTTCGCGTCGATTCACATTCGCTCAATTGTACATCATGTTTCAATTATCTTAGCAACCCTATTACATGCTCTCGTTGGTTAGGATAGCTTATTAATTGTGGATTTGTGTTTTGAGAGTCGAATAAGGCTAATTTGGGGGAAATCACTTTCGACCGGTAACTCTCGAGTATCCAGTAAACCCCAAATCACCCGGTATCTAGCATACCGTCCGGTAACCTTCATGTTACCCGGACACGTTCCTCGAATCCGGACACTTCGATCATCCGGTAACCTCAGCCGTTCGGATACTCCCATATCCGGTAAGTTCGGCTATCCGGATGAATCAGTGCTTGGTACCATGTCATTATCCGGTAACCATGAGTTATCCGGTGAGTCTCATTTTCTCCGGTATCTTAGCCATGTCCGGTAACTCCGCTACAATTCGGATACAATTTTATCCGGTAACCTGGTGGTATCCAGAAACTTTCCTCATGCGGACACTCTTGGCCAATTTCATTGTTTTATCCGATTAGTGTGGCTTTGTCCGGTAACTTGGCACATTTATAATACATTGGCATTCCCAATGACCTGTTGTCCACTGCAGTACTCAGTCATCTCAAGATTGAGCCAGTTCATGCAACGGTACACACCGAATATCTGTTCTTCAACCGCAAGTATATCGAGCTCGTTTAGTACACACTGTTCACGATCCTGAACAGGTGTTTGTCCTCCTGATGGAAGGGGGTAGACCAATGCACAGGAGACTTTCTACGCCTATTTCACGCGGTCTGCTACAACCGACACATTGATTACGCCGCAATAATCTGGCGCGAACTTGTTCAAGACGTATCAATCTGGCGCAATAATCGGCGGGTCCAAAGAGAAGAGGTTCCTTCCGTTCCCACGTTTCCTTTCCCTGGACATCTGACAACACATGGAGGCGAATCCACTAATTCCAAGACGTATCAATCACCCGGTATGTCCTCCTTTCAACTTACAATATCTAGTGATTCGCAACCCACCGACTACCCCTGCCATGCCTATCCCAGAACACCTACTGGCACACGTGGACCCCAATGCACCGAGTGTGATAGATTATAGGCAAGAGTTAAGGAATCCCATGGTCCAGCCAGAGCCGGAGGGACCTCCCTAGGGACATAGACCCGAGCGACATGAGGGTCCAAGGACACGTGGAGGTAGAGTTCGAGTAGCTGGGGCTCCCGGACGGGGTGTGTTGAGAGTGCATGGGAGGGGAACAGGCGCGGGCGGTGCATTGGATACGCATGCCAGTACTACCCATTCCAGCCGACCCGGAACTAGCCAACAACCACCCATACATACCACCCGAACGACTGACGAAGTCGGACCGTCGACTAGCTTACACGAGGTCCCGGTTGTCACTGCCCCTCTAGTTGAAGAGGATCCCGACACTGACACAACAGAACCGATGTCACCATTCGCCCAGGTCGAAACTGTCGAATCCGACACTGACACCGATACGGATCTTGCCATCCGTGCATCCCTGATTCCACCCCGTATCGGTCGTCAGCCTCGTATGACTGAAGGATCTCCTTCTGACTCACCAACACCCCCCATCATTCCTACATCCCAGCCTATTACAGGAGACACAAAGATAGAGGAGGGAGAATTAGTTGAAAATCTTGAACACGCGAGTCGGAGAGAATGGAGATCAAAACAAAATCAAGAGAAAACGAGCATTAGGACTAGAGAGGCTCGAGAGCGACCCCTAACCAGCGTCAGCCAGGTAGCCACATCTACTATCTTGTCTCATCCATTGGGACAATGTATTGAAGAAGCCGCCGTGGACCTAGCGGAGCATTTGCACGACCTCCCTAGCCACTCACCCGTCTCTCAACGGATGTGTGTTTCACTTTTGCACGGGGACTTAGCACAACGGCTACCGATCTCTCGCTCGGAGAGTATTGGTATTGAAACAAGAGACCAGCCTCCCTAGGTCTCGACTTCTTTCGCTGCACGTTCGAGTCTAGAGCCACTTGATATAATACATTCTTCGGCTAGGACACAGGACGAGACTCTACTAATCAGTCCTCTTCGTGACCCGATCGGAACTTCCGTAGTGTCTCCGCCTTTAAGCGAAACGCGAGGATCGGAAGCAAATCCTACCACAGTCACGCCTTTGCCATCCGTGAACGTAGGTGGCACTACCTCTAAGGTAGATGCCTCAACGGGTAATCTAAGTGATCCCGGAGTTAAGTCACCCAACCTTCTGTCAAGGGAATATATGGACGGTGCCCTAAAGGCTGTCCGTGAGGCCATGGAGCAGCAGTTCACCACAGAGCTCGACAAACTCAAGAGCTTGATTAAAGGAAAAGAGAAGGTAGTCGAACCTGAAACCGCACCAACACCTCCACCGGCTCCCGCTCAGCCATCTAATTCGGTGGACACACTAAAGACTATGCTTCTGGCTCAACTGCTCCAGCACACCGACACTGATGCCTCTACTGAAGCAGACCTAGTATCTGTTCTACGCTGACATGTATCTGCTTCTTCGTCATCCATGACTACCAGATTGGACCGTCTTGATTCGACTCTCAAGGACGTACAGAAAGCCTTAAACCTTCTGTCCGAAAGAGTCGTCTCACTCGAAGACACCTGCAAGGGTCAAGCTGGCGGACTCAAGAGACGGCACGATGACCAGGATGATCCTGATCACCGTGAGGGGGAGAACAAGAGACAGCGACTGTCTGAGTTCGCACCAATCATCCCTGAAACTGCAACGGTTCAACCGGAACCATCAACTGTGGCAACTGCAACCTAAGACGAACCTGAAGCCCAGTTGAGTTTAGCTGAAATGGAGATATACATGGATATCTCTGACGATGAAGACCCGACGGTTGAAAAGCCCGAGGGAGATTCCCAGGCGCTGGTCGTGTACACTGCACCGGAAGCGGATGTTCTTAACCTGATAGATCCAGACTCAGAGATTGACTCAAAAGCCGAGAACGCATGGTATCAAAAAGCCACCAGTGCGATAAACTTCGAGGTAAATCTCGCATTTCCCACCGATGTCGATGACGAAATCGACTACGACCAGTTCTTGTTGCAAAACTTGTATGGTACACCTGCCCACACTTCTCAGATTCCCGAGACTTCTACTACTACAAATCTGACATCTCCTCAACAACCGACAGCTTCTGATCAACCTCTTCCTCCACTGCCACAAATCTGATGGGAGAATATTATGTTCCTTATTCCTCACCTGGAGGAATCCCTGAAGAAGCTCTATGTTCACAGGTTACGCCCGATCGAGCCAACATTCTGCCTTGGTATTTCTAAGTTCGACAAGGAATACCAATGCCAATACGTAAAGGTAATGAAGCGGTGTCTACAAGTTAGCCAAGTCCGAATGAAGCATAAGATCACTGAAGTGCTCAACATCCAAACCGGCAGGATACTCAGAGTCTTATTTCCAGTATTTACCATCAGACGCGAAGAAGGAAATGAATGGAGATTCTCTGAAGCAGATTTTAACAACCTCAGGCCGTTCGAATTCCATGCTATACTGAAAGATCTCCGAACCAGAACCATCCGACCACTTCACATTACTAAAGCACTCGAGGCTGTCCGCCGATTCCTACTCCACAAAGTTATGATTTCTTACATCACAGACTTCCAAATGGGAATCGAAAACAGAACCAAGAAGATAAACCTGTTGAAACCGAATCTAAAAGCACCCGAGCTGAAGATGTATCCCGAGAACTCACTGCTTCTAGAACCAGAATTTGGGATCGTATACCTCAACGAAGAGAAAGAAAAGAGGTTTCTACGCTTCAGCCAGGTCGACAGATGCTGCAATGGCACACTCCTCAAAGTCAGAGATGCTCTTCGAAACATTATCGCCAAAGAATTCGAACTTCGAAAATCATCGCTTGTCTCCGGTTCACACGAGGCAACCACACGAGAAGCTTTAGAATTGATTGAAGACCGCATCGACTATCGCCGATCCATCCGAAGTTTCGAGATCTATTTTGCGCTCTGAAAGAGATACGTCGAGAATTGGCGCGAACTCGAACTTCAATTCAAAGGGGGAGATTGTTAGTGATAAATTTGTGTTGAATAAAAGTTCAAGGGTTTAATACGTAAATGGTGTTTTATAGACTTATTGTGTAATGGGCCATGGGCTTGCTTGTTTAGGGCCCATGGTATATATAACCTATTATGTGTTTAGAATAGGTGAATCGTCATTATTATTCAATCACTAGCATTGTAATTCTCTCTGAATATTGAAAGTGAATTGGATGACCAGTTGAAATCATTCTGACTGTTTCTACTTGTTGATTTCTACTGTTGATATGCACTAATCTGGAACTCACATGGTTGATTCTAAGGTAAACTTAGCTGGAAGAGGATTAAGGATTAGGATACTGACTCCGTTCCAAGAGGATGCCAGAAAGGATCTATTTGTGAAGGACGTTCAGAAGATTGATCTGATAATACTTTATGGTATAGAGAAATGGCTATCTCTCCATCGGACAGAATTTCTTCATGTGATGAAAAACAAATACTTGAAGATTGACTTGGTTAGATCTGATAAGTGTATAATGAAGGTTTTGAAGATTGAATCAAAGAGGCTACTGAACGTATGCTATCCACAATTCACTGTACAGAGATCTGATGGCAATGAATGGTTCTTCACTGAAGCGGACTTTAAAAGCCTAAACCTACACGACCTTCTAAGCTTGTAAGACATTCTTGTCGATATCCCTGGCAAGAAGAATGAGTGGTCCGAAGCCTTTCTATCAGTGAAGCACTTCATGAGAAACATGGTAAAATTCTCCTACCTATCCGACTTCCAAATTGCCCTTGAAGCTAGTCAAACCAGAGTCAACCTCAGAAAGCCCAACAAAAGACTTTCCGACATCCAAGGTATCCCCGCTTACACAGTGCTTGAAAACCTGAACTAGGAGTTGTCTATTTTAATGAATAGAAGAAGAAGAGATTCGTGAGGTTCATTAAAGGGAACAAATACTGTGATGGGACCTTCAAGCTGATTCAGATACAACTGGAAAGCAAACTCAGACTGTATGAGCATAATGAAGTCAAGCAGAAGCCTAAATAGATAAAATTGATTAATCAAGCCCTGGATGCCATCAAGGGCAGAAGAGAGTACCAGAATGCATTGAGGCGTTTTGAAATCATATTCGGGATCAGGAAGAAATGCATCGCTCCGGTACAAGCCTAAATTTGTTGCCTCAACTTTGATACAAAGGGGGAGATTGTTAATGCCATATTTAGCTTATTATATCAAGTTGATGGTCCTTTTAGTATCTTTATAATTTTCCTAGTATAAATACTTTTTATCTTGCATTTTGGTGGAATGTCATTCCAAGTACTATTCATTTTCTCTCTAGATACACTTTGTACTTGTTCTTAATTCTTAATGAGAGGGATGACATCAATTGATTCATTGTGTTGAATGCTTGTTCTGGGATCACAGATTTCTATCTAGAGTGAACTTAGATTTAATATGTACTTTAATATATGAAATTTGACTGTGATTGGAAATGAAAAAAAAATGATTTTTTAGCAAGAAGACATGATTCATAAAATTTTTAGAGTGAATTATACTTTAGGTCGCTATAGTTGGATAAAAACATATTAGTCCCTTAGAACGATTACTAACTGACGGTGTTAACTCCAGATACCTTAAGGTGACGTTTGGTTCACGGAATGAAATCTGTCTAAATTGGAATCTATCAAATGAATTAAAATATGAAGAAATTGGAATGGAATTTAATCATGTTTAACCATACGTTTGGCTGACAAGAATGGAAATGAAATATGTCAAAATAATTAGAACATGTTTGGTTTATTGAATGTTTATCCATGGTGGGGTGGAAGTGGTGTTGGTGTCAATGGTATGGTGGTGGTGTTATGGGCGACGACCGATGGTGGTTGTGGCAGTGGTGGTGACGACGATAACGAC
This sequence comes from Saussurea involucrata, assembly GCA_033807775.1. Lineage (NCBI taxonomy): Eukaryota > Viridiplantae > Streptophyta > Magnoliopsida > Asterales > Asteraceae > Saussurea > Saussurea involucrata. The sequence goes on from CM066324.1 coordinate 50,283,859, forward strand.
AGGTTGTGGTAGCGTCAAGTGGTGGAAGCGGCAACATTGACGACTGGTGGTGGTGGCGATGGTGACGACAGATTGTGGAAGAGGCAATGTGACTACTGTTGGTGGCAGCGGTGATGATGACAGATTGTGGTGGAAGCAGGTGGTAGAGGCGGCAACAGTAACGATTGGTGGTGGCAACGATGACAGGTTGTGGTGGCGGTGGTGGAGGCAGCCACGGTGACTACTTGCGGTGGTGGCGATGGTGACGACAGATTGTGGAAGCGGCAAGGTGACTACTGTTGGTGGCGATGGCGATGACGACAGATTGTGGTGGAAGAAGGTGGTAGAGGCGGCAACCGTAATAATTGGTGGTGACGAAGATGACAGGTTGCGGTGGCGGTGGTGCAGGCGACAACGGTGACGACCGGTGGTAGTGGCAGCAGTGATGACATGTTATGGTGGCGGTGACGACAGGTGGTGGAGGCGGCAACGATGATGACTGGTGGTGGTGGCGGCGATGGTGACGACTTGTAGAGGTGGTGGTGACAGTGTCAATGACGGGTGGCGGTGGCGACGATTGTGGTGGCGGTGGTAGTGACAGATGTGATGTTTACGATGGTGGTGGTGGTGATAACGATGGGTGATGGTGTTGGTGGCGGCATGTGACAACAGGTGGTCGTGGAAGCGACATGGACCAGTGATGGTGGGCAGCAGCGGTAATGGGTGGTGGTGGCGGGGACGACAGTGGTGACATCCATCGTGGTGGAATTGAATGGAATGCAGTATTTAAAAGAGCATAATAGTTTTTTTTTCTTTTCTTAAAAGATGGTAAGAATGAATTGAAATTTTTTGCTAGAACCTAAAGAATTTACATTCCATCATTTCCGAAATTCAAAATTGTAATTAAAACCCTAAAGAGGAACTAAACGCAAGAATGGAATTTGGTCGTAGTTGACCATTCCAATTCTTTAAAATTTCGCCGAATTCCAATTAACAAAACGCCACGTAAGTGTTATGAAATTGAAAAATAAAAGACCATAAATGTAAATTGTTTATTTAGGGACCAAATCCAAGTTTTAAGCAAACCATAGGGACCACCAATGTAATTAACTATTATAAATATAATAGGGTTTAGAAATTTAGTGGCACAAAGTTAGTGGAAACTATACGGACTACCAATGTGACGACGCTAGCGCACGAGGCTCCTCAATCACTCATGACATCGAAATTAATTGCATATAGACAAAAAAAATCTTTTCTTTTTAATTCGTTTCTTTTTATCATTTAAAGCTTATTATATATATGAGTAGTAATATATACCACAAAGATAGGAGTATGGGTTTCTATTGCAGGAATCTCTTAGAAGGAAATGGTTTCTTAAAAATGCAAGAATTCAAAAGGGGTTGATCCATATCATCTTGACTTGGTTCTATTTTCTCTATTTTTCTAATAATACCGGGTCGAGATTCAAGACTTCTCTTTAGACCACAAAATAACTTCAAGAATATTTGTGTAAGTGATCCCATGGAGTTATTAAGAACCATGCATGAGTTGTTTATTTCAATTTAAGAGGATGTTTTGGGTTCAATAAGTGATACATTATTGATGTTTCTGAATTCTGAGATGTATATATATATATATATATATATATATATATATATATATATATATATATATATATATATATATATATATAGAGTTTCCTTCAAAAAAACATATGAAATTACAAAGTTTACACGGTTTACACGAAAAAAAAGTTTACATTTAAAGCTCCCTATATATATATGCCGGTATGAAAAGTTCTTAATGTTAATTGAGTGCCCGGTTCTCCAATAGATTGACCTGCAATAATACCTACAGCTTCTCCCAATTGGACCAGGTCGTCATGAGCTGGACTCCGACCATAACATAATTGACAAATCCAAGATGGGCTCCTACAAGTAAAGGGGGTTCGAATAGAGATTGGTTGTGCTTTAAAAGTTATGAATCTATTGACAAGTCCAACCCCAATATCTTGATTTCTAGTAGCAATGCATCGCGAACCTATATATATATATCATCTGCTAATACACGCCCAATTAATGTTTGGATAAAAATCATGTCCGTCATCATCCCATTTCGAGGACTTACAGAAATACCTCGAACGGTGCCACAATCTGTTCGACGTACAACAATGTGTTGAACTACTTCAACAAGTCTGCGCGTAAGATATCATGCATCTGATGTTCGGATAGCGGTATCCACAACTCCTTTACGGGCTCCGTAACAAGAAATAATATATTTTGTTAAAGAGAGTCCTTCGCGTAAATTGCTTTGAATATATATATATATATATATATATATATATATATATATATATATATATATATATATATATATATATATCACTTTCATGTATGCCATTTTAATTGTTTTGGGTTTTTTAAGTCAACATGTCCATAAAGTTTGCATATTAACACCATTTTCAGAGCATTAGAGTTCAACACATTCATGAAAGTGTTATTAATGAATATAATCTTTATTTTATGTTTTTCATGAAAAGTGTTATGTCAAGATATTGAAAACCATTTTCATTTCATGGAAAGTCAACCCATTCATGAATAGAAACTTCATTTGGATATATAACATAAATTGGAACGAAACAAATTATACTAAAATAACGATCACTTTATTATCTATAATTTGATATTCATTTTGATATGTTTTGTTCATTCGTTTTTGCATAGTTCTCCGGATTCTTTTTTTCAATGTTTTTGGGGTACCTTTACCCTATTTTATATAGGGGTCATTCAAGGGAAAACTTTGTTATTTGTGATAACTGTCAGATCCAATATAAGTCATATATTAAATAATAAATAATAAATTATTGATTTTAGTAATGTTGATTAAAAGTTTAATAAAAATGTATTTTAGATATTTAAATTAGTTTATCTATCCTCCCTCACTTCTCTCTTCTCTCATATCTCATCTCTCTTTCGCTCCGGCCTCCGGTAAACCTTATTCAGCCAAATACACAATGTGATACATATAAAAAGCGACATTGTCAACAATTGTGATATCCAAAATACATTGTGTTATACTGTGATACTCATTGTGATACCCACTATGATAGCCGTGATACTTTCATGTGATACATCCAAACCCTAAAATTTGGGAATTAGGTTTATGGTAGAGAGAGAAAGATAAGGGATACGTACGAGAGAAATAGGGGAGAGATTTTAAGAATTCTTAATTTAATTAGATGAAAAAACAAATTTCCTAAAATACATTTTTTAAATTTAAAAACTGTCTAATTATTCAAAATGTGGCTCTCACATTGGATTACAATTATCACAAACTACCTAGTTCTCATTTGATTAGGTCCCATTATATATATATATATATATGGGAAATTAATTAAAATACTCAAAGTTTGACTTGGACTTACCAAAATACCCACTTTCTCGCTATTTTTACCAAAATACCCATTTTTTCCGCGATAAATTTCGCGATCGCGGACAAGGGGTATTTTGAAATTTTTTGTCCCGCGATCGAGGAGAGTGTCCCGCGGCAAATTCAACTTGGGGATTTTTTATTTGAAATTTATATTTTCAACTCCTATAATTATTTACTTAGTTTACTTTATACCTTTTACTTTCCTAATTTTAATTTTACACCTTCATCATATTAACATATATAATCGTTTATTAACTAAAATACGTTAAAAAATACGGTTTAATTTTAACAAGTTACATCATTGTAATCGTCTCTTCGATACCTTCGAAATGAGCCCAATATTGAATATTTTTTGATTTAATTATTTTATTATATATCATATATACTACATAAAATATTTTTAATATTTATAATCATACCCTTATAGTTAATTATTTAATTTATGGTACATCTCTTATTTTTTTCAATTTTGTTTTACACTCTTATCACATTAACATAATAATCTTATATTAACTAAATGAAAAATAAAAAACTAATAGGTATAAAGTAAACTAACTAAATAAGTATAATATAATTAAATCAAAAAATATTCAATATTGGTCTCATTTCGAGGGTATCGACGAGACGATATTAATGGTGTAACTTTTTAAATTAAAAAACATTTTTAACGTATTTTAGTTAATAATTGATTAAATCGTCAAATTATTTGGATTATACGTCTCGCTGCATTGCAGCGGGTAAATAACTGGTATATATATATATATATATATATATATATATTTATCGAACTCCTTAACATATTTTAACGTAATTATGTATGTTAATGTGATATGTTAAAACGTATTTTTTAACATATTTTAGTTAATATATGATTATTATGTTAATACGATAAGAGTGTAAAACGAAAATTGAAAAAGTAAGAAATGTTCCATAAATTAAATAATTAACTATAAGAGTATGAATTGTAAATATTAAAAATATTTTTATATAGTATATATGATATATAATAAAATAATTAAATCAAAAATTATTCAATATTGGACTCATTTCGAAGGTATCGAAAAGACGATTACAAATGTGTAACTTGTTAAAATTAAAACGTATTTTTTAACGTATTTTAGTTAATAAACGATTATATGTGTTAATATGATGAAGGTGTAAAATTAAAATTAGGAAAGTAAAAGGTATAAAATAAACTAAGTAAATAATTATAGGGGTTGAAAGTGTAAATTTCAAATAAAAAAATCCCCAAGTTGAATTTGCCGCGGGACACTCTTTTCGATCGCGGGACAATTTTTTTTCAAAATACCCCCTGTCCGCGATCACGAACCCCATCGCGGAAAAAATGGGTATTTTGGTAAAAATAGCGAGAAAGTAGGTATTTTGGTAAGTTCAAGTCAAACTTTGGGTCTTTTAATTAATTTCCCTATATATATATATATATATATATAGATTATCGAAATTATTAAAATTAATATCTACTGATCCATCTTCATGTTCAATAATATTAGATACGTGGTTTGAGTTATCTATAGGTTTTGGACTACCAATATCTTGGAGATTCCAGTTACATGATGGAGTAAGGTGCTGTTCTGTTCATTTTCTGTTAAGACCTGAATCCATATGACTGTCTGAGTGGATATGGTTGTCTGAGTGTTAACAGATAAGTTGTTGTTCTGTTGTTGGGCTGAATAAACAGTCTGAATATTAGAAATGACCAATTTACCCCTTATTTATTTATTCACAAACTATTATTATTATCATCATCAAACCACCATTTTCATGATTTCCCCCTGCACCCACATGGAGCCGTCACCAAACACCACCACCGCCGGTAACCAACTCCGGCCACCAACCATACCACCGAACCACCAGCACCATCCCTCACTTTCTCGATTTTGCCCTAACTGATCTATCGCCCTCACGATCTCTCTCTCTCGCTACAACCCACAAAACCCTAATCAAAGCCACCACCGCCGGCGAACTCGTCCTTCCCACCGCCGACAGCTGCGACCTGCACCTCACCCACACACATTTCACCCTTCGCCGGCCAATCTCCGCCGCCAACTGATGGTTCACGATGTGTTGGATGGAGAGCTTCGATGGAGAAAAGCCTCTAGATGGAGAGTTTCGATGAGGAGGAGCTGCTGGATGGTGAGTTTCATTGGGGTGGAGAAAAGCTGCTGGTGGGCATAGATCTGCATTCCAACGATGGTCGGTGTAGGAAGAAGAAGAAGAAGAAGAGAAGCTGCATGTATATATACTTGGAGCAGCAACGGTCGAGAGGGTGCCGCGGTATACCTCCTATATGGGCGCGGTATACCGCCCAGAAAAAGGTACTGACATAGAGAGGTCAACCTGCAAAAGCAACCTGCAGCACTTGCAGCAGAGCCGCGGTATACCGCCATACACCACGCGGTATACCGCCTGAAAAAGTGGCTGACAGCAGGAAGGTCAACCTGCAAGAACCTGCCACACGTAACAGAGCCGCGGTATACCGCCGAGCACCACGCGGTATACCGCCTGAAGAAAACAGCTCCTTTGATTGAACGACCATAGCTTAAAAAGGCAACTGAATTCTTTTTCCCTTATTCCAAAAGAGTCAACAGTTATTCTTTTGGCTTAAAATTAAATAATTCAATTTTAAATTCAAAACATTTCTAAATTAATTTAAATCAAAGATTTAGTTTAGTTTAAAAATAGTGTTGGGTTAGGTTTTTGAAATATCCAAGTGGTATATTATTTTAGGGTGTTTATTATTATGAGATATATGATGACGTAAACACCAGTCTTGGACTCTTCAGATAAAATCTTCATGTTGTCCAATTAACTGCACACTTGGATAAAATTGTTAGAAAAACAATAATACGGTGTGTTTGTAATCATCAAAATAAATATATAAAATATATAGAGATGTGGTACACTTGCACCAACATATTGCAAATACTCCAAAATGAGAACCTATCCTCATACGGTGTATACAATCTGGAAAGTCAAAAGGTCTGACAGATCAGAGAATCAATTCTCTGATGCTGATATCCGAAACCTCAATCCCTATGACTTACCTGACCTTCTGCAATGGACTAAAGACAACTTCAATGACGACTGCCACAAAAGGTCTTATCGAGTTCTCAGAAAGGCGATGCGTGAAAAGCTCCAAATCTACAGCATGCTCGACATTCAATTAGCCATCGATCTAGGCGTAACTACTCTAAGTATCAGACCACCAGAGGATTTCTGCCCACCCAATGCCATACCAAATTCAATCATCAAAACTCCAAGGTACGGGTTAGTATTCAAGAATCCTGCTGATCAACTTAAACTGTTTGTGACAATGGACTGTCAGAAGTACACAACTCGTACTCTGAACATATTCAGAAAGATACTAGAGGAGAACAAAGCAACAGAGCTTATGGACGAAGAATCTGCTCAAATGATGATCAAAGATATTGATGCTACTCTAGGCTTACGAAATCTCTGCCTCAAATTCTATGAAGAACTCAAGGAAGTAGGAAAAGACAACAGAAAGTTCAACGACTTCCCAAATGCAAAAATCTGAGTCTCTTCAAAGAATCTCTGTCAACGTTTATTTCTGTGTACTCAAATGTAAATGCCTCTGGCATAAATTCCAAAATGAATGAAATAATCTTCTGAGGTATTGTTTAACCTCTTCTTTACTTAGGTTAAAATGCATAAATTCAACCTTTTATTTTTCAATACTTAGGGGGAGATTGTTAGCTCCAATATTCTGAAATATTAGAAGTATTGAAAAATGGCCAAGTACAGAAGAACTTCCACAGAAGCTCTGCCAGGCATCTCAGAAGAATCAAAGGAAGTTTGATCAAGAGTGATCAAAGACCGAGGAAACTACAGAAGGACGCTTTCAGAAGACCAAGACCGCAGATCCTCTGTTACAAATAACAGAGCCTCTGCGGACAACATCAGAAGTCAAGGAACCAAGAAGACTTCCCACAGAGGACCGAGCCACAGAATCTCTGCCACCCTTGACAGAAGCTCTGCAGAAGTAAACAACCAAAGACTCGAAATCTGGTGAAGACTACTCTACAGGGGAACCAGACCGCAGAACCTCTGTAACACATTACAGAGCCTCTGTGGTCCTCTAAAGACTAGGAAGATATTTATAATATCTTGCTACTGTTCCAAGACCTGTTCATCAACTTGCATGAAAAAGTACTGTCAAAACACGTGTCAAGCTCTGAGTGGACTCAATAGGGCATGGTATAAAATAGACGTCTGCGCCATTTAATGCATTTACCAAAAGTACATCTACTCCATTAAATGCGCATGGCTCAAACAACTGCTCACACCATCCAGTTTACTATTCATGCCGTAAAAGGAACAGTGACCTACTTCATAGTCTTCTAAGAGTAGTATAAAAGGAAGACTCATGTTGAGTTCTTCCTAAGAAGATATAGAACAACACACAAAAACAGAAAAACAAGAACACTTCAATCGAACATCAAGAACACATAGCTTATGCACATTTAGAGTCATATCTGTTTAAAGCTTTGCATACTCACTGTTCTTAAATCTGTTCTTGATATATATATATTCAGTAAACTTTGAGATATTATTTCCTGTTCACTGTTTATTTATATTGTGTTCTAAATCTATCAAACATATCTGTTAGTTCTTCAAATATGCTTCCGCATCAAACATAAACTCGAACTAATAGATCTGATAATCTTGTTTAAAGCAAAACGGGAACCAACAGAAATCATTGTTCTTATTGATTCATCTATTTGATTTCTTATTTGTTTCACGGATCTGGTTCTAACAATTGGTATCAGAGCGGACGGACGGATTCGATTCCCAGATTCATTCATTGATTTCTGGTTAGTTTGACTTTTTCTCGTTTGCCTATTCTTGAATTTTCAAATCTTTGATTCTGGTAATATTGTTCGATTCTGTTTATTGGGTTGTGTTAGCATTATACTTGTTAGTGTTTCTGCAAATTTTCAGATCCTAATTCGATCGTTTGAGTGGTTAATTTAGCAAATTAAGTTCAAAGTTTTTGGGTGTGTTCTTTAAGAAAAATCGAATTTTTACCATCAAAAAGTGTTCTTTTTTGCTTCAAAATCGATTGGGTTAGTGTTAGTTTTGTGTTTGGTAGTATTTCTAACCTTTCAGGAACCTTCTTGTGCAACCCTAATCGAAAATCGATCGAATTGAAAGAGTTAGCCGTGTTTTCCGGATAACCCAGCCGTGGTTTCCAGACAAGTTGATAGTTCCCGGATAATTGTGTTATTCCATCCGGACTCGTCATTTTTCCGGGTAAGTCGTCCGGGTAAGTATTCCTTCCGGGTAAGTTGTTTAATTTCCACTCTTTCCGGGTATTTCCTTCCGGAAACCCAAAATTTCCGGTAAAGAACTTTTATCCGGACAACTCTGAGTATCCGGTAAAGAATTTTTATCCGGACAACATTAAGTTTCCGGGAAAGCCTTTATTCGGAATCTCTTACTACCCGGTAAGTCCATCACCCGGTAAGCTCAGTTTTCAGGATTCCATATCCGGAAACCACCCGGATTCCTTAATCCGGGAGCTTTCTGAAACCTCAATTTTCAATTTTTTTCTCGGGACCCCCGTGCTAAGTCGCAGGAGGGGGACATTTAAGTATCCGTGATACTGTTCCACTTTGAATCGAACAATCGTCTGACGGTCAATCCAGTGCAACTGAAGATGTCTCCTGCTGAAGAAGACATGACAAAGTCGTGTCAGGTATGTAAACCTATCTTTGTATATACCTGTAATTTCACGACTGCTCATGTGTTTAGGGGGAGCATGATCAGCCATCAGGTAAGTATACTCTACTATTGAGGGGGAGCGTCACACACAATTTTTTTTTAAATGCTGAAAAGTTTTTTTGTGTGTGTGGATACTCCCGTGTGCATTTCACACTACGCGCACATTCTGAGGGGGAGCATCCAACTGGATGTTCACCATTTGAGGGGGAGCGACACAAAATTTTCTTTAAATGTCAAAAGTTTTTGTGTGTCGGACTCTCCATTGCATTTTTTTTTTGATTTCAACTTGTCATCCCTCTCGTATTCAATATTCAAGATAGTTACAAAGGTTTGAATGAAAAACTTAACTATCTCTCTCTAAACAATTAAGCTCTAAATTAATCTCTTGGATGGCTAATCAATTGCTTATGCGCCATCCGAAATCATAAACGACGAAGCAGATGCTGCCTTGGTTGACCCTGACCATGGCACCTAGATGGTGGCAAACAATCACTACCTGGACCCGGCGCTCTACAGGCCCAACCCTAACCAGCAGGTTATACTGGACATTCTCATGCGCCATCCCATCCGTGAGGCCCTGACCCGCACTACTTACGTCCCCTTGCTGTATGTTCTACAAGTTTGGTTCATAGCACATGTCCGCACGGCCGGCACTTCACAGACTATCACGGCAATGATCGACAACCAGCCGTTCACCCTGACGCCTGATTCCTTTCGCCGCCTACTTTCTCTTCCGGCTGCCGACGCCGCAGGTCATGAACGGTACGATCTTACCGTGAATGATGACATACTATGCGCACAAATCCGCGCGCTCGGCTACAATCATGATCTTCCCAGGCCCTCAGCGTTCAACCGGAAATACCTAGCCCCCATCTGGTACACCTTGTTTATGATTCTGAACAGGTGCCTATCCTCTAGATGGAAATGTATAGATCAGTGCACCGGTGACTTTATAAACGCCTAGTTCACGCCGTCTGCTACAACCGCCATGTCGACTTCGCCATGATCATCTGACGTGAACTTGTTACCACCATCCGACACATCGGAGGAACGAAACAGAAGAAGTTCATCCTATACCCGCGTTTCCTATCGCTAGCAGTGCGTCAACACATGGACGCTAATCCAGCGATACCCAGACGTGCTGCACATCCGGTATGCCCTATCCGCCATCTTCAGTTCATGGTTATCCGCAACCCATCCAATGCGGTAGCTATGCCCATCCCTGAAGCCATATTAGCCATCGCTGATCCCAATGCACCAGGGGTAGTTGCTTATAGGGGAGAGTTAGGTAATCCTATGGTCCTGCTAGAGTCGGAGGGACCTGCCCAGGGAGATAGACCCGAGGAACGTGAGGGTCCGAGGATGAGAGGTGGAAGGGCCCGGCAAGCAGGTGCTGCCGGGCAGGGTGTGTTAGTTGTGAGAGGAAGGGGAGCGAGTGTAGGAGGTGTAGCGGGATCGCGACCCGGTTCCAGCCAACCCCAATCTACACCCGCATTTCATCGTTCGACCGAACCATATGTTACTGAACCCCCTTCCCCACCTCACCATGTTGAAGACGTGGAATCTGACTCCACGGACTCCGATACCGACCGTACCGTACGCCTGAAACACATACCTCACGGTATCGGACCCAACCCAGATTACACTGTCGGAATCCCTCTTGACTCACCTCCTCATACTGGAACCGGACATATTATTAGGACATCTGAGGGAGAACAAGTAGAGGAATTAGATAATGCGAGGCGGAGAGAACTGTGTTCAAAGTTGAACCAGGAAAGAACGAGCCGTAAAGAAAAAGAGGCTCATGAGCGACCCCAAACGAGTGACATCCGGGTAGCCACATCTGCTATCCCGTCTCATTTGTTGAGACGGGGTATTGAAGAAGCCTCCGTGGACCCAGCGGAGCAAATGTACGACCCCCTCAGCCACTCATCCGTCTCTCAAAAGACGGATGTTTCAGTCTCACACGGGGATATAGCACAACTTCCACCGGTCTCTCACTCGGAGAGTACTGGTGTTGAAACAAGAGACCAGCAACCCCCGGTCTCGACTTCTTTCAGTGCACCAACGAGTCTAGATCCACTTGTTATTGAAGATTCTTTGACTAGGACACTTGATGCGGAACAACACCAAGTCGCGGCTCTTTGTGACCCGACCGGAACGTCTGTAGTATCTCCGTCTGCTGGAACACGAGGATCGGACGGAAATCCTACCACAACTATTATCACGCCAACTGTGAACGTAGGTGGCTCTACCCCCACGGTAGATGTCTCAACGGGTAACCTAAGTGGTCCCGGAGTTAGTAACCCAGACTTTGTGTCACCAGGGTCCCTGGACAGCACCCTTAAGGCTGTCCGCCAGGATATGGAGCAACAGATGCAGCAACATGTAGCCGCTGAACTTGCCAAAGCTATGCGCGCTATCAAAGGTAAAGGCCACCTCGTGGAACCTGAAACCGCCCTGTACCTCCACTGATTCAACCGCAACCTATCTATTATGTGGACACCCTGAAGACGATGCTATTGGCCCAACTGCTCCAGGAATCAAATACAACCGCCTCTACTGAAGCAGACCTGATCTCAGTTCTCCGATCACAGGTCACTACTCCATCTTCATCTATTACCAATCGCTTAGACGCCATTGACTCGACTCTCAAGGACTACAACCGAGTGCTCACAACGCTATCCGAGAGAGTGCGCTCACTTGAAGATACCTGCAAGAGTCAAGCAGGCGGCCTGAAGCGGAAACGCGATGACCAGGATGATCCTGATCACCGTGAGGGGGAGAAAAGACAACGTCTGACCGAGACCGCCTCCCTGATCCAGTCTGAAGCTACAACTGTGGTTCATCAGGAACTCCTAACTATGGCAGCTACAACAGAAGCACCCGAAGTCGAGTTTCCTTTAGCAGACATGGTTATAGACATGGAGATATCAGATGAAGAAGACCCGACGGTTGAAAAGCCCGAGGGTTCTACACAGGAACTGATTGATTTTGACTCATCAGACAGAACGATTCTGGACATGATAGATCCAGATTGTGAAGCCAACCCGGAGACCGAAGATGCATGGTACGAAAAAGCCGTCAGTGCCGTAAATTTCAAGGTAAATTTGGTCTTCCCCACTGATGAGGACGACAACATTGATTATGATCAGTTCCTGCTGCAAAATTTGTATGGAATATCCCCCGTTCACTATGCTCAACCCGCCGGAACTTCAACAAGACCTGAGTCTACTACTTCCGATCTTCCGACAACCCCCCTACAAACGACAGCTTCTGATCTTCCTCCCCATCCTCAGCATCAAATTCGTTGGGAGAAGATCATGGTACTCATCCCTCATCTGGAGGAATCTTTGAAAAAGCTGTTCGTCCACAAGCTTCGCCCGATCGAGCCGACCTTTTGTCTGGGTATTTACAACTTTAGCCCAGAATTTCAACGCCGTTATATCAATGCAATGCAACGGTGTCTTCCAGTCAGCCAAGTCAGAACCAAACATCGAATCACAGAGGTACTTAACATCCATTCACGCTGCATCATGAGGATCGTCTATCCAGTCTTCACCGTTCGTCGTTAAGATGGTAATGAATGGAAATTCTCTGAAGCCGACTTCCAACACCTCCGACCATTCGACTTCCTGGCTATTCTGAAAGACCTTCGTACAAGAACCATCCGACCGCTTGAAGTTACAAAGGCGCTCGAAGCTGTTCGTCGATACCTTGTCCGTACCATTATGATGTCATATCTAACGGATTTTCAAATGGCTGTCGAGAACAGGGCAAAGAAGGTAAATCTGATCAAGCCGAATCTGAAAGCACCTGAGTTAAACATGTATCCCGAGAACGCTATGCTTCTGGAACCAGAATTCAGGATTGTTTACCTCAATGAGAAAAAGGAGAAGAAATTCATCCGCTTCAGTCAGGTGGAAAGATTCTGCGACGACACACTCCTCAAAGTTCAAGATGCTCTTCGAAAGATTGTTCAGCACGAGTCTGAGAATCCAAGGTACTCTTATGTTCCGAATCAGAATGAAACTATTGCTCGGAATGCCTTGGAAATGATTGAAGATCGCATCGACTATCGCCGCGCCATCAGATTGTTCGAGGTACACTTCGCGCTTCGCAAAAGATATGTCTTCAACTGGAGAGATCTAGAGCGCCAACTCGAACTTCAAATCAAAGGGGGAGATTGTTAGGGCAAGTTTTACTGTTGAATTAAAGTTCAAGGGTTGAATTGTATTTGTTTAAATTAGAGCTTATTAGTGAACGGGTCGTGGGCTTGTTAACCACGGGCCCAGTGTATTTAATGTTGATTAGCTTGGAAAAACAAGCTAATCATCTCTTTTACTTTCAACATTGTATTGCTAAATTCTCTCTGAAAGATTAATGAAAGGGATGACCATTGGAAATCATTATTCTTATTGATTCATCTATTTGATTTCTTATTTGTTGCACGGATCTGGTTCTAACATTCTTCAAAATGAAAAAAAATAAAGTTTTTGGATAATTTTCTTTACCACAATATATTCTCACCAAAACCTTCTTCAAAATGAAGAAACTTTGGGAGAGAGTGTAAATTACTTCAAAAATGATTACTATTAGAATGAAAAAGAATAATATTTATTGCATGAATAAAATATTTAAATATAATTAATGTTGTAATTTTCAAAATATGGAATTTATTGGGTTTTTAAGAGAAAATAATTAAAATACCCAAAGTTTGATTTTGACTTACCAAAATACCCACAATCTCGTTTGTTTTACCAAAATACCCATTTTTTAGCGATGGGGTCCGCGATCGCGGAGCAGGGACTAATTTTGAAATTTTTTCTCCCGCGATCGAGAGAGGAGTCCCGCGGTGCATGTGATTTTTGATTCATATTTACACTTTCAACCCCTATCGCGAGAGAATAATTTTCAAAATTGGTCCTTGGTCCGCGCTCGCGGACCCCATCGCGGAAAAAATGGGTATTTTGGTAAAACGAACGAGATTGTTGGTATTTTGGTAAGTCAAAGCCAAACTTTGGGTATTTTAATTAATTTCCCGTTTTTTAAAGACACCATATCATCAAAAACAAAAAAGGAGCAATACAAGAAAGAAAAACCGAAGAATATGGCAAGGGGCAGTAAAAAAGATTAAAGGAAAAATACAAGCAAAAAATTGATTGAGCAAGAGGGCAAAACACTGAAAAGGGACGACGAAGGATGACCTGATACCATAACTCGTCCGTTGAGTAGAAATGTATTCTCGATCCACAACTCTAAAGAATTTATTGAAGTTGAATACAACCTTTTTATTCTAAATTTTAATTCTCCATTCTAGAGAATATTTTGAAGAATCGGTTGTAAACGCTTTTAGGCTATGTTTGGCAAATTAGTTGATAAGTTATTTTTATTTAATAAGTTAGTTGATGAATCAATCATTTTGACAAAAACTAACTGATTAACTAGTTAGAGCATCCATACACGTCTTGCACAACACTTTACAAGATGACATGGCATGCCATGTGGCTTGCAAAGTCTTGCAAGTGAATCCACTTCTTTCATTATTAGAAAGATCTTTCACAAACAATATATATTAAACAAATGCATTTTTGTTTAATTTAATTAATTAATTTTTTTGTTTAAACATTAATTATTAATATGTTTATTAAATTTAATTCATTTATTATTTTATTTGAACATTATTTTTTTATTATTTTTATTAAATTTCTTACACATGTTTTATTTAAAAAAATGATATTTTTATGCAATGATATGTATTTGTGTAATATTTGTATTTTAGTAAACGTTGCATGCTTTCAATATATCCATGTATTTTATTTCTTAATTAAATTATATTTACACAAAATATAGTAAAAGAAAACAAAAGTAATATTTTAGTTATCTATATTTTATAATTAATTTATTAGTTATATTATAATTATCTATATTATCTATATTATAATTTATTACTTTAGAAAATAGTTTGGTCTTGCATGAGTGTGGACGGTGTTATTGCAAAGCTGATGTGACACTTTAGAAAGAAGTATGGTGTTGGAGGGGTGTGGATGGTCTTACTAGCTAATAAGCTAAATTAAAAGAGAAAAATAAGTTGACAATTATACGAATCATATGCAAGGCACATGATGCCTTTAACCTTTCAAACTTAATAGTGTTAGTGTTAAGGGACCCTAGTCACAATATATTACATACAACAGGGATTATATCTACAATAAACATAGAATGAGGATTATAGTTAGAGAAAACACAAAACCACATGACCAAATCCACAATTCACTCTTTTAAATATAAATAAAAAAGTCGTAATGGTAAGGCCTTTGATTCAATGCACCATTTCTAAGATCTTCCGTGTGTCAATTTGATTCTTGGTAACTTAGGTATTAAGGTTTTGGGTGATCTTGAGCTAATATTATTGTTTTTGTTCATTTTATTTTGTTTAAATCAAGTTAGGCATCGTTTGGAAAAAAAATCTACTTGAAATAGCTTTTTAGAAGCACAACTCTGAAATGGGTGACTGATTCTGTGGGAGCCGTACACGCCAGGGAATGTTTGTGACATAGCAGCACGACCCCGTAATGGGTTATTGGCTATAGGTGAGCCTTACAAACCCAGGGAATGCTTGCAACATATCAGTCATCACTTGATGAGACAATTATGAGGTCTTGTTTCATTCACTGTTACATGTTTTCTTTAAATGCATATTATTTGTTGATCCAAACCCTCAGCGATTTGATAATGACCCTGAGAAACACTTAGTGAAAATTGTAAGTAAACAATATGTATTAGAGTTTCACCATCTAAGAATATATATACTAAGTCTGTTTAGTATCGCTGATGGGAAACTACTTTCTTTATTATATGGTTCAGCGATACATGTACATCAGTGAGCCCTAAGCCTGTTCAGTCTCATTGATGATCGCTGAATACATTCATCTTTAATTGTTTGCTTATGATCCCTGAAGACAAGATTCGTGACAACCATGTTCAAACGCTGAAATCGAAGATCAAGTTGGAGAACAAGTGACTAAGTCTACTAGTGACCTGATGCGGAATCAACGAAGAAAATACTTATCCATCTCACGCGAAGTTTCAACTAAAAGACTTCAGCGGACGCTGAACTTTATCATTCGCTGATAAAGATTTGTTAGCTCCAAATATTCATAATATTAGAAGTATTGAAAAATAGGCCAAGTATAGAAGACTTCAACAGAAGCTCTGCGAAGTGCCACAGAAGCTTTGCCGAAGTAAACAAGATCATTCAAGAAACACCAAGACCCAAGATAACCAGAAGACTACTCACAAAGGACTGAGCCGCAGAACCTCTGTCACCCATGACAGAGCCTCTGTTGTTAAGACTGAAGACTTGGAAGATATTTATAATATCTTTCCACTGTTACAGGAATATCTTACCACTGTTACAGAAATATCTTACTACTGTTCCAGGATCCGTTCATCAACTTGTACAAAGCATGGTCTGACAAAAACACGTGTCAAACTCCGATAGGAATCCTTACAAGTTGATATTAGCGCATTTAATTCATGCAGTTTTCTAACTGTTCATGCCATCCCTTCTGTCCTGTAGCAATAGTCCTTTTGTCTAGAATAGATATTTTGTTGTAGTATAAAAGGAAGACTCATGTTGAGTTCTTCCTTACGACAACCCACAAATACAACACACGAAAACACTTACACACAATTAACGTCAAATCTGTTCTTAGTGTTCTTAATCAAATACAGTAATCTTTGAGATATTCATTTGTTCTTCATATACTGTTTATTTGGTATTTTGTGTTGTTTCTATATAAACATATCTGTTAGTTCTTCAAATACGCTTCCACAACACATCTTATTTGAACTAATAGATTAGATAATCTTTGTTAATCAAATACGGGAACCAACAATTGGTATCAGAGCAAAGCTTGGTTTTCAATATCAAGCGATCCTCGTTTAACAAGATTATTGGTAGAAACGTGGTCTGATTTTAACCTGTTATTCATTCCTTCAAACAGATTCTATTTTCAGCCATTTTCGATTTATTCGATATTTGGTAAATCTAGAGAAACTGTTTCTTTAGTTAAAACTCCATAAAAGTGCACTGTTAAGAGCTTTCAAACCCAAAAAAAAATCTTTCCAGATTATTCTTTCGTACTTTTTCGTGTCATATCTTTATTCTGAAACTTCCTACTCTTAAAATGACAAACGCACAAATTTTCTTCACAGCTGGTTTATTAACCGAACCACCTTCTCTTCTACGAAATGAGTATCCTCAGTGGAAAATAAGAATGATCCATTTCTTTGAGGGAACTGATAAAGAGCTCGTACAATACCTTTATAATCCTCCAAATGTCCCTATGTTAACAGTACCTCGTGTACCAGCTACAGCTGACACTCCTGAAATCCCTGAGCACCAAAAACCTAAAACCAGGGATGGTTGGTCAAATCAAGATAAGGAAAAAGATGAACTCGCGCATAAAACTAAAAGAATTCTGATATTGGCAATCCCCAACGACCTCTTCCAGTCCTTAGATGCATGCGAATCTGCGTATGATCTTTGTAAAGAACTGGAAAAACAACTTGAAGGGGAGCTAAAACTCAGAAAAACCGAAGGGCTCAATACATAAACGAATATTACGCTTTTAAAGCACTGACAACTGAATCTCTGCAGACAACGTATGACAGGTTCAACTCTTTGATCAATAATTGTAAGAAGTTCGGCATCCACATAACTTCTGAAGAAAATAACGTCATGTTTCTCAAAAGTCTAAACGAAGAATGGCTCTAGTTATCTATGTCTTTACAAACCAATCAAGATTTAGATTCCTGGACTCTCTCAGACCTCTATGGAACATTAGCTGGTCAAGAGCCTCAAGTAGCACAATCAAAGACACTAACCATTGCACCTCTTGCTTTGGATAGCAAATCTACAGAAGAAAAAGAGAGGCCGAGGAAAGAAAGAGCGACAGAGGAAAAGAAGAAGGAGAAAAAGAAAAAGGTGGTGGTAGTTGACAGCGAAGAAGAAGAGATTATGGGAGAGGGAGATATCACTCTGGCATCAATAGCAAAATCCTTAGCTCTATTGACAAGAGAATTCAGAGGAAACCAAAAGAGTTCTGTTAATGAAAGATATGGCAGAGATAATAGAGAAAGAAGAGAAGAATCAGCTGACCGACAGAGGTCAGACGACAAAAGTAACGACCAACAGAGGTCGAGTGATAGGTACAACAGAGGAAATGACCGACAGAGGTCAGATGACAAGGCAAGCTACACACCACAAGAATGTTACAAGTGTGGTAAGCCTGGTCATTATGCTAATGAATGCATATCGGAAAAGGTGGTGAACGACAGAAGTCCGACGATCGTGCTGGTAATACTTCCCAGAACCAAGGTTGCTACAACTGTGGGAAACCAGGCCACTTTGCCAATGTGATATCTCAAAGAAGGACTCAACTTTTTACAAAAAGAAAGCTGAGTATTATGCTCAAAAATCACTCATGGCGAACAAAGTAGTGAACAAGGAAGATTGGGAGTCAGATACAACCTCTGATGAAGAATACACCAACAATTCCTTGTTTTGTGGCAAGGCAGAAATCAGCTCCGACTCTGACACTGAGGTATCCACTTCAAACTCCATCTCTAGTACTACAGAAGTTGATTTACTTATAATTAAAACTGGAAATATTGAACTGAAAAAGACTTGTGATGATATTCAGAAAAAGCTCACTTTTTATGAAAGAGAAGCTAGACTTCTCACTGAAGAAAAAGCAAAAAATTTCAAAGAAAAGGAAGAATTAGAAGCACACTGGAACAAGAATCTATTTCCTTTAAAAGAGAAAATTTCTGAATTAAATACATCTTTAAAATCCAAATCAAAAGAACTTTCAGATTCTGAGAGCGACAGACTAAACATTTTAGCTCTTAAGGAATATTTTCAAAAGGAAAGAGAAGTCCTTTGGCAAGATCTACTTAGAAGAGATGTTTTAATTAAAAATTATCGTGATGCACAAAAGGTGTATGAGAAAATAAATACTGAAATAGGAAGGCGAGGTATTGGGTACAGTGACATTAATCAAGGTACAGAAAACAAAAAGAATAAACCTCTGTCATCTCTATTTACTTTAGGAAAAATCAACAAACCTAATTTTCCAAACTTAATCTCTGTAAGTAAGAGAGTAAAAATCTCTGGGGAACCTCACTTAAGGAAACCCATGAAGATGATAAATGTGTGGTTTGAAAACACAGACTTATCACCTTCAACCTCTGTCAAAAGAGAATCCAAACCAAAGAGATATCTGAAAACTCAAGATCAGATAGAAATCTTCAAGTTTGGTAAACCAGAGACTCAAACTCAAGTTGCTTTTGTCTGCACAATAGATTCTGAAAAGAAATTATCTGCAGAAGCACTTGAGTACAAACCAATCTTTTCAGAAGAAAAACTAAGAAATATAATTGAAAAGGAAATAATGGAAATCGGGAAAATAGATATTTTGAAAAATCTATGTACACCTTCTGTAGATCAAAAACTCTCTGAAGAGATCTTATCATACACCTCTGTTGACTTAGAAAATAATTTTTCAGATAAAGAAAGCAAGTATGGCACATGCTCGGAAAATCCAGCCTATGTCGAAAGAAATACTGATGACTCAACCTCTGTATATGAGGACGATTCGTCATCTAACGAATCAGAGACTGACAAAATAGAAAAGGTTCCTTGTGACTCAGAGGTTATTAAACAAACCTCTGAAGTTCTTAACAGAACTATTCCTCCAAAGGAGAAAATCACTGGAATTCCTATCTGTCCAGATTTTTTGAATATGTGCATACAAGCCAAAACCTCTATTGAGCTTGAAAATTTCAAACAAAAGAAGTTAATGTCCACTCAAAATCCAAAAGATTCAAAGTTTTTAAAACCCTTAAAAATTAAAGAGAAACCAACATGGCAACAACAGGGTAAATGGCCAAAACCTAACAAATCTTTTTCATATGTGACAGTGAAATCAACAGACGTTCACCACAGAAGGGACTCACAGAAGGCTGCTACAAACAATTTTTTTTTGCCAACAATCTAATCTACATAAATCTTCTTGTAATAGGAAGCCATATGCTAGAATAGAATGTAATGCCTATGTGGCCCAGTTTAATGCTTTCAATGAAAATTTCAAGCAAATCACTTCTGATGTTCTATACTGTCATTGCTTTGATCTAATGTTCAAGTTGAATAATCATTTCTGTAGTTCAAATTGTTTTCTCTCTGCACCTAAATCAAATATTAAAAAGAAACAAATTGATTCTTCGACAAAAGATAAAATGTATTTCAAGAATGCTAAGGCAAACTTGAAAAATTCTGACGAAACTGGACCCATATGGATATGGGTACCTAAAAATATGTGATTGTCTTGCAGAAGCAGTATGTGCCAATATGGTATCTAGACTCCGGATGTTCAAGGCACATGACTGGCAACAGAGGTCTTCTATCCACGTACCAAGAAAAACAAGATGGTGGATCAGTGACCTTTGGAGACAACAAAAAGGGGCATATTAAAGGCTATAGAGTCATAAAGAAAGAAAATATCACCGTACACAAAGTTGCATATGTTGATGGCCTTAAACACAACCTACTCAGTGTCAGCCAACTTTGTGATACGGGATTCAATGTACTATTCAAGAGAACATTATGTTCTCTACTAAGTGAAGACACCGGAATAGAACTTCTGCGAGCCAAAAGAAAAGGTGATCTGTATCTAATGAACTTCAATGCCAAAAACAAGGACAACATTTGTCTTGTTGCAAGCAAAAGTGAAGAAGCCTGGCTATGGCACAACAGGTTCTGTCACTTAAACTTTCATACTCTAGATAAACTGGTAAAACTTGATCTGGTCAAAGGTTTACCTAATGTTAAATTTAATAAGGATCATTTATGCTCTGCCTGTGAAATGGGAAAACTCAAACGAGCTTCCCACAGAGGCAAAACTGATGTGTCTTGTCCTAGGCCTCTGTACATGCTTCACGTTGACCTCTGCGGTCCAATCGCTATACAGAGCCTAGGTGGCAAGAAATATATACTTGTCTTAATTGATGAGTATTCACGATTTACATGGGTTGAATTTGTCAGAAAGAAATCAGATGTTCCATGCATCCTGATTAATCTAATGAAAAGAATCCAAGTTCTTTATGAGTGCAGAATTATGAAGTTACGAAGTGACAATGGCACATAATTCAAAAACTCTGTCATTGAAGCCTATCTCACAAAAGAAGGAATATCCCAGAACTTCTCTGCCGCTCGCACCCCACAACAGAATGGCGTGGTCGAACGAAAGAACCGCACGCTCGTGGAGGCTGCAAGAACCATGCTTTCTGCATGTGGATTACCAATGACCTTTTGGGCAGAAGCAATTTCAACTGCTTGCTATACCCAAAATCGTTCAACAATCGTGAAAAGACACATCAAAACTCCTTATGAATTGATCAACAAATGGCGACCAAACATCAAGTTTCTCCATGTGTTTGGATGCAAATGCTTTGTCTTAAACGACAGAGACTCAAGAGGAAAGTTTGAAGAAAAGGCTGAACAAGGCAAGTTCATCGGATACCCTGCCTCTTCCAAAGCCTACAGAGTTTACCTTCTGAAGTCAGACACGATAGTAGAAAGCATCAATGTATCCTTTGATAATTCATTCCAGAAGACTTCTGAACAACTCAGTTCCAAACTCGGGCTAAACAAGGAATCCTCTGGCATCTCAAAAACAAATGAAGATTTAGGCCTTCTATTTCAAGAGATGTTCAACAACGATGTTGATCTCTCTGCTGGAACCAACAGCACCTCTACAGAATCACCTTCTGTAAGTATCTCTCTGTCTGATCCTTTTAATACTGCAGAATCAACTTCTGCAACTACTACAGGTACTGAAAATCGAACAGAAGATACAACAAAAGATTCAACAACAGAAGTAATCCAAACAATAACAAATCCAACAGAGGAAGCAACACCAGAAGAAACACCAGAGGGAAGTGAAGATGAAACCACAATACCTACAGAGAAGGAAATTCCAACTCTAATACCCATTCCTACAGAAGCTGAACTAAACACATGGGCAGAACCATCAACCACTTCAACCACAGAAGTTCAAATTGATGACTCAAATGATCATCTTCCACGAACAACTCAATGGACAAAAAGCCATCCTCCAAGCCAAATCATCGGTAATCCCATTGATAAGGTAAAAACAAGGTCAGCTTCTGCAAACTTTTGTTTCTTTACCAACTTTATTAGTGTGATCGAACCGAAAAAGATCTCTGAGGCCCTGAAAGACCCAAACTGGGTGGATGCTATGCAAAAAGAGCTTCTGCAGTTTGAGCGAAACAAGGTCTGGACTCTAGTACCTCTGCCACGAGGGAAACAGGCCATAGGGACTAAGTGGGTCTTCAAAAACAAAAAGGATGAGGAGGGACTGATCATTAGAAACAGAGCAAGACTGGTGGCCAAGGGATATCGCCAAGAAGAGGGCATAGATTACGATGAAACTTTTGCCCCTGTTGCACGACTCGAAGCAATAAGAATTTTCTTAGCATTCACAGCCCACAGAGGTTTTAAAGTATATCAAATGGATGTAAAATCTGCCTTTCTCAATGGTGAAATTCAAGAAGAAGTATACGTCCAACAACCACCAGGGTTTGAAAGCTCAAAGTACCCAAGGTATGTCTATTACCTCGACAAAGCTCTATATGGACTGAAACAGGCTCCCAGAGCATGGTACGAAAGACTTTCTACCTTTCTTCTCGATAACAACTACAAAAGAGGTACCACGGATACAACTCTGTTCTTTAAAGGAGAAGGAAATGAGCTTATTCTTGTACAAATATATGTAGATGACATTATTTTTAGGTCTACAAATGCACAAAAATGTAAAGATTTTGAAAAGCTCATGCAAAGTGAGTTTGAAATGAGTATGATGGGAGAATTAACCTTTTTCCTCGGACTTCAAGTCAAACAAACATCAGAAGGAATTTTCATAAACCAATCAAAATATGTCTCTGACATACTTGAAAAGTATAGCCTCTCTGATGCCTCTGTCATGAAAACCCCAATGGCCACTGGAAATAAACTATTTTCAGATCCAAATGGCATCTCCGTCGAGTGCACGCTTTACAGAGGAATGATTGGATCTTTATTATACTTAACAGCCAGCAGACCTGACATAATGCATGCCACATGCCTCTGTGCAAGATATCAAGCTAATCCTAAAAAGTCACATTATATTGCTGTAAGGAGAATCTTCAGATACCTCCGAGGGACCAAAAATCTTGGCCTCTGGTATCGACAGAACTCTGGTTTTGGACTAAAGGCATACACAGATTCAGATTATGGAGGATGTAAACTCGACAGAAAGAGTACCTCTGGGAGTTGTCAATTCCTAGGTGGGAAATTAGTAAGATGGACTTCAAAGAAATAGAATTGTGTCTCAACATCTACGGCAGAAGCTGAATATGTTGTTGCTGCTAGCTGTTGCTCTCAAGTTATGTGGATGAAAACTCAGCTGAAAGACTTATTTGGGCAAAAAATCACGTCGCTCGACCGCGACCAGAACAGGTAAGACGTATGATTAGGGACTATATCTTGTATTAAGATAAGGTCTCGACAAAGACCCAGAACACCATCGTCGTCCCTCATAAAAGGTAAGTCGAGAGTTCCTTACGACGCTCGACCATAGCGTCGCCCGATCCGCACGACTATTATATAAGGACGTGCGACCTCGACCAAAGCTAACGTTAACCATAACCGTTTGCTAAGTGTTTAATGCAGGAGTAAAAGTCATTAAGAAGCAACGACTATAACCGACACAATCATTAAACAGCCAGCGACCGTAACGGACGAAGATCATTACTCCGGCGACCGTTTCCAACCGTTAAGGCCATTAAAGGAGCATTCATGGATGAAGCTAAGGACGCGAAGACTATAAATATCAAGCTCAATCAACATTTCAACACATCAAATATCCGGCGATTAACAACCGAAGCAATATTCGAGAACACCTGAAGTGAAGAACTATTATTCTAAGTATCTCTCTCGACGCACGACAACAGCCCTCGACCAGCAGTTCACACTCTGTTTCGTACACGACAAACACCTGTTTTTACGTTCAAACACTTGTACTTTGCATTTCGAAGCATTTTCTTCATTTGTATTGTAATCACTGTACGATCGACACCAATATCCAAGGATATCGCCCCTGATTGGCGACCATAGTGCAACGACGATACCCCCTGTCGTCCGCTGGGTTTTTCCTCGTTTGAGGTTTTTCCTGCGTCATCAAATCCCTTGTTTCTTTATTTTATTTATTGCCGCACGTCTCGTCGAAAGATTCTTTCTTTAGTTGTTTAAGTCCACATCGACCTTAAGTTGTCCCTTTGGTGCGATTTTTGGCATTAACAAGACTTTGGTCACATCATCTGCAAAATCCCCATCTTCTGTGATTCCAAAAGTGCAATTGCCATCTCTGCCAATCCAGTACAGCATTCAAAGACAAAGCACATAGATATCAGGTATCACTTTCTGAAGTATCATGTTGAAAACCAAACCATCGACATGCATTTTGTACCAACCGATCTCAATAAAGCCTGTCGAAAGGATCCATTCCCGTTACCTCATATTGACGCCATGGTCGATGCAACCGCGGGGCATGAGTTATTAACGTTCATGGACGCCTATTCTGGATTGTTAGCTTCAATCTTCCTAATCATAGAACTTTTTAGAAGTAGTGAAAAATAGGCTAAGTGAAGAAAGCCTCGTACAGAGGCTCTGCCGGACTTACCAAGGGATCAAGATCAAGAATCTACAGAAACTAAAGAGGCGCGCTACAGAAGCTCTGTCATACGCGCAAAGAAGACCAAAGACTCGGAATCCGGTGAAGACTGCTCCACAGAGGACCAGACCGCAGAACCTCTGTAACTCATTACAGAGCCTCTGTGGTCCTCACTGAAAGACGTGAAGATATTTATAATATCTTGCTACTGTTACAGGACCCGTTCATCAACTTGCATGGTAGCATGCCCTGACCAACGTCGACGTGTCAAACTCTGATTGGACTCAGTAGGGCTTAGTACATAATAGACGTCTGCTGCATTAAATGCAATACACCACGTCTTACTGTTCATGTCGTTCTTGCAACTGTTCACGACATCCGTTCAACTATTCATCAGTACCTTCTGAATAGTAGCATATGCTTTATGGTCCCCTTTAGAGTAGTATATAAGGAAGACTCATGTTGAGTTCTTCCTTATCAGATCATCAATTAATCACATATAAATCGACCATCATAAGAACACAAAAAGCTTATTCACCTTAAGAGTCATATCTATTTTGAAGCTTTTCTTACTCATTGTTCTTAAATCTGTTCTTAATATATATTCAGTAAACTTTGAAATATTATTTCCTGTTCATTGTTTATTTATATTTTTGTCTAAATCTATCAAACTTATCTGTTAGTTCTTCAAATACGCTTCCGCATCAAACATTAACTTGAACTAATAGATCTGATAATCTTGTTTAAAGCAAAACGGGAACCAACAATTGGTATCAGAGCGAAGCTTGATTTTCAATATCAAGTGATCCTCATTTTACAACTTTTATTTGATAGATTACTTTCTCTCTCTTCATCACCATATTTCTGGATATTAGTTGTACCCAGAAAACCTTCCAGATCTTCATACTCATAAATCCTCCATCAGATTATCCTTTCCTCAAAATGACAAATACAAATAACTTTTTTACTGCTGGCTCATTAACCAAACCTCCTACTCTTCTTAGAGATGAGTATCCTCAATGGAAAATAAGAATGGTTCATTTTTTTGAGGGTACTGAAAATACTCTCAAACAATATCTATACAATCTTCCTCCGGTTGCTATGATAACTATGCCACGTGTACCAGCTACTGCTGAATCTCCTGAAATCCCTGGACATCAAAAACCTAAGCCAAAAGAAGAATGGTCAAATGAAGATAAGGCAGAAGATGAAGTTGCACATAAAACAAAGAGAATACTGATCATGGCTATCCCCAACGAAATTTTTCAATCCTTAGATGCATGCGAAACAACGCACGATCTCTGGAAAGAATTAGAAAGACAACTGGAAGGGGGTGCTAAAACACAGAAGAACCGAAGGGCACAATACATAAACGAGTATCATGCCTTCAGAGCCTCTGCAACAGAATCACTGCAAACAACATACGATCGGTTCAACTCTCTCATAAACAAATGCAGAAAGTCTGGTATTCACAGAACCACGGAAGAAAATAACGTCATGTTTCTAAAGAGCCTGAACGATGAGTGGCTTCAGTTGTCTATGTCTTTACAAACAAATCAAGATCTAGACTCCTGGACACTCTTTGATCTCTATGGAACACTAGCCGCACAAGAGCCTCAAATAACTCAAGCTAAAACACTAACCATTGTACCATACGCATTGGTTAGTAAATCTACAGAGACTACAGACAGACCAAGAAATGAGAGATCTACAGAGGAGAAAAAGAAGGAGAAAAAGAAGATGGTAATGATTGATAGCGAAGAAGACGAGCTAATAGAGGAAGAAATAACTCTTGCGTCATTAGCTAAATCAATGGCTCTATTGACAAGAGAGTTTAGAAATAACCAAAGGAATTCTGGTAGGAGAGATGAAGGAAGAAGAGAAGAATCAAGTGACCGACAGAGGTCAGACTACAAAAATGATGACCAACAGAGGTCGAGCGAAAGAAGCTACAGAGGGAATGACCGACAGAGATCAGATGACAAGGTAGGCCACACACAAGAATGCTACAAATGTGGTAAGCCTGGTCATTACGCAAACGAATGCAGAACAGAGAAAGGTGGAGACCAACAGAAGTCCGAAGATCGAACTGGAAACACCTCCCAAGGTTGTTTCAACTGCGGCAAGCCAGGTCATTTCGCTAAAGAATGCAGAAGTAGACAAAATCGCCCACAGAAGGACTCAGCTTTTTACAAAAAGAAGGCTGAGTATTATGCGCAAAAATCCCTAATGGCGAACAAAGGGCATTCTGAGGCAAACAAGGAAGACTTCGAGTCAGATTCTACCTCTGACGATGAATTCCCCACCAATGCCCTGTTCTGTGGCATGGCAGAAGTTGACTCTGGCACACACAACGAGGTATCCATTTCAAACTCTACCTCAAGTACTAATTCTGTAGATGATGATTTATTTAAACTTAACATTGAACTGAAAGAAATAAATGAAAGCATTCAGAAAAAGCTGACCTTTAATGAGAGAGAAGTAAGGCTTCTCACTCAAGAAAAAGCCAAAATCTTTGAAGAAAAGGAAAAAGTCGAAAAATATTGGAGCAAAAATATAGATCCTTTAAAAAGGCAAATTTCTGATTTAACCTATGATTTAAAAATCAAAACAAAAGAACTTTCAGTTTCAAGAAGTGAAACTACAGACATAAGAGCTCTAAAAGAATACTTTCAAAAAGAAAGAGAGGTACTTTGGCAAGATCTTTTAAGAAGAGAAATTTTACTTAAAAACTATAAAGATGCACAGAAGGTATATGAAAAGGTAAACTCTCAAATAGCAAGACGAGGCATAGGGTACAGTGATATTACCTTAGGAGTTGAAAATAAACGACTAAAACCTCTGTCCTCTCTATTTGTTTTGGGAAAAACTAACAAACCAAACTTTCCAAACATACTCTCTGTAAGTAAAAGGGTTAAACTCTCTGCAGAACCTCACTTAAGGAAACATACAAAGATGATCAATGTGTGGTTTGAAAACACAGATTCATCATCTTCAACCTCTATCAATAGAGGAATCAAACAAAAGAAATATCTGAATACACAAGATCAGATTGGTATCTTTAAGTTTGGTAAACCAGAGACTCAAACACAGGTCGCTTTTGTCTGCATAATGAACGATGAAAAGAAATTATCAGCAGAAGCTCCTGAGTTTAAACCCATCTTTTCAGAAGAAAAACTTAAAAAAATCTATTGAAGAAGAAATTTTGGAAGTTTTGAAATCAAATGTTTTAGAAAATCTCAGTACCTCTTCTATAAATCAAATTCTCACTGAAAAGATCTCATCAGATACCTCTGCCTTCTATGAAAGCCATTCTACAGAGGAAGAAAGCTCGTACGATACATGCTCAGAAAATCCAGCCTCTGTCGAAAGAGATGACTCAACCTCTGTATATGAGGACGATTCATCCTCTAACGACTCTGAGACTGATTCTAAATCAGGAATAGTTCACTGTGACACGGAGGATGTTAAATTCTCCTCTGAGGTTCTTAACAGAACTATTTCTCCAAAAGAGAAAATCACAGAGATACCTATCTGCCCAGATTTTCTGAACATGTATTTAAAGGTCAAAACCTCTGTTGAGCTTGATATGTTAAAGAAGACCTCTGTTGATCCTAAAAGTTCAAAATTTTCAAAACCTTTAAGGAAAATTAAAGAGAATCCCACTTGGCAACAAAAGGGAAAATGGCCTGAAGCTAACAAATACTTTTCCTCTGTGACAGTGAAGAAAGATGTTCACCACAGAAGAGAGTCACAGAAGGCAGGAACTAAACAAGACTTTTGCAAACAACATTCTAGTATTCATAGATCTTCTTGTAGTAGGAAATCTAATGTAAAGAAAGAGTGTAATGCCTCTGTGGCTCAGTTCAATGAATTCAATGAAAAGTTCAAACGAATCACGTCTCATATTCAATACTGTCATTGTTTTGATCTTATGTTCAAATTGAATAAACACTTCTCAAGTCCAGATTGCTTACTCTCCACTAAAACTCCAAAGTCAAAACCTCGAGAGAAACAATCTGATCTTTCTACAAAGGATAAAATGTATTTCAAGAATGCTAAGACAAACTTGAAAAATTCTAACAATATTGGACCCATATGGTTATGGGTACCTAAGTCTCTGTGATTGTCTTGCAGAAGCAACATGTGCCAATTTGGTATCTTGACTCCGGATGCTCAAGGCACATGACTGGCGACAGAAGGTTACTATCCACATACAAAGAAACACACGATGGTGGATCTGTAACTTTTGGAGACAACATGAAGGGACACATCAAAGGCTATGGAGTCATACAGAAAGAAAATGTCTCTGTATACAAAGTTGCATATGTGAATGGCCTCAAACACAACCTACTAAGTGTAAGTCAACTCTGTGATACAGGATTCGATGTGTTATTCAAAAGAACTTTCTGCTCTCTACAAAGTGAAAACACAGGAATGGAACTTCTGCGAGCTGAAAGAAGAGGTGATCTATACCTAATGAATTTTACTTCAAAATCCAAGGACAAAGTTTGCCTAGTAGCCTGCAAAAGTGAAGAAGCGTGGTTATGGCACAACAGGGTATGTCACTTAAACTTTCACACCTTGGATAAACTAGTAAAACTCGATCTAGTTAAAGGTTTGCCAAATGTTAAATTCAATAAGGATCACTTGTGTTCGGCCTGTGAAATGGGAAAACACAGAAGGGCTTCCCACAAAGGCAAAACAGACGTGTCTTGCACTAGGCCTCTGTACATGCTTCATGTCGACCTCTGCGGTCCCATTGCTATACAGAGCCTAGGTGGCAAGAAATACATACTTGTCCTAATTGATGAGTATTCACGTTTCACTTGGGTTGAATTTATTAGAAAGAAATCAGATGTTCCAATTATACTGATAAATCTAATGAAAAGAATTCAAGTTCTTTATGACTGCAGAATACAGAAGTTAAGAAGTGACAATGGCACAGAATTTAAAAACTGTGTCATTGAAGCCTATCTTTCTACAGAAGGAATATCACAGAACTTCTCTGTCGCTCGAACTCCACAACAGAACGGTGTAGTCGAAAGAAAGAATCGAACACTTGTGGAGGCCGCAAGAACTATTCTATCTGCATGCGGATTATCAATGAACTTTTGGGCAGAAGCAATTTCTACTGCGTGTTATACACAGAATCGATCAACCATTGTGAAAAGACATCTCAAGACGCCTTACGAATTGCTTCACAAAAGGCGGCCAAACATCAAGTTTTTCCATGTATTCGGATGCAAATGCTTTGTTTTAAACGACAGAGATTCTAGAGGAAAGTTTCAAGTAAAAGCTGATGAAGGCAAATTCATTGGATACTCTGCCACTTCCAAAGCCTACAGAACATTCCTTACAAAGTCTCGCAAGATTGTAGAAAGCATCAATGTTTCTTTTGATGATTCATTCCAGATGACTTCTGAACAAATCAGTTCAGAACTCGGAATTAAAGGGGAATCCTCTGAAATCTCAAAAACAAAAGAAGATTTGGATCTTCTATTTTTAGAGATGTTCAACAATGACATTGATCCTTCTGTTGGAACCATCAGAATTTCTGAAGAACCATCCTCTGTCGGACAAAATCCTACAGGTATGACTCTAACAGGTCCAAATAATGCTTCATCTTCTTCTATAAATACTACAGATGCAATTGCCGAAGAAGAACATGCAGAAGATGGAACATCAAGAAAAACGACCACAGAAGTTGCTGAAAAACAAACTCCACAATCCACCGAAGAACCAATTACAGAGGAAATTGAGGACCAAGACTATACGTCCTCAGAGGAACAAACCCCACCACCACTCATACCAATATTTCCACAAACGGTAGAATCAACTACCAAGGCACGAAGAACGACTGAGGCTACACAAGAAGAAACACAAGAAGCCGCTGACGAAAGGTTCGAGGACATTGATGATCATCTTCCACGCACAACTCAGTGGACAAAAAGCCATCCTCCAAGCCAAATAATCGGAGAACCTTCTGACTCAGTAAAAACCAGGTCTGCCACTGCTAATTTTTGTTTTTTTACTAACTTTATCAGTGTGATAGAACCAAAGAAGATTTCTGAAGCCCTAGATGACCCAAATTGGGTAGACGCCATGCAAGAAGAACTTCTGCAGTTTGAGCGTAACAAAGTATGGACTTTAGTACCTCTGCCACGAGGGAAACAGGCCATTGGGACTAAATGGGTCTACAGAAACAAGAAGGATGAAGATGGAGTGGTCATCAGAAACAAAGCAAGATTAGTAGCAAAGGGATATAGACAAGAAGAAGGCATAGACTACGATGAGACTTTTGCCCCTGTCGCACGACTCGAAGCAATAAGAATATTCTTAGCCTTCGCAGCCCACAGAGGTTTTAAAGTCTATCAGATGGACGTAAAATCAGCTTTTCTAAACGGTGAAATCCAAGAAGAGGTTTACGTAAATCAGCCACCAGGGTTTGAAAGCTCAAAGTTTCCAAGACATGTATACTACCTTGAAAAGGCTCTATACGGACTGAAACAGGCTCCAAGAGCATGGTACGAACGACTTTCTACCTTCCTTCTAGTCAATGGCTACAACAGAGGTACAACATATACTACCTTATTCTATAAACATAAAAAGGGTGAGATAATGCTTGTACAAATCTATGTGGATGACATAATTTTCGGGTCTACTAATTCAGAAGAGTGTAAAAGTTTTGAAAAACTCATGCAGAGTGAGTTTGAAATGAGTATGATGGGATAATTAACATTCTTCCTCGGACTTCAAGTCAAACAAACTTCAGAGGGAATTTTTATAAATCAAGCCAAATATGTCTCTGACATTCTTTTCAAATATAGCATCTCTGATACCTCTGCAATGAAAACTCCAATGGCCACTGGAAATAAGTTATTCTTAGATCTAAATGGTATCTCTGTAGAATGCACTCTCTACAGAGGCATGATTGGATCTCTGTTATACTTAACAGCTAGCAGACCTGACATCATGCATGCCACATGTCTTTGTACACGTTATCAAGCTAATCCTAAGAAATCACATTATGATGCGGTGAAGAGAATCTTTAGATACCTAAAGGGGACCAAAAATCTCGGTCTCTGGTATCCACAGAACTATGGTTTTAGTCTTAAAGCTTATACAGATTCAGACTATGGAGGATGCATGCTCGACAGAAAGAGTACATCTGGGAGTTGCCAATTCCTAGGTGGTAAACTAGTCAGTTGGACCTCCAAGAAGCAGAATTGTGTCTCCACATCCACTGCAGAAGCTGAATACGTTGCTGCTGCTAGCTGTTGTTCTCAGGTTCTATGGATGAAGACTCAACTAAAAGACTACGGCCACATCCTATACAAAATACCCATCTTCTGTGATTCCAAAAGTGCCATTGCTATCTCTGCCAATCCTGTGAAACACTCGAAAACCAAGCATATCGATATAAGGTACCATTTCTTGAAACATCATGTTGAATACGCTACAATTGAAATGCATTTCGTGCCAACAGAATATCAACTCTCTGAGTTATTCACCAAAGCACTAGACGAGAAAAGGTTCAATTGTTTGGTGGGTAAGTTAGGAATGATAAACATGGTGTGACAATCCTCTGTAAGTATAGCTTTATCTTTTGTAAATATGTACAAATTTCCTTTATTTTTGCTTTAAGTTAATTTATTTCTGTTTGTAAGTTCTCAATCTTAAATAGTTCTTAAAATCACAGAGCTTCTGTAAGTCAACTCAGATCCTCTGACGACCCCTACAGAACCTCTGGAAAACATGACCTATGTTCTATGCAAAACTTATCATTCTTTGATCCAAGCAAATGTCAAGGGGGAGCAAAAGGAAATTACTTGATCTACAGAGGTGATTAGATCAAGGGGGAGCAAAAAGGGATCCTGAAATGATCTACAGAGGTAAATCTTTCAAAGGGAAGCCCAAGAAGAATGTCGATAATTCTCCATCGACAGAAGTCAGACAAACTGCCAAGAACAGAAGAACCAAAAGGTATGTCTCTCGCACAAAAGGTTCTTGGAAAACAGTTTTCTAGGACAAGAATTGTCAAATATGTCCTAAATATACTGTGAATAACATTTCAAAAATCAAAAGATCAAAAAGTTTCACAAAATTCGCATTAGGAGAAATTCAAGGTCATAGAGCTTCTGCTGAGCTCAACAGAGGTTCTGCAAGAAATATGCTCTGTGATCGCAAATTAACCCTCTGTCGATCTTTTGGAATGTTATCTCGGAAACCGAAAACACAAACCATGACCTTGTCGAACAAACCATTTTTTTAACAGTTTTCTCGAACACAAACTTTCAAATATGTCCGAAAAACATCTCTTAAACCAAATCAAAAATTGGATGATCAAAACTTTAATAAAATTTTTGTTATGAGATTTTTTCCCTCATAGAGCTTCTGCCGGCCCTCACAGAACTTCTGCAAGTTCCAACAGAGCCACAAAACCTCTGCGAAGCAAATTTCTTGACAAAAATCCGATTTTATCCTCTCCAATGCCTTTACAAATGTTTTGGTTGAAGAAGAAACCCACATAAGTCATGATAACAATGAGATATATACACATCAAAGATTTTCAAATTCACAGAACCTCTGTAAACTACAGAAGTTCTGTCAATCTGTTACTTGGGCATTTCTGTAGTAATAACGGTTACTTTTACTGAGAGTGAACTACATGTGGCTAAGAATAACCCCACGCGCCTAGCATTAATGGGCCGCGCACGACGTCCTGTCATCCTCTGACATGGCCTACGTGTCCCATTTTCATTGGGCGTACGTGGAACGTTTTCTGTGGAAAGTTGAACCCGCCGTTCTAACTTGAGTTCGGATTCCAAATTTTAATCCATTGCCATATATTTTACTCTTTCGAATTCTACCGTTTTACCCTCCTATAAAAACCAAGCTTACCCTCTCATAAACCTTTTACAAACTCTCATTCTTCTCCGGCGAAACCCTGCAAAAACCTGCAAGTTTCTTATTCTCAGTATCAAATGGCTTCATCTTCTCAAACTATCTCCCCTGCACACTCTCCGGCGACCTCACCAGAACATTCACCGGTTCATTCTGAACATTCAGAAAACCCCAACCCTGCCCAGAACATTGAACTAGAAGATTACAGCGACTCAGCAGACTTTGCTCCGACAACACATCTGCAAAACTTCATAGCTAAGGATCATTTCGAAAAAGTACTACCAATCAAAACCAACAACTGCTATTTGGTCCCCTCACCCACTGCTTTCGGCGAAGCCCGCGCCATTCTTCTGAACATAATGGAAAATCACGTCCTCTTCCCTCTACTCTCAAGAACACCAAAGAAAATACCAGTCAGATATCTGAACTAGTTTTGGCAGAGCTGCCGATTTGATAAAGACGACTCTATTATCAAAGGGTACATTTCAAGACCTGACAAATCTGAACATCTTGAAATCAAGTTCAACAGAACAAT
This sequence comes from Saussurea involucrata, assembly GCA_033807775.1. Taxonomy (NCBI): domain Eukaryota; kingdom Viridiplantae; phylum Streptophyta; class Magnoliopsida; order Asterales; family Asteraceae; genus Saussurea; species Saussurea involucrata. Next base: position 50,318,278 of record CM066324.1, read on the forward strand.
GTTCTCACTTGAGTTCAACCTACCCACGAGGGGTCTTCTTGGTTTAAAGAAATATGCAGAGCAACCAACAGACGACGAGCTCTGTCGCTTCGTAGAAATGCTTAGGTACAACACACAACTACGGAAGAGAAATGACTTCCGCAGAGGCAGATTACCACCTCTGTGGAACACCTTGTTCTCTATTCTTAACAGATGCTTGACAGAGAAGATAGGCATCATTGACCAGACCTCGCATCAGATCTTGACCATCATGTATGGTGTTTACTATGATCTCCCACTGGATTACTCGACCATAATGATGCAAGAAATCATCAACACCATCGACAAAAAGAACAACACCAGAAGGGTCAAAGAAAACGATCCCAACTTTCTACCACCTCTGCAATTCCAAAGGATATTGGGAGTATTGTTCGAACCTCTGTTGCTGATACAGAAATGGCCAATGGAAGGGCCAGTTCCCAAACAGTTCCCAATGAGCAAAAATGTCCCCACTGATCATATAGATGGTTACTCACACTGCAGACCTCTTTCAAAGAAGCTTCTGAAATATGCCTCGAATAAAACCCTTAAGAAAGAGTATATACGCGATCATAGAACTCCTAAACCGAGTCCTATAACACCCCCGCGTTTAGGTGTCCCCCTAGGAACAATAGTTGCAGAACCTCTTTCCTCTCAAGAAGAAAAAGATTAGAAATTGGAAAAACACATGGCTATACAACTAAGCTTCATAGCCAAACGTGCAGAACTCATGGGAAAGAAGTCCTCTTCAAAAACCTCTGCATCTACTCCAAAAGCAAAGAAGAGAAAAACTGCAGAAGGAACCTCCACAAGCGCTGCAGAAAATCAACCCTCACCTCCCCATGCCACAGAAATTGGCTCCTCTGCTCCTCCATCTTCTCCAAAACAGAAGAAGAAAAGAAAATCGAAAATCACAGAGGAAGCGGCACCAAAACCCAAGAGGAGGAGAACCAAAAAGAAGCATGGTAAATCACTTCAAAAATTGGTCACCATTGCAGAGGAAGAAGAAATCGCAGAAGAAAGACTTGCAGAAGAAGATACAAAAGAAGAAATGGCAACAGAGGAATATCAATCACCCTATCAATCTCCAGATAGATTTGCTCACCAAGGAGATCTGAAGGACTTCCTACAGAACCCTGACATTGCCAACACCCTAAATACAGCAGGGTGGACGGCACAACCTCTCGACCACCACTCCCCAGAAGAACAATATTTCTCAATTTCTGGCATTGACACACATCTGCAAGAAGATGACACAACACCCAGAAATCAACCAGGTGAGACACCTATTATCCTACAGAACCCCTTCATTCGACAAGGATTGGACGTCCACAGAAAGAGTCCAAGCCAAGATGCAGAAGAAGAAATAGAGGAAATAGACATGTCAGAGGAAGCTGTTAAAGAACAAAATCAAAAGAACGCACAAGAGTGGAATAGAGGTGAAGTAACAGAGGCTTTTGAGACAAGGATAGAGGTCTCAGAGGTAGATTCAGATGAAGAAGAAGCTGTCTGGATACGAAAAGGTCTCTATCATCCACATGTCATGAGATTATATGGCTCTCATCAAATGTACGACTTCTTACGCACAGAGCAAGGAACTTCAAAAGAAGCAAGGGAAGAAGCACCAAGCCGTAGGATAACTAAAGAGGCTGAAATAATAGACGGTGATGTAGTGCTTGGGTGCTTAACAGAGGAAGAAACAAGAAAAGATGCCTGGATTAATAGAGGCACACAACCACAACCAACTCCCAGTGCAACCCACATATCTAACTCCGCAGGTCTAGCTGCAGAAGGAGTTATTGAAAAAGAGCAGCACAACTCGATCCAAACCCAACCCATCCAGCCAGAAGTCACTCTTTCGACTTCTGCGCCCACAGAAACCGGGGAATCCATTCCTAGGGAGTCTCCTCAAAGAGACTCACCTACAGTTCGTGATCCATCGCCCCAGATCACAACAGAACACCCTACAGAGGAATTTGTTTCCTCTGCCACACACACACAACTAGGGCCAACACTTCTTTCAGAGAGAAGTAGTGAGCACAACGACGAAGAGACTCTAGACAAGTCTCCGAGTCAACAGAAGGATAATCTAGTACCCACCTCTGAAGTGGATCTAGACAATGTCATTCACAGAACTTCTGTAGAGTCTGAAGCACTAGATGCTTCTGCTCAAGGATCAGATGGAAATCCTTCCACCCCCATCGTACAAACAAGGGTGAACGAAGGTGTCCCAGGAACAGGGACTCACTCTGGAGACGAATGTGTTCCTCCAGAGGTTACACAAGGAACACAAGTATCAAGGGATGAGTTCCAAACCCTTGTCACCTCTGTGAACCAAACAATGAAAGAGTTGCAAAGCTCTTTCAAATCTTTTGCAGAGACAACATCAACGGCTATCCTGAAACTAAACACCAAAATGGACAATCTGTCCACAGAGGTGAAATCTGCAATCTCAGCGATGAAGTCTTATGCCGAAACTACTGCCAAAGCTACAGCTACTTCTGTCGCTCAAGAATTCGGAACAACTGCAACTTCTGCGTTCAAGGACTCTGTCAAAAACTTCCTTGAACAAGTGAATACGCAATCCAACAGAGCAGAGGGCATTACTCCTAAAGATCTACAGAATGCCCTAACACAAGTACAAGCAGAGGCAATACGCAACACGACAATGATGCAGCTAGGACAGAACGTCATAAACCAGGTCACAGAGGTCATTGTCTCCTTCACAAAAGCAAATGCCAACTTTGTCAAGGATTTTAGAAGCAGTGTTGGCAGAATGCGTTTTAAAACAGAGGCAGAACTTGCCACTCTATTCGGCCTCTGTGATGATGTCTGTGCAAAGTTTATAGCAGCAGGAGCAGAATTACCGAAGAAAACCAAAACTTCTTGCAGAGCAGAGGGTAGTTCTGAAAAGAGTCAGGATGATTCTGATGATGACCATCCTGGTCCATCAGATAATCCTGAGGGGGAGAATACAAGGGAGAAAGCTACGAGCAGAGGAATACAAACTCCACCAATCGCAGCAGAACCAATCAGTCAAGCCCCTCCAGAACAAACCCAAGATCAACAACAAACTCAACAGACCACAGAGACAACACCCATCTCTGTGGAATCAAGTCCAATCAAGTCCTGAAGAAACAAATATTCTAGAAGCTGATCAGCAACCCACAGAGGCAACAACCACCCCTGTGGTAATCATTTTGGAAGAAAGTCCTTCAACAGAAAAACCCCCAACCATACCAAGAAGAAAGTCGATTGCCACCAAACCAAAGAGAGCAACGACCTCTGCTTCTGATGTTCTGAGAAAAATGCACGACACAATGACTGAACGAATGGCGCAGAGAGAAGAAGAAAGGCACAAGTTCGTACTAGCGTTCAAAATGGCAAGAAGATTCAATGTCAAAACTTCAACAACAGAAACTGAGCTCACAGAAGAAGTAATCAAAGAACCTCCAACAGAGGTTACAGAGCAACTCAAGCCAACAGAACCATCGCCACAAAAGTCCTCTAAATCACAAATGTCAAAACCTACAGAGGCAACCCCTATCAAACCAACAGAAGTCCCAACCTCCAAATCTACAGAAGCAACATCCTCTGCCCCGCCAAAAGGAAAAGACAAGGGCAAAGGAATACTGACAGAAGAGCCTAAGAAGAAGAAATCATTACCAAAGCCTACAGAGAAACTAATGAAGAGTGCGTTTGATGCCTTTCAAACTCCAAAGCCTGAAGAAGTTGACTGGGCATATGGATTGAAGCCTCTGTCAAACATTCCTCTAACTGGGAGAGCAGCAGAAGTTGTTCAAGAAATGGAGAGTCTCAGAAGACAAGTACCACAACCTGGTTCAACACATGAAGAGATGGAAGAAGTGGTATACAAATACCTCTATAAACAATCCTTTCAGACCAATCATCCTACAGATCATGTGACAGATCCAAGGATCAGAGAAGAATTTGAGAACATTTTCACAAGGACAAAGCCAAGAACCAAAGCAGATGTCTTCTCAATCCACAAGATCAAAAAGGTAATCTTCTGCAGATTCTCCTTCACAAGAACCTATCCAAGGGTCAGGTACAATCTTTACAGAGTCAGAAGAGAAAACAATTCAGAGACCACCTTCGCTGATGCTGACCTAAGAAATATCAATCCTTATGATCTACCTGACCTTCTGTAATGGACAAAGGACAACTACAACACAGAGCCAAACACCAGAGCCTATCAAGTGTTGAGAAAAGCGATGAGGGAAAAGCTTCTGCTCTACAGCATGATAGATTTCCAGCTGGGAAAGGATCTTGGTCTCAAGCATCTGGATTTACGACCACCAGAGGATCGCTGCCCACCGGACGCCGTACCTAACTCAATCATCATAGAACCACGATTTGGGTTAGTATTTCAAAACCCACAAGGCGAAATTAAACTGTTTGTATGCATGGACTGTCAGAAGTACACAACTAGTACTCTGAACAAGTTCAGAGCAAGCCTTGTGAAATACAGAGGTACAGAGAAAATGGATAGAGATGCTGCAGATACTTTCATCAGAGAGATTGATGCCACAATCCGCCTAAGAGAACTCTGCATCAGTTTCTACAAAGAAATCAGAAGAGTCGGAAGAGACAACAGAAGCTACAACGATTTCAAAGATGCCAAAATCTGATTCTCAAACCTAAAATCTCTGTAAACCAAGTCAAAGTTTATCTTTCATTGTACTCAAATGTAAAATGCCTCTGGCATATTTCTAAATGAAAGAACTTTCGAGGTATTGTTTAACCTCTGTCTTATCTAACTTAGCCTAACTAAACTCGAAGTTAAATTTTTTATTTTTCACTACTTAGGGGGAGATTGTTAGCTTCAATCTTCCTAATCATAGAAGTATTTTTCACTACATCAACTTGCATGGTAGCATGCCCTGACCAACGTCGACGTGTCAAACTCTGATTGGACTCAGTAGGGCTTAGTACATAATAGACGTCTACTACATTAAATGCAATACAACACGTCTTACTGTTCATGCCGTTCTTGCAACTGTTCACGACATCCGTTCAACTATTCATCAGTACCGTCTGAATAGTAGCATATGCTTTATGGTCCCCTTTAGAGTAGTATATAAGGAAGACTCATGTTGAGTTCTTCCTTATCAGATCATCAATTAATCACATATAAATCGACCATCATAAGAACACAAAAAGCTTATTCACCTTAAGAGTCATATCTATTTTGAAGCTTTTCTTACTCATTGTTCTTAAATCTGTTCTTAATATATATTCAGTAAACTTTGAAATATTATTTCCTGCTCATTGTTTATTTATATTTTGGTCTAAATATATCAAACTTATCTGTTAGTTCTTCAAATACGCTTCCGCATCAAACATTAACTTGAACTAATAGATCTGATAATCTTGTTTAAAGCAAAACGGGAACCAACATGGATACAACCAAAATTTAATGCACGTTGACGACCAAGAGAAAACCGCTTCCATGACGGATCGAGGTATTTGTTGTTACAAAGTTATGCCTTTTGGACTAAAAAATGCAGGTTCTACCTACCAACGGCTGGTAAACAAGATGTTCAAAGACCATTTTGGAGACACGATGGAGGTATATATCGACGACATGTTAGTGAAGTCGAAGCAAGCGATTGATCACATTGATCACCTCAGGCAATCGTTCGACATCCTCCGGAAGTATAACAAGAAGCTCAATCCGACGAAATGTTCCTTTGGCATTAGTGCCGGGAAGTTCCTGGGTTATATGGTCACTCGTCGAGGCATTGAGGCTAACCCTGACCAAATCAAGGCCATCATTGAGATCAAATCTCCTCAAAATTTCAAAGAAGTCCAGAAACTCAACGGTCGAGTAGCAGCTCTAAACAGGTTTATCTCCCGATCTTCAGATAAATGTCATCTATTTTGTAATGTCCTCAGGAAAAATAGGGGCTTCGACTGGACCAATGATCATGAACAAGCCTTGCAAAAACTCAAGGAATACATGGCGTCGCCTCCTCTGTTGTCAAAACCTCACGATCATGAGATCCTACAATTGTATTTGGCTGTCAGCCCAAATGCAGTAAGTGATGTTCTGACACGAGAAGATGAAAAACAACAATTGCCGATCTATTATGTAAGTAAATCACTTTTAGACGCAGAAACCAGGTATTCCTCTATGGAAAAATTACTCTTATCATTAGTCACTGCTGCTAAAAAACTACGTCATTACTTTGAATCACATCCTATTACTGTCGTGACTAACTTCCCTCTTAACTCTGTCTTAAGAAAACCCGAGTTGACAGGTCGCTTAGCAAAATGGAGTATATATCTAAGCAGTTACGACATCGATTTTAAGCCCAGGACCGCGATCAAATCGCAAGCCTTGGCAGATTTTATCGCCGATTTCAGCCCTGAGTTAGAAAACGAAGCAGAACTCGAAGTGTCCGTTGTGGCGATTCGCGACGACGTACCTTGGATTCTATATGTCGATGGATCATCCAACATTAGAGGCTCTGGATTGGGCGTCGTCTTAACGTCGCCACAGGGGGGGAAGATGGTATACTCGGTCCGATGCGACTTCAAAACCACCAATAAGGAGGCTGAGTATGAAGCCCTGATCATGGGAATGAATATGGCCCACGACTCGGGGGCAACCGCACTGCATGTCAAGAGCGATTCCCTGCTGGTAGTAAATCAGATCAATGGAGAATTCGCAGCCAAGGATTAAAAAATGACAGCATATCTAAGCGTGGCAAAAGAAATTTCCAAAAAATTTAAATCTTTTTCTATTGAACAGATTCCGCGAGACCATAACACTCAGGCTGACGCATTGGCAAACCTTGGGTCCGCTTTAGTTGAACCAATATTTGATGTTATTCCTATGATTCACCTGGCAACGCCGTCCATTGGAAACACAGACGTCATCCAGATCGAAGACGAAGAAGATGATTGGTCACGCGACATTCGAAATTTCCTCGTGCACGACCAACTCCCCGAAGACAAAATGGAGGCTCAAAAAACCAGATTCAAAGCATCTAAGTACGTCATGATCGAAATAAGCTTTATCGGCGATCATCGACGGGCTTAAATTTATGGTGCGTCATCAGCAAAAATCAAGCCCAGAAAATCCTCCAAGAGATGCACGACGGCGAATGTGGTAATTATTCAGGAGGTCGTAGCTTGGCTAATCGTATCTCCCGACAAGGGTATTTCTGGCCGACACTGCGACAAGACGCTATCAAGTACGTCCAGAATTGCGACCCCTGTCAACGACACTCAGGTATGTCTCATAAACCTTCGGAACCTTTGCACTCTACACTTATCCCATGGCCCTTCATGAGATGGGGAATGGATATTGTCGGCAAACTACCACCCGCTCCTGGACAAAAGGTATTTCTCCTTGTACTTACGGACTACTTTTCTAAATGGGTCGAAGCGACTGCCATCTCCCAAATTAGGGATTAAGAAGTTATTTCTTTTATCCAGACTAACATCATATGCAGGTTTGGGATTCCATCCGAAATTGTCTGCGACAATGGATCCCAATTCATAAGCGACAGGACCCAACAGTTCTGTGAAGATAGGAACATCAAGCTGACGACCTCGACTCCCAGATATCCCCAAGACAATGGACTTGCCGAGTCGAGTAATAAGACTATTGTAGCCTCGATCAATAAACGATTAAAAGCTGCAAAAGGAAGATGGGTTGAAGAACTCCCTTCAGTCCTATGGGCAAATCGCACGACACCACGCACGTCCACAGGACAAACCCCCTTCTCTCTCGTCTACGGTTGTGAAGCCGTCCTACCAATCGAAGTTCATCTCCCGACTTCGAGGCACACTTCCATCGACCACAACTTGGTTGATTTAAGTCATGACCTCGACGCCCTAGAAGAGCTCAGAGAATCCGCCTTGATCAGGATGGCGTCGCAGAAGCAGGCAGTCGAGCGACATTTCAATAAGCACGTCAAAATTAAAGTCTTTCAAGAAGGCGATTACGTCCTCCGTCGAGTATTCCCAAACACCTAGGAGCTCAATGCGGGTAAGCTTTCTACTAAGTGGGAAGGACCTTACCGCGTCTCCAAAGTCGTTGGTAAAGGAGCCTATCGACTTCAGACCCTCGACAATCAAGAAATACCGCGAAGTTGGAACGCGACGCATCTGAAAAAATATTTCTTTTAGAGTCGCCTTCCTCTCATGCAAAGTTTTTTTTACACGACCGTGAACGTCGTGAGATCGTTGGAGATCCGATGACCGACCTCTAAAGAACTTTGTCGCAGGTACGCACGACATGAGTACCCGAGTGTGTGACTTAATTGTTTTACCACAGGGGCATACATTTTGGAATTTCATCATACGATACAGTCACATGTAAGGTCTAAACGATCCCTCGATCTAAGTTTCTGGAACTTAGAAAAACTTTGTATGTTCTAACACATCGATGATATATATTTGTGTTTATTATTACAGTCCAAATACATGATTTATGTTTCAACCGTTATATTGCAATAAAAGCCTAAGTCGCACGATCCTCCGTTTATTTCATACTTAACGAATTTTATGATCATCATTACATTTAACCACGACATATGTAATTAAAAACACGAGTTCAGCAAAAGAAGGAACTTCATTGAAAGATTACATATGAACGACCGATAGTCGGACAAGTAAATACAAAGTCAAAAGTCGTTGCATACCAACAACCCGACCACCAATGGTCGAACATAAAAAGTCTAGCTCGTAAACCCAAAAATCTACCCTAGAACTAAAGAAGCACGTCGATGGCAAGCTCTGTTCAAAAAATCTCGATCTTCGAAATCCTATCAATCCCGAAGAACTGATGCAAGGATCAAACGAGTATATTAGGAGTTATCTTCCAACTCCTTACGCCTCGACACTCTGAGAATGTGGCTCTTATGATTAATGTTAAGGTTGGAGGAAGGAATATATTCTTCTCGACGATCGACCTCCACTCCAAAATTTTCTCTGCCTTCACACACTTAATGAGAAGAAACGGGAACATCTGTCAAATACAAAAGGAACACGTTAGCAAAACATTCAGCTAAAGAACATCGACAACACAAGTTTTGAAAGAAAAAATTACAAGGAACGCCAGTTCGGCTAAACACAGCCCTATCTCTCCAATAGAGATCCTTTGAAAACACTCCTCGGAAACTAAGGGCTGATGTTTCCCCAGATGTGGAAGTGAATTCATCCTGACGAGGACGTAGTCAAACGAGAGGGACGACGACAGCGCAAAGCTGATCACCAGAAGTTCCTCCTCGTTCTCTCCCGTCTTTACACCCCCGCCCCTGTCGGCTGACGAAAGGGTTGACGTGGCAGAAGACATCGTCGCCAGGTGCGCAGAATACACAGACATCGTGTTCATCGTAACCAACATCGTCAACGATTCGGGTATCGCAACCCTTGATAGATCTCCAACCACCCAAGATTTGAACAAAGTCGAGATTCTAGAGAACGGCCTCATCAGAAACCGAAAACTTTTAAACAAAATCTCTAAAGAAAACAACCCATTGTGATCTCTATTTATGCAGGAAATCACAACAAGTCGAGTCCGCTGATGATCAACACGCGTTCATACCTATCCGAATCTTCGACACCTGTCTTCGACAGCTGGTAAGCATCATCGTGCATCAGTATGACGTCATAACTTTTCAACTTCTCGTTCAGTTAAAGGCGGACCGGTCTAGTTTCACGACAACCAAGTAAGTCCCTCAACCCAGGTCTCAAGTCTAAGTGTTCGACAAGTAAAATTTAAAACTTAAATTTGACATTCAATTTTCAAATTTTGGGGGCAAACTGTTTGGGCAAAAAATCACGTCGCTCGACCGCGACCAGAACAGGTAAGACGTATGATTAGGGACTATATCTTGTATTAAGATAAGGTCTCGACAAAGACCCAGAACACCATCGTCGTACCTCATAAAAGGTAAGTCGAGAGTTCCTTACGACGCTCGACCATAGCGTCACCCGATCCGCACGACTATTATATAAGGACGTGCGACCTCGACCAAAGCTAACGTTAACCATAACCGTTTGTTAAGTGTTTAATGCAGGAGTAAAAGTCATTAAGAAGCAACGACTATAACCGACGCAATCATTAAACAGCCGGCGACCGTAACGGACGAAGATCATTACTCCGGCGACCGTTTCCAACCGTTAAGGCCATTAAAGGAGCATTCATGGATGAAGCTAAGGACGCGAAGACTATAAATATCAAGCTCAATCAACATTTCAACACATCAAATATCCGGCGATTAACAACCGAAGCAATATTCGAGAACACCTGAAGTGAAGAACTATTATTCGAAGTATGGCTCTCGACGCACGACAACAGCCCTCGACCAGCAGTTCACACTCTGTTTCGTACACGACAAACACCTGTTTTTACGTTCAAACACTTGTACTTTACATTTCGAAGCATTTTCTTCATTTGTATTGTAATCACTGTACGATCGACACTAGTATCCAAGGATATCGCCCCTGATTGGCGACCATAGTGCAGCGGCGATACCCCCTGTCGTCCGAAGGTTTTTTCCTAGTTTGAGGTTTTTCCTGCGTCATCAAATCCCTTGTTTCTTTATTTTATTTATTGTCACACGTCTCGTCGAAAAATCCTTTCTTTAGTTGTTTAAGTCCACATCGACCTTAAGTTGTCCCTTTGGTGCGATTTTTGGCATTAACAAGACTTTGGTCACATCATCTGCAAAATCCCCATCTTCTGTGATTCCAAAAGTGCAATTGCCATCTCTGCCAATCCAGTACAGCATTCAAAGACAAAGCACGTAGATATCAGGTATCACTTTATGAAGTATCATGTTGAAAACCAAACCATCGAGATGCATTTTGTACCAACATAATTTCAGCTCTGATCATAAATCAATAATCTTGGAAACTCTGTAAATCTCCTAAGGTATCAATCATCGCGTACTAATGCACTGCAACAGAAGTCAATGGTTACAGAGTTCTTCCCATACAATAGAACTTCTGTAGACCATCTCTTGTCTAAATAGACTTTTTGCTGCACAAAACCTTTTTCAAAAACAATTTTTTAGGACACCAGCTTTCAAACAGGTCCTAAAAAGATTGTTAAAAACAATCAAAAACTTGGATGATAAAAAATGTTTATAAATTGTTAGATATAAGAAATTTCTTGTCTCAGAGCCTCTGCTGGCTCTGACAGAGGTCCAAAAACCTCTGTAAAGGAGTTTATATACTAATAATTTATCGATCCTCTCCATGGACTTTTCAACCATTTTTTAGTGAAGGTAAGAAAAATAAGGTTTACAAATCACAGAGCCTCTGTCAGTTTTCACTTTGGGCATTTCTGTAACAGTAACGGTAACTTTTCTGCGAGTGAGAATCATGTGGAGGTAAAGAAACCCACGCGCCTAGCATTTAATAAGGCCGCCCATGACGTCTCATCATAACTGACACAGATGACGTGTCATCTTTTTATTGGACCTACACGGAACACGTTCCTCTGGAAAGTTGAACCCTCCGTAATCACTCAAGTGCGGACCCCAAATATTATTTACCTCAAAATATTAACCCTTTCAGATTCTACGGCTATATACTCAGTATAAAACCCAAGTTACCTTACCTCACAAAAACCTTACTTACTTTCTTCTCCGGCGAACCTGCAACATTCTCAAATCTCCACTTTTCTTTGCAAAAATGGCTTCCAGTTCCCACGCTGCTCAGAACTCTAAGGCGAACTCTCCTCAACAATCCCCTGCTCATTCAGAGCACTCCCATAACCCTAACTTCGCCGTAAATGTAGAAACAGGAAACTCCGGCGACTCTGCAAATTTTGCACCAACCACCAACCTTCAACATTTTCTGAACAAAGAACATTTTGAGGATGTTCTTCCATTAAAATCCAACAACTGCTACCTGGTACCCTCACCAACTACCTTCGGCGAAGCCCATGCCCTTCTCCTAAACATCATGGGAAATCATATCCTATACCCTCTCCTTTCGAAAACCCCAACCAAAATCCCTGCTTGATATCTGAATCAATTTTGGCAAAGTTGCCAATTTGATTCAGATGATTCTCTGATAAAGGGCTATATTTCAAAGCCAGAAAAATCTGAATACCTCGAACTCATGTTCATCAGAACTATGTTCTTGCTTGAGTTCAACCTGCCAACCAGAGGTCTACTTGGAATAAAGAAATATGCTGAGGTTCCGACGGACGAGGAGCTCTGTCGTTTTGTAGAGATGTTAGGGTATAACACAACCCTAAGGAAACGCAATGATTTCCGCAGAGGCAGACTACCACCTCTGTGGAATACCCTCTTCTCCATCCTAAATCATTGTCTCACAGGGAAAACTGGCAGCCCTGACCACAGCTCACACCAGATCCTGACCATCATGTATGGGATCTATTACGATCTTCCACTTGATTATGCCACCATCATGATGCAGGAGATAGTAAATACGATCGACAGAAAGCTCGCAGCCCAAAAGGCCAAAAAGACCAGGATATCTGCCACCTCTGCAATATCAGAGAATACTAGGAGTCATATTCGAGCCTCTACCTCTAATGGAGAAATGGCCAATGGAAGGGCCAACTGTAAAACTTTATCCCATGAACAAAAATACTCCTACAGAGCATGAAGACAACTATCCCCACTGCAGACCTCTGTCGAAGAACCTTCTGACATATGCAAGCGATGAAAATATGAAGTTAGACTATATACGTGCCCACAGGACTCCAGAACCAAGTCCTGTCACACCCCCGCGACTAGGAGCCCCCTTAGATTTAGATGTAGTAGAAAGGATGACAGAAGAAGAATGGGCCAAAGCTTTAGAAAAACATCATTCAGTTCAAGCACGGTTCAAAGCCAAAAGAGAGAAAAACCTCTGCTACAACACCCCAAAAGAAGAGCAAGAAAAGAAAACCCACAGATGAAACTACAACCTCTGCAGCTCAACACTCTTCTCCACCACATGCTACAGAAACAAGATCTTCTGCACCTCCCTCCCCTCCAAATCAAAAGAAACGAAAAACCAAATCAACAGAAGAGGGAGCCCCTAAGCCAAAGAAGAGTAAGTCAAAGAAGAAGAAACCAACATCACCTCTATAGGTCATTACAGAGGAAGTCGAACAGGAAGATGAAGCTCAGACGATACCTCTGCAACCTCCCTCCCCAAAAGTATATACAGATCAACAGGGAGACTTTAATGCCTTCCTCAACAATCCTGTCATTGCTCACACCTTATATCCATCAGGATGGATCGCAGAACCATTGGATCAGAACATTCAGACTACAGAGGTTCTGCGCACAACAGAGGAAACACTGCCACCTCATTCCAGTTTTGACGCTCAACGTCGAACCCCTCAACATACAATAGAAGTCATATCTGCAGCTCAAGGTACACAACCTATGCACCCTCACGTTCGAAAACTCATAGGATCTCATTTTATATATGATTCCTTAAGAGAAGAAGCAGAAGCAGAAGCGCCTACAGGGGAAACTGAAGAAGAAGAGGTAGGCATAGAGATTTCCATAGAGGAAGAGGTTAGTATAGAAACCACAGAGGTTTCAAAAGAAAAAGATGCCGCAGAAGTAGAAGACACACATCCCCAACCCCTCCCAGTGCAACCCACATTTCTGATACCGCCGGTCTAGCGGCAGAGGGAATCATTGAAAAAGAGCAGCACAACTCGATCCTAACCCCACCCAGCCAGCCAGGGGTTACTCTTTCAACCTATGTGCCTATTATAACCGGGGAAACCATTCCTGGAGAGTCCTCTCGAAAGGACTCACCCATTGTTCGTGATTCATCGCCCAGAATCACATCTGACATCCCCACAAAGGAATTCATTTCCTCTGCCACACACACAACAATAGGGCCAAACCTCCTTTCAGAGAGGAGTAGCGAGCACAGTGACGAAGAGACTCTAGACAAGTCTCCAAGTCAACAGAAGGACATACCAATACCCACCTCTGGAGTGGATTTGGACATTGACCTTCACAGAACTTCTGTAGAGGTTGAAACTCAAGTTTCTCCTCGAAGATCAGAAGGAAATCCTTCCACCCTCAACATAAAAATAGGGGTGAACGAAGGTGTCCAAGGAACAAGGACAAACTCTGGAGACGAATATGTTCCTCCATAGGTTACAACGAGTTCACACGTATCAAGGGGTGAGTTCCAAACCCTTGTCACCTCTGTGAACCATACAATGAAAGAGTTGCAAAGCTCTTTCAAATCTTTTGCAGAAACTACATCCACGGCCATCTCCAAACTGAATACCAAAATAGACAATCTGTCCACAGAGGTACAGAATGCCATAGCACAGATGAAGGCCACTGCAACAAACACGGCCACCTCTGCAGCAACTGCCTTTGGAAAAGAAGCAACCTCTGCATTCAACGACTCTGTCAAACAAGATCATTCCTCTACTTCTAAGGGCCTTACACCTGAAGACCTAAAGAAGGCCTTAGAAGAAGTTCAAGAGCAAATACTGCAAAACACTCAAGCCATGAAGCCTTCTGACTACATGACTAGAGTACAACTCACAGAACTTGGGCAAGGAATCCTTGATCAAATGACAGAGTTCATCGGAGCCTTCACAGCTGCCAACGCGAACTACGTCAGAGAGTTTCAAGCTAGCGTCCGCAAAATGCGCTTCAACACAGAAGAAGAGGTTGAAACACTGCTCGGCCTCTATGATGACTTGTGCGCGAAGATGATAGCTGCAGGGGCTGTTCCTCCAAAGAAATCAGATACATCATGCAGGGCAGAGGGTACGTCAGATATTAATCAGGATGACTCTGATAATGACCATCATGGTCCACAGATCATTCTGAGGGGGAGACACAAGGGGAGAAACAAGGGGAGAAACAAGGGAAGAAACAAAGAAAAACAGCTGCAAACAGTCCACCAATATCAGCAGAACCAATCTCCTCTGCACCCCCAACCCAAACCCAAACTCAGGGAATCAACAGAGACCCACAGAGGAAATACCAGCTTCTGTGGAAACCACCTTTGCGGTTGAAAAAGATGTCCCTCAAGTTTAAATCCTGACATCTTCATCCTCAGAAGAACTTCTCACTTCTACACCAAAACCAACAACCCAACTCGAAACCTACCCCAGAAGAAAATCAATCGCCCGCAAACCTAACAAACCAAAACGCTCTGCTACTTATGTTCTAAAGAGAATGGAGTTTGTAGCTGCTTTCAGAACTGCAAGACTGTTGATCCAAACCCTCAGTGATTTGATAAATGACCCTCTCTTATATATACTTAGTGAAAATTGTAAGTAAACAATATGTATCAGAGTTTCACTATCGCTGATAAGTACTAAGATCTTCCAGTACCGCTGATAGAAACTCTCGTTCTTTAGATTAAACATTCAGCGAAACTGTTCACCATAATACTATGAGTCTGTTCAGTACTTATGGTGATCGCTGATAAGTTAGTTGTTTTACTTATGATCCATGAAGACAAATTTCACGTCAACATAGGTTCTACACTGAAGTCGAAGATCAAGCTCAAGAACCAGCGACAAGTCTCCTAATGAACTGATGCGGATCAGCGAAGACTCAGATTTGTCCACTCAACGTGAAGTATCAAGTACAGGACTTTGGCTATCGCTGAATTCTATCATTCGCTGATAAAGAATGATAGATCGCTGAATCAACGAAAAGTTGATCATGAAGTCCTCCGTACTTTTGTCTTAACCACCCTTGCACGACTCCGTACGATATGTCAGAAAAGAACCTCCTATTGTCTGAAATCGTACAACCACTCTGATACTACACTGTTCAAACATGCAGCTACTAAGGTTGTCAACAAAGGTCAATGACATGCAACCATTCAGCTGCTGCCACGTGTAAAGTGTAAACTGCAATGCATTAAATGCATGCAGTATATAAGAAGAAGAACCCACTTCATTTTGAAGTAACTTGCTAACTCTAGACAAGTTCATCCTTCTTATCTTGAGATAGGTTATTATTAGTAATTTCCTTCTCCTTCTTAGTGCAAGAAACTTAGTGTTCCAACTTGTTTAGATTTAGGATTTATCCTTAATCTTGTTTCCGCAACAAGCTGTAAATTGTTAATGATTTATCAATAAACAATTTAGAAAAGTAAAATCTGTGTGTTTGTATTCAACCCCCCCCCCCTTCTACAAACTTGTATAGCCCTTCAGGACCAACAAGTGGTATCAGAGCGGATTTGTTTAATCTCATATACAAGATCTAATCTATACTAAGATTTCTCTTCCTTGCTATTTCTGAAAATGGCTACTAACACAAACACAAATTATATCGACAATGGTTCTCTTGCAAAACCCCCTAGATTCTCCAGAGATAATTTTAATCTATGGAAAAATAGGATGACTCTCTTCTTAGAAGGTGTAGACCTTATTATGCCTTATTATCTTGAAAACGGCCCATTTATTCCTGTAAGAATTGATGCCGCAGTACCTGCCGCTGAGAATAGACCTGCTATTCCAGAAAGGCTGGTACCCAAAGAAGTTCATACGTGGACTGACGAAGATAAGAAGAAAGTGGTTATCGATACAAAAGCCAGATCCATACTATCCATGGCTCTTCCTGACGAAGTCTACCATTCCGTCATGAACCTGAAATCCACAAAAGCCATGTGGGACACAATTTGTGTTCAGTATGAAGGTACTGCGGAAGTCCAGGACTCTCGAAAGATCAACATGATAAGACAGTATGAAAGTTTCATTTGTGGTAAGAATGAGACTCTCTCTGAAGTTCACCAACGTTTTAATTGCTTAATAATAGATCTGAAAACTGTTGGTAAGGAATATTCTAAGTTTGAAGTGCTGACAAAGTTTCTAGAATGTTTACCTGAAAGCTGGGACAGTTATTCTATGTGTCTCAAGCTGTCAAAAGATCTAAGATCAATGACCTTTGCAACCTTATATGGCACGATGCTGAATCATGAGCAATCAAGCCATCTTAAGAAGAATCTTATAAAAGATTCCAAAAGCACCCCTGTTGCTTTAATCTCAGAGGAACCTTCTACTCAGCGACCCTCGGTCACTATTACTGAGTTAGAGAGTAACTCTGAAAGGTCATCAGATTCTGACTCTTCAGATGATGATGAATCTCTGGCTCTCCTAACTAAAAAGTTCAGGAGATTCGCCAAAAAGAAAATGTTCAGAAAGAACAAACCTCTTTCAATAACTGATAAGCCAAGATCATCAGCTACTGTTGATAAGGCTACTGCTACTTGTTTTAACTGTGAAAAGATTGGACATTTCGCTAACGAGTACAGGTCTAAGAAAGTATCGAGAAACTCAGCGTTTCCCAAGAAATCCTTTATTCCCAGGAATAAAGATGACAAATATTCTAAGCTGAAAGAAAAATATGCAAAGCTGAAAAGCTTCAAGAAGAAAGGCAAAGGCCTGATGGTTTACGATTGGGCTGCTTCTGAAGAAGAAGAATCACCATCTGATTCTGAGGATGATGAAGCCAATCTCTGTCTTATGGCAAAGATTGAAGATGAGGAAGAAAGTTCAGACATTCCCTCTACTTCAACATCTGCAATTCAGGTTAAGAAGGGTATCTGGTATCTCGATAGCGGATGCTCTAGACACATGACTGGAAAGAAAAGCCTGCTCGTTGAATACAAGGAAGAGAAGGGTCCCTCTGTGACTTTCGGTGGAAATGGAAAAGGACATACCCGAGGGTTTGGTGTACTCTCAAATGGTACAACCACCTTTAGAAGAGTCGCATATGTTGAAGGGCTGAAGCATAATCTTCTAAGCATCAGTCTGCTTTGCGACAAGGATAACAAAGTAATCTTTACAAAGGAATCCTGCTTTGTCACTGACAAAAAGGAGAAGATAACTCTCAGCGGTTATCGTATGGAAAATGTTTATGTAATAAACATGGACTCAACAACTACTGAGAACTCCTGTTTCTTCTCAAAAGCCTCATCTGATGTCAACTGGCTATGGCATAAAAGGCTCTCTCGTCTGAATTTCAAGACACTGAACACTCTTTCTTCAAAAGAGTTAGTCACTGGTCTACCTCAACACTCATACGCAAAAGAGTCTTTATGTTCAGCGTGTGAAAAAGGGAAGCAGACCAAAGCAAGCTTTAAGTCAAAGCAAGTTTCCTCAGTGTCATCTCCTCTACAACTACTCCATATGGATTTGTTTGGCCCTGTTAACAAACAATCCATCGCTGGAAAGAAATATACACTGGTCATAGTTGATGAATTCTCTCGTTATACATGGGTTATGTTTCTCCGTTCCAAGAGTGACACCCTTGAAGAACTCATCACCTTTGTTCGGAAGATGGAAACCCTGAACAATTTGACCGTTCGCTCAATAAGGAGTGATCATGGGACTGAATTCAAAAACAGTTCTCTTGATTCCTTCTGTGAGAGTAAGGGTATTTCTCACAACTTTTCTTCAGTGATAACACCGCAACAAAATGGAGTCGCTGAAAGAAGAATAGAACAATTATTGAAGCTGCACGTTCAATGCTCTGCGATTCTCAACTGCCTACTCAGTTTTGGGCAGAAGCTGTCAACACCGCTTGTTTTACGCAAAACAGGTCGCTGATAAACAAAAGATTCAATAAAACAGCCTATGAACTTTTTCATGGGAGAAACCTTCAATCAGCTTTCTTCACATCTTTGGATGTCAGTGTTTCATACTGAACAACATAGATGCCCTTGGAAAGTTTGATCCTAAGGCTGATGATGGAATCTTTCTTGGATACTCCTCAGTTTCCAAAGCCTTCAGAGTCTTCAATCGAAGAAGACAAACTGTTGAAGAAACAATTCACGTCACGTTTGACGAATCCCGTTCAGCGAACTCTAAACCGAACGCTGAAACTGAAGAACCGAATCAATGGATGTTTTCTCATCTTGGTGATTCAGAAGATATTCCCACTCCTCGTGCTCACATAGTTGAAGATGATGGTCCGACTATCATTCCAAATATGCAGAATAGTGAAGCTGAAACATCATGGGTCTCATCTGTTCCCATAAACACTATACCTGTTTCTGAACCCAATGTCTCAGACATTCCATCTACTTCTCAGCAATCAGTGAATATAATGACAACTACATCCATTCCTCTCTTGGCTGATACTCCAGACGTCGCTGAAGCCTCATCTTCAGCTCCTCTAGTTCAGGTTGAGTCAGCGTCTCATGCTCCGGCTCAGCGATGGACTATAAATCACCCAACTGATCAAATTCTTGGTGATCCAAACGCTGGTATTCAGACTCGACGAAGTGCAGGTAATATTTGTTTATTTGTTAATTTAATTTCACTAACTGAACCAAAGAAAGTAGATGATGCCCTCACAGATCCAAACTGGGTCAGCGCCATGCAAGAAGAGCCGACTGAATTCGAAAGAAACAAAGTTTGGAAACTTGTTCGAAGACCAATTGACAAAACAGTGATAGGCACTAAATGGGTCTATCGAAACAAGTTGGACGGACATGGAACTGTAACCCGCAACAAGGCTCGTCTTGTTGCTCAGGGATACAGACAAGAGGAAGGCATAGATTATGACGAAACATTTGCTCCAGTAGCAAGATTAGAATCTATTCGTCTATTCTTAGCATACGCTGTACACAAAGACTTCAAAGTATATCAGATGGATGTTAAATCAGCGTTTCTAAATGAAAAGCTGAATGAAGAAGTCTATGTGGAACAACCTCCAGGATTCTCAGATCCTAAGCGTCCAGGTTATGTTTATAAACTGGATAAGGCACTTTATGGCTTAAAGCAAGCTCCACGTGCATGGTATGACACTCTTTCTACTTATCTCCATATTGAAAATTTTGAGCGAGGTAAAATCGACAAAACTCTATTTTTCAGGAAAGTAAAAGGTCATATCATTCTTGTTCAAATATATGTTGATGATATTATATTTGGCTCTACTAACCCTGATCTTTGTACTCGCTTCGCTGATAGAATGAAAGATGAGTATAAGATGAGCATGATGGGTGAACTAACTTATTTCCTTGGTCTTCAGATAAAGCAAAATGAAAAAGGAACTTTCATTAATTAGGGAAAGTATGTTAAAGATATGCTGAAGAAATTCGACTTAACTGAAAGTTTAGCTATGAAAACCCCTATGGCACCACCGCTGACAGTTGATAACGATACTAAGGGTGTTCCTGTTAATGTCACTTTGTACCGTTGGATGATCGGCTCTCTTTTGTATCTTACAGCTAGCCGACCCGATATTATGTTTGCAACATGCTTGTGTGCACGATATCAAGCTGAACCTAAGATATCTCATATGAAAGCTGTAAAGCGAATTTTTCGATATCTTAAGGGTACAACGAATCTAGGTCTTTGGTATCCCAAAGACTCAGTATTCGATCTAATCGCCTATTCAGATAGTGATTTTGCAGGTTGCAGAATGGATAGGAAAAGCACCACAGGAGGATGTCAGCTCCTGGGTGGAAAGCTGGTAAGTTGGACAAGTAAAAAGCAAAACTCAGTGTCCACATCTACAGCTGAAGCTGAGTATGTAGCCGCTGGAAGCTGCTGTTCTCAGGTCTTGTGGATGAGAAATCAACTACTGGACTATGACCTTCAACTCTCAAATATTCCAATCTATTGCGACAGCACATGTGCCATCGCTATAGCCAATAATCCAGTCTTACACTCAAAGACAAAACACATCGAAATCAGGTATCATTTTATCAGAGATCATGTGATGAATGGTGATATAGAACTTCACTTTATCCCAACTGATTATCAGTTAGCTGATTTGTTCACCAAACCTCTTGATGAGACAAGATTCAACTTTCTCATCAGCGAGCTTGGAATGTTGAACTTTGAAGAGTAAAATCTTCAGCGGTTCACATTTGATCAGCGATACGATTATACAAACTTGTATAGCCCTCGGGATAAAATCAACTTGTATAACCTATTCTATCATCTTCTCTCTGAATAAACTTGATTCGCTGATATCAAGGTATGTTTTTTTTTCTCTGACAATCGCATGTAAATGCAAGATTTCAAAATAAATTACATCACTGAATATCTTTTCTTTATCTGCGATTACATCGCTGAAATTTCTAAAAACCTTCACTGATATTTCTAAATTCAGTGCTTCATGTTTTCAAAAGTGTCCCTGAGTTTTCAAAACCTCAGAGACAACCAAGAATATGAAAGGACAGTTGTGACGTCATTGCAACGGATAAGCCCTGGCACGTTCTTCTTTCTGACACACGTTTGCACGTTTCGTTTACTCGCCAATCAAATGCAAACACTTGTCCGTGTCATGATGAAAATCTTTTCCCGCTCAAGATTTTCTCTTTCTAAAATCACTCTATATAAACAAATTCTTCGTTTATATTCTCCTTTTACGCGAACTTTTCCTCCAAGCAAAGAAAGGATTCACTGTTGCATTTTGCTCTCGATTTTTCAAGAACAATTGTTCATCTTCTTCAAACATCAAAGGTTAATATGTTCTTATTTTTTTACCAAATGCAAATAACTTGTTTCTGATCTTCTCATTGTTTTAACAAGATCAAACAAAAGAACTTCTTAAAAATGAAATAATTTTCTTTCATGGTTTTATGAACACAACCATTTCATGGTTTTTCTTCAAGTTTAATTGTTCTTCAAGTTTAATTGCAAAAATCTTAAACTTGTTCTTCATTCATTTTTCCAGAATCCCAATCTTCAAAGGAAACTGGAAAACAAGATTTTTATTGGGTTTGCAGTTCGTTTTTTTTCAAAAACAAGAAAAATCCTAATCTTCATTAAGACAATTTTTGTCTGAATGAAATGGACAAAATTCGAACCATCTTATTGGAAAACCTTTTCCTCATTAAGATTATTCTTATTTGTTAATCTTTGGTTGAACTGATAATACAGAAAATGGCATCTTCTGACATTCCCAAGAACACCAACGCTGAAAACACTACTGCTGATGATACTGCTGAGGAAATGGAAATCCTCAAGGCTCCTCAGGTCAAGTTCTCTCTTGACAAGCTGGATTGGACTAAGGTAAACAACCTTTATGCGCTTCTCGAGTTTCCTCCTCGAAAGCAAGTCACACATCTAGATGATGCTGTGAAATTCCTCAAGAATTGCTGCATCTCCATAGCCCTGACCATAACCCCTCCCGCACATCAGCTTTTGTTATCACAATTCTGGTACTCTGCCAGACACTCTCAGTTACCATCAGCCAAAGACCCCTCCAAAACAATTGACTGCATCCTTCTGCGATATCGAATATGGCACCATGAAGATCACCCTGCCATCATTCGCAAAGCCCTCAGCCTTCCCATCGCAACCAAAGAAAAACCCTTCGTTCCCCTCCCTGACCCCAAGAAAAACTCAGACAGGGAAGCCATCATTGCATTCTTTGATGCAATGGGATATGTATGGGAAACTGGAAGGGATATGAAGCCCGAGAAGAAGCTGACCATTATCAAGAAATCAAAAATGCCTAGCGAGATGAATTTCATCTTCGCCCATGTGATCAGCTGCATGACTGCCAAGAGCGGCTCGATCATCTATGATGACCTGGTACTCGGAGTGGACACCGTCGCTGACAGACCTCCATGGGTTCCGTATCCTCGGTTCATCAGCGCCATATTCCAAAAAGGTCTGAAGGACAGCTATCCTCAAGAGGGTGACCTGAAGCTTTCTCAGGTTGGCCCTAAGATACTCGAATTCAAACCAGTGGCGAATGAGGTACGTCTTTCTACACTCTTAACTCTTCTAAATCCCTCTACTTCTTCTACTTCTGCAGCTCCTTCAGGGAACAAACCCACCGCTGATACCCCAGCTGCAACCTCTATTCCTCTTAAAAGGAAACATTCTGACACCCAACTTGGTTCCAAAAGAACTAAGAAACCCAAGGAGCAACCCAAGCAATCTCCTGCTAAAGTCTCCTCAGCTCCTCCTGTTGAGCTGAAGGAAAGTTCAGTGGTACGCTCTGCCACACCTGAACAAGCCACCCACTCTATCCCGACTTCAGCGTCTCCAAACGCTGAGGTTACAAACTTGGAAACTACCCAACCTCCCTCAGTCTCTCAAAAGACTGATGAAGTGATTCTCAGCGATTCCAACGCTGAACTCAGTAACCAACCTCCATTCTTACCCTTCGCTTCTCCCTCCACTCATTTGGACACCACTCCAGTTATCACTGAAGCACCTGTCATTCCTCCAGAAGCTAAAGAAAATACTCTTCAAGGAGTGATGGGCATAGGACCTGCAGAGCTGACCATACGTCCACGTACTCTCGCTGACGATATGGAACTTTACTCAGGAACCCGTGATTTTGATGAATTCACCAATCCTCCTGCAGGTACTCACCAACCCCTATACACTGTTACTAAACCCCAAACTTCTGAGCTTTCCTCTGTTCACAAGTTTTTATATGTTACAGGTCCTAATTTAGGAGACATTAACGCGTCTCTAAAGACGATAGAGACAAAGCTGACAGGTGTCACGTCTACTCTGTAAGATCCCACATTGGTTGGGGAGGAGAACTAAGGTTGCCTTATAAGAGGGACTTGATACCTCCCCTATCAGGCGCGGTTTAAAACCGTGAGTCCAGGTGTGTGGACAAAGCGGACAATATCTGGTACGGTTGGTCTGGGATGTTACAGATGGTATCAGAGCCGGGAACCGGACTGGTGTGCCAGCGAGGACGCTGGGCTCCCGAGGGGGGTGGATTATAAGATCCCACATTGGTTGGGGAGGAGAACTAAGGTTGCCTTATAAGAGGGACTTGATACCTCCCCTATCAGACGCGTTTTAAAACCGTGAGTCCAGGTGTGTGGACAAAGCGGACAATATCTGGTACGGTTGGTCTGGGATGTTAAGTTGCGGCTATAAAATTTTCTTTAAAGATTTTGGAAAATAAAAGGAAGGAAAAATCCGTTTGAGAAACGGTGATCAAAGGCGCAGTGTGTACAGTCAGCCGGAGCCAAAGGGAAAGGTACAGTACTTAGTGTATTTATTGCTTTCTAGGCATAGGGTATGCATGCTAGATTGCCTATGTTGTTTACACTGTACTGTATGATGACTGCTTGCTAGTAGGAATCAAAGCTAGTTATAGTAGGTTGTTAAGTGAAGGCCCTATAGGTTGTATGCAGTAAGAATCATATAGCCTTAGAATATTTGATTTAGTTCTATTGCGCAGCTCTTGTTTGAGTCCAACCGTTCTAGGATAGAATCTTGTATTCGAATGTCTATTTGATTCACGCTGCATGCGATTGGGTATTCGCGAGGCAACTCGTTATGGCTAATAGGGATTCCGTGGTAGCAAGGGTAGTGGGAGGAGATGAAATTCCTAGTGAGCTGGGAAGAGTGTTTACATATGAGTATGTATGCTAGATTGCTTTCTAGAACATAGGAGTATGTGTGCTGGATTGTTTGGTGCTTATTACACTGTACTGCATGTTTGTTGCTTGCTAATAAGAGTTTATGCTAGCCTTGATAGGTTGTTAAGTGAATGCACTATAGGTTGTATGCGGTAGGAACCGAATAGCCCTAGAATGTCGGATCTAGTTCTATTGTGCAGCTCTTGTTTGAGTCCAACCGTTGTAGGATAGAATCTTATATTCGAACGTCTATCTGGTTTTACACTGTGTGCGACTGTGCATTCGCGAGGCGACTTGTCATGACTAGTGGGGATTTCGTCATAGCAAGGGTAGTGGAGTTGGGTGGAATTCCTAGGGAGCTAGGAAGAGTGTGTACCTATGCCGGTGCGGGCATATGTGTATAGTTTTTTGGCAAGGAACTACTTGGGCACTTCGGGACGGGACTCGAAACGAGTGAGGATAGGTGTGGAAGGTAGTAGTAGAGCTCCTACTATCTGAAGCACAGGATCCGTGCTCGAGTCGGGGAAAGTCACGAGGAATCCAAGGAGTTGAGCGTGAGCGTTGTTAGTGTGAGTTATTATGTGCTAATAACTCGTTGTAATATCTACCCAGAATAGCCATCACAAGGAGGAACGACTATAGTAAACCTACTAGTACAGGTGTGTACTTGATTTTCTTTGATGGGATGATCGTTGGGGTAGTGTCGAAGGTTATAAATTAGTAGTCGTTGGAATAAAAGTACGATTCTAGTATTAGTCGCTTGGAGTGACGATGAGGATGATGTTTGTGTCGGGCCAAGATGGATGATTGTGCTAGAATCATAGGCTTATAGAGCCGACTTTGATTTGAGGAAAAATCGTAGGGATTATTTGACGTAATTTCCCAACTTGCCTAAGAGGTTTAAATGTCCGGATGACGTTAGTGGACCGGAGAGATTTGGAGGAGTAGGAGTCGAGACGTAGAATGCCGACTAAGTCATGCACAAAGTTTGATTTTGAAATAGATTGCATTAACAAATTCTTGTGTTTCAAATCATTTAATGGATGGTGTTTTGGAATTTTGGGAAATGTTCAGCACACACACAAGATTTTGAAATATGGTTTTGAAAGTGTATGAAATCGTTTTATCACGGGAGTGCAAACTTTGTTAGAATTTGTCTCATTTCGTTATTTTTTCAACGGTTCTTTCGGGTAAGATGATATCCGTGTTTTGTGGTGTTTAAAATGTTGGGCAAGTGACTACGGCTTGTGACTTTAACATTGGAACTCCTCCACATATGTTAGAGTTGAGACGGAAAGTTACATTCCACGATGTCTGTATAAAACTATTTGAGTGATTTGGTTAAAATAAGTTTTGTTTTACGGCATGTTGAGTCGTGTGGGTTTAATTTCACGAGGTGCATATCTCATTTGTTTATGTGACCATTTGGGGAAATCTTGGAAATCAATTTAAAGAACCCCACCTTTTGAGATTTTATGAGATTTTAGTCGATATTTTCAAATGATGGAAACGGATTGGTTTTTATCTTTAAGTTGAAACTTGCATGAGACAGTTGTGTTTTAACAAAAATATATTGTAAACCGTTTCATTGTTTTGTATGACTAGCCGACGAGCGTAAAAATTTGTTGGTGAACCCTGTGCCACGACATTTTATGTTGAAAAAGAGGAATTTTTGGGTCAAATGTCGTGGAACTGATTTTGAAATTAGGTGCACACTTTTGTCGCACCCGGTGTAAGGTCGAGCGGTTACTTTAAATACATGTCATGAGTCAATTCATACTAGAACCGTGACAGTTCATTTTCAAAGAAATTATTTATTTTGCTTACGTTTTGTGAGTAAACTAAGCTGCAATGAAATGATTTTCAACATGATTTTCATATGTGGGACGAGCGTGTCCATTTTTGCGTAACTACCGACCTGGTAATAGTAGTTTTATTGCTTACGGTCTTTTTGAAATGAAAAATCTTGACGTTGAGAATATTTTGTAAATGATTTTGTAAACCATTTGGGAAATGCGCTTTTAAGTGTTATGTGTCATTTTGAGAATTTTAAGGGTGTGAGTCCTTTTGGAAAACTCTTTTGTTTAACCCGTGTTGAGTTTGGGACTAATGTTGATTTTAGAGTATTGCTTGCTTAAACTTTATTTAAACGCGTTTTTGACCGACTTATGGGTCTAGCAAGCGTGGAGCATTTTGCTCGGTTTTGACTTTGAGATAGTCATGGGTCAATTGCACGGTTTTAATGGCTCGATGTGGAGTCTTGTTGATGGGTTGTTTTGTTGCACAGTTTTGCATTTATTGCACGTTGAATATTTACATGTTTGGGTGAGTGAGTCATTCCGGGATAGGCATGTTGTTGGTAGACTGTTTGCATTGGATCCTTGGTCATGTCAGTCAGTCGTTGGTAATGATCAGTTGAGTATTTCCGGGTGGGACCCCGGTATTCATGTGTTATGACCTTGATTTTCCAATAGGCGCTAGGAGGATATAGTCTTGGGCACTTACCTGAGAGGTAGTTCCGATGTGTCGGGCCTTGAGACGTACCTGGGAGGTAGGCGTTAAGGCGTATCTTGATACAGTGTAACTAGGTTTCCTAGAGCGAGCCTGGAGGATAAGTAGACGGTGGAGGATTGGGTATTCCACACGTGTTGTTAGTGTAGACCGAATTGTGTCGGTTAAGGGATTGATGCCCTTTGTAATTAAGAGAATAAATGCGCAGTAATCTTTTTGAAGTAAGTAGTATATTTAGGCGTCGACTTTTGGGCTTAAGGCCAAACACCTTTAGTGTAATCGGAGATTTGTAGCCGATTTTAAAATAATTTTGGTGATGGTAGTAGTAACCCTGAGATGCTTAATTGTAATGAATGGTTATGGTGGAATGACCTTCGTGGGTGATTATAAGTTTACTGTTTTGATGATGCGTGTAAGGTAAGTTTTGGGAGCCTTTTTTGAACTCGTGGAAGTTAATCGACAGTTATTGGTAAGTATGATCGATTTTGAGTATCCTGTAGGGTATATTGGTGAACACCTTTAGAATGGTTAGAGCTCGAAATTTGAGTCGGGATGTATGGATTATCTATGGTTGGGAGACAACCGAAGTCGGTTGATTAGGAATGAATCCAGTTGTGGGAGTGTTCTTCCGATCATAATCCCAGTGTCCTAGAAGGAGTACGTTAGTTAGAAAAGTATTCGAGAAGTTTTAGAAGGTTTTCAAGTGGACTTAGGAATCTGAGGTTGAGATGAGGGGGAACTATCCGGAGCTATTCGTAGGCAGAGACTTCGAGGACGAAGTCTAATCCAAGTGGGGGAGAGTTGTAAAGCCCGTATCCCGGTATGTAATTTATTAGTCTTAATTATTTTCTTTTAAGTTCGATTTATTGCGGTTTTCGTTAACGGGGTTAGTCGAGTTGGGTCTAATCGTTAAATTATCGGAACTTTTGGTTAGTTGCGAGAGGTTGATAAGTGAAGGGGCTAATTGTGTCAAAGGTCCAAAAACCCTCATTGGGTTTCGGCCCATGCAGAAATCTATCGAGACCCATGTAAATTGTTGGTGTGTATTGGTGTCGTGAGGAATAAACAACAAAAAGAAAAGAAAAACGGCCCATGTGTTTGTGTGTGAGTATTGGTAGCGTGAAAGGGAAAACAAGAGAAAGAAAACCAAAGAAATAGAACCCTACGGCTCCATTGTTTTCTTTGTTTTTGGTGCTTGTGGTTGCCGGCCGGAATCTAGAACCGAGAGAGAGAGGGAGATCGTCGCCGGCGAGGGTAGAGAGAGGGTGTTCGCCGGAGAGAGAAGGACGCCGGAGAGAAAGAGGGGCTGCGTCGAGGTAATCGTTATTGTCGTTTCGTGTTTTCCTTTCCTTTTAGTTTTGTTCGTCGCAAGGGTAACGCAACCACCACCGCCGCCGCGGCAGCCATGGCCGCCGGCGGTGTGGCCACCACTGCTCGCCGCCGCTGTGGCGGCTGTGGGTGTGTGTGCGGGTGGGGCTCGCGTAGAGCGATCGAAAGAGAGGGTCGGTGTTATGAGGGTGGTATGTGTGTGAGTGATCGCCGCCGACCACCACCGCCGCCGGAGGCGGCAAGGGGGGGTGGTGCACGGCTGTTGTCCATCTTGATATGATCTGTTTCCAGTAAGTTTTAGGCTTCCCGGGGCTGTTTGGGTTAAGCTATGTCTTAATGAGTTATTTAGTTATAGTTGTCATTTCATGTGAATTCACAGTTTCTGTCACTGTTTTGCGACGGCCATAACTTTTCCGTCATAGCTCGGATTGAGGCGAATCCGGTACCCGCGGTTCACATTCTGTGCCGGGTACACTTTTCGTGTTTTAGCGGAAGTCCGGTTCGGCCTCTAGCTAGGCGTAAATTGGCTGTTTATACAGCAGGTCCGGATGTGTCAGTTCGCGTCCCGTTTTAAAAGTCACAGTTTCTGCCACTGTTTTGGGAAAGCCATAACTTTTTATAGGAACGTCGTATTGGGGTGAAACCAGTGCCAAAATCTCCCATTTTGAGTCTAGTAAGTTTCTTATGTTTTGCGGAAAAACCAGTTCGGACCATAGCTAGTGTCAAACTGCTGTTTTGTACTGAAATGTATTGATTTTCTCTGTGCAGCAGATTGGTTTTGTAAAATCCATAATAAATTGTAGAAAAATCGTTAGGAGGTGTATAATATGTCCTTGGAACCCTAACTCAGATCACTTTCTAGTTATGTAATTTAATTGAGGATTTTCTGGGTTTATGGAGGTCGGAACAGGTCCCGAACAGACCTGTTTGGTTAGACCGAAAAGTCGTTTTAGTGACGATTTAAGGGTGCGTCGTGTTTTAGGATTCGGGTCTCGTGTTAATACATTTTAACGATTGTTTAGGTGTTGGGAAGTGATCTTGGATTTGTGAAGCTTGAATTATTGTTTGTGAGCTAGGCGCGCTTACGAGGTGAGTTCTCTCACTATAACTAATGTCGGTTATTTTTACATTACGATTTGTACGTGTGTGGTAGTTTTAATTGTTTGTGATGCGGGACTAAATAGTGGGGTGTCTAGTCGGACCTTTATTGTTATGACTACGCGGGTGGCGTAGGAGTTCGGTGGGGCCGAGGTTTATATACGCGGGTGGCGTAGTAACTCGGTGGGGCCGAGGTTTATATACGCGGGTGGCGTAGTAACTCGGTGGGACCGAAGGTTGTATACGCGGGTGGCTTAGGAACCCGGGGGAGCCGGGTAATGCTTGCACGGTTATCGTGTGGTCGGGTGGACCAGCTTATGCCTTTGGGTGGGATGGTGTAGGTATGCATGTTTATGATTTGTTCGTAGAATTGTATGCTGTTTATGTGCAATTATCTGTTTAGAGGTGGTGTGGGAATAACTGTGTTATTTATGGTGTCTGAATTCACTAAGCTTCGTGCTTACCCTTTCCCAATAAATTGTGGTTTCAGGTACGAGTGGCTCCAAGGCGTGACGAGTACACACTAACGCGTGGGAAGAGTTGATTACTTTTATGATTTTAATTTTAGACATTTATTCCGCTGTTTATTGTTCGTGAGAATATTAATTATGAGTTTGCAAATGAAATGATTGAATTATTAAATGAGTTTTTATTAATGAAATGTTACTTTAAAAATTTTAAATTCCTTGTAATTTTTGGGACGTTACATACTCTTTCCGGCAACTCTTCAGCGGTAAAAGACTTCAACAGAGGGGTCTGTCGCAGAAGTAACAGACTTCTGTCCTTTGAAAGAATTGAAGTTGAAGATCTCTTTAGTGCCCAAGTTCTTAACAGAATTAGGAATTATGATTCTAGCTCTTCCTTGATCAAGAATAAACTCTGAGGATGGTTTTAAAACCTTCTTTTGACCGGAGGAGTCATAGCTGACGTTCCTAT
Organism: Saussurea involucrata; assembly: GCA_033807775.1. Taxonomy (NCBI): domain Eukaryota; kingdom Viridiplantae; phylum Streptophyta; class Magnoliopsida; order Asterales; family Asteraceae; genus Saussurea; species Saussurea involucrata. The sequence continues at coordinate 50,348,482 of CM066324.1, forward strand.
AGTTAAGATGTTTTGGTTTTGAGAAAGCATCTGACGTTTTGGTTCTTCTGAAAACAGCATTACCAGATATCACGTCCTCTTGGATTTTTCCAATACAAAAGGCGGAGGACAGAGATGTCTTCTTCCTTTCGTTGTAGGGAGCAAGGTCAGAGAAACCAAGACCTTGCGTATCCATCTGTGAATTTATCTTGATATGTACATCTTGTGCATCTTGGTACTTTTTGATTTGAATTTCTTTTCTCTGTAGGGATTGATGTAGAACTTCCCTCTCTCTTTGAAAATAATCAGTTAGAGCAACAGAGTTAAGTCTCTCTGTTTCAGACTGTTTCAACTTTTCAGACTTCTGTTTCAAATCATTTTCATAAACTTTGATCTTTTCAGAAAACAGACTTTCCTTCTTCTTTTGTAAGATTTCTAACTCAGATTTTTCTTTAAAGATTTCTTCCTTTTCTTGTTCCAAGAGAGTCTTTTCTCTCTTGTAAAAAGATAGGTCCTTCTGAGCTAGTTTTCTTAGCTCCTTTTCTTCAGAAAGTTTTTGTTTTAGAAGCTGAAATTCTTCATTCAACATGGAAACATGCATTTCTAATTCTGAGTCAGATTTAGATTCAGATGAGCATACCTTGGCACTGGGTCTGGTGGTCTCCAGCGCTCTGTCGTCAGATTCTGTCGTGGTAAGAGCAAATGCATGAGCTAGATCTTCTTCTTCTGTTGTTCCCTTCGTTATTTCTGGTTCTCCAGTCATCCAGTCAACAGCTGCTTCTAAACTTTCATCATCCACAGCAACTCCACAGAAGTTGGCTTGTTCTGGTTCATCATCAGAAGATGAGTCAGAGACCCAATTTTCCATTTCAGCAACATAACTTCTTTCTCTGTAATTGTACTTGTATTTGTTTTTGTAGTAGTCCTGGTCTTTTACCAGTTTGCCTCTACAATTAACAGAGAAGTGTCCAGGTTTGCCGCATCTGAAGCAGCGTCCATCATTTTGATTGATGGGCTGGGCTGCATCGGCCTTCTGTTGTGCTGGTGGATTTTCTCTTCTTTGTGGAGGTTTCCCTAATTCTGTGGCAACTCTGTTGGAACTTTGCTCTGGTGCTGTATATCCTCTTCTGTCTTCCCTTCCTTCTCTCTCATATCTGCCTCTTCTGTCGAACTTATTGCCAAATCTCTTGTTAAATTGCTGAGTTATTAAAGCAAGAGATTGGGCAAAGGCTTGAATGTCATCATCCTCTGATGAGCTCTCATCTGTTTCACTTTCTGCAATCAAACTTTTCTTTCCTTTCTTCTTATCAGACTTTTCTTTCTTTTTCTCTTTGCTTGAACTCTCTCTGTTGGACCTTTCAGTTGTGGTTTTCTTAGAATCAGAAACTAAGGCGATTGGACCAGCACTGATGGATTTGCCTTTTTGCTTGACAACCTCCTTTTCTTGTGCGGCCAAAGTGCCATACACATCCGTTAAAGACCATACGTCTAAGTTTTGATTAGCTTGTAAAGACATGGACAAATTTAACCATTCATCATTCAAACTTTTCAAAAACAGAACATTGTTATCTTCCTTCGACCTAACAACCCCACATTTTTTGCATTTATTGATCAACACATTAAATCTGTTGTAGGTTTGCTGTAAGGTTTCCTCAGGAAGTGCCTTGAAATCGTTGTATTCATTTATACATTGGGTTCTTCTGTTCTTTTGGGTCTTGATACCACCCTCATGTTGGTTAAGAAGTTGATCCCAGATTTCCTTAGCAATAACACATGAATCTAGTTCTTGAAATATTTCGTTTGGAATGGCCATAATCAGTAGTCTAACTGCTTTAAGATCATTTTCCATTTTTAGATTTTCCTCATCAGTAAAACCTGTGGTTTTAAAATCATAATGAGCTGGAATCTCAGCAGTAGTTCCTGTTGCGGGTACACGGGGAACAAAAACCATGGGTTGGAATGGTCCATCCGTGACAGATCGCATGAGGTCTTTATCCATACCATCGAAAATATTAACCATCCTGATTTTCCATTGAGGATATTCATCTCTCAGAAGAGTAGGAGGTTTTGTTAAAGAGCCAGCAGTATAGATAGCGTTTATACCGTTGTTAGCCATTTTGAAAGAAAAACAGAGTACAGTTTGTTGCAAAACGATTTTTGGCTAGAAACAGAGTTTCAAACAGTAACCAATGGAACAGTAACTTTTTTAGAAGATTTTAAGCTAAACTAGAAAGTTTTAAACACAGTTATATGAGCTCTGAAGGCTTGGTTAGACTAGAAAGCAGTAAAACAGAGTATATTATGAAGCTTTTAAAGTCGCACAGACACAATCAACAATAGTGAATCAACCTTGGTAGATTGGATTATTTGGCTTAAGAAAACCAAAGCGGCTCTGATACCAATTGTAGGTTCCCAGATTCACGTTGTATCATATTAATGGTAGTAAAATAGACAACGGAAGCATATTAAATAAAGCCATTAAAATGAGTGATTGTGTAAACGATAAGTGAACTATGAGAATCAAATATTGAACAGTAAAATGATAACAAGATCAGATAAAAAAGTTGCTCATATATTGATAATGAATCACACCAAGAACAAGTTAAAGTGTGTTCGGAAATCTCATAGGACAACAATATCGTATGGAGGTAGTGCTCGGGATTGCTGCAGTGTGTGCTTAAACAATTGTGGAAAAACTACTCTTCCCAAAGCTTACAATTGTTGTTCCACTACCTGATAAAGTGTAGACAGTGTACTATCGTACCCTTGAATGACACGTGGAAAGTGTGTCTCCAATCTTTAGGGCATACGTGGAAATTGTGGACATGTGTCTAACACTTAAGGTTTCCTACGAGACTTAGGCTGACAGAGGTCTTTTACCTCACAGAGCTCTGTCGCAAGAGCTCTGTTGGTCTTCTGTTGAATACTTGTTCTCTTGTTGGAATTCTTCGACGGAGCTCTGATGAGCTCTGTTTGATCCGTCAGAGCTCTGTTGGTCTTCTTTGATGAACATCTTACAGGTCTTCTGTCTGATCTCTGTTGGTCTTCTGACTTGGAACTATTTTCAATACTTTTACATCAGATGCTTTGGGACTAACAGAACTCTTAATCGCTGAAAGAAAGGAAGCTGAAGAAAAAGATAGAGAATACGCCATCAAGCTTACTCAACGATCAATAAAAGACCCCAAGCTGAAAAGAGTTCCCATTGATGTTCAACGTAAGCTATGGGATGATGCTCAAAAGATCGTTAGAGAAAAGACTAAGGTCTCTGACACGACTTTGGAATGGGATAAACAAATGCTGACCTATCGATATAGACCATCCAAAATCAACAAAGTAAACATCAGAGGAAGACTGTACGCCGACGTTCCTGTTGTTGAAGTGGATGTCTACAGAGAAGACAAGACCAAGCAAACTTTCTATGCTGCTACCTTAGAAAAGTTTGGTCTCTCTGAATGGTTAGAAACGAAATTAGCCATTCAGGGATCGCGCTCAAAGTTCAAAAGCCAAGTCGAGAAGATCTTAAACAAACAGATCGGCCTGCTTTCCTCTGATGTGGATATTCCTCCTCTTCATCCTCAACAAAGAAAAGTCTCTGGTAAGAAAAAGAAAGTCTCTGATTCAGGTCCTCTTATACGAAATGAAACAGGTATTGGTTTCTCTCGTGCTGAAGTTCTTGGCCCTGATGTTGATCTCTCAGCGCTTGACACCTCCCTACCACCTGGAGAAACTTTCATTCCTGGCACAGTTGTAAGTGATCCATAAGGTATATTCTTTCTAGACTACGATGGAAACCATCACTTTCAACGTATATCTGAGCTCCACATCGCTCCCATCGAACAACTCAGAGATCTCTTATACTTGTGTGAAGTCAGACGCGACATATAAGGCGGAAACACCTGAAGCCCTTGATTTTTGAAGAAGCTCTAAAGAAAAAGAATCAAGGAGTAGATGTCCCTGATTGGATGATTGCCACATCAATGACCCTTGATGAACAACTCATTAAGGAAGAACCTTTTGACGGATAGGATCGCCTTGTAATTCTTTCTATCCTTATCTGTCTACATCTTTTGTACTTGTAATTTTATTCAATGTACTTGTAATTTTTCCACTTCACTCTGTAATCTTTACAAAGTTTAAAGAAAAATTTCAGCGAACGTACTTTACTCCATCAGTACACAAAAGATCCCAGAAAACTGTAAAAGGGACAAATATTTTATGAGTTCTTTTTATCCTTATGTTTTCATTAAATAGCAATTTTCTCTGTTGCTATGTCATAATCAAATAGGGGGAGATTGTTGATCCAAACCCTTAGTGATTTGATAAATGACCCTCTCTTATATATACTTAGTGAAAATTGTAAGTAAACAATATGTAGCAGAGTTTCACTATCGCTGATAAGTACTAAGATCTTCCAGTACCGCTGATAGAAACTCTCGTTCTTTAGATTAAACATTCAGCGAAACTGTTCACCATAATACTCTGAGTCTGTTCAGTACTTATGGTGATCGCTGATAAGTTAGTTGTTTTACTTATGATCCCTGAAGACAAGTTTCACGTCAACATAGGTTCTATGCTGAAGTCGAAGATCAAGCTCAAGAACCAGCGACAAGTCTCCTAATGAACTGATGCGGATCAGCGAAGACTCAGATTTGTCCACTCAACGTGAAGTATCAAGTACAGGACTTTGGCCATCGTTGAATTCTATCATTCGCTGATAAAGAATGATAGATCGCTGAATCAATGAAAAGCTGATCATGAAGTCCTCCGTACAAAGTACTTTTGTCTTAACCACCCTTGCACGACTCCGTACGATATGTCAGAAAAGAACCTCCTATTGTCTGAAATCGTACAACCACTCTGATACTACACTGTTCAAACATGTGGCTACTAAGGTTGTCAACAAAGGTCAATGACATGCAACCATTCAGCTGCTGCCACGTGTAAAGTGTAAACTGCAATGCATTAAATGCATGCAATATATAAGAAGAAGAACCCACTTCATTTTGAAGTAACTTGCAAACTCTGGAGAAGTTCATCCTTCTTATCTTGAGATAGGTTATTATTAGTAATTTCCTTCTCCTTCTTAGTGCAAGAAACTTAGTGTTCCAACTTGTTTAGATTTAGGATTTATCCTTAATCTTGTTTCCGCAACAAGCTGTAAATTGTTAATGATTTATAAATAAACAATTTAGAAAAGTAAAATTTGTGTGTTTGTATTCAACCCCCCCCCCCTTCTACAAACTTGTATAGCCCTTCGGGACCAACAAAGACGTTTTGATATCCCTCCACAAACCACAACCGAGCTTACAGAAGAAAAATCTACAGAACCATCACCACCAAAGTCCTCAGAAACTGAAGTGTCAAAAACTACAGAGGCAATCCCCATCATACCCACAGAAACCTCAACACCTAAACCGACAGAAGCAATCCCAGAAAGTCCAATATAGGCAACAGGTTCTGAGCCTCCCCAACCCAAAGATAAAGGAAAGGGTATCATGATAGAAGAACCAAAGTAGAAAAAGTCAATGCCTCAGACAACAGAGAAATTGATGAAGAGCTCATTCGATGCCCTTGTCACTCCTAAACCTGAAGAAGACTGGGCATTCAATTTAAATCCTCTGTCAGAAATTCCGACCCTTGATCCAAAAGAAAAAGTAACAAAGGGTAGGGTTGCAGAGATAAAACGACAAATAGATGCTCTGCGAAGACCAATACCACCACCAACTACACGACATGCAGAAATGGAAGAGGTGGTGTATAGGTATCTTTACAGACAGCAATATTAGAACAATCCTATGCCACACATCGAAGATCCTCAACTCAGAGCTGACCTTGACAACACCTTCAGCAGAACAAAGCCAAAAGCAAGGGCAGAAGTCTTCTCAGAGTCCAAAGTTGAAAAGGTAATTTACTGCAAATTCTCTCAAACAAGAACCTTTCCAAAGATCAGGTACAACATCTACAAATTCAAAAGGGAGAACAAGTCCGAAAATCAATTTTCAGATGCCGATATAAGGAACTTGAACCCCTACGATCTGCTAGATCTTCTACTTTGGACGAAAGAAAACTTCGACAATGATGCTAACAGAAGGGCCTATCAAGTATTCAGGAAAGAGATGAGGGAAAAGCTTCTGCTATATAGCATGATAGACTTTCAACTGGGAAGAGATCTTGGAGTCATAAATCTAAGTCTAAGACCACCAGAGGATCATTGCCCACCTTCTGCCATACCCAACTCAATAATGACAACACCAAGGTACATGTTAGTATATAAGGATCCTGCTGGTCAAGTAAGACTCTTTGTAGAAATGGACTGTCAGAAGTATGCAACCAGTACTCTGAACAAGTTCAGATCAATCTTAGAAGAGAACAGAGGTAGTGAGCTTATGGATCGAGAATCAGCAGAAAGAATGATCAGAGAAATAGATGCTACAATTGGCTTAAGATAACTCTGCATCAAATTCTATCACGAGCTCAGAGAAGTGGGAATCGACGACAGAAGTTTCAATGACTTCAAAGATGCAAATGTCTGAGTCTTTATTTACATATCTCTGTAAACTTTAAAAAGAGATGAAATGAATCTTTGAGGTATTGTTTAACCTCTGTCAATTTTACGTAGCGTAATTATGCATAGTCAAATTTTCATTTTTCAATACTTCGGGGGAGATTGTTAGCTCCAAATATTCATAATATTAGAAGTATTGAAAAATAGGCCAAGTATAGAAGACTTCCACAGAAGCTCTGCGAAGTGCCACAGAAGCTCTGCCGAAGTAAACAAGATCATTCAAGAAACACTAAGACCCAAGATAACCAGAAGACTACTCACAAAGGACCGAGCCGTAGAACCTCTATCACCCATGATAGAGCCTCTGCTGTTAAGACTGAAGACTTGGAAGATATTTATAATATCTTGCCACTGTTACAGGAATATCTTACCACTGTTACAAAAATATCTTACTACTGTTCCAGGATCCGTTCATCAACTTGTACAAAGCATGGTCTGACAACAACACGTGTCAAACTCCGATAGGAATCGTTACAAGTTGATATTAGCGCATTTAAGGCATGCAGTTTTCTAACTGTTCATGCCATCCCTTCTGTCCTGTAGCAATAGTCCTTTTGTCTAGAATAGATCTTTTGTTGTAGTATAAAAGGAAGACTCATGTTGAGTTCTTCCTTACGACAACCCACAAATACAACACATGAAAACACTTACACACAATTAACGTCAAATCTGTTCTTAGTGTTCTTAATCAAATACAGTAATCTTTGAGATATTCATCTGTTCTTCATATACTGTTTATTTGATATTTTGTGTTGTTTCTATATAAACATATGTTAGCTTTAATTAGCTCCTAATTAAATGAATGTTTTATAAAGATATTTTTATGTTTTAGATATTTTCTTATAGATATTTACTTAGATATTTTATATAGATATTTTAGATATTGTCTAGATTTTAGATATCTTAAATATCTAAATGTGTAAATGGCCTTATATAAGAGGTGTCCATAGTCTTATTTCAAGTAGTGAGAAATATGGAAAGCACAAAAAACACACATAGACTAGTTTCTTATGAGAGTCGTTTCATGTTTAGTGTGGTGTTCTTCAACATTTCTCCTCTCCATATTTAATCATCAATGAATATGAGATAAGTTTCTTTATGATTGTTCTTCATGTATATCTTATCTCTATATTTAAATATGGACCTTATATTTCTTCTATTGTTGCTCAGAAATGGGATCAACAACATATCTGTTAGTTCTTCAAATACGCTTCCGCAACACATCTTATTTGAACTAATAGATTAGATAATCTTTGTTAATCAAATACGGGAACCAACAAGATTCATTCAGCGAGCGTTGATCATGAATCCTATTCTACAAGTTACTTTTGTCTTATCTCCTTGCACGCCCCCGTACGATTTTGTCAGAACGGACATCCCTTTTGTCCAGGATCGTACAAACCACTCTGCAACTGCACTGTTCATCATGCGGCCACTAGGATGTTTGCTAAAGTCAAATCATGCAACCAACCAGAGGTTGCCACGTGTAAAGGTATACTGACTTGCATTTAATGCATTCAGTATATAAAGGAAACCCTACTTCATTTTTGAAGTGCTCGGCTTCTTCCACCGCTGAACTACTTAGTGTTAGAAAACTCTCCTTAGTTTTCTTATCTTCTTTCTCTCTAAATTTCTAGTGCAAGAATTCTGTGTGATTCTCATAGTTTGTTTAGATTAGGTTTTTAACTTGATCTTATTCCGCAACAAACTGTAAATTGTTTAATATATATCAATAAACAATTTAGAAAGATAAAAATATGTGTTTGTATTCACCCACCCCCTCTACAAAATTGTATAACCCTTCGGGACCAACAAGTGGTATCAGAGCGGATGTTTAATCTCGTAAACAAGATATTGCTTATACTCTCTTCCTTGCTATTTCTTCAATATGGCAAATTCCACAAACACGAATTATATAGCCAATGGCTCTCTTGCCAAACCACCTCGATTTAGCAAAGACAACTTCAATCTTTGGAAAAATCGAATGATGCTCTTCTTTGAAAGTATAGATCCAACTATACCTTACTATATTGAAAATGGACCCTATGTTCCTTTCATTATAGATCCTCTTGTTCCAGCCACTACCACCACAACTGCAGTTCCAAAAAGAATGATACCTAGGGCAGTTTCTCAGTGGACTGACGAAGACAAGAAGAAAGTGGCCATCGACACAAAGGCGAGGTCTATCATCTCCATGGCTTTACCTGATGAAGTCTACCATTCCATAATGAACCTGAAAAGTTCCAAAACCATGTGGGATACTCTATGTGTTCAATATGAAGGTACTGCTGAAGTCCAGGACTCTAGAAGAATAAACCTGGTAAGGCATTATGAAAGCTTCATCTGTGGTAAGACTGAAACTCTCTCTGAAGTTCACCAATGTTTTAACTGTTTAATTATTGATTTAAAAACTGTTGGTAAGACATACTCTAACTCAGAGATCCTGTCAAAATTCTTGGAATGTCTTCCTGAAAGCTGGGACAATTATACCATGTGTCTTAAGCTATCTAAGGATCAGAAATTTATGACCCTCTCTACCGTATTTGGCACACCTGTTGCTTTACTCTCTTCAGAGTCAGTACCGGCTCGGCGATCAACTGTCACGATCACTGAAATGGAATCTAACTCTGATGTTTCATCAGACGCTGATCCTTCAGAACTTGATAAATCTCCGACACTCCTGACAAATTCTTTCAGGAGGTTTGCTAGAAAGAGTAACTTCAGAAGAAATAAACCTCTCACTATCACTGACAAGGCTAAATCTACTCTTGTTGATAAGGCTACTGCTACCTGCTTTAACTATGAAAAAGCAGGACACTTTGCAAGTGAATGCAGGTCAAAGAAAGTTTTCAAACCTTCTTCTTCCTTCAAGAAATCCTCTAACCCAAGGGCTAGAGATGACAAATACCAAAGGCTGAAACAAAAGTATGCTAAGCTGAAAGCATACAAAAAGAAAGGAGAAGGTCTAATCGCTGAAGATCATGACTGGGCTGAGTCTGATGAAGAATCAGATTCAGATGAAGAAGATGAGGCAAATCTTTGCCTCATGGCCGAAATAGAAGAAGAGGAAGAACAAGCTGAAATTCCCTCTACTTCTACCTCTCAGGTATCAATCTCTACTACTTCTACTTCAGCTATCACTGAAGCTGATAGACTTTAAGCTATCGATATGCTGACTGTCAATTTATACGATGCCATGAATGGCAAGACCAAAGCTAAACAAATGAATTTAGATTTAACTGAACATCTTAAAAATTATCATCTGAAAATTCAAGAGCTTTCAAATATTGAAAATAATCTGAAAGACCAGGTCTATGTAAATCAAGTCATCAGTATCGAGCGAGAACAAGCTATCGCTGAACTGAAAGCTGAAAAGGCTACTGTTGAAGGATGGTATAAATCCTCAACAAAGATCACTGAAATAATCGGTGCTCAGATCCGTGCCAAAGATAGAAGTGGTCTTGGTTACAAAGCTGACGTTAAGGAACCAACCACTGACAGTTCCATGCTTAAGTTTGGAATGTTCGTGTCTTCTGTCCCTGACACGTCATTACCTCAGTGCTCTTCTTCTTCTAAAACTCCCATCCCCGAGGACAAACCTACCTTGATTTCTAAAGGTAAAAAAAGTTGTTCAAAAACCTTAGAAGGGTACCAATGTACCTAAGCTGAAAGTTTCAAAACCTTCAGCGAGCCATCCCTCTACTTCTAGGACTAAGATCCCTGAATTCGTTCATCGATCTACTCCTAAAATCAGAGTGGATGTCACTGGTATGAAATATGAAGAACTGATAGTTCGTCTAATTTCCAATGCCAAAGGTGTTTGTTCCCGTTTTGTTTAAACAAGATTATCAGATCTATTAGTTCAAGTTTAAGTATGATGCGGAAGCGTATTTGAAGAACTAACAGATATGTTTGATAGATTTAGAACACAATATAAATAAACAGTGAACAGGAAATAATATCTCAAAGTTTACTGAATATATATATATCAAGAACAGATTCAAGAACAGTGAGTAAGCAAAGCTTTAAAACAGATATGACTCTCAAAGTATATAAACTATGTGTTCTTGTTGTTTTTTTTCTCTCAATTCTCGATTGTTTTATTTTTAGGAAGAACTCAATATGAGTCTTCCTTATATACTACTCTAAGGGGACCATAAAGCATAAGGTACTTTTCAGAACAGACGGTATGAATAGTTGGATGGTTGGCATGAACAGTAGGACGTGATGTATTGCATTTAATGCAGCAAACGTCTATTATGTACTAAGCCCTAGCCATCGCTGAGCCATCGCTGAAACATCATTGAACCATCGCTGAGCTGTCGCTGAAGGCCATCGCTGAGGTCAGCCATCGTTGAAGGTCAGCCGTTGAAAGCTATCAGCTGTCGCTGGAAAGTGCTGTCAGCTTTGCACTGTTTCCGAAACAGGCGCATAACTTCCTACTCGGTGCTCCGATTCACATGAATCCAGTTGCGTTGAATTCCTAAGACACAGGTGAAACTTTTTCATGTTTTGATTTTGGTCTGAATCAGTGTTCTTAATGGTCAGAATCTGTGTCAAAGTCAATGGACTCTTGCTGCACCGAAAGCATCGCATTTCACTCATGCTCTTTCCGCGTTCAAGAACGGTGTTCTCTCAATGGTTCTTCATGGTGTCAAGCTACATTTGTCACATTTTAAATGTCACTCCATCCTCTGTTATTCACGTTTAAAGCTCGGTGGATGAGCCTACATTTGAGGGGGAGCACATGATGCTTTGAAGACTTGAAGAACGGAACATCAAAGGTTCTAAAGAAAGCAAAGGGGAGACTATAAGATGATGCTTTCTTTATAAAACATTAGGGGGAGATTGTTAGATTTAATTAGCTCCTAATTAAATGAATGTTTTATAAAGATATTTTAATGTTTTAGATATTTTCTTATAGATATTTACTTAGATATTTTATATAGGTATTTTAGATATTGTCTAGATTTTAGATATCTTAAATATCTAAATGTGTAAATGGCCTTATATAAGGGGTGTCCATAGTCTTATTTCAAGTAGTGAGAAATATGGAAAGCACACAAAAACACACATAGACTAGTTTCTTATGAGAGTCGTTTCATGTTTAGTGTGGTGTTCTTCAACATTTCTCCTCTCCATATTTAATCATCAATGAATATGAGATAAGTTTCTTTATGATTGTTCTTCATGTATATCTTATCTCTATATTTAAATATGGACCTTATATTTCTTCTATTGTTGCTCAAAAATGGGATCAACAACATATCTGTTAGTTCTTCAAATACGCTTCCGCAACACATCTTATTTGAACTAATAGATTAGATAATCTTTGTTAATCAAATACGGGAACCAACAAGATTCATTCAGCGAGCGCTGATCATGAATCCTATTCTACAAGTTACTTTTGTCTTATCTCCTTGCACGCCCCCGTACGATTTTGTCAGAACGGACATCCCTTTTGTCCAGGATCGTACAAACCACTCTGCAACTGCACTGTTCATCATGCGGCCACTAGGATGTTTGCTAAAGTCAAATCATGCAACCAACCAGAGGTTGCCATGTGTAAAGGTATACTGACTTGCATTTAATGCATTCAGTATATAAAGGAAACCCTACTTCATTTTTGAAGTGCTCGGCTTCTTCCACCGCTGAACTACTTAGTGTTAGAAAACTCTCCTTAGTTTTCTTATCTTCTTTCTCTCTAAATTTCTAGTGCAAGAATTCTGTGTGATTCTCATAGTTTGTTTAGATTAGGTTTTTAACTTGATCTTATTCCGCAACAAACTGTAAATTGTTTAATATATATCAATAAACAATTTAGAAAGATAAAAATCTGTGTTTGTATTCACCCACCCCCTCTACAAAATTGTATAACCCTTCGGGACCAACAAGTGGTATCAGAGCAGATGTTTAATCTCGTAAACAAGATATTGCTTATACTCTCTTCCTTGCTATTTCTTCAATATGGCAAATTCCACAAACACGAATTATATAGCCAATGGCTCTCTTGCCAAACCACCTCAATTTAGCAAAGACAACTTCAATCTTTGGAAAAATCGAATGATGCTCTTCTTTGAAGGTATAGATCCAACTATACCTTACTATAATGGAAATGGACCCTATGTTCCTTTCATTATAGATCCTCTTGTTCCAGCCACTACCACCACAACTGCCGTTCCTGAAAGAATGATACCTAGGGCAGTTTCTCAGTGGACTGACGAAGACAAGAAGAAAGTGGCCATCGATACAAAGGCGAGGTCTATCATCTCCATGGCTTTACCTGATGAAGTCTACCATTCCATAATGAACCTGAAAAGTTCCAAAACCATGTGGGATACTCTATATGTTCAATATGAAGGTACTACTGAAGTCCAGGACTCTAGAAGAATAAACCTGGTAAGGCATTATGAAAGCTTCATCTGTGGTAAGACTGAAACTCTCTCTGAAGTTCACCAATGTTTTAACTGTTTAATTATTGATTTAAAAACTGTTGGTAAGACCTACTCTAACTCAGAGATCCTGTCAAAATTCTTGGAATGTCTTCCTGAAAGCTGGGACAATTATACCATGTGTCTTAAGCTATCTAAGGATCAGAAATTTATGACCCTCTCTACCGTATTTGGCACACCTGTTGCTTTACTCTCTTCAGAGTCAATACCGGCTCAGCGATCAACTGTCACGATCTCTGAAATGGAATCTAACTCTGATGTTTCATCAGACGCTGATCCTTCAGAACTTGATAAATCTCTGACACTTCTGACAAATTCTTTCAGGAGGTTTGCTAGAAAGAGTAACTTCAGAAGAAATAAACCTCTCACTATCACTGACAAGGCTAAATCTACTCTTGTTGATAAGGCTACTGCTACCTGCTTTAACTATGAAAAAGTAGGACACTTTGCAAGTGAATGTAGGTCAAAGAAAGTTTTCAAACCTTCTTCTTCCTTCAAGAAATCCTCTAACCCAAGGGCTAGAGATGACAAATACCAAAGGCTGAAACAAAAGTATGCTAAGCTGAAAGCATACAAAAAGAAAGGAGAAGGTCTAATCGCTGAAGATCATGACTGGGCTGAGTCTGATGAAGAATCAGATTCAGATGAAGAAGATGAGGCCAATCTTTGCCTCATGGCCGAAATAGAAGAAGAGGAAGAACAAGCTGAAATTCCCTCTACTTCTACCTCTCATATATCAATCTCTACTACTTCTACTTCAGCTATCACTGAAGCTGATAGACTTTGAGCTATCGATATGCTGACTGTCAATTTATACGATGCCATGAATGGCAAGACCAAAGCTGAACAAATGAATTTAGATTTAACTGAACATCTTAAAATAATCTGAAAGACCAGGTCTATGTAAATCAAGTCATCAGTATCGAGCGAGAACAAGCTATCGCTGAACTGAAAGCTGAAAAGGCTACTGTTGAAGGATGGTATAAATCCTCAACAAAGATCACTGAAATAATCGGTGCTCAGATCCGTGCCAAAGATAGAAGTGGTCTTGGTTACAAAGCTGACGTTAAGGAACCAACCACTGACAGTTCCATGCTTAAGTTTGGAATGTTCGTGTCTTCTGTCCATGACACGTCATTACCTCGGTGCTCTTCTTCTTCTAAAACTCCCATCCCCGAGGACAAACCTACCTTGATTTCTAAAGGTAAAAAAAGTTGTTCAAAAACCTTAGAAGGGTACCAATGTACCTAAGCTGAAAGTTTCAAAACCTTCAGCGAGCCATCCCTCTACTTCTAGGACTAAGATCCCTGAATTCGTTCATCGATCTACTCCTAAAATCAGAGTGGATGTCACTGGTATGAAATATGAAGAACTGATAGTTCGTCTAATTTCCAATGCCAAAGGTGTTTGTTCCCGTTTTGTTTAAACAAGATTATCAGATCTATTAGTTCAAGTTTAAGTATGATGCGGAAGCGTATTTGAAGAACTAACAGATATGTTTGATAGATTTAGAACACAATATAAATAAACAGTGAACAGGAAATAATATCTCAAAGTTTACTGAATATATATATATATCAAGAACAGATTCAAGAACAGTGAGTAAGCAAAGCTTTAAAACAGATATGACTCTCAAAGTATATAAGCTATGTGTTCTTGATGTTTTTCTCTCTCAATTCTCGATTGTTTTATTTTTAGGAAGAACTCAATATGAGTCTTCCTTATATACTACTCTAAGGGGACCATAAAGCATAAGGTACTTTTCAGAACAGACGGTATGAATAGTAGGATGGTTGGCATGAACAGTAGGACGTGATGTATTGCATTTAATGCAGCAAACGTCTATTATGTACTAAGCCCTATTGAATCCAATCAGAGTTTGACACGTTGAATTTGGACAGGGCATGCTACCATGCAAGTTGATGAATAGGTTCAGAAACAGTAGCAAGATATTATAAATATCTTTGAAGTCTTTGTTGAAGACCGCAGAGGCTCTGTGAAGTGTCACAGAGGTTCTGCGGTTTGGTCCTTTGTAGAGCAGTCTTCACCGTATTCCGAGTCTTTGGTCTTCTTTGCGCGTATGACAGAGCTTCTGTAGGACGCCTCTTTAGCTTCTGTAGCTTCTCAACCTTGATCTCTCGGTAATTTCGGCAGAGCCTCTGTAAGAGGCTTTCTTCACTTGGCCTATTTTTCACTACTTCTAAATACTTCTATGATTAGGAAGATTGAAGCTAACAATCTCCCCCTAAGCAGTGAAAAATAAAAAATTGAACTTGAGTTTAGTTAGGCTAAGTTAGATAAGACAGAGGTTAAACAATACCTCGAAAGTTCTTTCATTCAGAAATATGCCAGAGGCATTTTACATTTGAGTACAATGAAAGATAGACTTTGACTTGGTTAGCAGAGATTTGAGGTTTGAGAATCAGATTTTGGCATCTTTGAAATCGTTGTAGCTTCTGTTGTCTCTTCCGATTCTTCTGATCTCTTTGTAGAAACTGATGCAGAGTTCTCTTAGGCGGATTGTGGCATCAATCTCTCTGATGAAAGTATCTGCAGCATCTCTATTCATTTTCTCTGTATCTCTGTATTTTACAAGGCTTGCTCTGAACTTGTTCAAAGTACTAGTTGCGTACTTCTGACACTCCATGCACACAAACAGTTTGACTTCGCCTTGTGGGTTTTGAAATACTAACCCGAATCTTGGTTCTGTAATGATTGAGTTGGGCACGGCGTCGGGTGGGCAGCGATCTTCTGGTGGTCATAGATTCAGATGTTTAAGACCAAGATCCTTTCCCAGTTGAAAATCTATCATACTGTAGATCAGAAGCTTTTCCCTCATTGCTTTTCTCAACACTTGATAGGCTCTGGTGTTTGGCTCTGTGTTGTAGTTGTCCTTTGTCCATTGCAGAAGTTCAGGTAGATCTGAATTGTTTACCCTTTTGACTCTATAAAGATTGTACCTGACTCTTGGATAGGTTCTTGTGAAGGAGAATCTGCAGAAGATTACCTTTTTGATTTTATGAATTGAGAAGACTTCTGCTTTGGTTCTTGGCTTTGTTCTGCTGAAGATGTTCTCAAATTCTTCTTTGATGTTCGGATTTGTGATTTGGTCAGTTGGATGGAGATTCTGAAAGGGTTGTTTGTAGAGATATTTGTACACCACTTCTTCCATTTCTTCGTATGTTGGACCATGTGGTGGTACTCGTCTTCTGAGACTCTCCATCTGTTGAACAACTTCTGCAGCTCTTCCTGATAGAGGAATGTCTGACAGAGGCTTCAATCCATATGCCTAGTCCTCTTCTTCAGGCTTTGGAGTTTGAAAGGCATCAAAAGCGCTTTTCATCAATTTCTCTGTAGGATTGGGCACTGATTTCTTTTTCTTGGGCTCTTCTGTCATTTTTGCCTTTCCCTTGTCTTTGGCTTTTGGAGGTGCAGAACCTGTTGCTTCTGTAGGTTTGGTTGTTGGTGCTTCTGTTGGAATGATGGGGGTTGCCTCTGTAGGTTTTGACACTTGGGTTTGAGAGGATTTTTTTGGCGTTGGTTCTGTTGCCTTTCTTTGCTCTGTAACCTCTGTTGGAGGTTCTTTGGTGACTTCTTCTGTAAGCTCGGTTTTTGTTATTGAAGGTTGGATGTCGAATTTTCTTGCCATTTTGAAAGCTAATGTGAACTTGTGCCTTTCTTCTTCTCTCTGTGCCATTCGTTCAGTCATTGTATTGTGCATATTTCTCAGAATAGAAGAAGCAGAGGTCGTTGCTCTTTTTGGTTTGGTGGCAATCGACTTTCTTCTTGGTATGGTTTGGGGTTTTTCTGTTGATTCTGTTGAGGGTCTTTCTTCCAAGTTGATTACCACAGAGGTGGTTGTTGCCTCTGTGGTTTGCTGATCAGCTTCTGGAATATTTGTTTCTTCAGAAGTTGATTCCACAGAGATGGGTGTTGTCTTTGTGGTCTATTGATCATGGGTTTGTTCTGGAGGGGCTTGGTTGATTGGTTCTGCTGCGATTGGTGGAGCTTGTAGTCCTCTGGTCGTAGCTTTCTCGCTTATATTCTCCCCCTCTGGATGATCTGATGGACCAGGATGGTCATCATCAGATTCATCCTGACTCTTATCAGAAGTACCCTCTGCTCTGCAGGAAGCTTTGGATTTCTTTGGTAGTTCTGCTCCTGCGGCCATCAACTTTGCACATACATCATCACAGAGGCCGATTAGAGTTGCAAGCTCTGCTTCTGTGTTGAAGCGCATTCTGCCGACACTTTTTCTGAATTCTTTGACGTAGTTGGCATTTGCAGTAGTGAAGGAGACAATGACTTATGTGACCTGGTTTATGACATTCTGCCCGAGCTCTGTCAGCTGTGCTCTGGTCATGTAATCTTTTGGCTGCATCATTGTAGTGTTGCGCATTGCCTCTTCTTGAACGTTTTGCAGAGCCTTCTGTAGTTCTGCAGGTGTGATGCTCTGTGATTTGTTGGATTGCTTGTTCATTTGTTCAAGGAAATGTTTGACTGATTCCTTGAATGCAGATGTTGCAGCTATTCCAAAATCTTTAGCAGCAGAAGTGGCTGTAGTTGTGGCAGTTGTTTGAGCAGAAGATTTCATCTCTGTGATGGCCGTTTTCACCTCTGTGGACAGATTGTCCATTTTGGTGTTCAGATTTAGCAAGGCCGTTGATGTTTTCTCTGCAAAAGATGTGAAAGAGCTTTTCAACTCTTTCATGGTTTGGTTCACAGAGGTGACAAGGGTTTGGAACTCATCCCTTGATACTTGTGTCCCTGGTGTAACCTCTGGAGGAACACATTCGTCTCCAGAGTGAGTCCCTGCTCCTGGGACACCTTCGTTCACCCTTGTTTGTACGTTGGGGGTGGAAGGATTTCCATCTGATCTTTGAGAGGAAACCTGAGTTTCAATCTCTACAGAAGTTCTGTGAAGAACAGTGTCCAATCCCACTCCAGAGGTGGGTGTCAGAATGTTCTTCTGTTGACTCGGAGACTTGTCTAGAGTCTCTTCGTCTTTGTGCTCACTACTTCTCTCTGAAAGAAGGGTTGGCCCTATTTCGTGCGTGGCAGAGGAAACGAATTCCTCTGTAGGGTTTTCTAGTGTGATCTGCGGCGATTGATCACGAACAATAGGCGAGTCTCTTTGAGGAGACTCCCTAGGAATGGATTCCCCGGTTTCTGTGGGCGCAGAAGTCGAAAGAGTGACTTCTGGCTGGATGGGTTGGGTTTGGATCGAGCTGTGCTGCTCTTTTTCAATAACTCCTTCTGCAGCTAAACCTGTGGAGTTAGATGTGTGGGTTGCACTGGGAGTTGGTTTTGGTTGTGTGCCTCTATTAATCCAGGCATCTTTTCTTGTTTCTTCCTCTGTTAAGCATCCACGCACTACATCATTTTCTACCATTTCAGCTTCTGTAGCTATCCGGTGGCTTGGTGCTTCTTCCCTAGCTTCTGTTGAAGTTTTTTGCTCTGTGCCTAAGAAGTCGTACATTTAATGAGAGCCGTATAATCTCATGACATGTGGATGATAGAGACCTTTTCGTATCCAGACAGCTTCTTCTTCATCTGAATCTACCTCTGAGACCTCCATTCTTGTCTCCCTTGTTTCAAATCCCTCTTCTTGTACAACTTCGGCCTCTTTTCCTTTTTCTTTTATTTTCTCTAAAGCCTCTGTTACTTTATCTCTATTCCACTCAGCTTCTGTTTGTTCTATTTCTTCTGAAGCTGGACTTGGACTCCTTCTGTGGACGTCCAATCCTTGTTGAATGAAGGGGTTCTGTAGAATAACAGGTGTCTCAGCTGATTGATCTCTGGGTGTTTGATCATCTTCTTGCAGATGTGTGTCAATGCCAGAAATAGAGAAGTATTGTTCTTCTGGGGAGTGGTGGTCGAGTGGTTGTGCCGTCCACCCTGCTGTATTTAGAGTGTGGGCAATGTCAGGGTTCTGTAGGAAGTCGTTTAAGTTTCCTTGGTGAGCAAATCGATCTGGGGATTGATAGGGTGATTGATATCCCTCTTCTGTCATTTCTACTTCTGCATCTTCTTCTTCTGCAGTTCCTTCTTCTGCGATTTCTTCTTCTTCTATGGTAACCAATTTTTCAAGTGATTTCCCATGCTTCTTTTTGGTTTTCCCCCTCTTAGGTTTTGGTGCCCCTTCCTCTGTGGTTTTCGATTTTCTTTTCTTCTTCTATTTTGGAGAAGAGGGAGGAGCAGTGGAGCCAATTTCTGTGGCATGAGGAGGTGAAGGTTGATCTTCTGCAGCGCTTGTGGAGGTGCCTTCTTCAGTTTTCCTCTTCTTTGATTTTGGAGTAGAGGTAGAAGATTTCGAAGAGGACTTCTTTCCCATGAGCTCTGCACGTTTGGCTAAGAAGCTAAGTTGAATAGCCATGTGTTTTGCTACTTTGTGATCTTTTTCTTCTTGAGTGGAAAGAGGTTCTGCAATCATTGTTCCTAGGGGGACACCTAAACGCGGGGGTGTCATAGGACTCAGTTTTGGAGTTCTATGATCGCGTATGTACTCTTTCTTAAGGGTTTTATTCGTGGCATACCTCAGAAGGTTCTTTGACAAAGGTCTGCAGTGTGTGTAGCCATCTACATGATCAGTGGGGGTATTTTTGTTCATTGGGAACTGTTTGGGAATTGGCCCTTCCATTGGCCAGTTCTGTATCAGCAACAGAGGTTCGAACAAAACTCCCAGTATTCTTTGGAATTGCAGAGGTGGTAGAAGGTTAGGATCGTTCTCTTTGACCCTTCTGGCGTTGTTCTTTCTGTCGATGGTGTTGATGATCTCTTGCATCATTATGGTCGCGTAATCCAGTGGGAGATCATAGTAAACCCCATACATGATGGTTAATATCTGATGTGAGCTCTGGTCAATACTGCCTATCTTCCCTGTCAGGCATCTGTTAAGAATTGAGAACAAGGTGTTCCACAGAGGTGGTAATCTGCCTCTGCGGAAGTCATTTCTCTTCCTCAGTTGGGTGTTGTACCCAAGCATTTCTACGAAACGACAGATCTCGTCGTCAATCCAAGAAGACCCCTTGTTGGTAGGTTGAATTCAAGTGAGAACATTGTTCTATTGAACTTGATTTCCAGATGTTCAGATTTGTCAGGTCTTGAAATGTACCCTTTGATAAGAGAATCATCTTTATCAAATCGGCAACTTTGCCAAAACTGGTTCAGATATCTAACTGGAATTTTGTTTGGGGTTCTTGAGAGTAGAGGGAAGAGGATATGATTTTCCATTATGTTTCGAAGAATGGCATGGGCTTCGCCGAAAGCAATGGGTGAGGGGACCAAATAGCAATTGTTGGATTTGATTGGTAGTACCTTTTCGAAATGATCCTTTGCTATGAAGTTTTGAAGATGTGTGGTCGGAGCAAATTCTGCTGAATCGCCGAAATCTTCTAGTTCAATACTTTTGGCAAGGTGGGGGTTTTCTGAATGTTCAGAATGAGCAGGTGAATGTTCTGGTGAGTTCGCCGGAGAGTGTGCAGGGGAGATAGCTTGAGAAGATGAAGCCATTGGTAATGAGAATAAGATACTTGCAGGTTTTTGCAGGGTTTCGCCGGAGAAGAATGAGGGTTTGTAAAAAGTTTATGAGAGGGTAAGCTTGGTTTTTATAGAAGGGTAAAACGGTAGAATTCGAAAGAGTAAAATATATGGCAATGGATTAAAATTTGGAATCCGTACACAAGTTAGAACAGCGGGTTCAACTTTCCACAGAAAACGTTCCATGTACGCCCAATAAAAATGGGACACGTAGGCCATGTCAGAGGATGACAGGACGTCGTGCGCGGCCCATTAATGCTAGGCGCGTGGGGTTGTTCTTAGCCACATGAGATTCACTCTCAGTAAAAGTAACCGTTATTACTACATAAATGCCCAAGTAACAGATTGACAGAACTTCTGTGGTTTACAGAAGCTCTGTGATTTTGAAAATCTTGATGTTTATCCCTTTCTCATATATCTTATTGTTATCATGACTTCTGTGGGTTCTTCTTTAACCAAAACGTTTGCAAAGGCACTGGAGAGGATCAATAGGATTTTTAGTTAAGAATTTTTACTCGCAGAGGTTTTGTGGCTCTGTGGGAACTTGCAGAAGCTCTGTGAGGGCCAGCAGAAGCTCTATGAGGGAAAAAATCTCATAACAAAAATTCTATTAAATTTTCTGATCATCCAATTTTTGATCTGGTTTAAAAGATGTTTTTCGGACATATTTGAAAGTTGGTGTCCGAGAAAACTGTTATGGAAAAAGTTTTGTTCGTGAAGGTCATGGTGTATGTATTCGATTTACGAGATAACATTCCAAAAGATCGATAGAGGGTTAATTTGTGATCACAGAGCATATTTCTGGCAGAGCCTCTGTTGAGCTCAGTAGAGGCTCTATGACCTCAAATTTCTCATAACTCAAATTTTATGAAACTTTTTGATCTTTTGATTTTTGAAATGTTATCCACAGTATATTTAGGACATATTTGACAATTTGTGTCCCAGAAAACTGTTTTCAACAACCTTTTGTACGAGAGACATACCTTTTTGGTTCTTCTTTTCTCGGCAGTGATGTCTGACTTTTGTCAATATAGATTCATCGACGCTCTTCTTTGGCTTCTCCTTGAAAGTTTTACCTCTGTAGATAATTTCAGGGTCCCTTTTTGCTCCCCCTTGATCTAATCACCTCTGTAGATCAAGTAATTTCCTTTTGCTCCCCCTCGACCTATGCTTGGATCAAAAACTGATAAGTTTTGCATAGAACATAAGTCTTGTTTTTCCAGAGGTTCTGTGGAGGTCGTCAGAGGTTCTGAGCAGACTTACAGAAGCTCTGTGATATCAAGAATTATTTAAGATTGAGAATTTACATACAGAAATAAATCAATCAAAGCAATAAGTTAAGTAAAATAGAAATATATACTTATCAACAGAAGATAAAGCTATACTTACAGAGGATTTTCACATCATATTAATCATTCCTAACTTACCCACCAAGAAATTAAATCTTTTCTCGTCTAAGGCTTTGGTGAATAAGTCTGCAAGCTGATATTCTGTTGGCACGAAATGCATCTCGATTGTACCGTGTTCAACATGATGTTTCAAGAAGTGGTACCTTATATCGATATGCTTGTTTTGGGAATGTTGCACAGGATTGGCAGAGATGGCAATGGCACTTTTGGAATCACAGAAGATGGGTATTTTGAATAGAATGTGGCCGTAGTCTTTTAGCTGAGTCTTCATCCATAAAACCTGAGAACAACAGCTAGCAGCAGCAACGTGTTCAGCTTCTGCCATAGATGTTGATACATAGTTCTGCTTTTTGGTGGTCCAACTGACTAGTTTACCGCCTAGGAATTGACAACTCCCAGAGGTACTCTTTCTGTCGAGCATGCATCCTCCATAGTCTGAATCTGTATAAGCTTTAAGACAAAAGCCAGAGTTCTGTGGATACCAGAGACCAAGATTTTTGGTCCCATTTAGGTATCTAAAGATTCTTTTAACAACATCATAATGTGATTTCTTAGGATTAGCTTGATAACGTGCACAAAGACATGTGGAATGCATAATGTCAGGTCTGCTTGCAGTTAAGTATAACAGCGATCCAATCATGCCTCTGTAGAGAGTGCATTCTACAGAGATGCCATCTGGATCTAAGGATAACTTATTTCCAGTGGCCATTGGAGTTTTCATTGCAGAGGTATCAGAGAGGCTATACTTGAAAAGAATGTCAGAGACATATTTGGCCTGATTTATAAAAATTCCCTCTGATGTTTGTTTGACTTGGAGTCCGAGGAAGAATGTTAATTCTCCCATCATACTCATTTCAAACTCACTCTGCATGAGTTTTTCAAAACTTTTGCACTCTTCTGTATTAGTAGACCCAAAAATTATGTCGTCCACATAGATTTGTACAAGCATTATTTCACTGTTTTTACGTTTATAGAATAGGGTAGTATCTGTTGTACCTCTATTGTAGCCATTTACTAGAAGAAAGGTAGAAAGTCGTTCGTACCATGCTCTTGGAGCCTGTTTCAGTCCGTACAGAGCCTTTCAAGGTAGTATACATGCCTTGGGAATTTTGAGCTTTCAAACCCTGGTGGCTGATTTACGTAAACCTCTTCTTGGATTTCACCGTTGAGAAAAGCTGATTTTACGTCAATCTGATGGACTTTAAAACCTCTGTGGGCTGCGAAGGCTAAGAATATTCTTATTGCTTCGAGCCGTGCGACAGGAGCAAAAGTCTCATCGTAATCTATGCCTTCTTCTTGTCTATAACCCTTGGCCACCAATCGTGCTTTGTTTCTGATGACCACTCCATCTTCATCCTTCTTATTTCTGTAGACCTACTTAGTCCAAATGGTCTGTTTCCCTCGTGGCAGAGGTACTAAAGTCCATACTCTGTTACGCTCAAACTGCAGAAGTTCTTCTTGCATGGCGTCTACCCAGTTTGGGTCATCTAGGGCTTCAGAAATCTTCTTTGGTTCTATCACACTAATAAAATTTGTAAAGAAACAAAAATTAGCAGTGGCAGACCTGGTTTTTACTGAGTCAAAAGGTTCTCCAATTATTTGGCTTGGAGGATGGCTTTTTGTCCACTGAGTGGTGCGTGGAAGATGGTCATCAATGTCATCGAACCTTTCTTCAGAAGCTTCTTGTGTATCTTCTTCTTCTGTAGCCTCTGTCGTTCTTCTTGCCTTGGTAGTTGATTCTACCATTTGTGGAATGATTGGTATGAGTGGTGGTGGAGTTTGTTCCTCTTAGGACGTATAGTCTTGGTCCTCAATTTCCTCTGTAATTGGTTCTTCTGTGGATTATGGAGCTTGTTTTTCAGCAGCTTCTGTGGTCGTTTTTCTTGATGTTTCATCTTCTGCATTTTCTTCTTCGGCATTTGCATCTGTAGTATTTACAGAAGAAGATGAAGCATTATTTGGACCAGTTAGAGTCATACCTGTAGGATTTTGTCCGACAGAGGATGGTTCTTCAGAAACTCTGATGGTTCCAACAGAAGGATCAATGTCATCGTGGAACATCTCTAAAAATAGAAGATTTAAGTCTTCTTTCGTTTGCGAGATGTCAGAGGTGTCCCTTTTAAGTTCGAGTTCTGAACTGATTTGCTCAAAAGTCATTTGGAATGAATCATCAAAAGAAACATTGATACTTTCTACGATTTTGCGAGATCTTGTAAGGAATGCTCTGTAGGCTTTGGAAGTGGCAGAGTATCCAATGAATTTACCTTCGTCAGCTTTTACCTCAAACTTTCCTCTTGAATCTCTGTCGTTTAAAACAAAGCATTTACATCCGAACACATGGAAAAATTTGATGTTTGGCCGCCTTTTGTTGATTAATTCGTAAGGAGTCTTGAGGTGTCTTTTCACAATGGTTGAACGATTTTGTGTATAACATGCGGTAGAAATTGCATCTACCCAAAAGTTCATCGGTAATCCGCATGCTGATAGCATAGCTCTTGCTGCCTCCACGAGCGTTCGATTCTTCTTTTCGACTACGCCGTTCTGCTGTGGAGTGCGTGCTGCAGAGAAGTTCTGTGATATTCCTTCTGTAGAAAGATAGGCTTCAATGACAGAGTTTTTAAATTCTGTGCCATTGTCACTTCTTAACTTCTGTATTCTGCATTCATAAATAACTTGGATTCTTTTCATTAGATTAATCAAGATGATTGGAACATCCGATTTCTTTCGAATAAATTCAACCCATGTGAAACGCGAATACTCATCAATTAAGACAAGTATGTATTTCTTGCCACCTAGGCTCTGTATGGCAATGGGACCGCAGAGGTCAACATGAAGCATGTACAGAGGTCTAGTGCAAGACACATCTGTTTTGCCTCTGTGGGAAGCTCTTCTGAGTTTTCCCATTTCACAGGCAGAACACAAGTGATCCTTATTATATTTAACATTAGGCAAACCTTTAACTAGATCAAGTTTTACCAGTTTATCTAATGTGTGAAAGTTCAAGTGATCCTATCATCATTCCCAGCGTGCAGACAAGTGAAACTGAATCATCTTGGGTTTCAGCTGTTCCAACCAACACTATGCATGTTTCTGAACCATCATCCGATATTCCATCAACCTCTCAGCAGTCAGTGAATGAAATTTCATCTGTTTTGCCGATCGTGCCTCTACTACCTGACGTCGTTCAAGCTTCCTCTTCACTGATTCCAGAGTTTCATTCTGAGTCAGCGGCTCACGCTCCTGCTCAGCGATGGACCATAAATCACCCTATTGATCAAATTCTTGGTGATCCAAACGCAGGTGTTCATACTCGAACCAGTGCAAGTAACATTTGTCTTTATGTTAATTTTATTTCACTAACTAACAAAAGAAAGTTGACGATGCCCTCAGAGATCCAAACTGTATCAGCGCTATGCAAGAAGAGCTGACTGAATTCGAAAGAAACAAAGTTATCTGACAAATCAGTGATATGCACTAAGTGGGTCTATCGAAATAAGTTAGATGAGAATGGAACTGTAACCCGCAACAAAGCTCGTCTAGTTTCTCAGGGATACAGACAAGAGAAAAGTATAGATTATGACGAAACCTTTGCCCCAGTGGCAAGACTCGAAGCTATTCGTCTATTTCTAGCTTACGCTGTTCATAGAGACTTCAAAGTATATCAAATGAACGCGAAATCAGGTTATGTCATCCAGGTTATGTTTATAAGCTTGATAAGGCACTCTATGGACTGAAACAAGCTCCACGTGCATGGTATGACACTCTATCCTCTTTTCTCCTCATTGAATAATTTGAGCGTGGAAAAATTGATAACACTCTATTTTTCAGGAAAGTAAAAGGGCATATTATTCTTGTTTAAATATATGTTGATGACATTATATTTGGTTCTACTAACCCATCTCTATGTACTCAGTTCGCTGAAAGAATGAAACCTGAATATAAAATAAGTAAGATGGGTGAGCTGAACTACTTCCTTGGAATCCAAATCAAGCAAAATGATAAGGGTACGCTTATCCACCAAGGTAAGTATGTCAAAGATATGCTGAAGAAATTTGATTTAACTCAAAGCTCAGCTATGAAAACCCCTATGGCACCGCCGCTGACTCTTAACAAAGATCCTTCAGGGAAGGCTGTTAATGTCACTGCATAGCGTGGGATGATCGGCTCTCTTCTTTATCTTACAGCTAGCCGTCCTGATATCATGTATGCTACTTGTTTATGTGCACGATATCAATCTGAACCCAAAGAATCACATATGATCGATGTAAAGAGAGTTTTCCTATATCTGAAGGATACTCCCAACCTAGGTCTTTTGTATCCCAAAGACTCAGGGTTCGATCTAACTGCCTATTCAAATAGTGACTTTGCAGGTTGCAAACTGGATAGAAAAAGCAACACAGGAGGCTGTCAGCTTCTGGGTGGAAAGCTGGTGAGTTGGACAAGCAATAAGCAAAGTTCAGTGTCCACCTCTACAGCTGAAGCTGAGTATGTAGCCACTTGAAGCTGTTGTGCTCAGGTCCTATGGATGAAAAATAAGATATTAGACTATGATCTTCAGTTCTCCAAAATTCCAATCTATCGTGACAGCACTAGTGCCATCGCTATAGCAAATAATCCAGTGCTACACTCAAAGACCAAACACATCGAAATCAGGTATCATTTTATCAGAGATCATGTGATGAATGGTGATATAGAACTTCACTTTATCCCAACTGACTTTAACGTAGCTGATCTTTTCACCAAACCTTATGATGAGACAAGATTCAACTTTCTCATCAGCGAGCTTGGAATGCTGAACCTTGAAGAATAATTCTTCAGCGGTAACGCATTTGATCAGTGATAAAAGGAAATTCTATCTTCTTATTCATCATCTAATCTCTGAACAAAAGGATTCGCTGATACTAAGGTATGTTTTTTCTATTCATTACGTTGAAGTTTACTTCAGTATGTTGTTTTTCAAATAAAACTAGTCGCTGATATTTTTCTTATATTCAGTGCTCTTTTGAAAATACAAAATCATTACTGAAATTTTCTTTTTAGTGATCCTTCATCCAAATTATCCATGAACCATTCAGGGAGACATTTTGAAAATGAAAAGACATTTCTGACATTGACGTCATCAAACAGATAACCTATGGCACGCCTTTTCTCTGACACATTCGTCTGTTTGAATTGTTGACCAATACGCTTCGTGGGACGTGTTCGTGTCATGATAAGCAAATTTTTCCCGCTCATCACATTCTCTCTCTACTCTCACTATATAAATAATCCTTGTTTATATTTTTTTTCCTTTTACGCTCTCAAACTCTCAAAAGCAGAAAGAACTCCCTTGCATTCTTGTTTTCTTGGATTATTGTGTGAAATCTTGTGTTTGAATCAAATCTTGTTTTCAGGTTAATATTTCATCCCAAACAACCTCTTTTATCTTGTTTTGATGTTATTCTGGTTTTTACAAGATCAATCAAATGCGTTTTTAAACTTACGATCATCTTCTTCATGCTCATAGAAACAAAACTTAAAAATAAGTTTTTCTTTTAAGTTTGTACTGAAAATCATAAACTTAAACCTCATACGTTTTTCCAGAATCCCTTCTTTAAAAGGAAACTGGAAAACATTCTTTTTCACTAGTTTTTAAATTTCTTAAAAACTAGAAAACCCTCGTTTAAGAAAACCCTCTTTTTACATATTCTTTCCCTAAAAAGAAACTGTAAAACCCTAAAACCTCAAAAACCCTCATTTTGAAAAAATCATTTCCATTTAAAGACATTCTTACATTCTTCTCAATAATCTTGCTTCCAAACAGATATGGCATCCTCAACCATCCCTGGTACCACTGATGCTACTACTACCACTGCTGCTCCTTCTAAAATGGTGCGAGCTGCCAACATGAAACATGAGCTACATCAGATCACCTTTTCCACCAACAACTCCTACGCACTTCTTGAATTCCCCAAGATGAAACCCTTTCCACATCTCACTGACGCTGTTAACTTCATCAAGACATGCCCCCTTGCAACTGCCATGACCATCAAACCTCCAGCACACCGCCACTTACTCCAGCAGTTATGTTACACTGCTCATCGTACCACTGCTGTGTCCAAGAAATCTGGAAAGGAATACTCAGTTATCGGGTATCAAACCGAAATGGGTTACGACACCATTTCCCCTTCTGCAATTCGTGCAGCCCTGAACCTCTCTGCTGGTAACAAACAACATCCCTATGTTCCCCTCACTGATCCATCCTACACTGAAGGTGAAAAGGAAATCATCTCCTTCCTCGACAAGATGAACTACCTATGGAACACCGGCCGAGATGGTGAACCCGAGATCAAAATCACCACGGTCCTGAACAACAAAATGCCTTCAGAGATAAACTTCATCTTCGCGCATGTGATTAGCTGCATGACCGCGAAAACATGTTCAACTGACCAGGCCTCCAAAACTTAGGTCGCTCTGGCTTATGCTCTGCTGAAAGGCCTGCATGTCGACTATGCCAAGCTCATATTCGATGACCTGATGGACCGGGTCGAGAAATCTGACAGCTCCAACATTGTACCATACCTAAGGTTCCTCAGTTCTAGCTTTTAGCACGTCCTCTACGACCACTACCCCAAACAAGGAGACTTCAAGCTCTCCCAAGTCGGTCCAAGAGTCCTCATGTGAGTTCCAGAATCATGCAACGAACAATAAGAAATCAATATATAAGAATCAAGTCGTTATGATTTCAACTGGTCATCCAATTTGCTTTCAATATGCAGAGTGTTTACAATACGATTAGGAAAGCTAAAATGACAACTAGCCTAAAACTAAGGCTAAACAATACATTGTATATGTTGGGCCCGTGGTTAACAAGCCCACGGCCCGTTCACTAATAAGGCTTAAAATAAAGAAATACAATTCAGCCCTTGAACTTCTATTCAACCAAATATTGCCATAACAATCTCCCCTTTGAATCGAAGTTAGAGTTCGCGCCAGTTATCAACATATCTTTTTCGGAGCGCAAAGTGTATCTCGAACATACGGATGGCTCGGCGATAGTCGATGCGGTCTTTAATCACTTCTAATGCTTCCCGAGAAGTTGTTTCATTCGAATTGGGAACATACCAATACCTTTTGTTTTCGGACTCGTGAGTGATGATGTTACGAAGAGCATCTTGAACTTTGAAGAGCGTGCCGTCGCAGAATCTGTCGACCTGGCTGAAGCGGAGAAATCTATTTTCGTTCCGATCGTTGATGTAGACTATCCCAAATTCTGGTTCCAGAAGCAGTGCGTTCTTGGGATACATCTTCAGTTCGGGCGCTTTCAGATTCGGCTTTATCAGGTTTACCTTATTTGCCCTGTTCTCGATTGCCATTTGGAAGTCTGTAAGATAGGACATCATAATTGTACAGACTAGGAATCGACGAACAGCTTCGAGCGCTTTGGTTACTTGTAGCGGTCGGATGGTTTTGGTTCGGAGGTCGTTCAGTATAGCATAGAAGTCGAATGGTCGGAGGTTCTTGAAGTCAGCTTCGGAAAATCGCCATTCATATTCGTCTTCTCGTCGGACGGTGAAAACGGGAAACATAACTTTAAGAATTCTACCTATTTGGACATTGAGCACTTTGATGATCCTGTGCTTTGTTCGGACTTGGCTAACTGGCAGACACCGCTTCATTGCGTTTATGTACTGACCTTGGTATTCCGGGTTGAAACTGTAAATACTAAGACAAAAGGAAGGCTCGATATTGCGTAACCTGTGAACGAACAACTTTTTCAGTGATTCCTCCAGGTGAGGAATAAATATCGTGATCTTCTCCCATTGGATTTGTTGTTGTTCAGGAGGTGGAAGATTAGAAGCTGTCGGTACTTGAGGAGATGTCGGATTTATAGCGGTTGACGTTTCGGGTATTGTAGAAGTCTCGGTGGCTTGAACAGTGTGAACGGGTGTACCATATAGGTTTTCCAGCAGAAACTGGTCGTAGTCAACATTATCGTCTTCATCAGTAGGGAATATCAGGTTTACCTGGAGATTTACAGCACTAGCTGCTTTTTCGTACCATGCATTTTCGGTCTCCCGGTCGATCTGTGAGTTTGGATCTATCAGTTATAGTTCGGGCCAATCTGATGCTTCATGCGTAACCAATTCTTGTGTTGCTCCCTCAAGCTTTTCAACCGTCGGGTCTTCTTCGTAAGAGATGTCCATATCCTGTACCATCTCGACTAAACTCAACTCGGCTTCAGGTTGGTCTTCAGTTGTAGTTGCCGCAGTTGACGGTTCCGGTTGAACCACAATTGTTTCAGGGATGATTGGAGCGGACTCGGACAAGCGTAGTCCCTTGTTCTCCCCCTCACGGTGATCAGGATCGTCCTGGTCATCGTGCCGTCGCTTGAGTCCGCCAGCTTGACTCTTGCAAGTAGTTTCGAGTGAGGCGACTCTCTCGGACAGCGTTTTGAGCGCTTGGTTAACGTCCTTAAGAGTCGTATCAAGCTGGTCCAATCTAGTTATTACGGATGACGAAGGAGCATTGACCTGTGATTATAGAACTGAAATCAGGTCTGCTTCGATAGAGGCATCGGTATCTTGGTGTTGGAGCAACTGAGCTACGAGCATGGTCTTCAAAGTATCCACCGAATAGATAGGCTGAATGGGAGCCGGTGGTGGTGTCGGTGCAGTGGTAGCCGTGGTAGGATTTCCCTCCGATCCTCGCGTTCCGCTTAAAGGCGGAGACACTACGGAGGTTCCGATCGGGTCACCAAGAGCACCGATGTTCGTTTCCTCATCTTGTGTCCTTGCCAAAGAAGTAATATTAGCAAATGGCTCTAGACTCAAAAGTGCATCCAAAGAAGTAGAGACCGGGGGCTGCTGGTCTCTTATTTCAATACCAGAACTCTCCGAGTGAGAGACCTGTAGAAGTTGTGCTATATCCCCGTGCAGAAATGAAACATCCATCTTTTGAGAGACGGATGAGTGGCTTTGGAGGTTGTGCAATTGCGCCGCTGGGTCCACGGCGGTTCCTTCAATACCCCGTCCCAACGGATGAGACGGGATAGCAGATGTGGCTACCCGGATGACACTTGGCTGGATTCGCTCAGAAGCCTCTTTATCTTTACGGCTTAATCTTTCTTGGTTCGCTTTCGACCGTAATTCCCTCCGTATCACATGTCCTAATTGTTCAACTAATTCTCCCTCAGGTCTCCTTGTATCTCCCGTATCAGGCTGGGTAGTAGGGATCACAGGTGGTGTCGGTGAGTCGGATGGGATGCCTTCGGTAAAGTCTGGGTTGGGTCCGATACGGGTAGGGATTAATGTTGCCCGGATTGTGCGGTCCGTATCGGATTCGGTGGAGTCAGATTCCACATCCTCCACCTGTCTGGAAGGTGAAGGGGGGTCAGAGATGTATGCTTCCGTGTCATGGTGGAGCATTGGGCATTCAGTTTCAGTGACGACCTGGACCTTGTGTAGTCTAGTCGACGGTCCTGCGTCGGTCGTGGTACGGGTGATGGGAATTGGTTGTTGGCTCGGTCCGGCTTGGGTAGTACCGGCTCGCGGGTCCAATGCACCACCCGCTCCTGTTCCCCTCCCGCGTACTCTCAACACACCTCGCCCGGGAGCCCCTGCTGCCTAGGCCCTTCCTCCTCTTGTCCTAGGACCCACACGTCTCTCGGGTCTATCTCCCTGGGGAGGTCCCTCCGGCGCTGGTTGGACCAAGGGAGCAGCTAACTCTCTCCTATATTCTACCACACCCGGTGCATTGGGGTCCGCGTGTGCCAGGACGGCTTCAGGTATAGGCATGGCTATGGCGTTGGATGGGTTCTGAAACACTATATATTGCAAATGGAAAGGATGACGTACCGGATGATTAATGCGTCGCGGTATCCTTGGATTCGTGTCCATGTGTTGTCAGATCGCCAGTGAGAGGAATCGAGGATAAGGTAGGAACTTCTTTTGTTTTGTACCGCCGATTTGCCGAATGGCTTGAACCATCTCGCGCCATATAATCATCGCGAAGTCGACGTGTCTGTTGTAGCATACAGCATGGAACAGGCGCAATAAATCGGCTGTGCACTGGTCGATGCCTCTCCATCTGAATGAGAGACACCTGTTCAGAATGGTGAACAACGTGTACCAGATGGGCGCCAGATATTTTTGGTTGAAGGCCTATGGTCAGTCGATGGTGTGGTTGTATCCGAGTGCGCAGACTTGAGCACACAAGGTCGTGTCGTTGACCGCGGGGTCGTAGCCTTGGTGTCCGCCGGCGTTGGCTTCTGGTAGAGATAGCATGCGGTGGAACGCGTCAGGTGTGAGTGTGAAGGGATGGTTGTCGATCCGCGCCGTGATGGTTTGAGTGTTGGCAGCCGTGGAGAGAGCCACACTTGATATACATATAGGACCGGGACGTCGGATGTGGCAGTGAGGGCCTTACGGAGAGGGTGACCTTGTAAGATGTCCACGACCACACGGGGTTTCTCTTGTGGTCTGAACTCGGCGGCGTCCAACTGATGACTATTGGCGACTATCTCAATGCCATGGTCAGGAGCGACCAAAGCATTATCGACTGCTTCGTCAATAAATTCCTCTTGAGTAGGAATTTTCTCTTCGGGTGGTTGTTGCTTGTTTGGGCAAAATTTCACCAGTCTCGACCACGACCGAGGTAAGTAAAACACTCACTTCTGTTACTTCTGGTAAAGTAAAATCATAGCACTTTATCCCCCGACTAAAGTTAAGATCAAAAGTTATTTACCTCACGACACTCGACCACGATGTCGTACGTTTCACACGATCGTCGCATAGAACCATGCGACCTCGACTAGCTAACACGTGATACAACTGTTACGTTTGTTTAGTGTTTATTGCAGGAGTCAATGTCATTAATGGACAACGGCTATAACTGATGAAAGCAATTAACAGCACTAAAGACGACGTCCGTTACGACAGTTATCGAAGTATTTAATGAGCCAATTAAAGCGCCCGAAGACTATAAATTCCAAGCTCAATCCTCAGTTCAGGGGACATCGAAAAAGGGACATCGAACAAGAGACACAAGCACTCAAACTCCGAAGAACACTCGAAACACAGAAATCGCTCACAGAAGAATCGCTCTCGACACACGACATCATCGCACGACACACAGTTTAAACACACGACGCACATTGTTTTACATTCAAAACACTTGTTACTTTACATTTTGAAGTCTTTCTTTCATTTGTATTGTAATCTCTGTACGATCGACACCAGAAACACAAGGACATCGCCCCTGTTTGGCAACTATAGTGCAGCGACAACTTCCACAGTTGTCCGTGGGTTTTTTTCCTCGTTGAGTTTGGCGCCATCCGTTGGACCTCATCTAGAGAAATTCTTCGACAAACGTGCGTCCTACTAACGGTTTCTTGTAGTATTATCTACTCCCTGTTTCAGGAAGATGGCAGCCCCCAAAAATCAAGAGCATGTCATTGCCCAGATGAATCAGGAATTGGAGGTCGCGCGGAATCAAATCAATGCCATGGCCGAGCAGAGTCGCAGAGCAGCCGAGGAGATCACACGGC
The DNA here is from genome assembly GCA_033807775.1 of Saussurea involucrata. Classification (NCBI taxonomy): domain Eukaryota; kingdom Viridiplantae; phylum Streptophyta; class Magnoliopsida; order Asterales; family Asteraceae; genus Saussurea; species Saussurea involucrata. The sequence goes on from CM066324.1 coordinate 50,381,956, forward strand.
TGAGAAATCATTTTGGACCTCAGCATGGCCATAGGCCGTTCGTTCAGAATCCAGGCTAAGGATCGTTCGGTCAAAATGGTCCTAGACCATTTGCGCATAATCCAGGATCGGGTCTGTTCGCTCAGAATCAGCATCCAGGTTCGTTCGCTCAGAACCAAAATCCAGGTCCGTTCATGCAGAACCAACAGCCGGGGCCGTTCAACCCAAATCCCCAGTTCGGGACAGTTCCTCCTCAGCATATAAGGCCACCACCCATGCAGAATGGGTCGCAGCCATTTCAGAATGGGTCGTAGCTATTTCAGAATGGGTCGCAGTCGTTTCAGAATGCATCGCAGCCATATTTTGTCCCTTTCAATGGGGACGCCAATGGCTCGTCGCATGGCAATGGCACCAGTTCAGGAGTCAATCCGCAGACAGGTATTCATCCTGATCCTAATGATCCCGTCGCCCAACGACTAAAGATGCTGGAAGATCAGAATGAGCGTGTCCTATCTTTGCTCGCCAAGCTGCCTGGGGCAGCCATGCCCGTCGACGTCGAGCCTCGATCAGGATTTCAGGCGTCGCCCTTCATCGATGAGATCGCGACCGTCGAGGTCCCAAAGAAATACAACGTCCCCGCCTTCACGCCCAAGTGTTCGGGAGTGACGGATCCAACATAGCACGTCGCACAGTATAAACAGCTCATGTGGACGATCTCGATCCCACACATGTATCAGGAGGTCTGTATGTGCAAGAGCTTCGGCGCGACTCTCACTGGTCCTGCCCTCCAATGGTTGATCAATCTCAAACCCAAGTCCATCGTGTCGTTCGCCGATTTGGTCAACCAATTCTCTCAGCAATTCGCCAGCAGTCGCAAGATGGAGAAGCAGACCAGTGACCTGTATTATGTCGTGCAAAAGACCGATGAGTCTATTCAAAGTTATTTCAATAGATTCAATGTGGAGATGATCAGTGTTCGCAATTGTGACGTCAAGACCGAAATCGAAGCTTATAAGCGTGGTTTGGACGACAGTTCAGGTTTGTACACTGATCTGACCAAGTATCCCCCAAAAAAATTTGAGGACGTCCGAGCTCGAACACTAGCGTATATGAGGGTAGAAGACGACGCTGCCTTTCGTCGCAAGCATACCGACAACAAAAGGTCGTTGGGTGTGAAGAAGCCAGAGTTCAAAACAAAAGCAATTTCTAAGGTAGAACCCGCGCGCCAGATTTCTAACGTCCGATTCGAGACAAAAGCAGAGGCCAAGACCGCGATCAAGTTTCCTCAGTACCCCAAGATATCCTCTTACGGATTCAAAGGGTCCACTAAAGATTTGGTCGAGGCTTTGAAGACCACTCAAGCGACCATCAGATGGCCAAAGAAATCCGATCAAGACGATGTAAAGAAAGATAAGTCAAAATGGTGCGACTTTCATGTCGACCATGGTCACACGACAGACGATTGCATAGCTCTCAAAAAGGAACTAGCATATCATGTCCCGAAAGGAAACCTCAAAGATATCATCAATGATGTCGTTATTTTAGCTAGCGATCATCGACCGCCGACCCCCGAACACGCAAAGGTCGTGAATTGCATCACTGGTGGCCTCGACGTGTGTGGTCTGACGTATTTCGCGGCCAAACATCACGCCAGTCAAGCACCTGACGATCGGCCTATCCCGCGTTCATCGAGACCAAAAGGAGATTTGGAGTTGGAAGCTATGAAGATCATATTCGACCAAGACGACCTCGGTGACTCGTATCAGAAGCACCATGAGGGGTTGATCATTAAACTCACAATTGGTAATTGTTTGACTCGACGAGTCTTGGTCGATGGGGGCAGTTCAACGAACGTCATTTTCCTTGACACCATCAAAGCTATGGGAATCGATCGCTCGGAAATCACCCGACGTCCGACGACCTTAGTTGGTTTCAATGGAGTAGCGACGAGCACCTATGGAGAGATCATCTTGCCGGACTATGCCGGAGGAATCAACAAGCAGACAAAGTTCAGCGTCATCGATTGTGTGTCGGCCTATAACTTCATTTTAGGTCGACAATGGATCTATGAAATGAAAGCCGTTCCCTCGACATATAATCAGACTCGGAAGTTCCCTACGCCATGGGGAGTCCAAGAAATCAAGAGTGAGCCAAAAGTCGCACTGCTATAAGACCACTCTGAAACTGCGAAAGTAAGCCGTCTAGCAGTCACGACCTGACTATAAGCTATCTACAGGTACGTCCTTCTATTCCTAAGCTTAAAAACAAACTTAGACCCTTTCTACAGGATATGCTGACTATTTTTTACCTTTCGCATGAAAACATGGTCGACATAGACGAAGACGTTGTTTCTCGAGATCTCAGTGTCGATCCGTCATTTACAACCTACTCTATCCTGAAAAGAATAGGATAATAAATGACGGGGGGCAAGTCCTCCGTTAAATAAAGAAGAATTCGAAAAGGTACGATTCCTAATTCTATTACTTCGTACGATTTTCATCACAAACGATTACTGACTTAAGCATCGGAGGGACGTTGGTTAGCCAACGACCAACCTTTAACATTGTTTTTTCGCAGCAGAATCGCACGCCGATACTCACAAAGTCTAAAATGACTTTAGTTTTGCAAGGTCGCGAAGAACTGCGAATTGTGTGTCCATGTGGAAGGATGATCAAGTCTACGACTTTATCATCCTTCCACATGGGACACACAATTCGCAGTTCTTCGCACGACTTAGTAGTACGATCGCAAAGTCTAACGATTTTGCACTCTAAGTTTCTTAACTTTGAAGAATTTCACCCTCTGAATGTATGCTTTGATCGCATGTGTTTATATTTGTATACACGATTTAGAAGTCTTATGGCTTATGTTCTAAATTGTTGTATTGCAATGGATGCCTAAGTCGTATGATTTCTCGATTATTCTCTACTTACTGAATCTTACGATTGACATTATATTTGTTCATGAAATATACAAAGCGTAAGTTCAAAAGAAATTTAAATTTCATTCCCTGAATAATCCGTCGTTTACATTCAAAATAACTCGACCACCAACGGTCGAGCAGCAGGAACAAAACTAAACAAAGGTATTTTCTAAGGCAAGGGAGGAGTGGCGATCACATCCTTTCCCGATGCCTCGCCCTGAAGATCTTCACCCGCCGCCACCTCCTCGACGTCCTTCTCATCGTCAGAATCAAGGTCCCTCGTAGATCCGACGTCCTTCAAGTAAATGGCGAGCTCCTCCGATGCCGAAGCAAGGGGGTCCTTCCCCAATAGGTGTCGCCTCATAAGTGCGGCCCTAGCGGTCAGACGAGCTATAGCAAAAACGGACTTACCCTCGTCCTTAGGAGCTTGCACCTCTTTCTCCAGGCTCTCGACTTTGGACTTAGAATCCTCCGCTTCCTTTGTAATCGCAGCCAAGGATTCCTTAACTTTATCCATCTCCTCCCTCGGATCGGCAACCATGGACAGGGACTGTGTCAAGCGATGATTGGCCTCATCCTTTGCACGTCCGATGGCCTCTAGATGTTTCAAGGCGTCATCTAGATGTTTTGACAAAGCTTCTTCACGCTCTGCGGCGACTTTTGCCCTATCCAACTCTGCATTCTCCCTCCCATGGGCAGCGGACACCAAATCCTTGATCTTTTCCGTCTCACCATACAAAGCCAAGGAGGTTTGAAACGCCTGTAGAAACATAAACGAAGCATCATTACTAGACATACGACAACGTAAGCAAAACAGGTCTTGAAAGATACACTTACCATGAACGCCAGATCGGCAACATGGGCCCCCGTCTCCTTGATAGGAAAACCCTCGAAACGCTCCCTGAAAGACGGGAGCAGATATTTCCCCATATGAGGAAAGAGATTCGTCCCGTCTACGACATTCTCAATCATAAAGTCCGACGGCAATGTGAAATTAACCGTCATGACCTTAGCCCCTCCCGTCGGAAGATCCTTGCCCTTGTCGGTCGATGAAGGGTCCGACGTGGCAGACGGGGACTTCGATGTTTCCGCCGGAGGCGCAGAACTGATAGGTTTCGCAGCAATCGCATCGGAAGACGTCTTCCTAGGCGATGCGACCTTCGCCTTCTCAGGCATAACGACTCTAGACGAGTCATGAACCCCTGAAGATGGTTCAATCGGGATCGTCGTCCTCGTCTTCTTTGGAACATTCGGATCAGTAGACAAGGCCCTTTGCCTCTTTTCCCTTCCCTTGCGAGCAAGCTCAAGGTCAGCTGCTCTTTTAGCAGAGACGGTCGACACCCTGGGTTGCGATTCCCCTGGAAACCAGAAAAAAGAAAAAAGGTTATAAGAGAAGAAGATTCGACAGAAAGAAAAAGGAAAGTGCACTTACCAGTTGTTAATGCCAAAAATCGCACCAAAGGGACAATTTAAGGTTGATGTGGACTTTAACAACTAAAGAAAGGAATCTTTCGACAAAGGCGTGCGACAAAGACAAAAAATGTAAATGAGACAGAGGATTTGATGACGCAGGAAAAACCTCAACGGGGAAAAAACCTACGGACGACAGTGGATGTCGTCGCTGCACTATGGTCGCCAATTAGGTGCCATGTCCTTGGTGTTACGGGTGTCGATCGTACAGAGATTACAATACAAATAAAGGGAAAGACTTCGAAATGTAAAGTACAAGTGTTTGAAATGTAAAAACAGTGTGCGTCGTATGTGAAAACAATGTGTAAACTGTTGGTCGAGAGTGAAAGTCGTGTATAATTGTCGTGCGTCAGGAGCGATTCTTCGAGTGAGAGTTCTTTGCTTGTAGTGTTCTTCTAAGTTGGGATGCTTATCTTCTATTGTTCGATGTTCGGTCCCTAGAACTGAGGTTTAACTTGATCTTTTAAAGCCTTCGGGTGCTTTGATTAGCTCATTGATTGCTTTGATAACAGCCATAACGGTCGTCAGTTGTAACTCGTCATAATTGCTCTTCGTCGGTTATGACCGTTGTCCATTAATGACTTTGACTCCTGCATTAATCATTGAACAAACGTAACAGTCGTCTATTGAGTTAGTCAAGGTCGTACGGTCTTATGCGATGGTCGTGCGAAACGGGCGACGTCGAGGTCGAGTGTCGTGAGGAACTCTCGACTTACCTTTTTAGGAGGGACGACAGAGGTTTTTTGGGTCTTTGTCGGGACCTTATCTTAATACAAGATTTAGCTCATAACATGTGTCTTACCTTTTCTGGTCGTGGTCGAGACTGGTGAAATTTTGCCCAAACAGTTTGCCCCCAAAATTTGAAAGTAGGATGGCAAATTCGAATTTTAAATTTTGCTTGTCGGGTGTTCAGGGTCTTGTGTTGAAAAATACCTTGGTTGTTTTGGAACTGAATTGGTTCAATTCAAACTAGAGAGGGAAATCGAAGAGAGGATGGAGTCGTGACGTCATGCCGACGCACGATGGTGCTTACCAGCTTTCGATGTTAGGTGTCGACGATCTGTTTGGTCATACGAAAAGACGGGGACGCGTGGCGATCATCTGAGGACTCGACCTGACATGATCATTTGTATAAGTAAAGACAATGATTGATCTTCTTCTGTTTACGATCTCAGAGAGTTTTAAGCAAAGATCTCCTCTTGATATTCTTGTTGTTCTTCTTCGAATCCCTTCCAAATTTGCGAGAGACTATAGCGATTCAAGGCTTAGAGTGCCTATATAAGGCATTACTTTCTCACCTTCATCGTCATTGCTCCTCTCTTTTTTCTGACAAATAATGTCGTCTGAATCAAAGAGTTCTATCACGAGTCAGGAACACTTAAATACCTTTAGGTGTGTAGTGAAAATACCTGCAGAGATAGAACTGATATGTCCAGGGAGTACACGTCCTGGGAGTTGTCCTGAAGGATACTTTGTAATATATGAGTATCCCTTCAAAATAAGGTTTGAATGGGCGTATTCGGCTTTATCCAAGGCTTTCATGCGAGATTTCGGTCTGTCGCCAGGGCATCTAATGCCCCAACTCTGGCGAGTTTTCCTAGTCATTGAGCGATTGTCCACAAAGTGGGAGTCGCCTATGATCATGAATGATTTCTTGTTGGCTTATCAAGTCAAGAGAGACAAGAACTGGCGTTATAGCCCTTATTCCATGTACAAGGGCGATCGTACCCTGGTTTTGAAAACTGGGGTTAACAATCGTGGGTGGAAGTCTAGATACGTATTTGTACGTATTGATTCACTTGATCTCCACAGCAATTGGATTTGTCCCGATTGGAATATGACGGGTATATACTTTTTTTTGTTTTTAACGTATGCCATTGTTTGATTTATGCTTTTTATTTATTCTTCTTCTTTTGTCACCTTCAGAGATCCCTTTCGATGCCGTGAAGCCGAATGAAGATTCCCAAGACAAGATCGACAGATTCATGAATCACAACGTCGATGATCGATCTTTCGTCGTGCGTCAATCGGCGGTCGAGGACGAGGACGTGGTGGGAGACACGAGAGATTCTAAAGAAGAAGATGAGCAGGAAGAGGCGACTAGTAAGCGTACCGTAGTTTTTTATTTTCTCCGTTTATTTTGTCTGTCTGATGCTTTGTGTGTTTCCTTACTAGTGCTGACTGAGAGGAAATCGGTATCCAGGAAGAGAGGGGTGCAGATTATGCTTGCCCTTCGAGGCGAAAGAGAGAATGTCTCTACAGCTGGGTCGAGGATTCCAAAGAAAGCCCGGAAGACAGTCCTGAGGGAACCTTCTTCGAGGGCTGATGATTCATCGAGAGTTGTCACGCCTAAGAAGGCGAAGGCGTCATCCATCCTTCGCGGTGCGATGGACGCGACTCCGGCGAGTTCGGCCCCTCCGGCGACAGTGACGAAACCGGTGTCTAAGGTGTCGACCCCATCGTCTGCCGACAAGAGCGAGGGGTCGTCGGCCGAAGTTACGACGGTTAACTTTACGTTACCGTCCAACTTTATGGCGGATAGTGTCCTAGACGGGACGACGTTGTTTCCTCATTTGGGAAAATATTTGCTCCCATCTTTTAAGGAACGTTTTCAGAGAGCTCCGATCAGGGAAGCGGGATTTCAGGTTGCCGGTTTGGCGTTCTCTGTAAATCTTTCTTTCAAGACTTGGTTCATTTGTCGCTGTTGTCGTTGGATATTTAACGAACTTCCTACTTTTTACAGACATTTCAGTCTTCTTTGGCGTTATATGTTGAGATGTCGAGAGTCGAAGATCTGGTGGCGTCTGCTCTTGAAAGAGTATTCAACTTTACGACGCTTTGCACGAGCTAAAGGTTGTTAGTCGCGCGAAAGAGGCGGGCGATTCTCCTAAGCTTTAGGAAACTTTTAACCTTTCCTTGCTTTTGTTGACTATTAGTGGTCGAACCACTTTCCTTTGGATTGTAAATCGACAGTTTATGAATGAAACTTAGATTTTTGTTGAAGTTGCGTCTTATATATTTGGCAAACAAATATCGCATCGACTGTCAAATTCATAAAGTATAAAATATACAAAGAATCCTGTGACTTAGGCATCATTGCAACACAATAACTGGGACGTAAGCCATAAGACTTTTAAATCGTATATACAAACATAAGCACATGCGACTAAAGCATACATTCGGAGTATGAAATTTTTCTAAGTTAAGTTAAGAAACTTAGATCATGAGATCGTTAGTCTTTGCGATCGTACGACTAAGTCGTGCGATTAATTTGAATCGTGTGCCCCTGTACAAGGATGATCAAGTCATAGACCTGATTGTTTATATCGTGCGACCTTGCGAAATTAGAGTCGTTTGATTATTGTCGTGCGATTCTGCGGAATAAACAATGTCAGAGGCTGGTCGTTGGCTAACCAACGACCCTCCGATGCTAAAGTCAGTAACCGTCGTTAAAAAATCGTATGAAAAAATAGAAAAGGGTTTAGAAGACGTACCTTTTCTGACGCGTCGTGCCCAACTACGTGGGACATCTTGATTATTGCTACCATCTTGCCCCCTTGTGGCGATTTTAATACGATACATTAAATGTCGTCGTGAATCGCCACAATAGAAGGTCTATTTTCGCGACTTCAGGGTAGTTTTATAGCAATCACGAGCGATTTTCGGCTCACTTTTTATCTCCTGGATTCCCCACGGCTTAGGGAACTTCAGAGTCTGATGATACGTCGAGGGAACGGCCTTCATCTCATGGATCCATGGTCGGCCTAAGATGATGTTATAGGCCGACGCACAGTCGATGACGCTGAACTTGGTCTGCTTGTTGATTCCTCCGGCATAGACGGGCAAGATGATATCTCCAAAGGTGCTCGTCGCTTCTCCATTGAATCCGACCAAAGTTGTCGAACGTCGGGTGATTTCCAAACGATCGATTCCCATGGCCTTGATGGTGTCAATGAAAATGACGTTCGCTGAACTGCCCCCATCGATCAAGACTCGACGGGTTAAACAATTACCAATCGTGAGTTGAATGATCAACCCGTCATGATGTTTCTGGTACGAGTCGCTGAGGTCGTCTTGGTCGAATACGATCTTCATAGCTTCCAACTACAGATCTCCTTTAGGCCTTGATGAACGCAGGACAGGCCGGTCGTCAGGCGCTTGACTGGCGTGACGTTTGGCCGCGGAGTACGTCAGACCACATACGTCGGAAACACCGGTGATACAATTGACGACTTTCACATGCTCGGGGGTTGACGGTCGATGGTCGCTAGTTGGAGTAACAACGTCATCGATGATATCTTTGAGATTTCCTTTCGGGACATAATACGCTAGTTCCTTTTTAAGAGCTATGCAATCATCCGTCACATGACCATGGTCGACATGAAAGTCACACCATTTAAATTTGTCTTTCTTAGCGTCGTCCTGATCAGACTTCTTAGGCCACCGGATGGTCGCCTGGGCGGTCTTCAGAGCTTCGACCAAATCTTTAGTGGATCCTTTGAATCCATAAGGGGATATCTTGGGGTACTGAGAAACTTAGTCGCGGTCTTAGCCTCTGCTTTCATCTTGAATCGAACGTTCGAGATCTGGCGCGCCGGCTCTATTTTGGAAATTGCTTTTGTCTTGAACTCGGGCTTTTTCACACCTAGCGACCTTTTGTCGTCGGTATGCTTGCGACGAAAGGAAGCGTCGTCCTCTACTCTCATGTACGCTAGGATTCGAGCTCGGACGTCTTCAAAATTCTCCGGAGGATACTTGGTTAAGTCAGTGTATAAACCTGAGCCGTCGTCCAGACCACGCTTATAAGCTTCAATTGCAGTCTTGACGTCACAATTGCGAATGCTGATCATCTCCGCATTGAATCGATTGAAATAACTTCGGATAGACTCACTGGTCTTCTGCACGACGTAATACAGGTCACTGGTCTGCTTCTCCATCTTGCGGCTGCTGGCGAATTGCTGGGAGAATTGGTTGACCAATTCAGCGAACGACCCGATGGACTTGGGTTTGAGATTGATCAACCATTGGAGAGCAGGACCGGTGAGAGTTGCACCGAAGCTTTTGCACATACAGACCTCCTGATACATGTGTGGGATCTAGATCGTCCACATGAGCTGCTTATACTGCGTGACATGCTCTGTTGGATCGGTCACTCCCGAATACTTGGGCGTGAAGGCGGGAACGTTATACTTCTTCGGGACCTCGACAGTCGCGATCTCATCGATGAAGGGTGACGCCCGAAATCCTGATCGAGGTTCGACATCAACGGGCACGGCTGCCCCAGGTAGCTTGGCGAGCAAAGATAGGACACGTTCGTTCTGATCTTCTAGCATTTTCAATCGCTGGGCGATGGGGTCATTGGGGTCGAGATTTGCCCCTGCTTGTGGATTGATTCCTGAACTGGTGCCATTGCCATGCGACGAGCCATTGGCATCTCCGTTGAAAGGAACAAAATACGGCTGCGACCCATTCTGAAATGGCTGCGACCCATTCTGAAATGGCTGCGATCCATTCTGAAACGGCTACGACCCATTCTGAAATGGCTGCGAGCCATTTTGCATGGGTGGTGGCCTTATGTGCTGAGGAGGAACCGTTCCGAACTGGGGATTCGGATTGAACGACCCTGGCTGCTGGATCTGCGTGAACGGACCTAGATGCTGATTCTGAGCGAACGGACCTGATCTTGGACCTGGATTATGCGCCGAATGGTCGAGGACCATTCTGACCGAACGATCCTTGGCATGGATTCTGAACGAATGGCCTAGGACTATTATGAGGTCCATAGGGATTCCTTAACCGTGCGATCTCCTCAGCTGCTCTGCGACTTTGCTCTGCCATGGCGTTGATTTAATTTTGAGCGACTTTGAGCTCCTTGTACATATGGGCAATGACATGCTGCTGATCTCCAGGGGCTGCCATTTTCCTGAAACAGAGAACAAAGAAAACTCCAAGAAACCGTTAGTAAGACGCACGTTTTTCGAAGATTTTCTCTAGATGAGGTCCCACGGATGGTGCCAAACTGTTAATGCCAAAAATCGCAACAAAGGGACAATTTAAGGTCGATGTGGACTTTAACAACTAATGAAAGGAATCGTTCGACAAAGGCGTGCGACAAAGACAAAAATGTAAATGAGACAGAGGATTTGATGACGCATGAAAAACCTCAACGAGGAAAAAACCTGCAGACGACAGTGGATGTCATCGCTGCACTATGGTCGCCAATCAGGGGCGATGTCCTTGGTGTTCCGGGTGTCAATCGTACAGAGATTATAATACAAATGAAGGGAAAGACTTCAAAATGTAAAGTACAAGTGTTTGAAATGTAAAAACAGTGTGCGTCGTGTGTGAAAACAATGTGTAAACTGTTGGTCGAGAGTGAAAGTCGTGTATAATTGTCGTGTGTCGGGAGCGATTCTTCGAGTGAGAGTTCTTTGCTTGTAGTGTTCTTCTGAGCTGGGATGCTTACCTTTTTAGGAGGGACGACGGATGTTTTTTGGGTCTTTGTCGGGACCTTATCTTAATACAAGATATATCTCATAACATGTGTCTTACCTTTTCTGGTCGTGGTCGAGACTGGTGAATTTTTGCCCAAACACCAGTCATCTATCTTTCTTCTTTCGACTCCTCTTCTTCCTCCTCACGTTTTTCACCCCGGTTCTCTCCTAAGTATTCCAAATCGTCGTCGTCGTCTACCAAGTGTCGTACGACAAACGATCGTTCTGTGGTTCTGAACTCTAAAAACGCGTCAATCTTGGCTTGAGAGTTGGCGTAAGGCTTCACGTCCTCAAACTTTATGGTTGTCGACGTATAAGAAGCAAGTTAAAGAGCAAGCAGAAAACGCGGACGACATACGACAGTGAAAATTGAAAAGCTCACCCGACGTATTCCAGCCGTTCCTAATCCAATCGCTCTAAGAGTCAAGGGTCGACTTACGCACAAATACGTATCGAGTCTTCCATTTACGATCGTTCACAGTGGTCCTTAGGACCAAAGCACGATCGCCCTTATACCTAGAATATAAGCTACAACGATGACACCCATCCTTCTTGGCTTGATAAGCCAAGAGGAGGTCGCGTACGTTCATGGGAGATTCCCATTTCTTAGTGAGATGCTCTATCACTTGTACGACTCGCCAAAACTGGGGCATTAATTGGCTTGGTTCTAAGTCGAATTCTAACATAAAGGCTTTAGCAAGAGGAGAGTAAGGCCATTCAAAACCTATTTTAAAAGGGTATCCGTATATCACGATATACCCCTCGGGACACTCGTTTGATCGAATCTGACCTGCGCAGATCAATTCGACCCACGCAGGGATTTTAGCTAAGCTTCTAAATTCATCATGGTCCGATTGTTCTTGATCAGTACTCTCGGGATCCATCGACATTCTGAAAGAAACTTAAGAAATCGAAGAAATCGTACCTTATATTTATAGGTGCTCTAAACCTCGGAAAATCCTAACTGTGTCGAAGATTCTTACAAGATTGGAAGAGATCGAACGAAGAACAGCAAGGAAATCAATAAGAAATCTTCGCCTAAAATTATCTAAAAACGTAAACAGGGAAAGACCCGTCATGACCTTTATGTATGCTGTCGATCGAGTCAGGTCGAATCCCCTGATGATCGACACGCGTCCCACCTTTTCGTATGACTACACGGATCGCTGACACCTGGCCATGACAGCTGCTAAGCACCATCGTACGTCAGCATGACGTCACGACTCTACCTTCTCTTCGACTTCCTTCTCTAGTTTGAATTGAATCGACAAGTTTCGGGACTACTCTCTAGATGAGAGATCCTTTCAGCGAATTTCTCATCCTTGGAGGGATGGAGATCTGTGTTGTGGAAGAGCCGGAGAGAAGAGAAGAGGAAGATGAAGCGACAGGTAATAAATTGCTATTTCCTTTTAGTCGTACGACTTTCATTGTCTTCTCTTACTCTTGACTTTCATATTTTTTGTAGGTGGGTAAGGAGGTATGCCTACCCATGGTTTGGCGAAGAAGGAGTCTCGGCTCCTTCTGGCCCGTCAGGCCAAGAAATTGAAGCGAAAGTTTGACCTATCCCCGTCGTCGGGGATAAGGACAGTCGTCGAGGGGTGGCGACTCGTCTGGGGTCTCCGCCGTCGAGAAGGCGAAGACGCCTCCGATCGTGGTTGACGCGATACCGGCGAGCGTGGCCAATCCTCTGACAGGAGAGGTCGTTCCTTCCCCTTCGTCAACCGACAAAGGGAAGGGGAAGGAGACGGAGGAGTCCGCTGGCGCTACGACGGTAAATTTTATTTTGCAATCAGATTTTATGGCCAGGGAGGAGATGGACAGCGAAAAACTTTTTCCCGACCTGGGGAAGTTCCTCCTTCCTTGTTTTCAGGAGCGGCTGGAGGGGGTTACAGTTGATAATATGGGATCGTACGTCGCAGGGTTGACCTTTAAGGTACGTACGATTCACTTATTCGATGTTTAATTTCGTTGTTGTTTTCTGACGTTCTTGTATGTTCGTGCGCTACAGGCATTCCAGACGTCTCTCTGCCTATATGCCCTTATGGAGAAATTCTGTAGGGTCACACCCGCTGCCTTAGAGAAGATGCGTGAGGCGCAAGAGGAAACTCGCGTGGCACGGAACAGGAGAAGATGGCGATGGAGAAGGCGGAGGTCTTCTACGACAAATTCTGCGAAGTACATGACTTGTATGTAGAATCGTCGAAGGAAAAAGAAGACCTTCAGCGCCATCTGCGGGAAGCCCTGGAGAAGTCCTCTGCGACGGAGGCGGAATTGGGAGCAACTAAGGCTTCCCTGGCCAAGATGAAAAATAGGTCGGGGACCTTAGTTCGCTTGTCGAGGTGAAGGAGGGGAAGATCATGTCTTTAGAAGAGCGTCTTCTGTCGTTTGAGGCTCTGACCCGTCTGAGGGTTCGAGCGGCGATCATGCGGCGCCATTTGTGAGGGTTGGACCCTATGGCCAGAGCCGAAGAGGAGGTCAAGACCTTATTAGAGCAAGTCGGGGACGAGGACGAACTCGACTAAGAAGACCAACTCGAAGAAGGGGACCCGACAGACGCAACGGTCGACGTAACATGCGACGAGGAGGTCGCTGAGGATTCTCCTCTGCCTTGAGTTTGTTCTGGGGCGACTATAATCGGTCGTGCCCTTTATTTGTATAGTTTTTGTTGTATAAATACAAGTTGTATTTTTGTTATGCTTTTGTTGTATATTTCACTTTGTTGCAAGAGAACAAAATAATATGAAAGATAACAAAATTGAATGTACGAGTCGTATGTAAGACTGTACGATTTGGGCACTTATAATTATGAAGAAATCGGGCGTCCGAGGCCGCAGGAATATTATAAGTATGGAATTCAAGTCGCAAAACTTTTATGTCCAACACTTAGTTGTAAGAACACCTGTGATGGTCGTAAGACCTGTATGATGAATCGTAATATTCTTTTTGTGATATACAAGTCTTAGAGACTTTGTTCCTTACGATGAAGATTGTAAGACTTTTGTTTAAGTCGTAGAGACTTTTGGTTTCTCATAAGATAAACCATAAACCCTATGTCTTAATCGCCATAGGACTTATGCTTTAAGTCGGAACGACTCTATTTTGAAGTAATGAATTTGGAAGTAATCGGGCGATTGAGCCAAACATGCATTCCAAATCACAGAGTTTAAGCCATAAGACTTCGTATTTTGAATGCACCTGTTGTGATCGTAAGATCTGTGTGGTGAATCATAAGATTCGGTTTTCGAGTCATGAATTATGGGTCATGACTTTATCTTCTCACGATCTAGATCGTAAGGCTGATGTTCGTGCGATCCTGCGAACCTGACATATAAGATCCAGGGGTGGTCGTTGGTTTGACCAACGACCCTCCGATGCTTAAGTCAGTAATCGTTTGTCGAAATAAATCGAAGGAAAAAAGAAATAAAATGTACTATAATCCAGCTACGTGGGATTGCGGTCGGAGATTCGGCGCTACGGCCTTCGGACGTACGATCATTTGTGGATTGTTGTCGTGCGTGATTTCGGAAGAAATTCCGAGCCTGCACAGAATGTTAGTCCAGCCGACAGAGATGACCCTTTAATCCCGAATCTGGGAGTAGGCGTCTACTTCTGTACGTTTAGAGGAATAATTTGAAAAGACTAACAGGAAAACTTCTTGTACCTGAGTGCCTTTGACGGGCGTTATGTACATGGTGACGTTTATTGTTTCATCGTGGGGGCTGACTGCCCCCGAGTCGTGAGCTATGTCTATGCCCACGATTGATCGTTGAAAACTGTAGAGTCGTATGGGGTACGGCATTCTGCCCCTTTGTGGTGACTGTAGGACGATACCCTGGATTTGCCTTTTCTAGCGTAAGGATAGATTTGATCAGATCGTGTATAGTCGCCACAATGTTGGTTTCACCTTTGAGGTTTCATAGATGCTTTATAGCAATCATGGGCTGTCTTCTGCTAGCTTTTAATTTCTTGCACTCCCCACGGCGTCGGGAATTTGATCGTCTGATGATAAGTCGAAGGGACCGCTTTTATGTCGTGGATCCAAGGTCGGCCAAGTATAACGTTGTATGCTGATGAACAGTCAATAACGTTAAATCTCGTTTGCTTGTTGACCCCTTTAGCATACACCGGGAGGATGATCTCTCCCAGAGTGGTGGTGGAGTCGCCATTGAATCCTATCAGAGTCGTCGACCGATGGGTGATCTCTGATTTATCGATTCCCATAGCTTTGATAGTACTTAGGAAAACGATATTGGCCGAACTGCCCCCATCGACCAATACTCTCTTGGTCGAACAATTGCCAATAGTGAGCTGAATGATCAAACCATCATGATGCTTTTGCCAACTTTCCTGAAGGTCATCTTGGTCGAACGTTATTGGCATCGCCTCCAGCTCTAATTCTTGCTTCGGTCGGGACGACCGATGTAAGAACCCACATTGGTTGGGGAGGAGAACTAAGGTTGCCTTATAAGAGGGACTTGATACCTCCCCTATCAGACGCGTTTTAAAACCATGAGTCCAGGTGTGTGGACAAAGCGGACAATATATGGTACAGTTGGTCTAGGATGTTACAGATGGTATCAGAGCCGGGAACCGGACTGGTGTGCCAGCGAGGACGCTGGGCTCCCAAGGGGGGTGGATTGTAAGATCCCACATTGGTTGGGGAGGAGAACTAAGGTTGCCTTATAAGAGGGACTTTGTAACACCTTAGGCATATCCCACATCGGCCGTGGACAGGAGAGATGCTGGGTATATTAGTAAACCTTGGCCTTACCAGACAACAACGCGTTTTGGGGCCACAAGCATGCGGGTTCCTTGGGAACTCTGTGGTTAAGCGTGCTTGGGTGGGAGTAGTACCAGGATGGGTGACCTCCTGGGAAGTCCTTGCGAAGTCCTTGCCAGGTCGCCAAGAACAAAGCCGTGAGCTAGTGGGGCAAAGCGGACAATATTGTGTCGTGGTAAGCGGGGTGTTACAAATGGTATCAGAGCCACTCCTGTGCCGTTCGGGATGGTGGGGCAAACCTCATCGAGGACGATGAGTCCCTAAGGGGGGGTGTGTGTAACACCTTAGGCATATCCCACATCGGCCGTGGACAGGAGAGATGCTGGGTATATTAGTAAACCTTGGCCTTACCAGACAACAACGCGTTTTGGGGCCACAAGCATGCGGGTTCCTTGGGAACTCTGTGGTTAAGCGTGCTTGGGTGGGAGTAGTACCAGGATGGGTGACCTCCTGGGAAGTCCTTGCGAAGTCCTTGCCAGGTCGCCAAGAACAAAGCCGTGAGCTAGTGGGGCAAAGCGGACAATATTGTGTCGTGGTAAGCGGGGTGTTACAGACTTGATACCTCCCCTATCAGACGCGTTTTAAAATCGTGAGTCCAGGTGTGTGGACAAAGCGGACAATATCTGGTACGGTTGGTCTGGGATGTTACAACCGAGGAATGGGGTATTCTTCCGACGATTGACTGGCGTGTTGCTTAGCTGCCGAATAGGTTAAACCACCGACGTCGGACCTACCCGTCACACAGTTAATGACTTTTTCATGGACGAGGGATTCGGGTCTTACGTTATCGACTGGCGTAGATTCTTTATTGATCAGGCCTTGCAGATGACCTTTGGGGACGATCTAGGCTAACTACTTCTGCAAAGCAAGGCAGTTATCCGTCGTGTGACCATGGTCGCTATGGAAATCGCACCATTTTTTATTTTTATTTTTTTGATAAGGTTCATCTAGGCTTTGCCTAGACTACATCCTTGGCAATTTGGAAACAAACAGACAAAGCGGCCGTCTGAGACTAAGCCTGGCCACAGAATGCTGACGCCTGGACTCGAACCCGGGGTGGATGGGATATTCCACCACATCCCCCAAGCCCTTGCCAACACTTGGTCTTGTCCTTCTTATCGTCATCTTTATTACTTTTCTTGGGCCATCGGACAGACGACTGAACGTTTCTGAGTGTCAAGAAACCAGATTTCAAATCCAAACCAAGTTTCAAGTTAGAGCCGTCGCGCCAAATATCGAACATTCGGTTCGATAAGAAAAAGAACAATCCTACGTCGCGATTCCCTCAATATCCTAAGATTTCCTCTTATGGATTCAAATGGACGATGAAAGAGCTAGTCGACGCTCTCAGAAACGATCAGGTCATCAATGGCATTCAAAGCCCGACAGCGGTTACAAAGTGCACCATAATGACACCATTTAGGACCAGCGGAAGCTATTTAAAGGCTTGTGCTACAACCGAAATGCAGATCTGTTATGAAAATCTACTCCAAGCTATCTCGTTCTATTCCATCTACTTTCTAAGCAATTCTACACCAGAAACGCAGTATTCACAAGGCATTCGAACGAATATCGCTGAATCTTCTTCGCACGACAGCAGTTCGAACCGCGCGACAACAGTCTTTTTCGCACATTTAACGCACGACACACGTCATTTACACACGACTAAGTTTATATTTACATTTATTTTGTAATCTGTTGTACACAAATCACCTGTTACAAAAAGACTTTCGCCCTGTTTGGCAATCATAGTGCACCGTCGACCCTCACAGGTCGACCACGGGTTTTTCTCTCGTTCTGGGGTTTTCTGCGTCACCAAATCTCTCGTCTTATTTACGTTTTCCTGAGATTGTGTTGCTTGGCCTTGAGATACGTTTCTTTAGTTGTTAAAAGTCCACATCAACCTTAAGTTGTGCTTTTGTGCGATTTTTGGCATTAATAGTTTGGCGCCATCCGTGGGACGATAAACTGTTGATCCCGAGTGCCTTTTTATCAGCGGAGTGCTTATGACGGAAGACTAGGTCGTCTTCGACTCTCATGTAAGCTAGAGTCCTAGCTCGTACGTCTTTTGTAAGATCGACGTACAGTCCTGTAGTGTTGTCGTCAAGACCACATTTATAAGCTTCGATGGCAGTCTTGATGTCACAATTTCGAACGCTGATCATTTCAGCGTTGAAGCGATTGAAATAACTACGGATGGACTCTCCGGATTTTTATACGACGTAGTACATGTCGCTGGTCTGCTTCTCCATCTTGCGACTGCTGGCGAATTGTTGTGAGAACTGGTTAACCAATTCTGCGAAGTTGCTAATGGACTTGGGCTTGAGGTTGATCAACCATTGGAGAGAAGGACCTGTAAGAGTTGCCCCGAAGCTTTTGCACATGCACACCTCTTGGTATTGCTGTGGGATTGATACTGTCCACATTAATTGCTTGTATTGTGAAATATGCTCTGTCGGATCAGTTATTACCGAATATTTAGGAGTAAAAGCAGGAATGTTGTATTTCTTCGGGACGTCGACAGTTGCTATAGCGTCCATGAAACGCGACGCTTGGAATCCCGTGCGGGGTTCGACGTCGACGGGGATGGCGGCGCCTAGTAGCTTGGTGATTAGCGACAGCATCTTCTCGTTCTGGTCCTCCAATAACCGGAGTCGCTGGGCGACGAGGTCATTAGGATCAGAATTTACACCCGTTTGAGGGTTGACGCCTGAATTTGTAGCCGTCGCCGTACCGTTTCCATAAGAAGAGCCATTTGCGTCCCCATTGAGAGAGACAAAGTATGGCGTGGCTCCATTATGCAAAGGTGGCGGTCTCAGGTACTGAGGGGGATATTGTCCTTGATGAGGATTATTGACAAATGGCCCCGAACATAGATTGCTGACGAATGGACCCGATCCTGGATTATTGGTGAATGGCCCTGGACCAGAATTGTTGGCAAATGGTCCTAGACCCGGATTGTTGACGAATGGACCCGATCCTGGGTTATTGGTGAATGGCCCTGGACCAAAATTGTTTTGTTGACGAATGGCCCTGGACCTGCCTGAAATTGGGGCCTGATGATAGGTACACCCATAGGTCGGGGACCATTCTGGGGTCCAAAGGAGTTGCCCATTGCCCCATTCTGAGGATCAGAGGGATTGCCTATTGCCGGATTCCTCAGAGAAACGATCTCCGCGGCTGCTTTTTGATTCTGCTCACGCAGGGCTTGGATCTGACTTCGAGCCGTGTTCAATTCTGACTGCATTCGAATCATGGGATCTTGATAGTTTACCATTTATCTGAGAACAACAAAGACTTTGCAAGATCGTTAGATCGATATATGTGTTGGCTTGAGATATTGATAACTCTATTTTTAGAGTTATTATTTCCATTTATTTTCCACTTTATTTTGTCAATTTTAGCCATTTCACTTCTAAAAACCCCCATTCTTGGTATGATTTACGAAAACGAGCAAAAGGAGTGAACCATGGTCTTTAATAAATTATTTGGGGAAGTTTTGGGTGTTTTCTCGATTTTTCATCCGCAGTGACGTATACAGTGCCCACTCCGGTTCCTCACTCTTCGAGCTGATCAAAAAGAAATCAAAAAGAAACTTTTAGTTGGGATCTAATTTTCTGGAGGAGGAAGGTTCAATGACAGAGAAGCTGAGATTTGGCTGTTACAAGTGTTCCTCAAGGCTTCACATCATGATTGTACCTTTGTACTTGCAAAAGTTGACTTCTAATGGACCATTGGATAAAAAGGGCTATACATGGAGGATTGAAGTTTTATCCTTTGAGCTGATTTCTGCATCTCCCTGCAGTCCTTGCACCTTGGAAAACCCTTTTTGTGTAAAGACCAACACCTCCTTCTTAGTATAAAAAGGGGTGTTGGGTCTCATTTATTCCATCCATCTATCTTGCAATATATCTAGCATTTTCTTTAAGTTGTAAGCTTTCATTTACTGCAGTAACTTAGCATTTAATTTCAGTAATTTATTTTCTGTTGTAGTTCGAAATACACAGTGCAGGGACGACTTCTCGTTCCCCACTGTGGGCAGTTAATTTAAATCACTTTTAGTTTTATTATGTGCAAATCTTCATCTCTTGCTTTCTTTACTTCAGAAATGTTAGGCTAAACATCATTTGGGATGTAGGAAGGAGAAGTACCTGGATTTTATCAAAAATGCTTGAGTAATCTTTATACTTAGAATATTTGTTGTTTTGGTCTTTCATTCTCGATATTTACCCAAGGATGCGAACAAGCCGATCACTTGCAAGGATCTAAAGTCTAGTTCTTAACTTAGAAATGAGTAGAACGCAGTGACACGAGCTTGAATGATGCTAGGGGATTCGAAAGAATTCTTATGACACTTGCGAAAGTGAGGTCGGCACAGTGAGCTAATCTCTGCCCACTGGAGTAGTAGGCAAGCTAATTTGTGTATTAAAAACACTTAGAGTATTTGTCTCTACACATTCCTTCGAGGCCTGAAAAGGTCCACTTAGAGATTACCATTGACAAAACAACAAGTACTAAGAGTATGGGATTTTTATCTAACGGTGTGAGTATTTTGTAACCGGGCTTTTCTAGCTAAAATATCCACCACAAATACGAGGATCACTCTAAGGACCGAGTATTTGAGATAAAATTTAGGGAAAATCCAACCTACATTCCTCCTTTTTAACATTTAGTAAATCGTTGCAAGAAGCTATTTTACCAAACCAAACCAAAGTATTATTTTCCTCTCTAGTTGAAACTTGTAAAAGGAGCTCATGAGAACCGTATTGTCTTGATTGTCCAGTCTCTGTGGATTCGATTCTGGTATTTTACCAACTATTACTTGCTGTGACGATCATAGTGGATAGTGTACACTTGCACTTCCCACTGTGGACAGTTTGCAACCCACTGCGATTAAAACACATATTTCGCACGTACCAAGTTTTTGGCGCCGTTGCCGGGGACTGGCGTGATTTTAAATCTCAAGACATTAGTTTTTGTTCGAGCCCGAGTAACTAGTTTTTCTAAGCTGTTCGTATTGTATGCCACGGCGACAACTCGAACATTTGGTTCCAATAGATCTCGAAATAGAAAAAACGTTGCGAAAAACATGAAGAAGCAAGAAAACAAATTGACAACCTCCTGTGATCCCCACTGTGAACATGGCTGCAGTACCGCCACCTATAGTGGAGACCACAATCACGATTGCCGATAACAAAGATCGAAAAATACGGGACTATGCTACTTCCGGAGTTGGTGATTTAAGCTCCGGAATTTTGAGACCCAATATTGTTGCAACGCATTTTGAACTCAAACCGGTGATGTTTCAAATGATCCAAGCCATGGGTCAATTTGGAGGATCGCCATCTGAGGATCCGCACTCGCACTTAAAATCTTTTTTAGAAATGACCGATTCCTTTCAATTGCAAGGTGTTAGTGATGAGGCATTAAGACTAAGGCTTTTCCATTTTTCATTAAGGGACAAAGCAAAATCTTGGCTGAACGCACATGCACCTCACTCGATAACCACTTGGCAAGAGCTTGCCGATAGATTTTTGCAAAAATACTTTCCTCCAACAAGGAATGTTAGATTTCGAAATGATATAATTTTATTTAGGCAAGAGGAAGATGAGGCTGTTTCGGATGCATGGGAACGATTTAAAGATTTACTTCGAAAGTGCCCACATCATGGCATCCCACATTGCATCCAATTGGAGACCTTTTACAATGGTCTTTCCAAAGCAGCCAAAATCATCTTAGATGCAACAGCCGGTGGAACATTTACGAGTATGACTTACAACGAAGGATATCAAATCTTAGAAAAAGTGTCCAACAACAATACCGAATGGTCAAATCCGAGAGCACCCATGTCAAAGACCAACACCATAGATTCCGAAGCACTCAAAACCATGAATGCACAATTAGTGGCCTTGACAAAAATCGTTTTAAATCAAAATCGAGGCCAAGTCAATTCCGCAACCCATCTCGCTGATAACTGCTCCCTTTGTGGAGAGGAGCATGTTTTCGACTATTGTCCAGCAAACCCCGAATCTGTTAATGTCATAGGGACCAACCAAAGGAACAACCCTTATTCGCAGACTTATAATCCAGGTTGGAGAAATCATCCGAATTTCTCTTGGTCCGGTAATCAAGGACTCCAACCCCAAGGACCGAGTCACATCCAGCAAAGACCATACAATCCCCCGGGATTTCAGCAACATCACAGTGGGCAATCCCCACATCACAGTGGGCAGTCCCCACAACCATACCAACCACGATCCAACCAACCAGCTGAGGCTCAACAATCGATCGAGTCGATTCTCAAAAGGTTTTATGAATCAAACCCAAGCAGCCATTAGAAATATAGAGACTCAAGTAGGACAACTAGCTGTTGAAGTTAAGAATAGACCACCAGGAACGTTACCTAGTGATACCGAGCAAGCTAGGGTGATAGGAATAGGACCAGAACATGTCAAGTCCATAACACTGAGGAGTGGAAAGGATCTGAAAGATATCGTTTTTGAGTCCGATGATTCGCCTCAAATACCCACTGTGGTTCCCACAGTGGGCACTCCTCAGGTCACTGTGGTCCCCATAGTGAGGACCGACATCCCTGACCTTCCCACTTTTGGACCTGTTCCAAAGCCAATACCACAGCAAACTCAAATTGACCCGCGAAATATCCCTTTTCCTCAAAGAATGAAGCCTAAGAATGTCGATGTTCAATTTAAAAAATTCTTAGACATTTTTAAACAACTTCATATTAACATACCCTTGGTAGAAGCTCTCGAGCAAATGCCAAGCTATGTTAAATTTTTAAAGGATATTTTGAACAAAAAGAGAAAGTTGGGTGAATTTGAGACTGTGGCTTTGACCGAAGAATGTAGTGCCCTCCTTACTAGCAAGATTCCACCTAAGTTGAAAGACCCGGGTAGTTTCACCATTCCATGCACAATAGGAGGACAAGAAGTAGGTCAAGCACTCTGTGATCTAGGAGCTAGTGTTAACTTGATGCCACTGTCCATTTTTAAAAAGTTAGGTATTGGAGAGGCTAGACCCACAACCGTGACATTACAACTAGCCGACCGGTCCATTGCCTATCCCAAGGGAAAAATAGAAGACGTTTTGGTCCAAGTGGATAAATTTATCTTCCCCGCCGATTTTCTAGTTCTAGATTATGAGGCTGATAAAGAAATCCCAATCATCTTAGGACGTCCGTTTCTTGCAACCGGACGTACTTTGATCGATGTGCACAAAGGAGAGCTCACGATGCGAGTTAACGACCAAGAGGTAACATTCAATGTCTTCAAGGCCCTTAAATATATAGACACCGAAGACTGTTTTGCTTTAAGTTCGATTTATGGATCCCACAGTTTTGACACAGTGCCCACAGTGAGAAGCACAGTGCCCACAGTGGGGAGTAAGAGTGAGCACTCCGACTCTAAAAATGATGACACTTTTGAGGATGAGTGTAACGAAATTTTGGCAGCTTTTGAGTTGCTAGATTTCAAGGAGAGACATGTCAAACTACCATATAAACATCCCCCTGACTTGAATTTGAAGTCATTGCCTTCCCACTTAAAGTATGCCTACCTCAATGAGTTAGAAGAACTCTGTCACCACTCCTACATAAATGAAAAAAACAACAAGGAGAAGATCAAGAGGTGGCCTGACCAAAAAATCACTCATGGAAATTTTGTGGAGGAACAAAAAGTGCTACTTTTTAATTCAAGATTAAGGATGTTTCCGGAAAAATTAAAATCTCGATGGAAAGAGCCTTACACTGTGGCCAAGGTAAGTCCTTTTGGAACTCTGGACTTAATGGCTCCTCAATTCGGAAAAATCTTTAAAGTCAATGGACAAAGGGTGAAGCACTTTCTGAGCGACAGTGCCCACTCTCCATCCCGCTCTGGTTAAGCAATGTCACAACCGTTTGTAAATATTTTATTTCACTTATTTGCTGTCTTTTTATTATTTTTGGTCTTTTTAATTCTGCATGGTAGTTTGTTTTAATGTGTGTAGAAGAACGTGCCACTTTTTGAAGAAAAATCAAGGAAAGTACTTTGCAGTGGGGAAGGCTCAGGTCACTGCGCTCCCCACTCCCCACCTGACGAATGAAAGGACTATTTTTGGGGCCCAATGCTGACAAGCTTTCACCTTTTGCTGCCATCAAGTCTACTTTTAGGCCATGGTGTCATAGTTCATCATTTCCCAAGCAAAGCTATCATTGTCCTTCCTCTCCCTCTCTCCTAAAACCGGCGGTTTCCCCCCATTTTTGAAAAGAAAACATTTCCAAAAACCACCTTAACCTCCTTTGCTTCCAAAATTTACCCAGCAAACTTTTTCTTCTTCATTTCTCTCTCTACAAAAAACCCACCAGCAAAACCCTTCCCAAACCCTAAAAATGGCAAGAACCAATAGAATGAACACCAACCCCGATGCACTCACACGTGCGGCCGTCCGCCGCAGGACCGCCGAGGAACAACCACCGGAAGCCGTCACCGGTGACCTGAACGAACCGCCACCGGTCTCCGGCGAAAACCCGATCCTTCAAAGCACGAAAGCCCAAAGGCTACTTCATCATCGCAAGTCTCAGACAACAGTATCACCCATTTCGAGACCGAGACACTTCTAGCCGAAGAAGAAGAGAGGCGGTTAGCAGAGGAGTTCAAACAGAAAATGGAAGCCATTAGAAAAAGAAAGGAAGAGGTCGAGAGGAGGCGTCGAGAGGAAGAAGAAAGAATCAGAAAGGAAGAAGAGGAAAAGCGAATGGAAGAAGAAAGGCTGAAGGCTGAGAAGGAAAGGATTTTTGAGAAAGAAAGGAAAAGGGCTGAGGCAGAGATTTTTGCTGAAGAAGTGGAATTTCAGAGGAAGGTTGATGATGACTATCAGGAACAATACCGCAAGCTTGGGGATAGTGTTGAAAGAGAGACAGTGAGGATGACTGCCCACAGTGGGGAGAACCTAATTCTGCGGGCCACAAGAAGGAAAGGAGTGGTCACCCGGTCTGCGGTGACCAAAGCTCTGAAACAACCGACAAAAAGGCCGGCAAAACAACCGTCAAAGAAAGGTACAAGTCTTCAGCCCTCTTTAAGTTCATCTTCTGTTGAGATTGATGTTGGGGATGACCAAGTTCAAACCAAAAACCCACATCAATCCACAGTGGGCACTGCGCATGCCCCCAGTGGGGTGCCCAGGCAGTTCACCACTCCGGAGGTGGCTGCCCACTATGAGTGCATTGCTACACAGAAACTGAAGTTAGAGAGGGGTTTCGATCCTGAGTTTGTTGAGGCCAACCCATTTGTTAAGAATAGGATTGTAGCGCAAGACTGGTCGATTTTGGCCGAAGCCAATCGACGCACGAATGCCTCGTTAGTGCGTGAATTTTACGCCGAGGCCTCTCAAGCAAAGGATCCCACTGTGGTAGTTCGGGGTAAGCAAGTAAGCTATACTCCAGGAGCGATTAACCGGGTATTAGGAAGAAGGAGCCCGGCTGTGTGTGAGTTTGCCCAGTTTTTAAAGAAAATGACCCCGACGGACGAGGATCTTGTCTTGCGCGAAATAGCAGTCGAGGGGAAGCCGTGGAATAAAGACGGCCAGAGAAGGTGACTAAACGCTAGCTCCCTCACTACCGAGGCCAGTGTTTGGTTCCAATTTCTCCGGGCCTCTGTGTCCCCAACATCGCACGATACCACATTGTCTATGAATAAATGTGCTTTGTTGTACTGCCTCCTCACTGGACGAAAGATCAACGTCGGAATTGTTATGCATGCGGCCATAGATCAAGCTCGGAACAGAAAGAAGGTAGTCTTGCCCCTTCCTTGCCTCGTTACGTTACTAATGATAGACGCAGGTGTACCCTCGGCGATGGAGGATAAGTGGTTTGACTCCACGAGCAACATCAGCGCACAAACCATCCGCAAGATGGGAAGGTACGTCGCCACTCCTCCAGCTGAACAAACAGAAGATATCCCCACAGTGGGGACTGTTCACCCCACTGTAACCATTGCTGAGGAGCATGTTGTGAGAACAACGCGTACACCACTCCATTCAACCGAGGCCGGATCATCAAGCAACCAAATGGGAGAGATTTTGGCAGCTTTGAAGAAGCTCACATACAGGATCGAGTTGCTGGAAAGTGAGCAGCGATATCAGAACCGGGCCACACAGAAATTTTGGATGTATACAAGAGAACGGGATGAGGTGACGGGCCTGATGATGAAAGAGGCCAACCCAATGCTAGCTGCTCAGCTCCCAGATTTTCCTGAGGATATTTGCCCAACCAATGCCAGTGATGACGAGTTTGAAGGGGATGACGCCGCCAGTTCACCAGAAGCCACCCAAACCCCGTGAATGGTTTGTTTTAAAACAATGGTTTCGCTCTTTTGCTCACCAAAAACAATTTTATTTTGTTTGGTTGATCTTTTTGTGCCTATGGCTAGGCATTGACACTATTTGCTGTTTTAACTTTTTAAATATCGATGCATGAAAATCCTACCGGTAGGTAGGTACTTTTGGGTACTAACGTATTGATTGTTTGAATGCTTGTTTGACCTCGTTTCCATTTCAAGGTACAACTTTCGGCTTCCGACTTAAAAGGTCACTTTTGTAAGTACAAATCTCAACTTGTCCCGTGAAATGATTTAGGCCATTTTTCGCATCTAAACACGACCCTTTTTGTACCCCAAACCACCACCTTTGTTCGTTATTTCTATGTCACAGTGGGGACACTGTGGGATCTTAAGTTTGAGGTGGGGAGTTCCAGAGTGACTTCCAGTTTCCTCACAGTGGGGACACTGTGAAGTCCATGTTTGAGGTGGGTAAACCGTACCCCCCTCCCAAAAAAAAAAAAAGAGAAAATACAAAAATACAAAAGAAAAACGGAGTGTCACTAACAAAATTGATGGTGTGCCTTTTCTGGACCATCAAAGTGCTCACTCCCAGAAAAAGATGGTGTGCCTATTCTGGACCATCAGAATACCCACCCTCACAAAAAATAGCCATACTCCTTATTCCCAAAATAAAGCCTGAAAGTGTACGTACTTATCATAGCAAAATACTAAACACCCACTTCTTGAAATAAAAATATCAAAGCGAGATCTTCGGTCCATGTTTGGAAATTTTTGCCAAAACCCTTGGGAAAAGATTCAAAGCCATAAACCCTTCAAACCCAAGAAAGCCCTATTGATCAAAAGGTAAACAAGGGAAAGGTTTCGTCAAACACAAAAGTGAAATTTTCAAGTTTGGAACCGAAGGAAGTATCGAAGGAAGGAGATCAACGCCCATTCAAGTCAAGAAATATGTAAGTCCCTCAAAGATCTTTTATGCATTGTGTTTCATTTTATTTCTTTCTTTTTATTACTTGGGGACAAGTAATGATTTAAGTTTGAGGTTGTGATAACTCTATTTTTAAAGTTATTATTTCCATTTATTTTCCACTTTATTTTGTCAATTTTAGCCATTTCACTTCTAAAAACCCCCATTCTTGGTATGATTTACGAAAACGAGCAAAAGGAGTGAACCATGGTCTTTAATAAATTATTTGGGGAAGTTTTGGGTGTTTTCTCGATTTTTCATCCGCAGTGACGTATACAGTGCCCACTCCGGTTCCTCACTCTTCGAGCTGATCAAAAAGAAATCAAAAAGAAACTTTTAGTTGGGATCTAATTTTCTGGAGGAGGAAGGTTCAATGACAGAGAAGCTGAGATTTGGCTGTTACAAGTGTTCCTCAAGGCTTCACATCATGATTGTACCTTTGTACTTGCAAAAGTTGACTTCTAATGGACCATTGGGTAAAAAGGGCTATACATGGAGGATTGAAGTTTTATCCTTTGAGCTGATTTCTGCATCTCCCTGCAGTCCTTGCACCTTGGAAAACCCTTTTTGTGTAAAGACCAACACCTCCTTCTTAGTATAAAAAGGGGTGTTGGGTCTCATTTATTCCATCCATCTATCTTGCAATATATCTAGCATTTTCTTTAAGTTGTAAGCTTTCATTTAATGCAGTAACTTAGCATTTAATTTCAGTAATTTATTTTCTGTTGTAGTTCGAAATACACAGTGCAGGGACGACTTCTCGTTCCCCACTGTGGGCAGTTAATTTAAATCACTTTTAGTTTTATTATGTGCAAATCTTCATCTCTTGCTTTCTTTACTTTGGGATGTAGGAAGGAGAAGTACCTGGATTTTATCAAAAATGCTTGAGTAATCTTTATACTTAGAATATTTGTTGTTTTGGTCTTTCATTCTCGATATTTACCCAAGGATGCGAACAAGCCGATCAATTGCAAGGATCTAAAGTCTAGTTCTTAACTTAGAAATGAGTAGAACGCAGTGACACGAGCTTGAATGATGCTAGGGGATTCGAAAGAATTCTTATGACACTTACGAAAGTGAGGTCGGCACAGTGAGCTAATCTCTGCCCACTGGAGTAGTAGGCAAGCTAATTTGTGTATTAAAAACACTTAGAGTATTTGTCTCTACACATTCCTTCGAGGCCTGAAAAGGTCCACTTAGAGATTACCATTGACAAAACAACAAGTACTAAGAGTATGGGATTTTTATCTAACGGTGTGAGTATTTTGTAACCGGGCTTTTCTAGCTAAAATATCCACCACAAATACGAGGATCACTCTAAGGACCGAGTATTTGAGATAAAATTTAGGGAAAATCCAACCTACATTCCTCCTTTTTAACATTTAGTAAATCGTTGCAAGAAAGCTATTTTACCAAACCAAACCAAAGTATTATTTTCCTCTCTAGTTGAAACTTGTAAAAGGAGCTCATGAGAACCGTATTGTCTTGATTGTCCAGTCTCTGTGGATTCGATTCTGGTATTTTACCAACTATTACTTGCTGTGACGATCATAGTGGACAGTGTACACTTGCACTTCCCACTGTGGACAGTTTGCAACCCACTGCGATTAAAACACATATTTCGCACGTACCAGATATTCTCTAGATGGGGTCCCACGGATGGCGCCAAACTGTTAATGCCAAAAAACACACAAAAGCACAACTTAAGGTTGATGTGGACTTTTAACAACTAAAGAAACGTATCTCAAGGACAAGCAACCCAATTGCAGGAAAAAGTAAATAAGACGAGAAATTTGGTGACGCGGAAAACCCCAGAATGAGGGAAAAAACCACGGTCGACCTGTGAGGGTCGACGGTGAACTATGATCGCCAAACAGGGGAGAAAGCCCTTTTGTAACAGGTGATTTGTGTACAACAGATTACAAAATAAATGTAAATATAAACTTAGTCGTGCGTAAATGACGTGTGTCGTGTGTTAAACGTGCGAAAAAAGACTGTTGTCGCGCGGTTCGAACTGCTGTCGTGCGAAGAAGCTTCAGCGATATTCGTTCGAATGCCTTGTGAATTACTGCGTTTCTGGTGTAGAATTGCTTAGAAAGTAGATGGAATAGAACGAGATAGCTTGGAGTAGATTTTCAGAACAGATCTGCATTTCGGTTGTAGCACAGGCCTTTAAATAGCTTTCGCTGGTCCTTAAAGGTGTCATTATGGTGCACTTTGTAACCGCTGTCGGGCTTTGAATGCCATTGATGACCTGATCGTTACTGACCGTTCGCACCATGAATTCTCGTAGACCTGCATTAATGAAGAAAAAAAAACGGGTTTGACTGTTAACGGTTAGTGTAATCGTACGACCGTCTTAAGTCCCATACGTCGGTCGTACGGAACGTACGATCAGCATGAAAATGTACGACCGAGCATACGTCTGCAAACATCTTATAAGACCTTATCTTAATACAAGAGTGGTCTTGTGGAAATGTTAATTGAGTTTTCTAGCGTCGGTCGTGAGGTGTGATTTTTTACCCAAACAACCGCCATTACTGATCTCTCCAACGGTTTCTCAAGCCTTAGCAGTGTGGTGAGTTCTCTGAAGACCAACTTCTCAGGTATACAAGGTGAGGTGAGCAGCCTTACCAAACAGGTCGCTGGCAATAATGACCTACTCACCAAGATCCTCCAAAGGTTGGACGCTCCCACTATCCCTCTATTTTATTTCTCTCATAATGACCAGGAAAAGATGGAGATGGCAGTGGAATTTATTCTTAAAAGTACACCTGCCATTTCTGGCCTTGAAGACAGAATGGCATTGGTGAAACAACATGTAGGGAACCCTGGCCAAGAAGACAGGGTCCCTGAAGTCCATACTGCTGCTGCTGTTGCCTCCCCCGCCAATTCAGCAGAAGAGGGGGAGAAGACAAACGAAGACCTTCCCCAGAATGTTGAGGGGGAGGAATTGAACGCTGAAGAAGACAACCCTTCAGAATATGAGAATCCTGAGGGAACCGTTGAAAGTCCCTCTCCATCTGAGGGGGAGCAAGGCGATCCCACTCCTCACTCTCCTTTGAACACTGCTGTTGAAATCCTTTCAGAGGATGAGGATGAGGAAAAGGATCAAGAAGATGTCGAGCTGAATGACGATGAACCATTATCCTCTCCAAAAGATGATGATGATGATGATGATGATGATGACGCGGATGACTACTTCTTTAATCCAGAAGTGATTAAGGCCCCAACTCTCAAAGGGGTATCTATAAACGAACCAGGGGAGGGGACCAGGGCAAAGTCTCTTGCAAAGAAAGCTTCTCAAGGGAAGCAAAAGGGACTTGCCGCTGAAGGTAATTTGACAAATTTGTTGAAAAAACCAACTTGTTAGGTATACTACATTTTTTCCCTATACTGCATCCCTTCTCTATCCCTTCTCAATCTCAACCCTTCTCCTTCTAAAACCCCTAAACACTTAGCTCTCTTGTTTCTCTATCTTTTTTCCTCAAATGATCTAACTCCATTGTTCATTTCGTTTCAGCTAGTCCTCTCCCCTGCATGAGGCTACCGTTGAAGCTCCTCTACAACAACAAATAATCTGAGCACTCAACGTTGAAGAACCAATAATTCGAGTCTCTGTTCTGGAAGAGACTGAAGCTCAAGCTGAAGAACCAATAATCCGAGTCTCTGATCTGGAAGAGACCTTCCTTGCCTCCTCAAAGGTCAAGAGAAGATGAACAAAGAAAGAAAGCAGTGATGATCCAAAAACTCGAAAGCCAGCGCTTGGTTCCTCCTCACCTCAAATGCTTATCATCCAGGGAAATTGCTGAAGCTCTGAAAGCTGAAGAAATCCTCGTTGAAAAACAGAAGGCTGAGCTTAGTGACAAAAACTATGCTCTTGAACTAGCCCAACGTTCAATGAAGGATCCACAACTGAAGAAGTTTCCCTTGGCTGTTCAGCATGAGCTGATGAAAGAGGCCAATAAGAAAAATTAGGAAAAGGTCAAGGTCAGTGACTCTACATTGGCCTGGTGTAAGAAAAAGTGCCACTACAGAAGCCTGTCATCAAGAATAAGCTCTGTTAATGTAAGAGGGAAAATAGTCAAGAAGGAACCGATTGTCGATGTTCAGATAATCAAAGAAAATGGCGACAAAAGAACCTGCTACATGTCAACCCTGGATAAGCTCGGGTTCAGCGAATGGTTGGAAATGAGAATCGCAATTCAGCGATCCCACTCGTCCTTCAAGCCCTGTGTCGAACAAGCCATAAATAGGCGGATCGAAGTTAAATGAAAATTTTCAATGAAAGTACTTTACTCCATCAGTACTAAAGAAAAGATCCCTGAAAAACAGTAAATAGGACAAGTATTTTATGAGTCCCTTTTATCCTTATGTTTTTAACTTAGCAATTTTCTTTTATTGCTATGTCATCATCAAATATGGGGAGATTGTTGATCCAAACCCTAAGTGATTTGCTAATGACCCTGAGAAACACTTAGTGAAAATTGTAAGTAAACAATATGTATTAGAGTTTCACCATCTAAGAATATATACTAAGTCTGTTTAGTATCGCTGATGGGAAACTACTTTCTTTATTATATGGTTCATCGATACATGTAAATCAGTGAGCCCTGAGTCTGTTCAGTCTCACTGATGATCGCTGAATACATTCATCTGTAGTTGTTTGCTTATGATCCCCGAAGACAAGATTCGTGACAACTATGTTCAAACGCTGAAATCGAAGATCAAGCTGAAGAACAAGTGACTAAGTCTACTAGTGACCTGATGCGGACATCAACGAAGAAAAGACTTATCCATCTCACACGAAGTTTCAAGTAGAAGACTTCAGTGAACGCAGAACTTTATCACTCGCTGATAAAGATTCATTCAGCGAGCGCTGATCATGAAGCCTATTCTACATGTTACTTTTGTCTTATCTCCTTGCACGCCCCCGTACGATTTTTTCAGAACGGACATCCCTTTTGTCCAGGATCGTACAAACCACTTTGCAACTACACTGTTCGTCATGCGGCCACTAGGATGTTTTCTAAAATCAAATCATGCAACCAACCAGAGGCTGCCACGTGTAAAGGTATACTAACTTGCATTTAATGCATGCAGTATATAAAGGAAACCCTCCTTCATTTTTGAAGTGCTCGACTTCTTCCATCGATGAACTACTTAGTGTTAGAAAACTATCCTTAGTTTTCTTATCTTCTTTCTCTCTAAATTTCTAGTGCAAGAATTATGTGTGATTCTCATAGTTTGTTTAGATTAGGTTTTTAAGTTGATCTTATTCCGCAACAAATTGTAAAATGTTTGATATATATCAATAAACAATTTAGAAAGATAAAAATTTATGTTTGTATTCGACCCCCCCTTCTACAAACTTGTATAATCATTCGGAACCAATATTATTTTATCTGGAGTTTGCATGTTTGTTATATGTGACATGAAATGATTTTATTCACGCAAACCATGAACTCACTGAGCTTTATAAGCTGACTATAGTATGCATCTCAGGGACAGAAGGTTTCAGGTTGGACAAGAGAAAAGGCACACATAGAGACTTATCTAGCCCGGTTAAGTTTAAATTTATGTTTAAACATCTATGATAGATAAATTTGTAACGCAATCCGGTATGGGACGGGTTAGCATTAAGTTACATATTTATTACTTTAACGTCTTTCGCTGTAAACGGTCTAAAGTTTTAATTTAGCCGGAATTTTGGAGTATTTTTGGAGAATTTGTTTAAGATTACGTAACACTTCTAATGTTAAAATATGGGTGTTAGAAGTTGGTATCAGAGCAGTAGTTCAAGACAAATAGGTTATGTTTTTTTCCTAAACTTGAACAGTTATGTGTAAGAATAATGTCTGAGTTTTAAACACAACACAACATAAGAACAACATAACATTGTGAGAATTTTGCAGAAGGTTGGAATGTAGTTATAAATGATCAAAGTTATATATCTTAGAGATGATTGGTGCACGTAGGTTGCTGAGGAGTAAACCGTGTAGAGCATGGCAAGACAACTAGTATGGGCTTAGGCCCGAGAGTAAGACATGTAATGTTTAGATTTATCAATGTTAAAGAAAAATCTAACTTAATCGCAGTCTCCTTAGTTAGAACTTGAAATGTTTTATATATTTGTTTACACTTGAAAATTCCAGTTTTTGATAGCTTTTAGATATGTATGATTAGTTGAGGTTGTGTGTGAAAGGCTATATACCGGGGTACCGGTGGTTCAGGTAGGACGGTGTAAAATGCATTAAGGGTACATGTACTGGGAGGGTGCCTTTGTATACATGTCTATTTAGTTCAGTTATGTAATATGTACATACTGTGGTGAGTGTACATGTTTGGTTCAGATGGATAGATGACCCTTACACTACGCCAAGAGAGTCAATATCTCGAAAGTGTCTAGCCCTGTATTTTGTTTAAATACATATTGCTTAGAGTTGTTAGACACTAGATTCATTATTTCAGACCGATTTAAATGTTACATGCTTTGAAGTAACGTTTACCCATATAATTTTTTTAGTTTAAAATCATGGCCTTCTAGCGATGTCAACTAGGCCGATAAACGTGACAGTAGCGTTATGAACATAGTGAGCATAATGTGTGAACCACACTTAAAGAAGTTGTTATTGTCGTTATTTACAATGTGCTAAGTTGTTCAAAAAATAAGGCTAAGCATGTATAACAACAAAAATGGGTCCCACAACTATTAAAGAAAGAATGTTGTAAGAAAATTAATGTTACATGAGTTGCAAATGCAAAGTTTCAAGTTTTCTTAGTGACGTAGTTGACAAGAGGACATCAAGGTAAAAGGCAACAAACTTAGAGGTTGTGTTAGATTTAAAGCAACTAATATTAGTAATCGAAATAGAATTTTATTTTGGTTACTAGATTATTGTTAAGGATTCATTCAAGATTCTCTAAATTGTAGCTTTTAGTGTCAACATTGACACATAAGGACAATAAATTAGATTGAGGTCAGAAATTTCAGGTCTTTCAGTTTTTTAAAGCAAGGAAGGTTATGTATCAATTTGATGGTTGCCATAAGTACTAGAAAGCCTTGTAGTTTTAAGTGATACCTCAAAGTTCGAGTTAGACTTAGTATTGATGCAACGAGGCAAGTTCATGTGCATAAAGTGCAATAGTCAAACATGTTACCAATATGAGTAAAGTAACGACATGAGTATATTAGAAATACATGGTGCATGAAAAGTTATGCTAATTAGCAACATAGATTGTCGGAGTTCATTCCAAATACATAATAATGTTAAAGACTCACTTTGAAAGGGGATAGTCATATATGGCAAGTAAGTTAAATAAAGTCCAAAGTATGTTGGAACGAGAAATTAGTTGCAAGAGTTGATAGAGTAACCTATTAGCCAAGTTGGCCAACAGAGTTGCAAGTAATATATCTGTTGGTTCCCAGATACACTTAATCAAGATTAACAATCTATTAGTGGAGTTTAGAGTTTGATGCGGAAGCGTATTAAACTAACAGATATGTTTGATAGATATTAGAACGCACATATATAAAGAAAACAGTAAAGAATGAAAAGGATTTCTTGAACAGTTACTGTTATTCAATATATAATAACAACACGAAGAACAGATTAAGAACTGTTGGTGTGTGTGAGAATATAACACTCAGATATTTGACGATAAAGCTTGAGAGTATTAGTGATTCCTTGTGTATTCGTCTCTAGGAAGATCTCAACATGAGACTTCCTTTTATACTACTCTTAGAAGACTATGAAGTAGGTCACTGTTCCTTTTACGACATGAATAGTAAACTGGATGGTGTGAACAGTGGACTGGATGGTGTGAGCAGTTGATTGAGCCATGCGCATTTAATGGAGCAGATGTACTTTTGGTAAATGCATTAAATGGCGCAGACGTCTATTTTGTACCTTGCCCTATTGAGTCCACTCAGAGCTTGACACGTGTTTTGATAGTACTTTTTCATGCAAGTTGATGAACGTATTCAGTAATATCTTCCAAGTCTTCATTGAGGACCACAGAGGCTCTGTAATGAATTACAGAGGTTCTGTGGTCTGGTCCTCTGTGGAGCAGTCTTCGCCGGATTCCGAGTCTTTGATCTTCTTTGTGCGTATGACAGAGCTTCTGTAGGAAGCCTCTGCTGCTTCTGTAGCTTCTTGACCTTGATTTCTCGGTAATGTCGGCAGAGCCTCTGTAAGAGGCTTTCTTCACTTAGCCTATTTTTCACTACTTCTAAATACTTCTATGATTAGGAAGATTGAAGCTAACAATCTCCCCCTAAGTAGTGAAAAATAAAAAATTTGAACTTGAGTTAAGTTTGGCTAAGTTAGATAAGACAGAGGTTAAACAATACCTCGAAATTTCTTTCATTTAGAAATATGCCAGAGGCATTTTACATTTGAGTACAATGAAAGATAAAACTTTGTTTGCAGAGATTGGAGGTCTGAGAATCAGATTTTGGCATCTTTGAAATCGTTGTAGCTTCTGTTGTCTCTGCCGACTTTTCTGATCTCTTTGTAGAATCTGATGCAGAGTTCTCTTAGGCGGATTGTTGAGTCTATTTCTCTGATGAAAGTCTCTGCATCATCTCTATCCATTTTCTCTGTACCTCTGTATTTTACAAGGCTTGCTCTGAATTTGCTCAGAGTACTGGTTGCGTACTTCTGACAATCCATGAGTACAAAAAGTTTAACCTGGTGTTGTGGGTTTTGAAATACTAACCCAAATCTTGGTTCTCTGATGATTGAGTTGGGCACAGCGTCTGGTGGGCAGCGATCTTCTGGTGGTCGTAGATCTAGATGTTTGAGACCAAGATCCTTTCCCAGCTGAAAATCTATCATGCTGTATACAAGAAGCTTTTCCCTCATCGCTTTTCTCAACACTTGATAGGCTCTCGTATTAGGCTCTGTGTTGTAGTTGTCTTTTGTCCATTGCAGAAGGTCAGGTAGATCGTAAGGATTGATGTTTGTTAAGTCAGCATCAGCGAAGGTAGATTCTGAATTGTTCTCTCTTATGACTTTGTAAAGATTGTACCTGACCCTTGGATAGGTTCTTGTGAAGGAGAATCTGCAGAAGATTATCTTTTTGATTTTGTGAATTGAGAAGACATCTGCTTTGGCTCTTGGCTTTGTTCTTGTGAAGATGTTCTCAAATTCTTCTCTGATCCTTGGATCTGTCACATGATCTACTGGATGATTTGTCTGATAGGATTGTTTGTAGAGGTATTTGTATACCACTTCTTCCATCTCTTCATGTGTTGGACCAGGTCGTGGAATTTGTCTTCTGAGACTCTCCATCTGTTGAACAACTTCTGCAGCTCTACCAGCTAGAGGAATTTCTGACAGAGGCTTCAATCCATGTGCCCAGTCAACTTCTTCGGGTTTTGGGGTTTGAAAGGCGTCAAACGCACTCTTCATTAGTTTTTCTGTTGGCTTTGGCAATGTTTTCTTCTTCTTTGGCTCTTCTGTCAGTATCCCTTTGCCCTTATCTTTTGCTATTGTCGTGGCAGAACCTGTTGCTTCTGTGGGTTTTGAGGTTGGCACTTCTGTTGGTTTGATAGAGGTTGCCTCTGTGGATTTTGACGATTGTGATTTAGAGGACTTTTGTGGCGATGGTTCTGTTGGCTTGACTTGCTCTGTAACCTCTGTTGGAGGTTGTTTGATGACTTCTTCTGCGAGCTCAGTTTCTGTTGATGAAGTGTTGTCATTGAATCTTCTTGCCATTCTGAAAGCTAAAGTGAACCTGTGCCTTTCTTCTTCTCTCTTCACCATACGATCACTCATTGTTGTGTGCATCCTTTTCAGAATGTCAGAAGCAGAGGTCGTTGCCCTTTTTGGTTTGGTGGCAATCGGTCTTCTGGGTATGGTTTGGGGTGTTTCCACAGAGGTGGGTGTTTTCTCTGTGGTTGGTTCATCTGTTTCTTCCAAAATGATTACCTCAGGGGCGGTTGTTGCCTCTGTGGCTTGCTGTTCTGCTTCTGGAGTTTTGGTTTCGCCAGGAGATGATTCCACAGAGATGGGTGTTGTCTCTGTGGTCTTTTGGGTTTGTTGTTGTCGGGTCTGTTCTGGAGGTGCTTGACTCAGAGGTTCTGCGGCTATTGGTGGACCTGTAAGTCCTCTGCTTGCAGTTTTCTCTGTATTTTTCTCCCCCTCAGGATGATCTGATGGACCAGGATGGTCATCATCATCAGAGTCATCCTGACCCTTGTCTGATGTACCCTCTGCTCTGCAGGAAGCATCGGGTTTCTTTGGCATTGTGGCTCCAGCAGCGATCAGTTTCGCGCAGACATCATCACAGAGGCCAAGAAGAGTTGCTAGCTCTGCCTCTGTTTTGAATCTCATCCTTCCTACACTTTCTCTGAAATCTTTGACGAAGTTAGCATTGGCAGTGGTGAAGGAAAGGATGACTTCTGTCACTTGATTAATCACGTTCTGCCCAAGCTCTGTCAGCTGTGCTCTTGTCATGTAGTCTTTGGGTTGCATCAGCATGGTATTTCGCATGGCTTCTTCTTGAACTTTTTGTAGGGCCTTCTGTAGATCTGCAGGAGTGATGCCCGTTGACACTGAAGTCTGTCTGTTCAATTGATCAAGGAATTTGTTGATTGAGTTCTCAATCGAAGGAGTAGTTGTTGCGGCAGAAGTGGTGGATGCAGTAGCAGTAGACTTCATCTGTGAGATGGCAGTTTTCCCCTCTGTGGACAGGTTGTCCATTTTGGTGTTTAGGTTTAGAAGTGCCAGTGATGTTGTCTCTGCAAAAGATTTGAAAGAGCTTTGCAACTCTTTCAAGGTTTGGTTCACAGAGGTTTCAAGGATTTGGAACTCATCCCTTGTAACTTGTGTTCCGGTGGTAACCTCTGGAGGAACACATTCGTCTCCAGAGTGAATCCCTGTTCCTGGGATACCTTCTTTCATTCCTGTTTGTACGTTGAGAATGGAAGGATTTCCTTCTGATCCTTGAGAAGAAACATGAGCTTCAATCCCTACAGAAGTTCTGAGAAGAACATTGTCCAAATCCACTCCAGAGGTGGGTATTGGAATATCCTTCTGTTGACTAGGAGACTTGTCTAGAGTCTCTTTGTCTTTGTGCTCTCTACTTCTCTCTGAAAGAAGTGTGGGTCTTAACAAGTGCGTGGCAGAGGAAACAAATTCCTCTGTTGGGCGTTCTTCTGTGATCTGGGGCAATTGATCACGAACTATAGGTGAGTCTCTTTGAGGAGACTCCCTAGGAATGGATTCCCCGGTTTCTGTGGGCACAGAGGTTGAAAGAGTAACCTCTGGCTGGATGGGTTGGGGTAGGTTCGAGCTGTGCTGCTCTTTTTCAATGACACCTTCTGCAGCTAGACCTGCGGTGTCAGAAATGTGGGTTGCACTGGGAGTTGGTTTTGGTTGTGTGCCTCTATTTATCCAGGCATCTTTTCTTGCTTCTTCCCTAAGTTCTGTGGAAGTTCCTTTCTCTGGTCGTAATTGGTCATACACTTGATGAGATTCAAATAATCTCATGACATGTGGATGATAAAGACCCTTACGTATCCAGACAGCTTCCTCTTCATCTGAATCTGTCTCTAAGATCTCTATTTCTGTCTCCGTTGTTGCTAATCCCTCTTTTTGTACAACTTCGGCCCCTTTTTCTTTCTCTTCTTCCATCATGTTCTCAAAAGCCTCTGTAATTTCACCTCTGTTTAATTCAGCTTCAGTTTGTTCTATTTCTTCTGAAGCTGGGTTTGGACTTCTTCTGTGGACATCCAATCCTTGAATGAAAGGGTTTTGTAAAATAACAGGGGTTTCGGCTGGTTGATTTCTGGGTGTTGTGTCATCTTCTTGCAGATGTGTGTCGATGCCCGAAATGAAGAAATCTTCTTCTGGAGAGTGGTGGTCGAGAGGTTGTGCCGTCTACCCTGCTGTATTTAGGGTGTTGGCAATTTCAGGGTTCTGTAAGAAGTCGTTCAGGTCTCCTTGGTGAGCAAATCTATCTGGAGATTGATAGGGTGATTGATACCTTTCTGTAGCCATTTCTTCTTCTGCAACTTCTTCTTCAGCAGTTTCCTCTTCTGCAATGGTTACCAACTTTGTAAGTGATTTACCATGCCTCTTTTTGGTTTTCCTCCTCTTAGGATTTGGTGCCCCTTCTTCTGTTGATTTTGATCTTTTCTTCTTCATTTTTGGAGAGGAGGGAGGAGCAGAGGAGCCAATTTATGTGGCATGAGGAGGTGAGGGTTGATCTTCTGCAGCGCTTGTGGAGGTGCCTTCTGCAGTTTTCCTCTTCTTAGCTTTTGGAGTAAATGCAGAGGTTTTGATGAAGACTTCTTTCCCATTAGTTCTGCACGTTTGGCTATAAAGCTGAGTTGAATAGCCATGTGCTTTGATAACTTAAGATCCTTTTCTTTTTGAGTGGAAAGAGGTTTTGCTATCATTGTTCCTAGGGGGACACCTAAACGCGGGGGTGTCATAGGACTCGGTTTAGGAGTTCTATGATCGCGTATATACTCTTTCTTAAGGGATTTATTCGATGCGTATTGCAGAAGCTTCTTTGACAGAGGTCTGCAGTGTGAGTAGCCATCAGCATGATCAGTGGGGGTATTCTTGTTCATCGGGAACTGTTTGGGAGTTGGCCCTTCCATTGGCCAATTTTGGATTAGCAGCAGAGGTTCGAACAGTACTCCTAGTATTCTTTGGAATTGTAGAGGTGGTAGAAAGTTGGGATCGTTCTCTTTGACCCTTTTCGAGTTGTTCTTTCTGTCGATGGTGTTTATGATCTCTTGCATCATTATGGTCGCATAATCTAGTGGAAGATCATAGTAAACCCCATACATGATGCTCAAGATTTGATGTGAGCTCTGGTCAATACTGCCTATCTTTCCTGTCAGGCATCTGTTAAGAATCGAGAACAAAGTGTTCCACAGAGGTGGTAATCGGCCTCTGCGGAAGTCATTTCTCTTCCGTAGTTGGGTGTTGTACCCAAGCATTTCTACGAATCGACAGAGCTCTTCGTCTGTTGGTTGCTCTGCATAACTCTTCAATCCCAGAAGACCCCTTGTTGGTAGGTTGAATTCAAGTGAGAACATTGTTCTGTTGAACTTGATTTCAAGATGCTCAGATTTATCAGGTCTTGAAATGTACCATTTGATAAGAGAATCGTCTTTATCAAATCGACAGCTTTGCCAAAATTGGTTCAAATAGCGGACTGGAATTTTGTTCGGGGTTCTTGATAGTAGAGGGAAGAGGACATGATTCTCCATGATGTTCAGAAGTATGGCATGGGCTTCGCCGAAAGTAGTGGGTGAGGGGACCAAATAGCAGTTGTTGGATTTGATAGGAAGAATGGCTTCGAAATGATCCTTTGCTATAAAGTTTTGCAAGTGAGTCGTCGGAGCAAAGTCTGCTGAGTCCCCGGAATCTTGTTGTTCAATATTTCTTGCAAGGCTGGGGTTTTCAGAATGTTCTGAATGTGCAGGGGAGTGTTCCGGTGAGTTCGCCGGAGAGAGTTCAGAGGATGTAGCTCGAGAAGATGAAGCCATTTGATTTTAAGAATAAGATTTTTGCAAGCTTTTTGCAGGGTTTCGCCGGAGAAGAAGATGAGAGTTTGTAAAAGGTTTTATGTGAGGGTAAGC
The DNA here is from genome assembly GCA_033807775.1 of Saussurea involucrata. NCBI lineage: Eukaryota > Viridiplantae > Streptophyta > Magnoliopsida > Asterales > Asteraceae > Saussurea > Saussurea involucrata. Next base: position 50,422,503 of record CM066324.1, read on the forward strand.
TTTGTTTTTATAGGATGGTAAAATGGTAGAATTCGAAAGAGTAAAATATATGGCAATGGATTAAAGTTTGGAATCCGCACTCGAGTTTGAGCGGCGGGTTCAACTTTCCAAATAAAAAACGTTCCATGTACGCCCAATGAAAATGGGACACGTAGGCCTTGTCAGAATATGACAGGACGTCGTGCGCGGCCCATTAATGCTAGGCGCGTGAGGTTGATTTTAGCCATATTAGTTTCACTCGCAGTAAAAGTAACCGTTATTACTACAGAGATGCCCAAGTAATCAGATTGACAGAGCTTCTGTAGTTTACAGAGGCTCTGTGATCTTGAAAATCTTTGATTATTTTTACCCCTTTTTCATCTCTCATTGTTATCATGACTTCTGTGGGGTTCTTCTTTAACCAAAACATTTGTAAAGGCATTGGAGAGGATAAAATCGGATTTTTGTGAAGAAATTTGCTTCGCAGAGGTTTTGTGGCTCTGTTGGAACTTGCAGAAGTTCTGTGAGGGCCAGCAGAAGCTCTATGAGAGAAAAAATCTCATCAAATAAATTTTATTAGTATTTTTGATCATCCAATTTTTGATTTGGTTTAAGAGATGTTTTTCGGACATATTTGAAAGTTTGTGTCCGAGAAAACTGTTAAAAAAAACGGTTTGTTCGAGAAGGTCATGGTCTGCGTTTTCGGTTTCCGAGATAACATTCCAAAAGATCGACAGAAGGTTAATTTGTGATCACAGAGCATATTTCCTGCAGAAGCTCTGTTGAGCTCAGCAGAAGCTCTATGACCTTAAATTTCTCCTAATTCGAATTTTGTGAAACTTTTTGAGCTTTTGATTTTTGAAATGTTATTCACAGTATATTTAGGACATATTTGACAATTCTTGTCCTAGAAAATTGTTTTCCAAAAACCTTTTGTGCGAGAGACATACCTTTTGGTTCTTCTTTTCTCGGCAGTGATATCTGACTTCTGTCGATATGGAGTCATCGACATTTTTCTTTGGCTTTCCCTTGAAAGTTTTATCTCTTTAGATCATTTCAGGGTTCCCTTCTGCTCCCCCTTGATCTAATCACCTCTGTAGATCAAGTAATTTCGTTTTGCTCCCCTTTGACCTATGCTTGGATCAAAGAATGATAAGTTTTGCATAGAACATAGGTCATGGTCTTTCAGAGGTTCTGTAGGGGTCGTCAGAGGTTCTGAGTTGACTTACAGAAGCTCTGTGTTTTTAAGAACTATTTAAGGTTTTAAGAATTTACATACAGAAGTAGAATCAATCAAAGCAATAAATTAAGCAGTGTATTTACTTGTTATTTACAGAAGATAAAGCTATACTTACAGAGGATTTTCATACCATGTTAATCATTCCTAACTTACCCACCAAGAAGTTGAATCTTTTCTCGTCTAATGCTTTGGTGAATAAGTCAGCGAGTTGATATTCTGTGGGCACGAAATGCATTTCGATTGTACCGTATTCAACATGATGTTTCAAGAAATGATACCTTATATCGATATGCTTGGTTTTTGAGTGTTGCACAGGGTTGGCAGAGATAGCAATAGCACTTTTGGAATCACAGAAGATGGGTATTTTGAACAGAATGTGGCCGTAGTCTTTTAGCTGAGTCTTCATCCATAGAACCTGAGAACAACAGCTAGCGGCAGCAACGTATTCAGCTTCTGCAGTGGATATGGAGACACAATTCTGCTTCTTGGAGGTCCAACTGACTAGTTTACCACCTAGGAATTGACAACTCCCAGAGGTACTCTTTCTGTCGAGCATGCATCCTCCATAGTCTGAATCTGTATAAGCTTTAAGACTAAAACCAGAGTTCTGTGGATACCAGAGACCAAGATTGTTGGTCCCCTTCAGGTATCTCAAGATTCTTTTTACAGCATCATAATGTGATTTCTTTGGATTAGATTGATAACGTGCACAAAGACATGTGGCATGCATAATGTCAGGTCTGCTTGCTGTTAAGTATAACAGAGATCCAATCATGCCTCTGTAGAGAGTACATTCTACAGAAATACCATTTGGATCTAAGAACAACTTATTTCCAGTGGCCATTGGAGTCTTCATTGCAGAGGTATCAGAGAGATTATATTTTAAAAGTATGTCAGAGACATATTTGGCTTGATTTATAAAAATTCCCTCTGAAGATTGTTTGACTTGAAGTCCGAGGACGAATGTTAATTCTCCCATCATACTCATTTCAAACTCACTCTACATGAGTTTTTCAAAAAAATTGCACTCTTCTGAATTTGTAGACCCAAAAATTATGTCATCTACGTATATTTGTACAAGCATTATCTCACTATTTTTGCGTTTATAGAATAAGGTAGTATCTGTTGTACCTCTGTTGTAGCCATTGACTAGAAGGAAGGTAGAAAGTCGTTCGTACCATGCTCTTGGAGCCTGTTTCAGTCCGTATAGAGCCTTTTCAAGGTAGTATACATGCCTTGGAAACTTTGAGCTTTCAAAACCTGGTGGCTGATTTACGTAAACCTCTTCTTGGATTTCACCGTTTAGAAAAGCTGATTTTACGTCCATCTGATAGACTTTAAAACCTCTGTGGGCTACGAAGGCTAAGAATATTCTTATTGCTTCGAGACGTGCGACAAGGGCAAAAGTCTCATCGTAGTCTATGCCTTCTTCTTGTCTATATCCTTTTGCTACTAATCTTGCTTTGTTTCTGACGACCACTCCATCTTCATCCTTCTTGTTTCTGTAGACCCATTTAGTCCCAATGGCCTGTTTCCCTCTTGGCAGAGGTACTAAAGTCCATACTCTGTTACGCTCAAATTGCAGAAGTTCTTCTTGCATGGCGTCTACCCAGTTTGGGTCATCTAGGGCTTCAGAAATCTTCTTTTGTTCTATAACACTAATAAAATTTGTAAAGAAACAAAAATTAGCAGTGGCATACCTTGTTTTTACTGAGTCAGAAGGTTCTCCAATTATTTGGCTTGGAGGATGGCTTTTTGTCCACTGAGTTGTGCGTGGAAGATGATCATCAATGTCACCAAAACTTTCTTCAGAGGCTTATTGTGTTTCTTCTTGTGCAACCTCTGATGTTCGTCGTGCCTTGGTAGTTGATTCTACCGTTTGTGGAATGATTGGTACGAGTGGTGATGGAGTTTGTTCCTCTGAGGATGTATAGTCTTGGTCCTCGATCTCCTCTGTAATTGGTTCTTCTGTGGTTTGTGCAGCTTCTGTGGTCGTTTTTCTTGATGTTTCATCTTCTGCACTTTCTTCTGCTTCGGCAATTGCATCTGTAGTATTTATAGAAGAAGATGAAGCATTATTTGGACCAGTTAGAGTCATACCTGTAGGATTTTGTCCGACAGAGGATGGTTCTTCAGAAACTCTGATGGTTCCGACAGAAGGATCAATGTCATTGTGGAACATCTCCAAAAATAGAAGATTCAAATCTTCTTTTGTTCTTGAGATGTCAGAGAATTTCCCTTTAATTCCGAGTTCTGAACTTATTTGCTCAGAAGTCATTTGGAATGAATCATCAAAAGAAACATTGATGCTTTCTACAATCTTGTGAGACTTTGTAAGGAATGTTCTGTAGGCTTTGGAAGTGGCAGAGTATCCAATGAATTTGCCTTCATCTGCTTTTACATCAAACTTTCCTCTTGAATCTCTGTCGTTTAAAACGAAGCATTTGCATCCGAATACATGGAAAATTTTGATGTTTGGCCGCCGTTTGTTAAGCAATTCGTAAGGCGTCTTGAGGTGTCTTTTCACAATGGTTGATCGATTTTGAGTATAACACGCAGTAGAAATTGCTTCTGCCCAAAAGTTCATTGATAATCCGCATGCTGACATCATAGTTCTTGCAGCTTCCATAAGTGTTCGATTCTTTCTTTCGACAACACCGTTCTGTTGTGGAGTGCGAGCTGCAGAGAAGTTCTGTGAAATTCCTTCTGTTGAAAGATAAGTTTCAATGACACAGTTTTTGAATTCTGTGCCGTTGTCACTTCTTAACTTCTGTATTTTGCAGTCATAAAGAACTTGGATTCTTTTCATTAGATTTATCAATATAATTGGAACATCTGATTTCTTTCTGATAAATTCAACCCATGTGAAACGTGAATACTCATCAACTAAGACAAGTATATATTTCTTGCCACCTAGGCTCTGTATTGCAATGGGACCGCAGAGGTCGACATGAAGCATGTACAGAGACCTGGTGCAAGACACATCTGTTTTGCCTTTGTGGGAAGCTCTTTTGAGTTTTCCCATCTCACAGGCAGAACATAAATGATCCTTATTGAATTTAACATTTGGCAAACCTTTAACTAGATCAAGTTTTACCAGTTTTTCCAATGTGTGAAAATTCAAGTGACAGAACCTGTTGTGCCATAACCAGGCTTCTTCACTTTTGCAGGCAACAAGGCAAACTTTGTCCTTGTTCTTTGAGTTGAAGTTCATTAGATATAGATCACCTATTCTTTCAGCTCGCAGAAGTTCCATACTTGTTTCTTCACTTTGTAGAGAGCAGAAAGTTCTTTTGAACAACACATTGAATCATGTATCACAAAGTTGACTTACACTGAGTAGGTTGTGCTTAAGGCCATCCACATATGCAACTTTGTATACAGAAACGTCTTCTTTCCTTATGACTCCATAGCCTTTTATGTGTCCTTTCTTGTTGTCTCCAAAAGTCACAGATCCACCATCTTGTGTTTCTTTGTTTGTGGATAGTGCACTTCTGTCAACAGTCATGTGCCTTGAGCATCCAGAGTCTAGATACCAGATTGGCACATACTTCTTCTGCAGGACAATCACAGAGATTTAGGTACCCATATCCATATGGGTCCAATATTGTTAGAGTTTTTCAAGTTTGCCTTGGCATTCTTGAAATACATTTTGTTCTCTGCAGAAGAGTCAGATTGTTTCTTTGTGGGATTTGACTTTTGAATTGTCGTAGAGAGTAAACAGACTTGACTTGAAAAATGATTATTAAGTTTAGACATAAGATCAAAGCAATGACAGTATTGAATATGAGATGTAATTTTCTTGAACTTTTCATTGAACTTTTTAAACTCAGCCACAGAGGCATTACATTCTTTCTTTACATTAGATTTCCTATTACTAGAAGATCTATGAATACTCGAATGTTGTTTGCAAAAGCTCTGTTTAGGACCTGCCTTCTGTGGGTTGCTTCTGTGGTGAACTTCTTTCATCACTGTCACAGAAGAAAAAGATTTATTAACCTTGGGTTTTGAAAATCTGGAACTTATAGGATCAATAGAGGTCTTCTGTAACTTTTTAAGCTCAGCAGAGGTTTTGATATGTAGATTCAAATTTAGAAAATCTTGGCAGATTGGAATCTCTGTGAGTTTCACTTTTGTAGAAATAGTTCTGTGAGGAACTTCAGAGGAGAATTTGACATCCTCTGTGTCACAGTGAATTATCCCTGATTTGAAATCAGTCTCTGAGTTGTCAGAGGATGAATCGTCCTCGTATACAGAGGTTGAGTCAATTCTTTCAATAGAGGCTGGATTTTCTGAGCATGTATCGTACGAGCTTTCTTCCTCTGTAGAATAGTTTTCATAGATTGCAGAGGTTTCTAATAAGATTTCTTCAGTGAGAGTTTTATCTATAGAAGATGTACAGAAATTTTCTAAAACGCTTGATTTCCATATTTCCAAAATTTCTTTTTCAATTAAATTTTTAAAGTTTTCTTCTGAAAAAATGGGTTTAAACTCAGGAGCTTCTGCTGATAATTTCTTTTCAACGTTTATCAAACAGACAAAAGCAACCTGTGTTTGGGTCTCTGGTTTACCAAACTTGAAGATACCAATCTGATCTTGTGTTTTCAGATATTTCTTTGGTTTGATACCTCTATTGACAGAGGTTGAGGATGATGAGTCTGTGTTTTCAAACCACACGTTAATCATCTTCTTATGTTTCTTCAAGTAAGGATCCACAGAGATTTTCGCCCTTTTGCTTACAGAGATTAGATTTGGAAAATCTGGTTTGTTCGTTTTTCCAATCACAAATAAAGAGGACAGAGGTTTGTTTCTTTTGCCTTCAACACCTAGGGTGATATCATCATACCCTATACCTCGTCTCCCTATTTGTGAGTTTACTTTTTCATAAACTTTCTGTGCATCTTTATAGTTTTTAAGCAAAACTTCTCTTCTGAGTAAATCTTGCCATAATACCTCTCTTTCTCTTTGAAAGTATTCTTTAAGAGCTCTTATGTCAGTAGTTTCGCTCCTTGAAACTGAAAGTTCTTTTGTTTTATCTTTTAAAGTATTGGTTAATTCATAAATTTGTTTTTTTAAAGGATCTAGAGTTTTGTTCCAATTCTTTTCTATTCTCTCTTTTTCCTCAAAAATCTTTGCTTTTTCTTGAGTGAGAAGCCGTACTTCTCTCTCATTGAAAGTGAGTCTTTTCTGAATACTTTGATTTATCTCTTTCAGTTCAATTAATTCAATGTTAATTCTAAGTGTATTATCATCTACAGAGGTAATACAAGAGTTGGAATTTGAAGTAGATACCTCAGAGTCAGTGCAGGAGTCGACTTCTGCCATGCCACAGAAGAGGGCATTGGCGGTATGTTCATCGTCAGAAGTAGAGTCTGACTGGAAGTCTTCTGTGTTCTCCTCAGAATGTCCTTTTGCCATTAAGGATTTTTGAGCATAATATTCGGTTTTCTTTTTGTAGAAAGCAGAGTCCCTCTGTGGGCGATTTGATCTGCTTCTGCATTCATTCGCAAAATGGCCTGGTTTTCCGCAGTTAAAACACCCTTGAGGAGTGTTTCCTGTTCGATCATTGGACTTCTGTAGGTCTCCGCCTTTCTCTGATCTACATTCATTTGCATAGTGACCAGGTTTGCCGCACTTGTAGCATTCTTGCTATCTGTGGCTTACCGAGTCATCTGACCTCTGTCGGTCATTCCCTCTGTAATTTCTATCGCTTGACCTCTGTCGGCCACTTGATTCTTCTCCTCTTCTGTCATCTCTTCTGTTGTCTCTTCTGAACTCTTTTGTCAATAGAGCTAAAGATTTAGATAGTGACGCAAGAGTTATTTCCTTTTCTGCTTGCTCTTCTTCTTCACTGTCAATTATCACCATCTTCTTCTTCTCCTTCTTCTTCTCCTCTGTGGCTTTATCATTTCTTGGTCTATGTGCATCCTCTTTAGTTTTACTAACCAATGCATATGGTGCAATGGTTAGTGTTTTAGCCTGTGCTATCTGAGGTTCTTGTGCGGCTAATGTTCCGTAAAGATCAGAGAGAGTCCAGGTGTCTAGATCCTGATTTGTCTGTAGGGACATAGACAGCTGGAGCCATTCTTCATTTAGACTTTTTAAAAACATGACATTGTTTTCTTCAGAAGTTCTGTCAATGCCTGATTTTCTGCACTTGTTGATTAGAGAGTTGAATCTGTCGTATGTTGTTTGCAGAGATTCTGTTGCAGAGGCTCTGAATGCATGATATTCATTGATGTACTGTGCTCTTCGGTTTTTTTGTGTTTTAGCACCTCCTTCCAACTGTCTTTCCAGTTCTTTCCACAGATCATGCGCTGTTTCACATGAATCCAAGAATTGAAAGAGTCCGTTGGGTATTGCCATAATTAATGTCCTCTTGGTTTTCTGAGCAACTTCATCTTCTGCTTTATCTTCGGTTGACCACTCCCCTTTTGGTTTTGGTTTTTGATGTTCGGGGATTTCGGCAGATTCAGCAGTAGCAGGTATACGAGGTACTACTGTCATGGGAATAGGAGGAAGATTGTACAGATATTGTACTTGATTTTTTTCAGTGCCCTCGAAAAAATGGACCATTCTTATTTTCCACTGAGGATACTCATCTCGAAGGAGAGTAGGAGGTTTAGTAAGAGAACCAGTAGTAAAGAAATTATTTGTATTTGTCATTTGAAGATTTTAGAAAGAAAGTATGACTAAAGAGTTACTTCGATGAGCTTGAAGATTTTCTGGGTTTAAGCAGTTTCCAGACACAATTTTAAATCTCAATAATATCTATCACGAGTCTTGATAAGTGGATCACTTGATATTGAAAATCAAGGAAGGCTCTGATACCAATTGTTGGTTCCCAGATACACTTAATCAAGATTAACAATCTATTAGTGGAGTTTAGAGTTTGATGCGGAAGCGTATTAAACTAACAGATATGTTTGATAGATATTAGAACGCACATATATAAAGAAAACAGTAAAGAATGAAAAGGATTTCTTGAACAGTTACTGTTATTCAATATATAATAACAACACGAAGAACAGATTAAGAACTGTTGGTGTGTGTGAGAATATAACACTCAGATATTTGACGATAAAGCTTGAGAGTATTAGTGATTCCTTGTGTATTCGTCCTTAGGAAGATCTCAACATGAGACTTCCTTTTATACTACTCTTAGAAGACTATGAAGTAGGTCACTGTTCCTTTTACGGCATGAATAGTAAACTGGATGGTGTGAACATTGGACTGGATGGTGTGAGCAGTTGTTTGAGCCATGCGCATTTAATGGAGCATATGTACTTTTGGTAAATGCATTAAATGGCGCAGACGTCTATTTTGTACCTTGCCCTATTGAGTCCACTCAGAGCTTGACACGTGTTTTGATAGTACTTTTTCATGCAAGTTGATGAACGTATTCAATAATATCTTCCAAGTCTTCATTGAGGACCACAGAGGCTCTGTAATGAATTACAGAGGTTCTGCGGTCTGGTCCTCTGTGGAGCAGTCTTCGCCGGATTCCGAGTCTTTGGTCTTCTTTGTGCGTATGACAGAGCTTCTGTAGGAAGCCTCTGCTGCTTCTGTAGCTTCTTGACCTTGATTTCTCGGTAATGTCGGCAGAACCTCTGTAAGAGGCTTTCTTCACTTAGCCTATTTTTCACTACTTCTAAATACTTCTATGATTAGGAAGATTGAAGCTAACAATATCTAAACTTTCGTCTTATCGAATTTGAGGAAACCTTTAGATGATGATTCAATTGTTGTAAATTTGAAATGTGTCAAACTTTGGCGACAAGCTCGATTGTGTAGGAGAGACCCCTTGAAGTGTTAGTCAGGAACACGAAAAGATAAAAGGACAAAGTTCATAATTAGTACTAGTGATGGCTCTAGTGAAATTAGAATCCTTAAGATTCAGAAATGATATGGTATCTAAAGACTAGATAAGGACTAATGATCCTCAACAATCAATCCAGTTTAATTTCGAGGACGAAATTTCTTAAAGGAGTGGAGATTTGTAACACCCAAAAATAAGGTAAATAAATAAATATGAAAAGAAAAAAAAAATAGTTTTATTTTATTGGACCAAGAATGTGAAGAGAATGCAAAAAGGAGCCAATTATGATGAAGGTTAGAAATGAATAAAAGAGTTTATATGCAATTGGGCTAAGAATGAAAGAAAATGTCATATTAGGGGTGAAAAGTGTAAAGTTGGCTAAGTATTGAAGACAGGGGGCCGAATGTCATTTTGGAGAGTCCAAGGGCAGTGCCAGTCGTTAATTGGTCCAAACTAGAGGGACCTATTATGTAAATAGGATAGACCTGTCATTTGAAAGCAACAAGTGATGGCTGAACATTGAAGCTTTCTATTGGCTCGGTATGTCAACGAAAAAAGCCAAAAATTCCAGATTTAAGTAGACAACATAACCGGGTACATTTTTCGGTTCATGTAGCTTCAATAAAAAGGGTGAAACGAGAGAGAAATCGGAGCTCAAAGTTGGCATCCGAAAATCCCGTTATCAACTATTGAGGTAAAATTACTCAACCAAATTTTGAGTTCTTTATATGGTTAGCTTCGTTTTTAAGTCCTCTATCGAACCTTAGTAATCTTATGTCTCAGATTTCAGTTTAAGATGTTTGATTTTACGTTTTTCTACTGATTTTCGAGTGAGTTTAAAACCCAAAATTTAAATGGACGTATGGGACTCAATACTTGATGTTTTTCGTTGATTTTTGTTCCTATGGTTGAAACACTTTTAGGCTATGTTTGGCAAATTAGTTAATTAGTTAGCTTTATTTAATTAAGTTAATTGACGAATCAATCATTTTAACAAAAACTAATTGATTAACTAGTTACTAGCTAATAAGCTGAAGAACAAATCATGTATGACAAAAAACTAGGTAATAAATTGATAGGAATATAAAATCATCATAAAAGACAACTTAAAAAATTAGACAACTTCAATATTTTATAATATAATTAAAATAAATTATTAATAATATGTTAATTAATGTAGTAAATATAAATTAAAAATTATATAAAATAATACATAATATATTGAATAATATATCGATTCTCAATATTATAGCAGATTTAATGAGTCATAAGATAAAGATCCATATATAATTTAGAAAAATGAATGAATCAAAATATATATATAAAGCAAAATGTAAAAGAGAGGATTAAAGAGAAACCTTCAATGAGGCTTTAGATTTTTCTTAGATTTTTGGTTTTTTATTAATAAAATTGTTGTGTATTATTTTGTATATTTTGGTTTTGTATTATTTTGGTATACTTTGTTTTATTATTTTTTTTGTTTAAGCTAACATCAATATATCAATATATATATTTATATATAAAGCAAAATGTAAAAGAAATGATTAAGGAGAAGCTTCCAATGAGTCTTTAGAATTTTCTTAGATTTTTTATTTTTTTTTAATAAAATTGTTGCATTAATTGAGTAGAACATTTCATTATCTTTTATATTATTCTGTATACTTTGGTTTTGTATTATTTTGGTATACTTTGTTTTATAATTTTTTTGTTTAAGCTAACAATCAATATATATATATATATATAAAGCAAAATGTAAAAGAGAGGATTAAGGAGAAACCTCCAATGAGGCTTTATAATTTTCTTAGATTTTTTGTTTTTTTAATAAAATTGTTGCATTAATTGAGTAGAACCTTTCATTATCTTTTGTATTATTTTGTATACTTTGGTTTTGTATTATTTTGGTATACTTTGTTTTATTATTATTTTGTTTAAGCTAACATCAATATATCAATATATATATATATATATAAAGCAAAATGTAAAAGAGAGAATTAAGGAGAAGCCTCCAATGAGGCTTTAGAATTTTCTTAGAATTTTGGGTTTTTTTAATAAAATTGATGCATTAATTGAGTAGAACCTTTCATTATCTTTTGTATTATTTTGTATACTTTGTTTTATAATTTTTTTGTTTAAGCTAACAATGCTTATATATCAATAAAATGTGTATTATTTAAGTATACTTTGTTTAATTATTTTTTTGTTTAAGCTAACATCAATATATATATATAAAGCAAAATGTAAAAGAGAGGATTAAGGAGAAGCCTTCAATGAGGCTTTAGAATTTTCTTATATTTTTTGTATTTTTTTAATAAAATTATTGCATTAATTGAGTAGAACATTTCATTATTTTTTGTATTATTTTGTATACTTTGGTTTTGTATTATTTTTGTATACTTTGTTTTTTTGTTTTTTTGTTTAAGCCAACATCATCAATATATATAAAGCAAAATGTAAAAGAGAGGATTAAGGAGAAGCCTCCAATGAGCCTTTAGAATTTTCTTAGATTTTTGTTTTTTTAATAAAATTGTTGCATTAATTGAGTAGAACCTTTCATTATCTTTTGTATTATTTTGTATACTTTGGTTTTGTATTATTTTGGTATACTTTGTTTTATTATTTTTTTGTTTAAGCTAACAATGCTTATAAATCAATAAAATGTGTATTATTTTGGTATACTTTGTTTAATTATTTTTTTGTTTAAGCTAACATCAATATATATATATATATAAAGCAAAATGTAAGAGAAAGGATTAAGGAAAAGCCTCCAATAAGGCTTAAGAATTTTCTTAGATTTTTGGTTTTTTTTAATAAAATTGTTGCATTAATTGAGTAGAACATTTCATTATCTTTTGTATTATTTTGTATACTTTGGTTTTGTATTATTTTGGTATACTTTGTTTTATTATTTTTTTGTTTAAGCTAACAATGCTTATAAATCAATAAAATGTGTATTATTTTGGTATACTTTGTTTAATTATTTTTTTGTTTAAGCTAACAATCAATATATATGTATATATATACTAGTAGTGTGCCCGTGCAATGCACCGGGTGAACAGGGTATGAAATTTTACTGTAAACCGAAAATGAAAGCTCATGGGTGTGTTGTAACTCATTTGACAAAAGGGATGAATAACTGTGCTCAAATACACAATAGTTCATGTTCGAATCCATCAGAGACAAACTTTACTTGTATTAGTAACGATAAACATGTATTATACATGATTATCACTTAGTATTGGTTAGTTTTTTTAAACGTGAAACTTTAAACGTATTATCTATCCAAGCACCTTCAATTGCCATTCATTAAAAGTCTCCTATACAAGGTAAACCACAAACATAACTACATCCAAGCCTCCTTTAAAAGACATGAATTTTACATAATACACATCATTACATACATTTATTTTCACTTGAATACTCATCTATACATCAACTAACGGGGTCTCCGTATCTACATTACATCAAGTTGAGGAATAAGATAAAAAGGAACATGTAAAAACTAAAAACTTGCAACACCCAGAAATTAGTAAAAATTTTCCTAGCCGAAACGATACTCTTTCCATCCCCATGTATAAACCTCCCCTGCCACTGAAAAAAGTGAAGTGTATTTGCAAGATTTCAAAAGTGTAACAGGACTATAGACAGACAAGATTATAGTAAGTCGTTGATATTTGAAGAACAATTGAAGGAACCCCCAATAAGAATGCTTTTGCCCGAAAATATCAACTGCAGAAAATTAACAAATACAACATGCAACACATGAAATATAACCATGTTATTTCCATCGTCTCTTTGATTCACGATAAGAAGAGGGACTAACAAGGGGGAATGTTATATGAGTGAAATAGAACGTGAAACTCCTAGTAACTCCACTCACTAAAACCTTTGAAACATGGGAACATCTAAAGATCATGCGTGTACGCAGATCCAAGAGTTAAATTGACAACTATTAGGTTGTCGAGCACAAACTCTATAATAAATTAATAATAAATAGAGGTAGAGAAACAACAACCAAATCTAAAGTCTCCTCCTTGCACAAACATTAGTAAACATTTACTCTCCATTTTGCTATCTTTGAAGTCAAAGTTCTGTTCATCATAAATTGAAGCTGTATTTTGTTTATTACTTGTTGGTTTTAAACATATGCCTTCTTCCTCTTCTTTAAGACCGACAGTCCATTCTAGGCTAAAGGGACGAAAGATCTTCACTCAGCTCAGCATCTGCTGCATCGATTCTATCTTTAGCTCTTCTGAACTTAACAAGAACGAGTGCAACCTAATATATATATAGGGATGAGATCGAGAGAGAACCTTAAAAAATAAAAGAACCGAAGAACTCACATGAACTATTAGATTATGATCATCCAACGGATGAGATCAAAATGGTGGTTATAACCACTTTATTCAAAATATGAAAACATTTCCTCCTAATTTTTAAAATCGAAAATCAATGAAAACAACAAAAATTGGAGCGAAAGAAATTACACCAAAAAAATGATTACGTTATTATCTTTTATTTGACATTCATTTTGATATAATTTTCATCGGTTTTGTCTTGGTTCTCCGGTTCTTTTATTTTTCAAGGTTCTTCCTTGATCTTTTCCCTATATATATATAAATAAAATTAAACGAAGGATGGAAGAAGTTGTTCTAACAATACATTAATGGAGTGGCTATTATATCCTGATTTGAAGGGATCTGGTTTCTACGGTGGTCACATACTCGAGGTTGGACACGGAAGTTTGCAATTCATTCTTTGTTTTCGAGTACCTGTTGCGGTCGTATAGATGCAATAAGACAAAATATTTAACTTTACCGGTCCTTTGAAGCCACGTAGAACATCATCGAGAACACTTTCATCATCCACATCAGTCAGATCATCATCGATAACACTGTCACCACAATATTCGTTTACAACCAGAAAGTGTCAAACTTCAAAGTAGAAAACTTCAAATGCAAAAGATAATACCATATGAAACCTATAAACTCCCTTATGCATTTGGTTCATATTAAATGATGAGCGATTAAATATAATTTTATCTTTGAATCACATTACATTCTCCTAATAATAATATTGGATAACTACTATTATAGTCTATATAGTCTTCCCCATCAATTAGTTACTTGAAAGATTTTGTTCGTAGTTGATAGCTCAATATAAGAAGAACACGGACCTCGGTATTCACTATCACCCTGGTTAATACTTAATAAGTTAGAATAAACTTCCTAATCCATTCCATATGGATTACATCAGATGGATTGAGGAGAAATCACAACAAAAGCGAGTTGCAGAAGCTTACCTGCGAATGCTGAGCACCAACACCAGCAACAGGACCATTTGGTCCTCTGAAAACAATGGGTAAACAGCCCCAATAGAGCCGGAAATTGATGGTTTTGTTGCTCTCAAAACAGCCCCAATCGAGGCCCAAGATCGGTGCTTTTGCTGCTGTTTTCGTCCTCCTTTTTTCATCTGTAAGAAACTCAATCAGCCCCTTGTATGCAGCCAAATTCCAACGTATCAATCAAGTAAAAAGAAAAATGAGTTTGAAAGTAGCACCTCTGTTTGTTTTGGCTACAAAAAGGTGATTTGTTTGGTGAGATCCAAAGCATTATATGTTGTATAATGAACCAACCAATATGATGAAAAGTGAACCATGTTTTCAAGCAATGGCTTTAACCAACCAATATAATAAATAAACCATAAGAGTAAACCAGGATAGTGGCAAGATTTCAGAGAGCTAATTCTTGTAAACAAAGGCCAGACTTTTTGAAAACATAGTCAAAGTTTAGCAAGTTCAACCATTATATAGCCAAGTTATCTAACTGAGGAGCGGTTGTAAGCTTAGGGCTCCGACAAAATATGTTAGAAAAGAAAGATATAGAAAAACTGAACCTTGGCTGTAGAGGTGGTTATCAGAGTGAATGTTCTTAATTGAAATCTAGGCAAGTGGCCTTACTGTCAAAGAAAAAGATAGCCAATGTCATTAAGTTGAGTACAAATCAACTGGTTATACATAAAATCCGGATCAACCGTTCGCTAGTTGCGTTGCCATTCTCTTCAACTGTTGTTGCACAGGTTCCTAAAAAATAAGTAGATCAAAAACAAATAAAACAGCTAATCACGAGGATAAAAGAAATGGTTGACAGTGCTCAAATCATTTGCAACAACAAAAAAACTCACGTGTACAAATACAATCAGAGCCACTTTCGAATCAAGCGGATCAAAACTTAAACATTTGAAGTATTACAACAGGATACAAGAATATCATAAATCACACCACGGGCGGAGTGAAGCAACAAAAATCAAAATGACAGAATAGAATGAACACGCCTCGTTCAAGAACTAATGGAAACATACCTTGTTAGGGAGATACGAGATGAAATCTAGGGTTTTTGAGAGAGGAACAAATCAAATCAAATCAAATCGGTGTGGGAGATAGAGATGGAAAAATCAAATGAGGGGCGGGAGTATGAACCAGAGACGAAAGTATTGAAGAAATAGAGATTACGGAGCGTTACCTGTCGAGAGGATAGAAATCCAGACCAAAAAATCGAGAGGAGCCATATGAAAGAACGAATCAAGATGAGCCGTACGAACATAATCCTATAAGAAACAACCAGATAGTACAAATCATTTCAGCAGTACTCTTGGTATGGTGTGACAAATGAAGAGGTTGAATAAGAAATCATATCATACTCTCGGTATGGGCTTGGGTATGGAGTGTGGCGTGAAAAAGTAAAAGGGCTGGTCTTTTGTGTCTGTGTAAAGGAAAAGTATTCAACTTGTACACTTTGCTTTAGAAGTTGTAATTAAGAGTTTTCAAGATTTTGTGCATAAATTAGTAGTACCTTAAGCATAAAAGGTTGTCTTTAAGACATTTGATGTGAATGCATATATAAGTAGTATAGATATATATAAAGCAAAATGTAAAAGAGCGGATTAAGGAGAAGCCTCCAATGAGGCTTTAGAATTTTCTTAGATTTTTTGTTTTTTTAATAAAATTGTTGCATTAATTGAGTAGAACGTTTCTTTATCTTTTGTATTATTTTGTATACTTTGGTTTTGTATTATTTTGGTATACTTTGTTTTATTATTTTTTTGTTTAAGCTAACAATGCTTATAAATCAATAAAATGTGTATTATTTTGGTATACTTTGTTTAATTATTTTTTTGTTTAAGCTAACATCAATATATTTATATATATATATATATATATATATATATATATCTATACTACATATATAAGCATATACACCTAATGTCTTAAAGACAAATTTTAATGCATACATTACCATCATTTTATGCATAAAATGTAAAAATCTCTTAAAGACAAGTTTTAATGCACAATGTACAAGTTTTTAATACATAAAACTTAAAACCAGCCCAACTACAATGTATACGTTTGGCCCATGCTTTTTGATCCACCTCCATCCCTAATACGTCCATACTTTCTGTTTCTGATACACTTTCAGCCCAATACCTAAAAGTACGCTTGCAACCATGCTTGATGACAACCTCTATCCCTTGTATCTCCCATTCTGATTTGAATTTCCCCTCCCTTTATTACGTCTCCTCCCTCTCTGATTTGTTATGAAGTAGAGATAAAGATCATTCCCTGTTTGTTTATTCACAATCTTCAATTTATGCTCTCGATCCCCTCGATGAAATGACGACCACCCATCGACCGCATCCCTGTGTCTAACTCAGAACCCTTGCTAAATGCAAAATCCGTCTTCTTCAAGGTAAGCTTCAACTATTGCTTCTGATTGATTTATGGTGGCTGTATTGACTACTTCTCTTAACCTATTTCAAGGTAAACTTCAACTTTATGGGTCTTTTGATTTTCTTTATCGATTTGCTAATGTATCGATTCTGGCCTAAGGTTTATATCATTAATTCTATTTATGGGTTTCAGGTCATCGTTGTATCGATTTATGAACTTTTCATTTATGGGTTTATGAGTACATACATGCCAAACAAGAGCTTAGAAGCTCATCTTTCCAGCAGGGATTTGCCATCGATTCCATCTATATTCTTGTCTGGTGGCTTGATCTGTGGAGCATCCAGCGGTCTAAACTCCAAACAGTGGTTGGTTTGTCAGTGGTCCTTTTTATTGAAGCACTCTAGATCTGAGTTTTTCTTGCTGTGATCCGTTCCATGGCAGTGAGCTTGTGAGTTTCTCGAAACAGAAGAAGTGGCTGTCACTAAGTTGATTTAGTTCATTTAACTAGATTTATAACTGATGATCAAAACAAACTCTATGAAAAGAATTCCAACTAAATAATCAAACACCTGCTTGTTAGTTTGCAAAAAGTATTTGCCATATGAAATCAAAAGTAATTTTAATTATAAAGTATATGATTTACGTACAAAATATCATCACTAATACTAACAACTTGTATATCTTTCAGAAGCAGGGCGGCTATAGGCTAACTTGTGTTGTATATTCATTCGGTAGATCTCAATCTCAGGTTGAAGATTTATCTTTATTGTAGAAAAAAGGAGGAAAGAGAGAATACCATAAAGAGAGGGAAGTGGATAAAGATGATCTACAAGAGTCTGCTATCACTAAACACCATATTCATAAATGCTTCCTTCAAATAAATCTTTTGGTTTGGTTGGTTTGTGTCTTTGGTTGTTTTGGTTAGCTATAGATCTCAATGGTTCAATGAGAAAGAGGATGGAGTTTCTTGATATGGCAAAAAGCGTAGAGACGAAGATATGACTACGAGAAGAGCCATAGTCGGTCTCCTGACAGGTATAAAGATCCTCTTACACTATAGTTAGAGCTGGAAATTGGCAGAACATATTGGGTAAACAAACAATTATCTAACTTATGATCAAGTTATATTCGGCTTATTTATGGCGACTTCTTTGTTGTAGTTAGAAGACAATAATCTCAAATTGATATTGAATATTCTTGGAGAAATTTACCTAGAGGTTTGGTTATTCATTTATTTGTTGTTTATGATGTCAACTGTTTTTTATTCTAAGTTTGTTAGACTTCCTTGACTATAAATGATACAGGAGTTACTCTATATTCAGTGGGATCGAGATAGTTTCATAGATGGTCTTATTCGGTGCCTGCTTTATAACTTAGAAGGTGAATATCCATTCAGGACTGTGGAACTAATTAGCTTATTATCAGCCCTCTCTGAAGGAGTTTGAGGTTACATTGTTTATACACTTTGGGTGCAAAGTATTCTTTTTATGAGCATATGGTATTTACTTCAATCTTGGTTTCCTTTTTTACTTCAGGTGCAGAGGTGCTTCAGATATATCGGTTCACTAATCACTCCATTCGGAGAATATAGACATAGATAGTTATAACTGATAGCTTATGTAATCTCTATTAATCTTTACATTTGTGTTTGCGTCTCTAATATCTTCTTACCATGAAAGGTATGTTCACTTACCTGTCACCACAAATTAATGCGACAAGGCTTGATCAGCAGGATTGGGTTTGGAGTGTCGTTTTTCTTACTTTTATATGTGTATGTAGCCATCTTTTACGCTGAAGCTTGGCTTGTTGATAACGACACTACTACATTTTCGGATGTTTTCCTGTGAGTACTCAGTAATACTTTCTTGTACATTGTAACTCCAAAGAGATTTAAATTTACTAATATAGTTTGCTACAATGTGTGGCATGTATTCTTTGCTCTGACGATGGTAGCCGTAGCAGTCTTTCAATCAAGCTCGTTTGCCCCAGATACAAGCAAAGCCAAGAGTCCTATTGTGTCGGTGTTTGCCATCATGCCATGCTAGATTGCAAGTCAGAGATAGACGTAAACACTTATTTTGTAAGTGCTTACATGTAAGATTTAATGCTATCACTTACCTTACCAGGTAAAATTTATGTCCATCAAAACGAAATCGTATGCAACAATTTAACCTGTAAATGCTAAGCGGGTAAAAGTCGTCTCTCTAACTTACGGGTAAGACTCTCAGTCCTTGTCATCACTCTTACCGGGTAAGATTCTTGGTCATTAACATTTTCAGTCGTAAGATAATGTGATATGGTAAAGTGCTTTCCGATTTAGTTGTGCTTTATCATTAACATGTTCATCAGTAAGATAAAGTCATTAACATGTTTATCAGATACCGATTTATTGTGCTTTATCATATGGCTTATGAGTTGAGTTTTGGATCTGTTCAGAGGGGTGAGCTCTGCTTGATAATTATTGTTGATGACACATGACTGCTTCTTATCAGATTTAACAGGGGATGGATTAGATTTTTCAGCTCATATGGTTGCTTTCTGAGTTTATGGCAGCAGATGGAATAAGGGTTGTTGTTTGTTCAAACAACAATCAAGCCGTTGTCCTTGTTCAATTGTTGTGTTGGATTTTGTTTGTAAGCTCTCTGGCTGCATCTACTGTTATGGATGATTAAAATTGAACTCAAGTTCTTAAAGGACATGTCTTATGGGGTTATACTTAGAAGGATGAATTATGTAAAGAAATTCATATCATATCGAATACAATAGGTATATATTGTAAAAGCTATCCTAATATGTGATTGCACACTCGATGTTTTGTTCATCTTTAAACATTATATGCATTTCAAAGTCTAAACAATGCCTTCTAGCATATTTGATTACAAAATGAATAGCTTTATGGAGTAGTTGAAAACATCAGTGATGGAATAAAAATGAAGCTGGTGTTTTTTTTAGCTGGAGCTGTCATCAAGTTGTAACAATGTTGGAGCTGAATGAAGGTGAAAACAAGAACATATGGGTTTGAATTTGAAGTACTAGGCCAATTATATTTTAATGCTTTGTATTTTCTCTTAAAATTTTATCTGTCCCTTGAACAATTACTTACAATAAATTATCCTATTTTTGTGTGTTTATATATAATGTGGGATAAACTATTTGGGACTGGATGTGTAAGGAGGCTATGTTGTTTTATAAATGACTTGGTGGAAAGACTATATCTATAAGACCATAATTCTTAATTAGCATATTTCGTATGTACGTTCTTCTTATAATCAATACAAGCATAAGCAATGGTATGCGGGAATATATTAAGGGCTAACTTATTGCATTAGAATGGAGATTCACCCGCGCAACATCGCGCGGGTACACCACTAGTATATATATATATATATTGTTGGTCCCGAAGGCCTATACAAGTTTGTAGAAGGGGGGGGGGGGGTTGAATACAAACACACAGATTTTACTTTTCTAAATTGTTTATTGATAAATCATTAACAATTTACAGCTTGTTGCGGAAACAAGATTAAGGATAAACCTAAATCTAAACAAGTTGAAACACTACGGTTTCTTGCACTAAGAGAGATAAGGAAATTACTAATAATAACCTATCTTGAGATAAGAGATTGAACTTGTCCAGAGTTAGCAAGTTACTTCAAATGAAGTGGGTTCATCTCTATATATACTGCATGCATTTAATGCAAGTCAGTATACACTTTACACGTGTCATCAGCTGGTTGGTTGCATGTCATTGACCTTGGTTGACAACCTTAGTAGCCGCATGGATGAATAGTGTAGTATCAGAGTGGTTGTACAATTTCAGATATTCAGAGGTTCTTTTCTGACATTTCGTACGGAGTCGTGCAAGGGTGGTTAAGACAAAAGTACTTTGTACGGAGGACTTCATGATCAGCTTTCGTTGATTCAGCGATTATCATTTACTATTCAGCAGATGATAAAGTTCAGCGATAGCTGAAGTCTTGTACTTGATACTTCACGTTGAGTGGACAAATCTGAGTCTTCGTTGATCCGCATCAGTTCATTAGGAGACTTGTCGCTGGTTCTTGAGCTTGATCTTCGACTTCAACGTAGAACCTTTGTTGATGTGAAACTTGTCTTCAGGGATCATAAGTAAACAACTAACTTATCAGCGATCATCATAATGACTGAACAGACTCAGCGTTAATGATGAACAGTGTTCGATGAATGTTTAATCTAAACAACAAGAGTTCCTATCAGCGGTACTGGAAGATCTTAGTACTTATCAGCGATAGTGAAACTCAGATACATATTGTTTACTTACAATTTTCACTAAGTATATAAGAGAGGGTCATTATCAAATCACTGAGGGTTTGGATCAACAATCTCCCCCTATTTGATTATGACATAGCAACAAAGAAAATTGCTATTTAATGAAAACATAAGGATAAAAAGAACTCATAAAATATTTGTCCCTTTTACTGTTTTCTGGGATCTTTTCAGTACTGATGGAGTAAAGTACATTCGCTGAAATCTTTCTTAAAAACTTTGAATCAGGTTACAAAGAGAAATGGAAAGATTACAAGTACGAGCGAAATAAATTACAAGTACAAAAGAATAACTGATACAATAGAGAAATAGGCGATCATATCAGTTTGTAAAGGGTTCTTCCTTAATGAGAAGTTCATCAAGGGTCATTGATGTGGTGGGAATCATCCAGTCAGGGACGGTTACACCTTGTTTTCTTTTGATCAGCGCTTCTTCAAAAATCAAGGGTTTCAGATGTCGTGCCTAAGGGTCATTCCTGAAGTCAACCAGTAGATGAGATCTCTCAACTGTTCGATGGGAGTGATGTGAAGTTCAAAGATGCGTTGAAAAAGCTTTCCACCATCGTAGTCATGGAAAAATATCCCGTAGGGTTCGCTTATGACTTTTCCAGGGATGAAAGTTTCACCAGGAGGAAGAGATGTGTCAAGCATGGAAAGATCAGGATCAGGACCAAGTATTTCAGCACGTGAAAAACCAATACCTGTTTCATTTCGTATGACAGGACCATCAATTGAAGATATAGATTTCTTCTTCTTCGCTGAGGCCTTTCTTTTCTGACTTTCGAGAGGAGGATGAGGAGGAATATCCACACAGGAGTAGACTAAGTCGATTTGTTTGTTGATCAGCTTTTCAACATGTTCCTTGTACTTCGACTTGGACTTCTGGATGGCTAACCTGATCTCCAACCATTCAGAGAGACCGTACTTCGTTATGGCTTCAACATAGAATTTTTCGTACTTCTTATCTTCTCTGAATATCTCGATTTCAACGATTGAAACAAGGGTTGTTCTTCCAGAGATGAATACCTTGTTGATTTTGGCAGGAGATTCTCTGTAGTTGACCTTTTCTTTGCACCAGGCTAAAGTGGACTGAGACACAGTTCTCTTTTCTTCAGTTATCTTCTTGGCGTTTTCCCAGAGCTGACGTTGAACTTCAATAGGAACTCTTTTCAGCTTGGGGTCTTTCACTGATCGTGTGAAAACCCAGATCTCTAGCAATAAGATATGAATGTAGTGAGAGAGAATCTAGAGAGCAAATATGTCATCCATGTATTGAGCTCAAAAGATTACAAAAGGTTTCTAAAAGATTACCAAAGCTTTCTAACAAATGAACTAGACAAGCCTATTTATACCCATGACATACAAGGTATAAAGGCATTCACAATACTGTATAGACTCATACAGTACATTGACTTTACAGTAAATCTTGAATACAATAATGCTCTAACAATCTCCCCCTTTGGATTCAAGATTTAAAAATTTTGACAGCAGTCTTCAGCTCTTTGTAAAGTCAATCTTCTTCAACAGACACTTTATCAAACTATCTTCAAGCCTTGTACATGAAATTCCGATCTTTGTATAAAACCATCAATTTGGAACAAGATGAATCAGAAACGATTAGAGTTTGGATCAGAAATATGTGAAACCATCCACATTGTTGAACTTTTAGGTGTAAGCGCATTCCGAGAACCACTCAGAACTAAGATAACCAAATTCAGCAACATTTGGACTTCACATGATCCTTCTCCCCCTAATCTTCAGTCTTTGTTCACGAATCTTGGACTTGAAATATCTTTGATTTGAAAGCTCTTTGACATGAAATTGAAATTAAACTTTTCTCCCCCTTTTTCGATGATGGTGAGCATCATAATCATCGAAAACCATTTTCAATTTCAGTCGTGTCTTTGAGTATTGCTAACAATCTCCTCCTTACATAATAACCTTGCTCCCCCTCAAAATAAGAATTCTGGAGCAATTAGTTTTCTCCCCCTGAAAGTATGCATATATTTCAATAACGTACAGTATTTGAAATTGTAGCACAAATTTTAAAACAAATTTACACAAGGAAAATAAAATTCATTGAATTTCATTTTATAACTACTAACATTTGATCATTTGAATGCTTTACAAAAGAAATTCAACTTAATGAAATTTAACAATATTTCAATCAAATGAAATCAAATGCATGTGTTTGGATTCAAAAAACAAGACATCATTGCATATCAAGTTACAAACGTTCAGTTTCAACCCCTTTATTAAATATATTTGGTGTGCTAGCATGCGAAATATGATTAGCATCAAGCGTATGCAATTCTAAAACATATAAGAATACTTTGCTCTACTCACACTATTTGTCCAAAATCAGAATTTCATAAATTTACGGGTTTATCGCGACTTTGTATTTTCCCAAGTTTCAAGAGATGTGTGCTCATTGGCATCTTTTGATTTTGTGCACATTGACATCTTTTGATTTTGTGCTCATTGGCATCTTTTGATTCTGTGCTCATTGGCATCCTTTGATTTTGTGCTCATTGGCATCTTTTGATCAAAAAGTTTAGTAAGAATAAGATACACCGTTAAACATGACTTTCTATCTGGTTCTATAGCAGGATTTGGGTTAGCAGATCCCAGACCAGTTGGCCTTAGGTGCTAGGTGACGAGCACCCCTTAGAACTTAATTTCCCAAACCAGAAAGGCCACATCGATATATCTTAAACCCATTTGTACCAGTAGAACATGGCTTTCTATCTGGTTCTATTGCAGGATTTGGGTCAGCCGATCCCAGACCAGTTGATCTTAGGGACTAGGTGTCGAGCACCCCTTAGGACTTACTCTCCCAAACCAGAAAGGCCACAGGCACAAACTTTCAAACTAAATGATATTCTATATAAGTTCGAATTTCCATCACAAAATATGAATGATATCTCAATCACTTGGTTCTTAATCATAGTGCTTCCCCCATATTTTCGTTTCCATTCATCATTCTGATAAATAGGCTTTTTGAGCATTATATTCTATATAAATTCAGATTCACATAACTTTGAGCATTCAGCATAATTTCATTCATGTTTTGCTGACCTTTCGATTTATTTCAGAGGTGAAAGTTGAAACAAATCTAACTCAGATAATACAAAAATACTTGTAAAATCATCTTTTAGCACACATTTAATTCATTGAATGAAAATTGAAAATTTTATCTCATTGAATTAAATTTGTAAAGATTCAAATTTTCAAAGTGGTAGACACAAAATATAATCCAATGTTACCTTTTACCACGTTCCTTGAAACAGAAAGATGTAACAGTTAAGGATATCACCTGAGAAGTGTGAGTTCTAAACTGATTTGTTTAGAAGTCTTAGTCGTTGAAGTACGGGTCCTGAACTGAATTGTTCAGAAGCCATTGTCGTTGAAGCACGGGTTTTGAACTGATATGTTCAAAAGCCATTAATATTTGTCTCCCCCTTAATGGTACAAATATTTTTCAAAAAATACGCCGCTTCTCTTCTGTTTTCAGTCATGTGTGTGGTATGTATCTACAATTCAGTACAACACATGAAGAACCTGCAAAACAGATTAAGCAGATTTTGGTACCCAATGGCATTTGGGTCCTAGTGGGTTAGGTGTAGATCTCTTTGAAGGAATACTATAAGTACCGTACCAAAAAGAAGTATAATTTTTATGCACAAAATTATTTGTTCCACAGTAAGAACAACAAATTTTCTTTTGAGCCAACCTAATCAGATGATTTACAGAATGAATAGGATTAGGTTGAACAGAAGATTTACCTTTCGGCGCATTGTTCTTCTTTGCATTTGATGTGGATACAGATGATTTTGGCACATCTTTCTTTGGAATTGTTGTGGCTTTGATTCTCCATTCCATCTTCACCCTCTTGAAGACTGGAACTTCTTCAGATTTGGAAGTATTAATTTTAGGCACCTTAAGAATATCATCCGATTTATCAAACAGAGGATTATAGAAAAGATTAGAAGAACGAATCTGACCTTTTGAGAAATCTGTTGATCTTTTAAATTGTTTAGAGGGAATGTTTTTAAAACTTGAACTTGAAGCAGTTTTAAAAGAACATTCAGAATCATTTGAATCAACAAATGGAGTCTGAAAGATAGAATTATGACTAGCCTGCTTTGAGACATCAAATTTAAAAATGACGTCTTCAAGTTCTTTGACTTTGTTTATTAAAACATTTTTCTCTTTAGAAATTAGATCAAATTTCTTTTGGAGATCAGATTTGATCAACTGATCCTTCATAATATCAGCTGATAAACCAGATAATCTTTTGGTAAGATTAAGAATGACATCTTCAAAATATACACGTTCCGATTCAAAATCTTTTTCCAAAAACCTTCTTTTATCAGTAATCTCTTTGAAAATTTCCATATTTTTCTTTTTAAGGGTTTTACTTTCCTTTTCAAAGAGATTTTTCTTTTCCGTGAAATCTTTTCTTTCCTTTTCCAAAAGATTTTCTAATTCAGAGATTTTCATGGAAAGTTCAGAACTTTTAATCTCAAAAAAATTTTGTTCAGTTTCAAATTTAGCTCTTTCTTTTTCGAGCTTGTCTTTTTCTAAAAATAAAACTTTCTCAAAGTCAGAAACTTGTTTTGAAAGTTTTATACAATTAAGTTCAATTATTTCCTTTTCTTTAAGAATCTTCTCTCTCCTGTCTTCAATGCTCTTCAGATCAGCATTTTCCTTTTTAAGAGTTGTTACTTTCTCTTGAAGTTTCTCGATTTGATCGTGCAGACTTGAGTTGTCTTTGTCTTTCTTTGTTTCAAGACCTGCAATATAAACTTCAAGATCAGTTATTCTTTTAGTAAGTTTAGCATTTGAAGAAGAAATGTCTAAAATTTGTCTTTTCAGATTAACATTTTCTTCTTCCAATGCTTTATTTAAAATAGGAGTTGAAGAATTTGAAGCATTATCTTTAACAGGAGTTTCTGATATAGGAGATGTTTCTGATAAAATAACTTGTTGCAAAATTCCATTATTTGCCTTAGCTTTTTCAAGTGGCTTTGGAGGTGTTTTTGTTATTATGACTTGTTGCAACACTTCATTATTTGGTTTAACAGATACATGTGAATTAACAGATGTTTCTGTTATAATGACTTGTTGCAACTTTACATTTGGTTTAACAAAAACTTTTGCAATTGGAGGAATCTCCTTTTTCAGAGTTTGCTTCAAATCTTCACCACTGCTTTTAACAATAACTTGTTGTAAAACCATTTTGAATATTGCTAGAAATTGATCGTTCAGAAGATCAAGCAGACAGTGTATGAAAATACACAAAAAAAATATATAAATTTTTTTCTTGAAAAGCTCTTATAGTGTATGAAATACACTATAGATTTTTTTTTTTTTTTTTTTAAATTCACAAGAATTCGGATGAGTAAGGGTTCGAATTCAACGAATTCGGATGAAGAAGGATTCGAATTCAATGAATTCGGATGAATAAGGGTTCGAATTCAATGAATTCGGATGAAGAAGGGTTCGAATTCAATGAATTCGGATGCTGAAGGGTTCGAATTCACTCAATTCGGACTTAACTTGGTTCGAATTCAATGAATTCGGATGCTTAAGGGTTCGAATTCAATGAATTCGGATGCTTAAGGGTTCGAATTCAATGAATTCGGATGCTTAAGAGTTCGAATTCTATGAATTCGGATGCTTAAGGGTTCGAATTCAACACTTGGAAAATTTAATCAACTCAATTCGAATCTAACACAGTTCGAATTCTCCTCAATTCGAATCTAACACGGTTCGAATTCTCCTCTATTCGAATCTAGCTGGGTTCGAATTCAATCAATTCGAATCCTTCTTGAGTCGAATTCTATACTTGTATTTCCAAGAACACTCCGAATTCTTCTTTGAATGATCCGAATTCACCAAGAATGATCCGAATTCACCAAGAATGATCCGAATTCTGCACTTCGAACACGAAAATCACTAAATCAGCCATAACTTTTTCAATTCTTGATCAATTGTTATGAAATTGGCACAGATTTGTTCGAAATTTGATTCCACACACTTTCTTAGTTAATCACAAATCCTAATTCGATCAATTTAATCGAATTTTGATCCAAAAATAGTAGAAAAAGTTTTCGAACAAAAATGATATAAAATGATCAGATCTGCAAATTATGTGCAGATTTTGGTGTTGATCCAAGAATTAAAGATGTTCAGGAATCAAATCCGAGTGCAATGATGTCAAGAATCAATCCAAAAGATCAAAAATTAAAGAAAAGATGAAATCTGGATGAATAGTAAATGAAGAAGGGTCAGAATTCTTGATGAACAGTGATGAATAGTGATGAACACCCAATCCGAATTCTTCAGCTTTAGTGTAAAAAATCTTCAATTTGGTCTTCGATCTGCTTGAATCTTCTGTTTAGCTCTGATACCAATTGTGAAAACCCAGATCTCTAGCAATAAGATATGAATGTAGTGAGAGAGAATCTAGAGAGCAAATATGTCATCCATGTATTGAGCTCAAAAGATTACAAAAGGTTTCTAAAAGATTACCAAAGCTTTCTAACAAATGAACTAGACAAGCCTATTTATACCCATGACATACAAGGTATAAAGGCATTCACAATACTGTATAGACTCATACAGTACATTGACTTTACAGTAAATCTTGAATACAATAATGCTCTAACAGATCGTTTAGAAACCTGGATGGCGTATTCTCTGTCTTTTTCTTCACCTTCCTTTCTTTCAGCGATTAGGCGTTCAGCTCTGAGGTGTTCCTTGTATTCAGCTTTTGAAATTCTGAACTTTGGAGGAACTGAAGGAAGTTGATCACGCCTCAGAATGATTCGCTGATCCTCGAATCGCTTTATTATTTCCTCTTTTTTCTGATCCTCTTCACTTAGCTTTTGAGGAACTAAGGAAGGTCTGCGTTTGTGAGAGAGAGTCTGTTCTTCAGGTTCATCAGTCTCAGAGATCAAATCCAAGACTGGGATTATTTCTTCAGCATCAGCTGGTATAGTTGTGGAGCCTTCAGCGATATCCCCAAACAGGGGAGAGGACTAGCTGAAACACAGCGATCTTACAAGTAATAACTTGGGTAGAATCAGATAGAGAGAATTGGTTCAAGTGTATAGGCTTGGGTAGAGGAACTGATAGTGTATGATAGAGGAGGGATGGAGTAAGAGATGTTTAGTGTACCTCACAAACCGGCTTTTCAAGCAAGATCGTCAGATTGTCATCTTCAGCGACGCTTTTGCCTTTGCCTTTCTCAGCTCCAGAGGCCGAGGGCTTTGTCTTTGTCCGCTCCCCTGAAGGTTCATTTATCGAGATTCCCTTAAGAGCTTTGATCTTCGGAGCAGGTTTGACGATAAAGAAGTCATCGTCATCTTCATCATCATCATCATCATTCTTTGGAGAAGAAGATTGTTCATTATCAGGGATGTCGACGGCTTCATCATCTTCTGCTTCAGATTCTTCAGCGTCTTCTTCGAGTTGCTCCACCTCAGATACAGAGGAGAGCTTCTCGGTTCCCTCAGGGTGTTCATCTCCCTGAGGTCCAGCGGCTGCTTCAGTTTCAATAGTCTGCTCACCCTCTTCAGCGAAGGCGAGGTCTTCGTTCTTCTCTCCCCTGATAGATTCATCATGGGAAAGGTCTTCAGCGCTCTTGGAAGGATTTTCAGCGCTCTTCTCCCCCTCTTTTTCATGATGACTGGAGGAGGAATGGGTAGATTCAGTAGCGTTGGTAGGTTCTCTGTCTTCTTGGCCAGAGAGACCTACACGAACTTCAATCTTTGCTAATCTGTCTTCTAGGCCAGAAATAGCAGGATTGATCTTCCCGAGCTCAATGCGATCTGCCGCTGTAAAATGTTCAGATTCACGGACAGGGGCAGGAGCAGGAGTATTCGCCTTGTGCAGCAGCTGTTCGATCATAGTCTTCATCGAACCAACGTCAGTCTTTACAGAGCTTAAGTCAGTCGTCAGAGTGTTGATATTTGTCTTCACAGCAGACATATCTCCCTCTAGTGTTCCAACCGATGTCTTCAGCGTTGTTACCTCGCTGGACATGGATGAAACTGAATTTTTGAGAGAGGTGTAGTCTGTGTAGATATCAGCGAGCACCTTGGCGAAGTCGCTGAGAGTTTTATCAACCTGCTTCTTGTCATCTGTGGAAGCCTTCTTCTCCACCACCGTTGTCAGCTTGTTCAGATTCTATCCAGCGTTTGTTACAGCTGTAGAGTTATTGGAGAGAGTAGTGGTGAGACCTGTAAGCTTTGTCTCCACGGACTTCAGAGAGGCGTTGATATCTCCCAAATTAGGACCTGTAACAGATAAGAACTTGTGAACAAAGGAAAGCTCAGAAGTTTGGGGTTTAGTCACTGTGTTTATGGGTTGTTGTTTACCTGCAGGAGGATTGGTGAATTCATCGAAATCACGGGTTCCTGAGTAAAGTTCCATGTCATCTTCAAAAGTTCCCATGGATTTTTCTGCAGGTCCTGTATTCATCATCTCTGGATTATCAGCTTTAGCTTCCGTAGAAATGATGGCATCTCCAGCGATAACTGGAGGAGAGACAAAACGAATAGAGGGAGAAGCGAAGGATGAGATTGGAGGTTGGGTTCTGATTTCAGCGTTGGAATCGCTGAGAATCACTTCATCAGTCTTTTGAGAGACTGAGGGAGGTTTGGAAGTTTCCATGTCTGTAATCTCAATGTTTGGAGACGCTGAGATTGGGATGGAAGGGATGGCTTGTTCAGGTGTGGCAGAGCGTACCACTGAACGTTCCTTCAGCTCTGCAGAAAGAGCTGAGGAGTCTTCAGCATGAGATTGCTGGGGTTGCTCCTTTGTTTTCTTGATCCTTTTAGAATCAAGTGGGGTGGATGAATGTTTCCTTTTCTTAGAAGGATAGGATTTTGTGGCCAGGGTATCAGCGATGGGTATTGTCGCTGAAGGAGCCACAGAAGTAGAAGAAGAAGGGTTGAGAAGAGTTAAGATGGTAGAAAGACGTACCTCATTTTCAACAGGGTTGAAGTCGAGTACCTTAGGGCCAATCTGAGAGAGTTTCAGATCGCCCTCTTGTGGGTAGCTGTCCTTCAGGCCATATTGAAAGATAGCGCTGATGAATCGGGGGTAGGGAACCCATGCAGGCCTGTCAGCGGCAGAGTCTACTCTTTGCAGCAAGTCATCATAGATGAGAGATGCCCAGTCAATGTGTAGACCTTTCAGCAGAGCGTATCCCATAGCTTGCTGAGGTTGAGCGGCTTGATCAGAAGAGTCGGTCTTGGCAGTCATGCAGCTGATAAGGTGAGCGAAGATGAAGTTCATCTCGCTGGGCATTTTCGATTTTTTCAGCAGTGTTAGCTTCTTCTCAGGCTTCTTGTCTCTGCCCATTTCCCATACATAGCCCATTGCATCAAAAAATGCAATAAGAGCTTCTTTGTCAGCGAGCTTCTTATGGTCAGGGAAAGGAACAAAAGGTTTTTCCTTTGTAGAGATGGGAAAGTTCAGAGCTTTGCGAATGATGGCAGATGTGATCTTTATCGTGCCATATTCAGTATCGCAGAGGATACAATCAACTGTTTTGGAGGGATCTTTGGCGGATGGTAGCTGAGAGTGTCTGGAAGAGTACCAGAACTGAGATAGTAGCAGCTGACTTGCAGGGGGTGAGATGGTCAGGGCTGTTGAAATGCAGCAATTCTTCAGGAAATTCACAGCATCTGTCAGATGTGTGACTTGCTTTCGAGGAGGAAACTCGAGAAGCGCAGAAAGGTTGTTTATCTTAGTCCAGTCTAGTTGATCCAGAGTGAACTTAACCTGAGGAGCCTTGAAGAATTCCATTTCCTCAGAGTCAGTAGAGATGTTATCAGCGGTAGTAGGAATGTTAGACGTTGCCATTTCCTGTATTATCAGTTCAGCCAAAGATTAACAAATAAGAATAATCTTAATATGGAAAGATTTTCCATTAAGATGGTTCGAATTTTGTCCATTTCATTCAGACAAAATGTCTTAATGAAGATTAGGGATTTTCTTGATTTTGAAAACGGAAAATTTAAACCCCAAAAAAAAATCTTGTTTTCCAGTTTTCTTTGAAGATTGGGATTCTGGAAAAACGAATGTGAATAACAAGTTTAAGATTTTTGCATTTAAACTTGAAGAGCAACCATGAAATGGTTGTGTTCATAAAATCATGAAAAAAATGATTTCATTTTAAGAAGTTCTTTTGTTTGATCTTGTTAAAACAAAGAGTAGATCAGAAACAAGTTATTTTGCATTAGGTAATAAATAAGAACATATTAACCTTGATGTTTGATGAAGAAGATGATGAACAGTTCTTGAAGTTTGAAAGCACAAATGCAACAGTGAATTCTTTCTTGCAGATGAAGATTGATCGCGTAAAAGAAAAATATAAACAACGAATTTGTTTATATAGAGATTTTAGAAAGAGAAAATCTTGAGCGGGAAAAGATTTTCATCATGACACGAACACGTGTTTGCATTTGATTGGAAGTTAGAACGAGACGTGCAAACGTGTGTCAGGAAGAGAAAACGTTCCGGGGTTTTATCCGTTGCAATGACGTCACAACTGTCCTTTCATATTCTTGGTTGTCTCTGAGGTTTTGAAAAACTCAGAGATACTTTTGAAAACATGAAGCACTGAATGAAAATATTCAGTAAATGTTTTAAGAAACTTCAAAATATCGTTGTTAAGGAAGAGATATTCAGCGATGCATTTTGTTTTGAAATCTTGCATTTTCATGCGCTTGTCAGATAGAGAGAGAACATACCTTGATATCAGTGAATCAAGTTTATTCAGAGAGAAGATGATAGAATGGGTTATACAAGTTGTTTTTATCCTTTCGCTGATCAATGTGAACCGCTGAAGATTTTATCCTTCAAAGTTCAGCATTCCAACCTCGCTGATGAGAAAGTTGAATCTTGTCTCATCAAGAGGTTTGGTAAATAAGTCAGCTAACTGTGCTTTTGATACAGAAGCAGAATTCAATCCAATCTTCTCAGAAACTCTTTTCAGATCATCTTTCCTTTTGCTTTCCTCTTTTTCTGAAAAATTCAACTTGTTTGTGTTAGAGGATGAAGTAGACGATTCACCTTTTTCATATATACTTGATTCATTAAAGAATTTATCATTAACTTTTAGAGCATTAATCTTGAAAAGATCATATTCAGCTTTTAGTTTCTCAAGCTCTGTTATTTTCTGAGTAAAGATACTTTTTTCTTTTACAGCTTCTTCAAGTTTAAAATCCACTTCACAGTAATCATTTTCAAGTTCATCAAAAGATTAAATCTCTTTTCAAGTTCTAAAAAGTTTTCTGACTTTGTTTCAGAATATTTAGTTGACTCAGAATTCTGACTCTTTGAATCAGAATTCTGATTAACAGACTCAAACTTCTGACCTTCAGAATCAGAGATCTGACTTGAACAATCAGAATTCTGATTAGAAGATTCAGATTTCTGACTAACTGTTTCCGAAACCTTACTAGTATCAAATATACTTTCTATGTCAGAATGAGAAAAACTTTGTTGTTTATTTTTGTAACTGACATTTAGAGAGTCATATTTGAATTTAGTGTCATTATATCTGGGTTTCTCTTCTGTTGGTTTAGAAATTTCTTTCTTAACCTTATCTTCTGAAACATCTGATTTTTCTGGTTTTGATTCAGAAATTGTTTCCTTTGTCTTTTTAGAATTTGATTTCTGCAAACTATCAGAACTTGTTATAGAACTTGCAGGTCTGATGAAAATTTCAACAATTTCTGGAATTTTTGGTTTAGGAACTTGAAGCTTTTCAAAATCATACAAGTTGATTGGAGCTCTTTTCAAAACAACATTTTCTTCTAATCCCAATCCCTTCTTTGGATTATAAAATCTTGTATCTTTAACATTGCTTGTTAAAAGATTTAATGTTTGCTGAGTCTGACCTCTTTTCAAGTTAAGATCTTCTAATTCTTTGATTTTGGTGTACAAATTATTTCTTTCCTCAAATAGCATATCAAACTTTATTTGTAAATCACCCTTTTCATCTTTAACCTTTGAAAGCTCATTTTTTAATTCAGAAAGATTTTTCAACAATTCAAAATTTTCAGTTTTAACTTTCTGTTTCTCAACCTCAGATTCCTCATACTGTTCTCTTATTACTTTTTTTCAAATCTAAATTTGTTAACCAGACTTCTTTCTCCTTTTATCTGTTTTCTCAGTTTAACAAACTCAGTTTTCATGTCACCAATCTGTGTCATTAAATCAATTTCAAGTGCATAATGTACCTCAGTGGATGACTCAGAATCAGCATCTTCAAAGTCAGAATCATCCTCATTCCTCATCTTTTCCATATAACTTTGCATCTGTGAAAAGTGAATGCATTCATCTTCATCTGAAGTGTAATACAACCAATTTTCCTGTTCAGCTAACATTGCCACTTCATCATCTCTTTTCTTGGCTAGCTGAGCCTTTTTGGTGTAGTACTCATAATCCTTCACAATTTTTACTTTGCAATCCTTTGCATAGTGACCAGACTTTCCACATCTGAAGCACAGATTCTTTTCTTTTCTTTCTTCCTTCTCTTCTCTCTTCCTTCTTTTCATATTTACTTTCTCCTCTTTCTTCTCTTCTCTTGAAATCTGAATTTCTCTGCTCTCTCTTGTAATTTCCCTGAAATTTACCCTTTCCATACCTCTTGTTAAAAGTGTTAGTCAACAAAGCTAACTTCTAAGCAATTATTTTGATATCTTCATCTTCTTCTGATCCCTCTTCCTTATCAGATTCCTCCAGCTTTGGTATCTCAGATAGATACGCAGTCTTCTTGGGTGCTTTAACAATTTTGGACTTTGACAGAAAAGCTAACTGTTCTGCAACATTTTTCTTTTCTTCAACAACAATCTTAACAGAGTCTTCATGCCGATTAAGTACATAAAATAGATCATTGAGATCTTCTTCAGACATATCGTTATTCATTTGTAGACTGATAGCAAACGATGACCATTCTGAGTTTAGACTGTTCAGAAATTTGTAGTTTATATCTGACTTTGTCTTTTTCAGCCCATTTCTTCTCAAATCATTCAATATAGTGCAAAATTTACTATACGTCTGAGTCAAACTTTCTGATTCTTTAGCCTTGAACCTTTCATAAGCATTTATGCTTTGATTTAACTTTGCTTGTATTGATATGACAGTTCCTAACATTTGTCTTTCCAGTTCATCCCACATTTCCTTGGCAGATGATCCGCTGTCAATTCTGTTTAGAACTTCATTTGGGACGGCCAATGTCATCAATGTGATAGTTCTTTTGTCTATAGCATGCCTATTTTTCTGTTCAGCTGTGTATTGAGATAAGTTCTTCTTCACCCTTGTAGCAGGAATTTCTGGAGTTGTCTCTGTTTCAGGAGTTGCGGCAACATCGACGTAGACTTCGATTGGACCTTCTCGGATAGAAACCATCAGATTTTCATCTATGTTATCCAAGAATTAGATCATTCGGATTTTCCATTGCTGCTACTCTTCAGGTATGAGAACAGGTGGCTTTGTTTCAGATCCCATGGCTAGTTACTCTTTTGAAGACATGATTGTAAGGTATTTCAATAGAGAGACAAATTTGAATTTCTTGATTGAAAAACAACAATTAATTCAAGAATTGCTTAAGAATTTAAGAATTAGAACTAGCAGCGGAATAGATTTTTGAACGAATCAAGAAATCTTCAAGAAATTGATCAATAACCTTCGCGATCACGATCATGAACAAATTTGTTTGTTGATTGGCTCTGATACCAATTGTAAGTTTAGGATCCCCTCTTACAATCAATATATCAATGTATATAACAGTAATTGAGAAGTAATATGTTTGAACCAACTTGTATTCAATGAAGAACAGATTTTCAGATCTTAGAGAGAGAGTATCTCAAAGATTACAAAAGATGAATACAAATATATGCGGGAAAGTCAGTTAGCGTAACAGTGCTAACCACTATATATACAGTAACGGAAATACTAAAGTTACAGTACAATTATGAAAGACTAATAGGAACAATATACGTGTCCTAATTAGTTAACTAAATACAAAGTAAAGCATCTAGTTATAAGTTCTGAACATGTTGTTCAGGACTTCTGAACATTATTCTGATTAAGCTTCTCAGAACTTCTGACTCTTCTTCTCAGACTTCTGACTCTTCTTCTCAGACTTCTGTACTTAGCAAACTTTCAGAGCATTCCTTCTGAGTCTTCTTAGTCAAAACTCCGACTCTTCACTTCAGAACTTCTGAGCCTTCTAGTCAGAATTCAACACTTAGTTTATTTACAAAACTCAGATCTAACAGTGCCAGTGTGTACCGTCACGCCTTAGTGCCACTCGTACCTGAAATAGTAATTTATAGGGAAAGGGTAAGCACGAAGGTTAGTGAATTCAAACACGTACGTAAGCTAGCAATCATATAAACACCACCCCTATCAGCAGATAGACATAAACAAACATTACATGCCAGTCTAAGAACATATCCGAAACAAGCAAACTCATGCAAGAACACCTGTGTATGTATCCATCGGTCCCCCCGAATTCATCCAATACCGGTGCACGTATCCCTCGGTCTCCCCGAGTTCATACAACACCCAAGTACGTATTCCTCGGTCTCCCCAAGTCCTCGGTCTCCCCGAGTTTTTATACAATTCCCAAGGTCTTATTCTAGACACTAACACAATTGAATATTACCCACAACCAATCAGTTAACACACACGAGCTACATCAATGCACATATAATCCTTACCCTACACAGTGAGTGAACTCACCTCGAAAAGCCATACAGAACTCCACGAACAGCAACCAAGAACCCGTCCACTCCAATTCACTTCTTTCCGCCTAAAGAAGTGTTATAAAGGGTCAATACGTAGCCCCAACCCGAAATTACAACTACAAGTCTAAAATGTGCAATTTCCGGTTTTTGGTCTAAACTGCAGGTCTGTTCGTGACCTGTTTAGCCCCCATTAAACCCATCAAACCAGAAATATTATTCCATAATTAGAGAGTCCCATGTCTTAGCTTTCAGGGACATATCTCACGCGTTCATACGAGGTTCCTACTATTTTATATGAATTTTCTAAGACCGACTACCCAAACTGCGAATTTCGGACCAGTCTGCACTAATTGCCAGTGTGGCCCTAGCTAGAGGCTTGATTAATTTTTATGTAAAACATAAGAAACATACTGCACACAATTTGAGAGATTTGAGCACTGGTTTCAACTCAATCCGAGTTTCCTAGATTTTTCTATGGATTTTACAAAACAGGGACAGAACGGGCGTTTTTCACATAAAATTATAACATTGCTATCGGTTTAGGGTTTGCACATTAGGGTTAGGGTTTAGGCGTCTAATGGCTGGGCTAAAACAAGCACCACCTACTTCCACCCCAGGCAGTGGTGGTCGGCGGCGGCGTGGAGGTGGCAGCCACCACCGGCGGTGGTGGTGGTTCTGTAGCAAGGTCCGGCGAGGCCAAAGTGATGATTCGGCTAACGTTTCATGGGCCGCACACACCCACACCCGACCTAGTAGCCACAACCACGCATGGTGCAGCCACCGAATTGGTGGTGAACGGCGGCCACACACCGACGGTAGCCAAGGCTGCGACGGCGGTGGTGGTTTCGCGGCGGCAAGACAACGACGAAAGAAAGATAAAGAGAAGGAAAAAAAAAGAAAGGAGACCTTACCTCGCAGCAGAAAACCAACGAGATCCTGACTATCCTCAACCCGATCGCCGACTCTCGCTCTCTCTCCCTCTCTCGCTACTCTTTGCTCTCGCCGGCAAGGGACAGCGGCGGCGGCGCCGGCGGTCTTGGAGTGGTTCAGCGGTGGCAGCAAGAAGGAAAAGGGGAGGTGCTAGGGTTTTCTGTGGGTGGTTCCTTGCGTGCGACCAAATCCATCGAGAGGGGAGGGGGTCGGTTTCTTAAAGCCGATCCCATGCAAACATATACACACAGTATACACTTTTAGTCCCTCTCTTTCCAATCCTTGCAAGATAAATTAAAGTTTTACCATATATTAACATTTTTGGCCTTCCCTAACACAACCCGTTAATAAAATTCGCTTAGAGAAAAATATTAAATAAATAAATAAACCATACCGGGACACGGGCTTTACAACTCTCAAGAGGTCTGATGGTTCGCGTCTTCAGCTCTCGAAGTAGAACCGGGAAGTCTTTCAAGTTCAGATTTTTGAAGTCGGCTTTTGAGAAAACCCATTCTTTCCCATCATCTCTCTACACGGCGAACACCGAAAACCATACCTTCAGGACTTTGTCTGACACAATCTCCACAGTTTCAGTGATCCTGTGGTTGGCTCTGACTTCGTGTACCATTCGGCTTCTTTTCATTACTTCAAAGTACTGAGAACGGATCAGTTCATCTAGATCGGAAACCCCGTAACACATAACCGGGTCGAGCGGCCTGATCCAGTGGACGAAAATCTTCTTTTGGGATTTTTCTAAGTACGGAAACAGGATTCGGACTCTCTCCCAACGAGCTGGTTGATTAGGCTGAAGTTGAGTCGTTTCCGGTTCAGGAATCGGTATATCAGAAGTGGTACTGGCGGTGTCATGTTCATCGTGCTGAGATTCAGTTACCTGTTCATTTTGGAGAAGGAACTGATCGTAGTCATCCTCATTCATTGCCTTGTCATCTGAGAAATCGTACAAAGCACCTGTCTCAGACTGAATAGCTGTTACAACTTTCTCTCTCCATACTTGTTCCATTTCAGGATTACCATCTGCGTCTTCATCAATCAACTCCAGATCTAGTCTCTCCGGAACTGTCAACATCAAATTTTCTTCTGGTTCTCCCTCGGGCTTTTAAACCGTTGGGTCTGCTGACTCCAACACCTGATCTCTGACCGGTGTCGATAACCCCATATCCTAAACCATGTCTTGATCTTCTGATTGTTGGTGTGGCTCAGGTTCGACTAGAGTTTCAGTTAGTGGTTTTGTCGTTGCGGTTGACAGCTCGGTCAGTCGTAGTCTTTTCTCCCCCTCATGTTAATCAGGATCCTCCTGGTCATCATGCTGTCTTTTCAAGCCATAGGCTTGACCCTTACAAGTGTTTTCAAGGCTGGCAACCCGCTCGGATAAGGTATCGAGGGTGCGCTTAACATCAGTTAGGGTTGAGGTAAGGGTGTCGAGTTTGGAGTGTATTTGGGCTTGAGAGTCCGTTTAAGTGTTTGAGGGTTGAGTTTGAGAGTGTAGGAGGCTCACTAAGGCAGCTTCAGAGGATGTATCTGTGTTTGATTGGGACAAGAGCTTATCGAGTAGTGCGGCTTTGAGGGCGTCGATGTTCATGTTTTGCGGATTTGGGGTAGGGTAAGGAGGTTGTATCGGTGTTTGTGCTGGGGGATTAGTCACTATTTCCTTACCCTTGATGGACCTTTTGATGAAGTCCATCTCCTCTGATAGCTTTTTCAAGATCTCTGATTGGACATCCTTTAAGGCGTCGTCCATGGTTTCCTTAGAGACGAACTCCGGGATGCTAATACCTGGCGCACGTAGACCACCAGTTGTAGTAACTACGGTGGAGTGCACCGCAATACCGCCTGCCTCATGGTTGGCTTAATGGTAGCCGTGGCAGGACTTCCACCTTGTCCTTGCAAGCCACCAAGAGGTAGACTCACTCTAGGTGTTTCGGTCGAGTCACGAAGATTCTCGACATTAGCCGTACTGAGTTCATGTGTCCTAGCCAAAGAAATTAAATCATCAAGTGGCCCTAGACTAGATAGTGCATCCAAAGAAGGCGAGAACCGGGGAAGGAGTTCTCTTGTTTCAACACCGGAACTCTCCAAGTGAGAGACCGATGGCAGTTGTGCTACGTCCCCTTGTGAGAATGAAACAATATCTTGTTGAGAGGACACTGAGTGGCCGAGGAGGGTGTGCGAATGCGTTGCTAGGCCCACGACGTCTTTATCAATACCATGTCCTAATAAATGAGACGGGGTAGTGGATGTGGCTGTCTGGCTGATTTGAGGCTGGTTGGAGGCAACCTGAGTAGGTGGCCTCTTCTCTCTATATTGCTCACTGTTTTGTTTACTCCGCATCGCCCTCACTCGCCCACTTTGATTCTCATTTTCAACTAATTCTCCCTCCGCTCTTCTTATCTCTCCAGTCTGGGCTTGGGTACGAGGGATTGATTATAGACGAAACTAGTCATCATTGTGATTATCAGAGTCAGTGGATGCTTCTTCTGAGCCCGACGACCCTGGTTCGTCATCGGACTCCGGAACTGATTCAGAACCTGATTCGGAACCAGACTCTGAGCCAGAGCCTGAGTCAGAGGAAGATCCGGATTGGGACCTGGATTCGGAGTTGGAGGAAGGTGCTTCCTCCTCTTGAGCCGTTTCGCGCATAATATTCCCCACCTCCACTTCATGTAGTGCTGGATCATCATCGTTCGACACTGCCCGTGTCTTCTCCCCTCACTATATTTTCTCTCATCATGCTCTGTCCAGGAGCCCCTGCTCGCCGGACCCTACTTCCTGTAGTACATGGACCCTCACGCCTCTCGGGACGCATTCCTTGGGCAGCTCTTGCGGATCTAGCTGGACCATCGGAGCGACTAGATTGTTCTCTTGCCTATATTCTACCACACTCAGTGTCGAAGGGTCAGCGAGAGCTAGAAAGTCTGCAGGTAGGAGCATTGGGACTAGTCCTTGAATTCGCTGTTTGTTTTGGATTCTAGTCATATGTCTAGAGATAAGTACCTCATGTTTAGAGCACATTAGGATAGTTGGGTATACGTCAAGGAAATAGGCGACAATCAGTTGAAGAAATCTTGGAAAAGGAAGGCACGTCATCTTTTTGTTGCCTTCTTTCAGTTGCACCTTTGCTATCAGTTCATTCCATACAATGGATGCGTAGTCAGTGTGGTGATTGTATGCCACGCCATGGATGAGCCACAGAAGATTAACGGTGTTTTGGTCGATGCCCTTCGTGATCGACGAGAGACATCGGTTGAGGATGGTAAACAATGTGTACCAGATCGACATCATATGAGATCTGGAAATGTGTGATGATTGGGTGAGCTCCTTATCATATCCGAGATCGTGCATCTTCTGGCAGAGTAGGGCGTCGGACAC
This sequence comes from Saussurea involucrata, assembly GCA_033807775.1. Lineage (NCBI taxonomy): Eukaryota > Viridiplantae > Streptophyta > Magnoliopsida > Asterales > Asteraceae > Saussurea > Saussurea involucrata. The sequence goes on from CM066324.1 coordinate 50,462,659, forward strand.
AGAGTTGTCAAAATGAATCATGCCAGGGGTGGAAGTGGCATCAGGTAGGTTGAGGATCTGGCGAAGGAGATCTCTGGATATCACAACCGGTGTGTCGGCAATGCGGCCTTCAAGATCAAATTCTTGACCACATGCAACTGAGGTGAGGGACCTCCAGAGTTGTTGCACATACACGCGTGGAACTGTGGCAGTCTCCATAAAGGCATAATTGAGTGGGTGGCGCTTCAGTATCTCGACAATGACTGGGCACTAGTAGATGATTGTTGCCGTGTCCAAATTGAAATTGTTTGGAAGGATCGGAAGGTTCGGTCCGGCCGGAAGGAGTGGTGCCTCGGCTTAATGAGCAGGTTGGTTTGGTTGAGCCATTTGAGTACATAAAAGAATCCGTCTTAAATAACCTTGTAAGTGCAAAACCAAGCTCAAGTTCCGGAGTTTAGGTTTCTCGGATTTGATAGGGACCGAGAAGCTAAAGTGAACTGGAACAAGCACTTAATCGGGCTCATAATAGCCCGCGGTGCGAGGCAGAATGTTAGCCCCAAGTATCTCTTATGTAAAAGTATTGAAAATAGTACAAGCCAGAAGACCACCAGAGATCCAGCAGAAGACTTGGAAGAAGTTCAACCAGAAGACCAACAGAGCTCGACAGAGCTCTGGCGGAACCAACAGAGCTCTTCAGAGCTCTGGCAGAAGACTTCTTCAATTCAACAAAAGAACGGTTTACACAAGAAGACCAACAGAGCTCTGGCGTAAGAGCTCTGGTGACTGAAGACCTCTGTGAAGCATAAGTCTCGTAGAAATCTCTAAGTGTTAGACACGTGTTCGTACTTTACACGTAAGCCCTAAAAGGATGAAGACACACTTTCCACGTGTCATTCCAGGGTTAGATAGTACATTGTCTAATGCTTTATCAGGCTATAAATAGAGAGGTAGTGGAACAACAATTGTAAGCTTTTGGAAGAATAGTTTTCCACAATTGTTAGAGCACACACTGCTACATTCCATAGCACTAGCTCCGTACGATCTTATTCCCTGTGAGATTTCCGAATACACACACTTGAACGTGTTCTTGGTGTTATTCATATTATCAATATACGAGCAGCTTATTATATTTGATCTTGTTATCATTTTACTGTTCTACATTTGATACTCACTGTTACATTATCGTATTACACAATCACTCACATTTTAATGGCTTTATATAATGCTTCCGCTGTCTATTTCTTACCATTTATGTGATACAACGTGAATCTGGGAACCTATAGTTGGTATCAGAGCTGCTTTGATTTGCTTAAATCAAACGATCCAATCTACCAAGGTTGATTCATAGTTGTTGATTGTGTCTGTGTGTTTTAAAGCTTCATAGAATACTCTGTTTTTACTGTTCAAGTTTAAAACAAGTTTTCAGAGTTTATTTAACTTTATTTAAGGCTTTCTAGCAAGTTTAAAGATCAGCTCTACTCAAAGTTACTGTTCCATTGGTTACTGTTTACTCACCTTCAGTTTAAACTCTTTTGAAACCATATTACTCTGTTTTTCTTCAAAATGGCTAATAACAACATAAATGCCATCTGTACTGCTGGTTCTCTGACTAAACCTCCTACTCTTCTGAGAGATGAATATCCTCAGTGGAAGATTAGGATGGTTAACTTCCATGATGGAATGGACAGAGATTTAATGTGATTTGTCAATGATGGACCATTCCAACCCATGGTGTTTGTCCCTAGTTTACCCGTAACACAAACAACTGCTGAGATTCCTGCTCACTTCGAAGTTAAAACCACCGGGTTTACTGATGAAGAGAAGCTAAAAATGGAAAATGACCTTAAGGCAGTTAGACTTCTGATTATGGCCATTCCCAACGATATATTTCAAGAACTAGATTCATGTGTTGCTGCTAAAGAAATCTGGGATCAACTTCTTAATCAACTTGAGGGTGGTATCAAAACCCAAAAGAACAGAAGGACCCAATGTATTAACGAATACAATGATTTCAAGGCACTTCCTGAGGAAACCTTACAACAGACCTACAACAAATTTAATGTGTTGATAAACAAATGCAAAAAATGTGGGGTTGTTAGGTCGAAGGAAGATAACAATGTTCTGTTCCTGAAAAGTTTGAATGATGAATGGTTAAATCTGTCCATGTCTTTACAAGCTAATCAAGATTTGGATGCATGGTCTCTCACTGATGTGTATGGCACTCTTGCCGCACAAGAGAAGGATGTTGTCAAACAGAAAGGCAAATCCACCATTGCAGGTCCAATCGCTTTGGTTTCTGATTCAAAGAATCCTACAGAAGGAAAGTCCAACAGAGAGAGCTCTAGCAGAGAGAAGAAGAAAGAGAAGTTTGTGAAAAAGAAGAGTAAGAAGAGTCTGGTAGCTAAAAGTGATGGAGAAGAAAGTTCATTAGTGGATGATGATATAAATGCTTTTGCCCAATCTCTTGCGTTAATAACTCAAAAATTTAACAAAAGATTCAGCAACAAGGTATTCGATAGAAGAGGAAGGTACGAGAGGGAAGAGAAAGATGAGAAAAGAGGTTAGGGTGCACCTACCCACCAGAACAGAGCTCCACAAGAGCATATACCACAACCACAACAGAAGTATAATACTCCAACACCTCAGAAAGCTGATGCTGCCCAACCCATCAACCAGAATGATGGACGTTGTTTTAGATATGGCAAACCCGACCTTTTCTCTGCTAATTGTAGAGGCAACCTGGTAAAAGACCAGGATTACTACAAGAACAAATACAAGTACAATTACAGAGAAAGAAGCTATGTTGCTGAGATGGAGAATTGGATCTCTGATTCGTCCTCTGATGACGAACCAGAGCAGGACAGTTTCTGCTGAGTTGCTGTGGATGATGAAAGTCTAGAGGTAGCAGATTGGATGACTGGAGAGATGCCAGAGAAAACAACAGAGGAAGATCTGTCTCAGAATGCATACGCTCTTGCTGTAACAGAGCCAAATGAAATAGCATTGGAGACCACCAGACCTAGTGCCAAGGTATGTTCTGTTTCTGAATCAAAATCTGACTCTGAGTTGGAAAAGAACGTTTCTTTGTTAACAGAAGAATTTTAACTTTTAAAACAAAAACTTTCAGAGGAAAAGGAATTGAGAAAGCTAGCTCAAAAGGATCTGTCCTTTTACAAGAGAGAGAAAACTCTCTTGGAACAAGAAAATGAAGAAATCTTTAAAGAAAAGTCTGAGCTAGAGATCTTGCAGAAACAAAAGGAAAACACCTTTTCTGAAAAAGTTAAAGAGTTTGAGGATGTTTTGAAACAAAAGAATAAAGAGGTTAAGAAGTCAGAAACCGAAGGACTTAACTCTGTTGCTTTAAAAGATTATTTTCAAAGAGAAAGGGAGGTTTTGCATCAATCCCTGCAAAGAAAAGAGATTCAAATCAAAAAGTACCAGGATGCACAAGATGTGCACATCAAGATAAACTCTCAAAAGGATACACAAGGTCTTGGTTTCAGTGACCTTGCTCCCTATAATGGAAGAAAGAAGACATCTCTGTCTTCTGCCTTCTGTGTTGGGAAGATCCAAGAAGATGTGATCTCTAGTACTGCAGCTTTCAAGAGAATCAAAACCTCAGATGTATTTTTAAGGACCAGAAGGCTTAATTTCAGGAATGTCAGCTATGACTCCTTGGATCAAGAAAAGGTTATAAAACCATCTTCAAAGTTTATTCTTGATCAAGGAAGAGCTAGAATCATACTTTCCGATTCTGTTAAAAGTCTGGATCCTAAAGAGATTTTCAACTTTAACTCTTTTAAGGGACAAAAGTCTGTTACTTCTGTGGATGAACCCTGTGATGTTAAACCACAGAGCGAGCTCAACCCTGAATCCCCAGTCTTCTCTCCTACTTCTGAAACAATTAGAACATCTTTTGAAGAGGATTTGAAAAGAGTTCTGAAAGAAAATGATGTTTCTGATGCATTAAAACCCAAGTTGAGAAAGTTTAAGTCTGCTAAAGCTGATATCTCTGTAATATCCTCAGAGTCTACCACCAGAGCCACCATAGACTTTCTAGCCTCTGACAGTGATTCTGATTCTGATGTGCATGAGCAAATTTTCTGTTCTCAAGAGACTGTTTTACACAAACCCAAGCAAGTTCCCTTTGTCTATAAACCAATCAGATTTACACAAGAGCAGAAGGGCAAGTGGATAGTCAATGACAGACCGATTTTTGCCTCTGTTGTAAATCAAAGAAGAAACTCTTTTTGGTCAAGTGAGTATGTTCCAAAGAAAAATGGCAATTTCAAGAAGCAAAACCAGGACAGAATGTATGCAAAGACATCTGGTCCTAAAGTTTTTCAATCCCAAGCACCATTCAAATAACAGATTTTAAATAAAAACAACAATTTGCATCAATCATCATGTTCCATTAATTGCAATTGTATTCAACTTCTGCTTAAATTGCAAAATCACCTGAATGGTCCCCACTGTGTTCTGAATCAGTCAGCTCAAAGAAAAATTCCCAAGACTGTTCAGAATACACAGAGAAAAACCTCTGGCACACCATCAAAGAATGGAAAGCCAGCAGGTAAACCCGTTAACACCCCCAAGCCTAACAAGAAAGGACCCATCATGCAATGGGTACCTAAAAGAAACTAATCTGTCTTGCAGAAGCCTCATGTGCAGATCTGGTACCTAGATTCAGGATGTTCCAGGCACATGACAAGCAATAAGGAGCTACTGACTTCATTCAAGAACAATATGGGAAGTGCAGTAACCTTTGGAGGAGATAATGGTGGACAGATTAGAGGCTATGGTACTTTAATTAATGGTGGTGTTTCAGTTTCTGAAGTTGCTTATGTTGAAGGATTAAATCATAATCTGCTCAGTATAAGTCAACTTTGTGATCATGGGTTCGATGTCAATTTTAGGAAGAAGTATTGTTCTCTGTTGCTTTCCGAGTCTGGTCAAGAACTTTTAAGAGCCGACAGAAAAGGCAATCTGTACAAAATGAATTTTAATCCAAACCGAAACTCTACAACAGAAAAACTCTGTTTAGTGTCTTTGAAAAAGGAAGATGCCTGGCTCTGGCATAAAAGATTTGCCCATCTGAATTTCCAAAATCTTGACAAACTCGTGAAGTTGAACTTAGTGAAAGGTCTTCCTTCGCTTAAATTTGACAAAGACCATCTCTGTTCTGCCTGTGAGCTGCGTAAGATGAAAAGATCTTCACACAGAACTAAGAGTGATCACAGTTGTCCCAGACATTTGCATATGCTTCATGTGGATCTCTGTGGTCCAATCTCTGTGCAAAGTCTATCGGGCAAGAAGTATATATTCTTGTTTTAATAGATGAATTTTCTAGATATACATAGATTGAGTTCATCAGAGTAAAATCTGATGTCCCAGAATTTTTGATAAGTTTGTTAAAAAGGATACAGGTTCTGTTAGGTCTCAAAATCCAAAAGTTGAGAAGTGATAATGGGACAGAGTTTAAAAACGCCAGAATTGATGCCTACCTATCAGAGGAAGGTATTTCCCAGAACTTCTCAGCTGCAAGAACTCCACAACATAATGGGGTAGTGGAAAGAAAGAACAGAACTCTGGTAGAAGCCGCCAGAACCATGTTGGCAGGTTCTATCCTTCCAATCAACTTCTGGGCAGAGGCAGTCTCAACAACCTGTTTTACCCAAAACAGAACTGTAATTATGAAAAGATTTAAGAAGACTTCCTATGAACTCATCAACAATCAAAGGCCAAATGTGAAATATTTTCATGTTTTCGGCTGCAAGTGTTACATCTTGAATGACAGAGAACAACTGGGCAAGTTCGACAAAAAGGCTGACGAAGGAATCTTTATTGGTTATTCCTTAACCTCTAAAGCCTACAGAGTCTACAATACCAGAACCAGAGTCATTCAAGAGAGCATCAATGTGTCTTTTGATGAAAATACATCAAGTTCCTCTGATTGCAAAACACCAGAGGAGACACAGAAGGAACAGAAACCAAGTTCTTCAAAGTCAAGGGAAGAAGATATAAACTTAGTGTTCAAGGATTTATTCGATGATGATGATTCCTCTATCAACATCACCAGAGGCAATCAGGCTCAGAACTCAACAGAACAGAGTCTGACAGGTAAAACTCTTACAGGTCCCTCCAATTCTTCACCATGTACTTCTCTGTCTACAGGTATTATTCAGAGAAATGAGGAACCACAACCAGATGTAAGAGGACCTGAACAAGAGCCATCATCACCCCTATTGACTCATATTGGGAGAGATTCCCTGTTTGAAAGCTCACATTCGCAGAGCCCTATTGGGACATCACAGAGCAATGAGGCCACTCTCCAGAGTTGTGTGCCACAGAGCCCTGGTCCCAATCCACAGAGCTCTGATGCTGAAATTCGTCTTTTCCCATCAGCAGCACATACTCCACCTGTTGTCCATACTCTCATGACCAGATGGACAGAGGATCACTCCCATCATCTAATTATTGGTGCTGCTGAAGATGGTGTGAAGACAAGATCGGCCACAATCAATGAAGCTTTCTTTGTCAATTTTCTAAGCATGATTGAGCCAAATAAGATCTCTGAAGCCCTGGAAGACCCAAACTGGATAGAAGCCATGCAAGAGGAGCTTCTAGAGTTTGAAAGAAATAAAGTTTGGACCTTGGTTCCACTCCCTAAAGATAAAGCTGCTATTGGAACCAAGTGGGTGTTCAGAAATAAAAAGGATGAAGATGGGATTATCATCAGAAATAAAGCTCGGCTGGTTGCAAAGGGATATTGCCAAGAAGAAGGTATCGATTATGACGAAACTTTTGCACCTGTGGCTAGACTGGAAGCAATCAGAATCTTCCTAGCCTATGCTAGTCATAAAGGTTTCAAGGTCTACCAAATGGATGTGAAATCGGCTTTTCTGAATGGCCAACTCCAAGAAGAAGTTTATGTCTAGCAACCACCAGGTTTTGAAAGCCCAGAGTTTCCAGACCACATTTACAAGTTAGACAAATCTCTGTACGGCCTTAAGCAAGCTCACAGAGCCTGGTATGAAACTCTGTCAAATTTTCTGTTGACTAATCACTTCGAGAAAGGTACTGTCGATACAACTTTATTCTTTAGAAGGTATAAAAATGATATTCTTCTGGTACAAATATATGTTGATGACATTATCTTTGGGTCTACAAGGCAAGAGTACTGTGATAGGTTTGAGGAATTGATGAAAAGTGAATTCAAAATGAGCATGATGGGAGAACTTTCTTTCTTCCTTGGTTTACAAGTAAAACAATCCATCAGAGGGACTTTTATAAGTCAGTCTAAATACATCTCTGATATTTTGAAAAAATACAAGCTCAATAATTCAAATCCAATGAAAACTCTTATTGCCATTGGAGTTAAACTTGACTCTGACCTTAATGGTGAACCTGTGGATGTCAAGAACTACAGAGGCATGATAGGATCACTTATGTACTTAACTGCTAGCAGACCTGATATAATGTTTGCAACCTGTCTTTGTGCTAGATTTCAAGTAAATCCGAAAGAATCCCATCTGTCTGCTGTCAAACGCATATTTAAATATCTAAAAGGGACTCAATTTTTGCGTCTCTGGTATCCTCTTAATTCTGGTTTCGAGCTTATTGCATATACAGATTCAGATTATGGAGGATGCAGGAATGACTGAAAGAGTACTTCTGGTAGCTGCCAATTGCTTGGAGATAAATTGGTAAGTTGGACATCCAAGAAACAAAACTGCGTATCAACTACTACAGAAGAAGAAGAATATGTGGCTGCTGCTAGTTGTTGCTCTCATGTGATCTGGATGAAAACTCAACTCAAAGATTATGGCATGGAGTATAACAAAATCCCAATTCTGTGTGACTCCAAGAGTGCAATAGCAATTACAGCTAACCCAGTTCAGCACTCCAAGACTAAGCACATCGACATAAGGTACCATTTCATAAAGGATCATATTGAAAAAGGGTCAATTGAAATGTATTTTGTTTCAACTGACTTCCAACTTGCTGATCTGTTCACAAAAGCCCTTGATGAAAGGAAATTTAACTTCTTAATCAGCAAGATGGCTATGCTGAACATGTCCTCCTAACTCTGTTTAAAAATCAACAGAGCCTCTGATGTTCCTACCAGAGCTCTGTCAAATGGTTAGGTAGGATAGTTCACCAGAGCCTCTGATGTTTTTCACCAGAGCTCTTCTAGCATACTTTTTCAATGTTTTCCTCTTGTGAAATTTCCTGTTTGTATATATACTTTCTTTTCCTTGTACATTTTTTTTCTTCTTTCAAAAGGCTGGAAAAAAAATCTGTCTACTAAGCTCACCATTTAAGGGGGAGCTTAAGAGAAAAATAAGCATGGTTTTAGGGGGAGCAAGTCAACTCAGTTTCAAATCTAAATGACTTTGCTTTTTGAACATTAAAAGAAATCGTTTTGAGGAAGGGAAAACCTGGTCTGATGAAAACCTTTTGATAAAGTCAAGAACTTACCAGAACTCTGATATTTCACCAGAGCCTCTGTTGATGCTCACCAGATCTCTGTGAAATTTCTAAGTCAGTTCTGTTCTCGTTCCTTGATTACTTTCACATCAGAACATGATATTTTAAATGATTTTGGGTTAAGATGACACATATTGGGTTACTTGGAAAGTATGAGAGGGTCACTCAACAGAGGCAAAACTGTACTAAGCTCCACAGAGCTCTGTCAGTTTTCTGCCATGTCATCAGAAGTGCTGTCATCAGAGGTGCGGGTTATTTCTAAACATCAACGACATGTCACCCACCCACCTCTAACCGTGACGGTTTACTTGCCCAAAAGATGTCAGAACCAAATCCACGTGGCAATCTCTGATTGAGAAACCAACCGTTAGTTGTTCCCACATTACACTGTTGAGGCCATCCACTATCTGACACTCGAGTGCCTACAGTACCTATGACGTTCATCGAACAATGGCGGAACAACAAAACTCAGCTGAATCTAGCCGAATAGGACCCGTAGACCAAATCGTTATCCTTCCATACAAGTTAGCAGACAACAACTACCGTTTCGATGCTAACCCAGGTCTCTATTTACCCACCTATCACATTTTTGTAGAGTTTTTCAGAAACTCTAAAGTTTTTAGAGCCCTAACTGAGTTCGACGACAACCTTCCCGAGATCTACGTCCAACAATGATGGACTACGTTCCAGTACATTGAAGAACAAGATGGGATCGTTGGAAATGTCGATTCTAGAAATGGAGGCGCAGGTACAATCCACATTCGTGCCAGCACTTTTAGAAGGATTTTCTGGATGAAGACAAGAAGACAACATGGAATTGAAGCTTATGAGAAACCCCCCAAAGTAGTTGTTCTTCTTGACTTTATGAAGTTCTTGGGCTACAACAAAGATCTGAACAAAATAGGCGAGTTCAGAAGATCAAACCTACCCACAGTGTAGAACTTCATGTTCTCCACATTGAATAGAACCCTTACTTGCAAATCTGGTAGTCAAGATCAAACCAGCACCGAAATCCTACAAATCATGTATGGATTATTCTTTAACAGAAACTTCGACTACGCCAGCATTTTATACAATGATCTTCTTGCTGCTGTTAACACAAAGACTTCAACCATAGCAAGAGGAGGAGTTGTTGGAACCCACAAATTTCTGAAGACCATCAAATTCCCTCGATTCATTAGTATGGTAATCAGAAGAGCCTTCCAACGCTTAGAATTAACTCAACAGGGAAATCCTACACCTGTTTGGGTAATGTCCAGGTTCCTTTCCACAATATCAGGTGAATATCCTTTTATTAGACGAGTACCAAGAACAATGCTCAATCTAATTGACCCTCAACATATTTCTATCCAAAACTATGAGAGTGCTGCTCAACCTCAAGAACCTGAGGTGAGAACCCCAGCATACTTAGGATCTGAGCCCTCATTAGAAAGTATGAGTGAGGAAATAGGAGAAGAAGTGAACAGAACAGAGGCAAGAGCACGCGAAGTGGGGTCTTCCTCTGTAAGAGTGATGGAGGAGGAAGTACAAAATAGAGCATCCCCTATGGAGACTGTTCATGAGGGAGTAAAGGAAACTACAGAGGTGGAAGTAATTTCGTCCTCCTCTGGTAGTAGTGAGAAAGAAAAAGGTGAGGAAGAGAATCCCGAGTCTTCTAAAACCATAGGAGCCGAGGGAAATGCGAGCTTAGAACAAGATGTTCAAGAGAACACACATGTGAGATTCCGCACCCCAACTCCCAGTGCAACCACACAACCTATCCCTGGTGATCAAGCCCAGAGGGATTTTGAAACAGAGGTGCACACCTCGAACCCTAACCAGCAAGAACCACCAGAGGCAACTCTTCACGCCTCTGGTATGCACGCAACCGGGGAATCCATTTTTGGTAATGATGTTCCATTGCCCCAGAACATCAATAGGTCACATCCACACGATGATGCCTCTGTGGCTCATATAGACTTAACACAAAATAGTCCTAAGATCTTTCGTATCTCACGTAGTCTCTTTCCGACTCAGGGACAATGGGATGACCTAGTGGCACAAGGGAAGACTTTGCTTGATCCAAGCTCTTCTCAACACATCAGATTTCCTTCTTCGGAACCTGAGCTGGAAGAGGAAACTCTGGTCAGAACACCTGTAGATGTTTCCCCTGAAAAGGAGCATCAAGGATCGGGTGGAAGTTGTTGGTTCCCGTTTTGCTTATACAAGATTGTCAAATCTATTAGTTCTAATTTATGTTTGATGCGGAAGCGTATTTGAATAACTAACAGATATGATTGATAGATTTAGAACATAATATAAATAAACAGTGAACAAGAAATAATATCTCAAAGTTTACTGAATATATATATTAAGAACAGATTCAAGAACAGTGAGTAAGCAAAGCTTTTAAAACATATATGACTCTCAAAGTGTTTAAAGCTATGTGTTCTTGTGATGTTTTTTCTCTCCTGAATTCTTGTTTCGATTGTTCGATTGATCGATCGATGGATAGGAAGAACTCAACATGAGTCTTCCTTATATACTACTCTAAGGGGACCATAAAGCATATGCTACTATTCACAAAGGAAGGTATGAATAGTTGGACGGATGGCATGAACAGTTGGACGTGCTGTATTGCATTTAATGCAGCAGACGTCTATTATGTACTAAGCCCTATTGAATCCAACCAGAGTTTGACACGTTGCAGTTGGACAGGGCATGCTACCATGCAAGTTGATGAACAGGTCCTGTAACAGTAGCAAGATATTATAAATATCTTTTAAGTCTTTGTTGAAGACCGTAGAGGCTCTGTGAAGTGCCACAGAGGTTCTGCGGTTTGGTCCTTAGAAGAGCAGTCTTCACCGGATTCCGAGTCTTTGGTCTTCTTTGCGCGTATGACAGAGCTTCTGTAGGGCGCCTCTTTAGCTTCTGTAGCTTGTTGACCTTGATCTTTCGGTAAGTTCGGCAGAGCCTCTGTAAGAGGCTTTCTTCACTTAGCCTATTTTTCACTACTTCTAAATACTTCTATGATTAGGAAGATTGAAGCTAACAATCTCCCCCTAAGTAGTGAAAAATAAAAAATTTAACTTGAGTTTAGTTAGGCTAAGTTAGATAAGACAGAGGTTAAACAATACCTCGAAAGTTCTTTCATTCAGAAATATGCCAGAGGCATTTTACATTTGAGTACAATGAAAGATAAACTTTTGACTTGGTTTGCAGAGATTTGAGGTTTGAGAATCAGATTTTGGCATCTTTGAAATCGTTGTAGCTTCTGTTGTCTCTTCCGATTCTTCTGATCTCTTTGTAGAAACTGATGCAGAGTTCTCTTAGGCGGATTGTGGCATCAATCTCTCTGATGAAAGTATTTGCAGCATCTCTATCCATTTTCTCTGTACCTCTGTATTTTACAAGGCTTGCTCTGAACTTGTTTAGAGTACTAGTTGCGTACTTTTGACAATCCATGCACACAAATAGTTTGATTTCGCCTTGTGGGTTTTGAAATACTAACCCGAATCTTGGTTCTGTAATGATAGAGTTGGGCACGGCGTTGGTTGGGCAGCGATCTTCTGGTGGTCGTAAATTTAGATGTTTGAGACCAAGATCCTTTCCCAGTTGAAAATCTATCATACTGAAGATCAGAAGCTTTTCCCTCATTGCTTTTCTTAATACTTGATAGGCTCTGGTGTTTGCCTCTGTGTTGTAGTTGTCCTTTGTCCATTGCAGAAGGTCAGGTAGATCATAAGGATTGATATTTCTTAGGTCAGCATCAGCGAAGGTGGTTTCTGAATTGTCTTCTCTTCTGACTTTGTAAAGATTGTACCTGACCCTTGGATAGGTTCTTGTAAAGGAGAACTTGCAGAAGATTACCTTTTTGATCTTGTGGATTGAGAAGACATCTGCTTTGGTTCTTGGCTTTGTCCTTGTGAAGATGTTCTCAAATTCTTCTCTGATCCTTGAATCTGTCACATGATCTGTTGGATGATTGGTCTGAAAGGTTTGTTTATAGAGGTATTTGTATACCACTTCTTCCATCTCTTCATGTGTTGGACCAGGTTGTGGTACTTGTCTTCTGAGACTCTCCATCTTTTGAACAATTTCTGCAGCTCTGCCAGTTAGAGGAATGTCTGTCAGAGGCTTTAATCCATATGCCCAGTCCTCTTCTTCAGGCTTTGGAGTTTCAAAGGCATCAAAGGCGCTCTTCATCAATTTCTCTGTAGGCTTGGGCAATGATTTCTTTTTCTTGGGCACTTCTGTCAGTATTGCTTTGCCCTTGTCTTTGGCTTTTGGAGGTGCAGAACCTGTTTCTTCTGTAGGTTTGTAGGTTGGTGCTTCTGTTGGCTTGATGGTTGCCTCTGTAGGTTTTGACACTTGTGTTTTAGAGGACTTTTGTGGCGATGGTTCTGTTGGCTTCAGTTGCTCTGTAACCTCTGTTGGAGGTTCTTTGGTGACTTCTTCTGTGAGCTCTATTTCTGTTGGTGAAGATTGGACATCGAATCTTCTTGCCATTTTGAAAGCTAATGTGAACCTGTGCCTTTCTTCTTCTCTCTGCGACATTCAATCAGACATTGTATTGTGCATCTTTCTCAGAATAGATAAAGCAGAGGTCGCAGAGGTCGTTGCTCTTTTTGGTTTGGTGGCAATCGACTTTCTTCTTGGTATGGTTTGGGGTTTTTCTGTTGATTTTGTTGAAGGACTCTTTTCCAAGTTGATTACCACAGGGGTGGTTGTTGCCTCTGTGGTATGCTGATCAGCTTCTGTAATATTGGTTTCTTCAGGAGTTGATTCCACAGAGATGGGTGTTGTCTCTGTGGTCTGTTGATTTTGTTGTTGATCTTAGGTTTGTTCTGGAGGGGCATGACTGATTGGTTCTGCTGCGATTGGTGGAGCTTGTATTCCTTTGGTCGTAGCTTTCTCCCTTATATTCTCCCCCTCAGGATTATCTGATGGACCAGGATGGTCATCATCAGAATCATCCTGACTTTTATCAGAAGTACCCTCTGCTCTGCAGGAAGCTTTGGGTTTCTTTGGTAGTTCTGCTCCTGCGGCCATCAACTTCGCACATACATCATCACAGAGGCCGAAAAGAGTTGCAAGCTCTGCTTCTGTGTTGAAGCGCATTCTGCCGACACTTTTTCTGAACTCTTTGACGTAGTTGGCAATTGCAGTAGTGAAGGAGACAATGACTTCAGTGACCTGGTTTATGACATTTTGGCCGAGCTCTGTTAGCTGTGCTCTGGTCATGTAGTCTTTAGGCTGCATCAGTATTGTGTTGCGCATTGCTTCTGCTTGAACGTTTTGCAGAGCCTTCTGTAGATCTGCGGGTGTGATGATCTGTGATTTGTTGGATTGCTTGTTCATTTGTTCAAGGAAATGTTTTACTGATTCCTTGAATGCAGAAGTTGCGGTAATTCCAAAATCTTTAGCAGCAGAAGTGGCTGTAGTTGTTGCAGTTGTTTGCGCAAAAGATTTCATCTCTGTGATGGCTGTTTTCACCTCTGTGGACAGATTGTCCATTTTGGTGTTCAGATTCAGCAAGGCCGTTGATGTTTTCTCTACAAAAGATGTGAAATAGCTTTGCAACTCTTTCATGGTTTGGTCCATAGAGGTGACAAGGGTTTGGAACACATCCCTTGATACTTGTGTCCCTGGTGTAACCTCTGGAGGAACACATTCGTCTCCAGAGTGAGTCCCTGCTCCTGGGACACCTTCGTTCACCCTTGTTTGTATGTTGGGGGTGGAAGGATTTCCATCTGATCTTCGAGCAGAAGCATCTAGTGCTTCGAACTCTACAGAAGTTCTGTGAACGACATTGTCTAGATCCACTTCAGAGGTGGGTACTAGATTATCCTTCTGTTGACTCGGAGACTTGTCTAGAGTCTCTTCGTCGTTGTGCTCACTACTTCTCTCTGAAAGAAGGGTTGGCCCTATTTCGTGCGTGGCAAAGGAAACGAATTCCTCTATAGGGTGTTCTAGTGTGATCTGGGGCGATTGATCACGAACTATAGGTGAGTCTCTTTGAGGAGACTCCGTAGGAATGGATTCCCCGGTTTTTGTGGGCGCAGAAGTCGAAAGAGTGACTTCTGGCTGGTTGGGTTGGGTTTGGATCGAGCTGTGCTGCTCTATTTCAATAACTCCTTCTGCAGCTAGACCTGCGGAGTTAGATGTGTGGGTTGCACTGGGAGGGGGTGAGGGATGTGTGCCTTCTTCATCTTCGGCATCTTTTTCTTTTACATTTTCTTTTCCTCCAAATGTTTCTACCCTATCCTCTGTTGAAGTTCTTTGCTTTGTGCCTAAGAAGTCATACATTTGATGAGAGCCGTATAACTTCATGACATGTGGATGATAGAGACCTTTTCGTATCCAGACAGCTTCTTCTTCGTCTGAATCTACCTCTGAGACCTCCATTCTTGTCTCTGTTACTTCATCTCTATTCCACTGAGCTTCTGTTTGTCCTATTTCTTCTAAAGCTGGGCTTGGACTCCTTCTGTGAACGTCCAATCCTTGCTGAATGAAGGGGTTCTGTAGAATAATAGGTATCTCAACTGATTGATCTCTGGGTGTTTGATCATCTTCTTGAAGATGTGTGTCAATTCCGGAAATAGAGAAGTATTGTTCTTCTGGGGAATGGTGGCCGAGAGGTTGTGCCGTCCACCCTGCTGTATTTAAAGTGTTGGCAATGTCGGGGTTCTGTAGGAAATCGTTAATGTTTCCTTGGTGAGCAAATCGATCTAGGGATTGATGGGGCGATTGATATCCTTCTTCTGTCATTTCTTCTTCTGCATCTTCTTCTTCTGCAGTTCTTTCTTCTGCGATTGATTCCTCTTCTATGGTAACCAATTTCTCAAGTGATTTACCATGCTTCTTTTTGGTTTTCCTCCTCTTAGGTTTTGGTGCCCCTTCCTCTGTGGTTTTTGATTTTCTTTTCTTCTTCTGTTTTGGAGAAGAGGGAGGAGCAGAGGAGCCAATTTCTGTGGCATGAGGAGGTGAAGGTTGATCTTCTGCAGCGCTTGTAGAGGTGCCTTCTGCAGTTTTCCTCTTTGATTTTGGAATAGAAGCAGAAGATTTTGAAGAGGACTTCTTTCCCATGAGCTCTGCACGTTTGGCTATGAAGCTAAGTTGAATAGCCATGTGTTTTGCTAATTTGTTATCTTTTTCTTCTTGAGTGGAAAGAGGTTCTACAATCATTGTTCCTAGGGGGACACCTAAACGCGGGGGTGTCATAGGACTCCGTTTAGGAGTTCTATGATCGCGTATATACTCTTTCTTAAGGGTTTTATTCGAGGCATACTTCAGAAGTTTCTTTGACAAAGGTTTGCAGTGTGTGTAGCCATCTACATGATCAGTGGGAATATTTTTGCTCATTGGGAACTGTTTGGGAATTGGCCCTTCCATTGGCCATTTCTGTATTAGCAACAGAGGTTCGAACAAGACTCCCAGTATTCTTTGGAATTGCAGAGGTGGTAGAAACTTAGGATCGTTCTCTTTGACCCTTCTTGTGTTGTTCTTTCTGTTGATGGTGTTAATGATCTCTTGCATCATTATGGTCGCGTAATCCAGTGGGAGATCATAGTAAACCCCATACATGATGGTTAATATCTGATGTGAGCTATGGTTAATACTGCCTATCTTCCCTGTCAGGCATCTGTTAAGAATTGAGAACAAGGTGTTCCACAGAGGTGGTAATCTGCCTCTGCGGAAGTCATTTCTCTTCCTCAGTTGTTTGTTGTACCCAAGCATTTCTAGGAAACGACAGATCTCGTCGTCTGTTGGTTGCTCTGCGTACTTCTTTAATCCAATAAGACCCCTTGTTGGTAGGTTGAATTCAAGTGAGAACATTGTTCTATTGAACTTGATTTACAGATGCTCAGATTTGTCGGGTCTTGAAATGTATCCTTTGATAAGAGAATCATCTTTATCAAATCGGCAACTTTGCCAAAACTGGTTCAGATATCTTACTGGAATTTTCTTTGGGGTTCTTGAGAGTAAAGGGAAGAGGATATGATTTTCCATTATGTTTAGAAGAATGGCATGGGCTTCGCCGAAAGCAGTGGGTGAGGGGACCAAATAGCAATTGTTGGATTTGATTGGTAGTACTTTTTCGAAATGATCCTTTGCTATGAAGTTTTGAAGATGTGTGGTTGGAGCAAAGTCTGCTGAATCGCCGGAATCTTCTAGTTCAATGTTTTGGGCAGGGTTGGGGTTTTCTGAATGTTCAGAATGATCAGGTGAATGTTCTGGTGAGGTCGCCGTAGAGTGTGCAGGGGAGATAGCTTGAGAAGATGAAGCCATTTGGTACTGAGAATAAGAAATTTGCAGGTTTCGCCGGAGAAGAATGACAGTTTGTAAAAAGTTTATGAGAGGGTAAGCTTGGTTTTTATAGGAGGGTAAAACGGTAGAATTCGAAAGAGTAAAATATATGGTAATGGATTAAAATTTGGAATCTGAACTCAAGTTAGAACGGCGGGTTCAACTTTCCACATAAAACGTTCCATGTACGCCCAATGAAAATGGGACACGTAGGCCATGTCAGAGGATGACAGGACGTCGTGCGCGGCCCATTAATGCTAGGCGCGTGGGGTTATTCTTAGCCACATGTAATTCACTCTCAGTAAAAGTAACCGTTATTACTGCAGAAATGCCCAAGTAACAGATTGACAGAACTTTTGTAGTTTATAGAAGTTATGTGATTTTGAAAATCTTTGATGTGTATCCCTTTCTCATATATCTCATTGTTATCATGACTTCTGTGGGGTTCCTTTTTAACCAAAACGTTTTGTAAAGGCATTGGAGAGGATCAAATAGGATTTTTAGTTAAGAGTTTTTACTCGCAGAGGTTTTGTGGCTCTGTTGGAACTTGCAGAAGCTCTGGGAGGGCCAACAGAAGCTCTATGAGGGAAAAAATCTCATAACGAAAATTCTATTAACTTTTCTGATCGTCCAATTTTTGATCTGTTTTTAAGAGATATTTTTCGGACATATTTGAAAGTTGGTGTCCGAAAAAATTGTTATGGAAAACGTTTTGTTCGAGAAGGTCATTGTGAGTGTGTTTGGTTTCCGAGATAACATTCCAAAAGATCGATAGAGGTTAAAGTTGCGATCTCAGAGCATATTTCTGGCAGAGCTTCTGTTGAGCCCAGCATAAGCTCTATGACCTTAAATTTCTCATAACTCAAATTTTATGAAACTTTTTGATCTTTTGATTTTTGAAATGTTATCCATAGTATATTTAGGATATATTTGACAATTTGTGTCCTAGAAAACTGTTTTCAAAAACCTTTTGTGCGAGAGACATACCTTTTGGTTCTTCTTTTCTCGGCAGTGATGTCTGACTTCTGTCGATATAGATTCATTGACATTCTTCTTTGGCTTTCCCTTGAAAGTTTTACCTCTGTAGATCATTTCAGGATCCTTTTTGCTCCCCCTTGATCTAATCACCTCTGTAGATCAGGAATTTTCCTTTTGCTCCCCCTTGACCTATGCTTGTATCAAAGAATGATAAGTTTTGCATAGAACATAGGTCATATTTTCCAGAGGTTCTGTAGGGGTTGTCAGAGGTTCTGAGTAGACTTACAGAAGCTCTGTGATTTTAAGAACTATTTAAGATTGAGAACTTACATACAGAAATAAATTAATTAAAGCAAAAATAATTAGAAATATATACATATTTACAGAAGATAAATCTATACTTACAGAGGATTTTTTACGTCATATTGATCATTCCTAACTTACCCACCAAGAAATTGAATCTTTTCTCGTCTAAAGCTTTGGTGAATAAGTCCGCGAGTTGGTATTCTGTGGGCACGAAATGCATCTCGATTGTACCGTATTCAACATGATGTTTCAAGAAATGGTACCTTATATCGATATGCTTGGTTTTTGAGTGTTGCACAGGATTGGCAAAGATAGCAATGGCACTCTTGGAATCACAGAAGATAGGTATTTTGAATAGGATGTGGTCGTAGTCTTTTAGCTGAGTCTTCATCCATAGAACATGAGAAAACCAGCTAGTAGCAGCAACGTATTCAGCTTCTGCAGTGGATGTTGAGACACAATTTTGCTTTTTGGAGGTCCAACTGACTAGTTTACCACCTAGGAATTGACAACTCCCAGAGGTACTCTTTCTGTCGAGCATGCATCCTCCATAGTCTGAATCTGTATAAGCTTTAAGACTAAAACCAGAGTTCTGTGGATACCAGAGACCGAGATTTTTGGTCCCCTTTAGATATCTAAAGATTCTTTTCACAGTATCATAGTGTGATTTCTTTGGATTAGCTTGATAACGTGCACAAAGACATGTGGCATGCATAATGTCAGGTCTGCTTGCAGTTAAGTATAACAGAGATCCAATCATGCCTCTGTAGAGAGTGCATTCTACAGAGATGCCATCTGGATCTAAGGATAACTTATTTCCAGTGGCCATTGGAGTTTTCATTGCAGAGGTATCAGAGAGGCTATACTTGAAAAGAATGTCAGAGACATATTTGGCCTGGTTTATAAAAATTCCCTCTGATGTTTGTTTGACTTGGAGTCCGAGGAAGAATTTTAGTTCTCCCATCATACTCATTTCAAACTCACTCTGCATGAGTTTTTCAAAACTTTTGCACTCTTCTGTGTTAGAAGACCCAAAAATTATGTCGTCCACATAGATTTGTACAAGCATTATTTCACTGTTTTTACGTTTATAGAATAAGGTAGTATCTGTTGTACCTCTGTCGTAACCATTTACTAGAAGAAAGGTAGAAAGTCGTTCGTACCATGCTCTTGGAGCCTGTTTCAGTCCGTATAGAGCCTTTTCAAGGTAGTATACATGCCTTGGGAACTTTGAGCTTTCAAACCCTGGTGGCTGATTTACGTAAACCTCTTCTTGGATTTCACCGTTGAGAAAAGCAGATTTTACGTCCATCTGATAGACTTTAAAACCTATGTGGGCTGCGAAGGCTAAGAATATTCTTATTGCTTCGAGCCGTACGACAGGAGAAAAAGTCTCATCGTAATCTATGCCTTCTTCTTGTCTATAACCCTTGGCCACCAATCGTGCTTTGTTTCTGATGACCACTCCATCTTCATCCTTCTTATTTCTGTAGACCCACTTAGTCCCAATGGCCTGTTTCCCTCGTGGCAGAGGTACTAAAGTCCATACTCTGTTACGCTCAAACTGCAGAAGTTCTTCTTGCATGGCGTCTACCCAGTTTGGGTCATCTAGTGCTTCAGAAATCTTCTTTGGTTCTATCACACTAATAAAATTTGTAAAGAAACAAAATTAGCAGTGGCAGACCTGGTTTTTACTGAGTCAGAAGGTTCTCCGATTATTTGGCTTGGAGGATGGCTTTTTGTCCACTGAGTGGTGCGAGGAAGATGGTAATCAATGTCATCGAACCTTTCTTCAGAAGCTTCTTGTGGATCTTCTTCTTGTATAGCCTCTGTCGTTCTTCTTACCTTGGTAGAAGATTCTACCATTTGTGGAATGATTGGTATGAGTGGTGGTGGAGTTTGTTCCTCCGAGGACGTATAGTCTTGGTCCTCAATTACCTCTGTAATTGGTTCTTCTGTGGATTGTGGAGTTTGTTTTTCAGCAGCTTCTGTGGTCGTTTTTCTTGATGTTTCATCTTCTGCATTTTCTTCTTCGGTATTTGCATCTGTAGTATTTATAGAAGAAGATGAAGCATTATTTGGACCAGTTAGAGTCATACCTGTAGGATTTTGTCCAACAGAGGATGGTTCTTCAGAAACTCTGATGGTTCCAACAGAAGGATCAATGTCATCGTGGAACATCTCTAAAAATAGAAGATTCAAGTCTTCTTTCGTTTGCGAGATGCCAGAGGTTTCTCTTTTAAGTTCGAGTTCTGAACGGAGTTGCTCAGAAGTCATTTGGAAAGAATCATCAAAAGAAACATTGATACTTTCTACGATTTTGCGAGATCTTGTAAGGTATACTCTATAGGATTTAGAAGTGGCAGAGTATCCAATGAATTTTCCTTCGTCAGCTTTTACTTCAAACTTTCCTCTTGAATATCTGTCGTTTAAAACAAAGCATTTACATCCAAACAGATGGAAAAACTTGATGTTTGGCCGCCTTTCGTTGATCAGTTCGTAAGGAGTCTTGATGTGTCTTTTCACAATGGTTGACCGATTCTGTGTGTAACAAGCGGTAGAAATTGCTTCTGCCCAAAAGTTCATCGGTAATCCGTATGCTGATAGCATAGTTCTTGCGGCCTCCACGAGTGTTCGATTCTTCCTTTCGACTGCGCCATTCTGCTGTGGAGTGTGTGCGGCAGAGAAGTTCTGTGATATTCCTTCTGTAGAAAGATAGGCTTCAATGACAGAGTTTTTAAATTATGTGCCATTTTCACTTCTTAACTTCTGTATTTTGCATTCATAAAGAACTTGGATTCTTTTCATTAGATTAATCAAGATGATTGGAACATCCGATTTCTTTCGAACAAATTCAACCCATGTGAAGCGCGAATACTCATCAATTAAGACAAGTATATATCTCTTGCCACCTAGGCTCTGTATGGCAATAGGACCGCAGAGGTCGACATGAAGCATGTACAGAGGCCTAGTGCACGACACATCTGTTTTGCCTCTGTGGGAAGCTCTTCTGAGTTTTCCCATCTCACAGGCAGAACACAAGTGATCCTTATTAAATTTAACATTAGGCAAACCTTTAACTAGATCAAGTTTGACCAATTTATCCAAGGTGTGAAAGTTCAAGTGACAGAACCTGTTATGCCATAACCAGGCTTCTTTACTTTCGCAAGCTACAAGGCAAACTTTGTCCTTGGTTGTTGAACAAAAGTTCATTAGATACAGATCACCTTTTCTTTTGGCTCGCAGAAGTTCCATTCCTGTGTCTTCACTTTGCAGAGAGCAGAAAGTCCTTTTGAACAAGACATCAAATCCTGTATCACAGAGTTGACTTACACTGAGTAGGTTGTGTTTAAGGCTATTCACATATGCAACTTTGTATAGAGAGACGTTTTCCTTCTGTATGACTCCATAGCCTTTGATGTGTCCCTTCTTGTTGTCTCCAAAAGTTACAGCTCCACCATCGTGTGTTTCTTTGTACGTGGATAGTAAACTTCTGTCGCCAGTCATGTGCCTTGAGCATCCGGAGTCAAGATACCAAATTGGCACATACCGCTTCTGTAAGACAATCACAGAGACTTGGGTACCCATATCCATATGGGTCCAATATTGTTAGAATTTTTCAAGTTTGCCTTAGCATTCTTGAAATACATTTTATCTTTTGTAGAAAGATCATATTGTATCTCTCTAGGTTTTGACTTTGGAGTTTGAATTTTAGTGGAGAGTAAGCAATCTGGACTTGAGAAGTGATTTTTCAATCTGAACATAAGATCAAAACAATGACAGTATTTAATATGAGACGTGATTTGTTTGAATTTTTCATTGAATTCATTGAACTGAGTCATAGAGGCATTACATTCGTTCTTAACATTAGATTTCCTATTACAAGAAGATCTATGAATACTAGAATGTTTTTTGCAAAAATATTGTTTAGGTACTGCCTTCTGTGAGTCTCTTCTGTGGTGAACGTATGTCTTCACTGTCACAGAGGAAAGATATTTGTTAGCTTCAGGCCTTAAAGGTTTTGAAAATTTTGAGCTTTTAGGATTTTCAGAGGCCTTTTTCAAATTATCAAGCTCTGTAGAGGTTTTGACTTGTATACACATTTTTAGAAAATCTGGACAGATAGGTATCTCTGTGATTTTCTCTTTTGGAGAAATTGTTCTGTTAAGAACCTCAGAGGAGAATTTAACATCCTCTGTGTCACAGTGAATTATCCCTGATTTAGAATCAGTCTCTGAGTCGTCAGAGGATGAATCGTCCTCATATACAGAGGTTGAGTCATTTCTTTCGACAGAGGCTGAATTTTCTGAGCATGTATATTACGAGTTTTCTTCCTCTGTAGAAAAACTTTCATAGATGGCAGAGGTTTCAGATGAGATCTCTTCAGCGAGAATTTGATCTATAGAAGATGTACAAAGATTTTCTAAAACATTTGATTTCAAAACTTCCAAAATTTCTTTTTCAATTGATCTTTTAAGATTTTCTTCTGAAAAGATGGGTTTAAACTCAGGAGATTTTGCAGATAATTTCTTTTTGACATCTATCATACAGACAAAAGCGACCTGTGTTTGAGTCTCTGGTTTACCAAACTTAAAGATACCAATCTGATCTTGTGTTTTCAGATATTTCTTTGGTTTGATTCCTCTATTGACAGAGGTTGAAGATGATGAATCTGTGTGTTTCAAACCACACATTGATCATCTTCGTATGTTTCCTCAAGTGAGGTTCTTCAGAGATTTTAACCCTTTTAGTTACAGAGAGTAAGTTTGGAAAAATTGGTTTATTTGTTTTTCCTACCACAAACAAAGAAGACAGAGGTTTAAGTCTTTTGCCTTCAACACCTAGAGTAATATCATCGTACCCTATACCTCGTCTTCCTATTTGTGATTTTACTTTCTCATACACCTTCTGTGCATCTTTATAGTTTTTAAGTAAAACCTCTCTTCTGAGTAGATCTTGCCAAAGTACCTCTCTCTCTTTTTGAAAGTATTCTTTGAGAGCTCTTATGTCAGTTGTTTCACTCCTAGAAACTGAAAGCTCTTTAGTTTTGACTTTTAAAGCAGAGGTTAATTCAGAAATTTGTCTTTTTAAAGGATCTACATTTTTGCTCCAATATTTTTCTACTCTTTTCTTTTCTTCAAAAATTTTGGCTTTTTCTTGAGTGAGAAGCCTTACTTCTCTCTCATTAAAGGTGAGTCTTTTCTAAATACTTGCATTTATCTCTTTGAGTTCAATCAGTTCAATGTTAAGTCTAACTGAATCATTTTCTACATATTTAATACAAGAGGTAGAGTTTGAAATGGATACCTCATTGTCAGTGCCCGAGTCGACTTCTGCCATGCCACAGAACAGGGCATTGGTGGTGAATTCATCATCAGAGGTAGAGTCTGACTCGAAGTCCTCCTTATTTGCTTCAGAATGCCCTTTGTTCGCCATTAGGGATTTTTGTGCATAATATTCAGCCTTCTTTTTGTAAAAAGCTGAGTCCTTCTGTGGGCGATTTTGTCTACTTCTGCAATCTTTTGCGAAATGGCCTGGCTTGCCGCAGTTGAAGCAACCTTGGGAGGTGTTTCCAGTTCGATCGTCGGACTTCTGTTGGTCTCCACCTTTCTGTGTTCGGCATTCGTTTGCATAATGACCATGCTTACCACATTTGTAGCATTCTTGTGTGTGGCCTACCTTGTCAACTGACCTCTGTCGGTCATTTCCTCTGTAGTTTCTGTCGCTCGACCTCTGTCGGTCACTTCTGTAGTCTGACCTCTGTCGGTCACTTGATTATTCTCTTCTTTCATCATCTCTTCTATCTCTCTGGTTGTCTCTGCTATATCTGTCATTTCCAAAATTTCTTTGGTTACCTCTGAACTCTCTTGTCAATAGAGCCAATGATTTAGCTAATGACGCAAGAGTTATTTCTTCCTCTATCAGCTCGTCTTCTTCGCTACCAACCATCACTATCTTCTTCTTCTCCTTCTTCTTCTCCTCTGTTGCTCTCTCATTTCTTGGTCTCTCTGTAGCCTCTGTTGATTTCCTAACCAAAGCGTATGGTGCAATGGCTATTGTTTTAGCCTGTGCTATTTGAGGCTCTTGTGCAGCTAGTGTTCCATAGAGATCAGAGAGTGTCCATGAGTCTAGATCTTGGTTTGTTTGTAAATACATAGACAGTTGAAGCCACTCATCATTCAGACTCTTTAGAAACATGACGTTATTTTCTTCCGAGGTTCTGTGAATGCCAGACTTTCTACATTTGTTTATGAGAGAGTTGAACCTATCGTACGTTGTTTGCATAGATTCTGTTGCAGAGGCTCTGAATGCATGATATTCATTTATGTATTGTGCCCTTCGGTTCTTCTGTGTTTTAGCACCCCCTTCCAACTGTCTTTCTAATTCTTTCCAAAGATCGTGCGCAGTTTCGCATGCATCTAAGGATTGAAAAAGCTCGTTGGGGATAGCCATTATCAGGATTCTTTTTGTTTTCTGTGCAACTTCATCTTCTGCCTTATCTTCATTTGACCATACTTCTTTTGGTTTTGGTTTTTGATGTTCAGGGATTTTTGGAGATTCAGCAGTAGCTGGTACTCGTGGTACTGCTATCATGGGAACAGGAGGAAGGTTGTAAAGATATTGTACTAGATTTTTTTCAGTACCCTCAAAGAAATGAACCATTCTTATCTTCCATTGAGGATACTCATCTCGTAGGAGAGTAGGAGGCTTGGTGAGTGAACCAGCAGTAAATAAGTTATTTGTATTTGTCATTTTTAAGGTTCTGAAAAGATAGTATGATTTAAAGAGTATGAGTCTGAAGATCTGGAAAGTTTTCTGGGTTTGAACAGTTCCCAGAGTACACTTTAATGGAGTTTTAACCTAGAGATGAGGAATAGGAAAAAAAATTGATTTCTATCACTAATCTTGTAAAAACGAGGATCACTTGATATTGATAATCAAGCTTTGCTCTGATACCAATTGTTGGTTCCCGTTTTGCTTATACAAGATTGTCAAATCTATTAGTTAGAATTTATGTTTGATGCGGAAGCGTATTTGAATAACTAACAGATATGATTGATAGATTTAGAACATAATATAAATAAACAGTGAACAGGAAATAATATCTCAAAGTTTACTGAATATATATATTAAGAACAGATTCAAGAACAGTGAGTAAGCAAAGCTTTTAAAACAGATATGACTCTCAAAGTGTTTAAAGCTATGTGTTCTTGTGATGTTTTTTCTCTCTTGAATTCTTGTTTCGATTGTTCGATTGATCGATCGATGGATAGGAAGAACTCAACATGAGTCTTCCTTATATACTACTCTAAGGGGACCATAAAGCATATGCTACTATTCATAAAGGACGGTATGAATAGTTGGACGGATGGCATGAACAGTTGGACGTGCTGTATTGCATTTAATTGCGCGTATGACAGAGCTTCTGTAGGGCGCCTCTTTAGCTTCTGTAGCTTCTTGACCTTGATCTCTCGGTAAGTTCGGCAGAGCCTCTGTAAGAGGCTTTTTTCACTTAGCCTATTTTTCACTACTTCTAAATACTTCTATGATTAGGAAGATTGAAGCTAACAGAAGTCCTACAAGAGCCAACCTCAAAACAACTCTTGATGTAGGCGCCTCTGAACTCGAGGCAGAATTGTATACATGTGTTGGATCCAAGGATAACCCCCGCTGATTTTGTCACCAAAGCAGAGTTCGCAATCCTCTGTGACACTATTAGCAACTCTTTGAACGAGTATAAACGTATCAATGAATCCAAGGAGGAGCTAATCCGCAAGGGATAATGCTTCTCTCAGAGAAGAACTGCAACAGATCTCATATAAATATGCAGAGATAAATTAGAGATATGCAAATGCTGATAGGGTCAGAGGAGAGGAGACAACAAAGATATCAACAGAGCTTGCATATCTAAAAAGACTTATGGCAGAGAATCACACTGCTGCAATGAACAGAACGCTGCCTATACCTTCACTTATCTTTATCAGACTCTAACATCAGAACCTTGACAGAGTTAATCGACAACTCTGTTAAGAATGCAATCAAAGAAGCAACGACATCTTCTGCTACCCCAGTCAACATTTCTGGTCCAAGCCCCAATGATATACCTATGACAGTTGGCCAGATGGGAGAGTTCAGCAGAAATGTTCTTAGCAAGATGATGTCCATCTCACGAAAGTTTGTCATGAAGGCACAAGCAACAGAGCGACATGTGCAGACATCTCTTGACTCTCACAAAGTTAACTTTGAGAGTCAAGTAGATGAGATCAGAACTGCTGCAAAAGAGGTCGAAGATGCACTGAAAAAGGCAGTCTCAACCTTCACAGATACCATCGAAAAGACTGCTACACTCAAACGACCTGGAGAAGGACCCCAGAAGGAGAGCCTTCAAGCAAAAGAAGTAAGGTTGCTTCAAAGTTTGTTGTTCAGGTCTCACCAGATGAAGGCATCGCACTTTCTGATGATGATGATGACTTTCAAGATGCTCCAGAGGGAAACTCAGATAATCAGACGGGTGAGTCCGCAGAACAAAAAAAGGGGTAGAAGGAGAAAGAAAAAGAGAAGGAGAAAGAGCATGGGAATGAAAATGAGAAAGAGAAAGAAACAAACAAGTGGAAAGGGAAAGGGAAAGAGGCAGAGGCTGAGGCAGAGATGGAAGAAGTTACACAAGGAGACAAGGGGATGACAGAAGAAGAAACACCAGAGATGACTATGGTAGTGTTTGACTACATGTTCAAAGACAGAGTCATCAGAACTCCAGAAGAGTCAACTCAACCACCACCAGAGATCATCATATTTGACACCCCTCCTTCATCTCCAAGAACTGAACCAGAGAGATCAATCCAAATCTCTGCTGATGAACAAATAAGCCAAGATAAACCCCAAGTCCAAACCCAAGTTCTACAAGAGCCCGGACGCCATGTTGACATTCTTATGGCTGAAACCCATGAAGATCAGAACCCAATTCAACCAGAACAGAACCCAGAAACATCAACCCAACACACCGAGAAACCATCCTTAGAAGAACTATTTGCCTATCTCTATGCTGACAGAGATATTATCCCTGTCAATGCCGTACCCATCAACCCTTACCTAAACCCAAGCAGAATAAACACAATCTCTGATGCTAGGCTAAAGTTCTTACAAACCAAGTCAAATCTGAACAGAGCCATAAACTCAAACTTTGGAATCCACAGAATCATGAACATCAAGCACAAGAAATTCCAATATGACAGAGTTGTATATCATGAGTACGCTGTTGAATCAACAGAAGGCAAGATCGAACACTTCAACGACAACGATCTTGTGCTTCTGAACCCATATGATTTGATAACACTCCACGCCTATTGCTTAAACTTCAACGACATATACAAAGAAGCAAAAACGGGTTTCCCGGAGGTAAGATTCGCTATGCAAGAGCATGTCAATCTCAGAACACAGATCGACTTTCAGCTAGGCATAGATTTCGAAGTTGAGAGACTAGCGATTGCACCCCCAAATGAAAACCTTGAGGGTTATGACCATTACAGAACTGGAACCGTAGTTGGAGATTCTTCAGTCTTCATCTGTCGACAGAAGAAGATCAAGAAGGCCATCAGAGCTTCTGAAACCCACAAGTACTCGAGTGAATCGCTACAGTATCTCAAGAACTTCATCCAGAATCTCCCAAGAGACAAATGTCCAGAAGAGCAACTCAGACTCTACATCAACCAGATTGATCTTATGCTAGATTTTCAAGAGCTGATCAGAAAATTCGACAGAATGCTAAGGGGAGATTACTATGGTTAAGTGTACTTATTCTTTAGCATCATATTGTAATATCTTAAAAGAATAGTGCAATGTTTCACCGAGGTAAAAGTTCTCTGTCTTCTGTTTATATCTCTGCAAAATTCCAATTTTTTATTTTCAATACTTAAGGGGAGATTGTTAGCCCCAAGTATCTCTTATGTAAAAGTATTGAAAATAGTGCAAGTCAGAAGACCACCAGAGATCCAGCAGAAGACTTGGAAGAAGTTCAACCAGAAGACCAACAGAGCTCGACAGAGCTCTTCAGAGCTCTGGCAGAAGACTTCTTCTATTCAACAGAAGAACGGTTTACACAAGAAGACCAACAGAGCTCTGGTGTAAGAGCTCTGGTGACTGAAGACCTCTGTGAAGCATAAGTCTCGTAGAAATCTCTAAGTGTTAAACACATGTTCGTACTTTCTACATAAGCCCTAAAAGGACGAAGACACACTTTCCACGTGTCATTCCAGGGTTAGATAGTACAATGTCTAACGCTTTATCAGACTATAAATAGAGAGGTAGTGGGACAACAATTGTAAGCTTTTGGAAGAATAGTTTTCCACAATTGTTAGAGCACACACTTCTACATTCCATAGCACTACCTCCGTACGATCTTGTTCCCTGTGAGATTTCCGAATACACACACTTGAACGTGTTCTTGGTGTTATTCATATTATCAATATACGAGCAGCTTATTATATTTGATCTTGTTATCATTTTACTGTTCTACATTTGATACTCAATGTTACATTATCGTATTACACAATCACTCACATTTTAATGGCTTTATATAATGCTTCCACTGTCTATTTCTTACCATTTATGCGATACAACATGAATCTGGGAACATAACTGATAAAGTACCTAGGACACAATGTAAAGAGATAGCAGTCCTGGAAGAACAAACTAAACCGGAATTGGAACCGGGACCTGGACCAGGACGGGGAAATGGCCAAGACCAGGAAAGGTACCGGGACAAGAGGGGATCTGGGACGGGGTCCGGAACCGCGGTTTACCCGAAACCGGGACGTAACCCATACCGGGACACACACTGTATTGGTAGTCATTCCGGGGCTCATCTTAATCCGGGACGTATCCCAATCCAGGACCAAAAGAGAGGTCAAGACTCAACATAACCCGGTAGCTGACCCGAGAGAGGCCGGAACCCTGGAGTAGATCAACCCCGAGGCACGCAACCCCGGTGTCGACTCCGGGACACCCCGAATCGGATTTCAGTCAAGAACGACGACAAATCGGGACAAAAGGAAGTGAATTCAGTTATCGATTTCTTCCCAGAACCCTTGCGATGCACGTTAAACTAGCGTAGAAGTATCGATTTGAGGTAATATGTTGGTTCCCAGATACACTTAATCAAGATTAACAATCTATTAGTGGAGTTTAGAGTTTGATGCGGAAGCGTATTAAACTAACAGATATGTTTGATAGATATTAGAACGCACATATATAAAGAAAACAGTAAAGAATGAAAAGGATTTCTTGAACAGTTACTGTTATTCAATATATAATAACAACACGAAGAACAGATTAAGAACTGTTGGTGTGTGTGAGAATATAACACTCAGATATTTGACGATAAAGCTTGAGAGTATTAGTGATTCCTTGTGTATTCGTCCTTAGGAAGATCTCAACATGAGACTTCCTTTTATACTACTCTTAGAAGACTATGAAGTAGGTCACTGTTCCTTTTACGGCATGAATAGTAAACTGGATGGTGTGAACAGTGGACTGGATGGTGTGAGCAGTTGTTTGAGCCATGCGCATTTAATGGAGCAGATGTAATTTTGGTAAATGCATTAAATGGCGCAGACGTCTATTTTGTACCTTGCCCTATTGAGTCCACTCAGAGCTTGACACGTGTTTTGATAGTACTTTTTCATGCAAGTTGATGAACGTATTCAGTAATATCTTCCAAGTCTTCATTGAGGACCACAGAGGCTCTGTAATGAATTACAGAGGTTCTGCGGTCTGGTCCTCTGTGGAGCAGTCTTCGCCGGATTCCGAGTCTTTGGTCTTCTTTGTGCGTATGACAGAGCTTCTGTAGGAAGCCTCTGCTGCTTCTGTAGCTTCTTGACCTTGATTTCTCGGTAATGTCAGCAGAGCCTCTGTAAGAGGCTTTCTTCACTTAGCCTATTTTTCACTACTTCTAAATACTTCTATGATTAGGAAGATTGAAGCTAACAATCTCCCCCTAAGTAGTGAAAAATAAAAAATTTGAACTTGAGTTAAGTTTGGCTAAGTTAGATAAAACAGAGGTTAAACAATACCTCGAAATTTCTTTCATTTAGAAATATGCCAGAGGCATTTTACATTTGAGTACAATGAAAGATAAAACTTTGTTTGCAGAGATTGGAGGTCTGAGAATCAGATTTTGGCATCT